>VDFB02270651.1:502981423-503046224 GCA_007258455.2 Sequoia sempervirens
ATGAATTATAGAGAGGATACCTAAGAGGATTTCCTTCTCAATGAAGCCTATAAACTTATCAATTGAGAACACCTAAAAAAATGATGAAAGGGGTGAGGTATGAATTATATTGTTATTAGTTCCTAGTTCCTACCATGTAATTATAGTGAAGGGAACAAATCTTAACTATAAATTAAAAAAATTATCTTCAAATTACAAATTAGCTTTCATGGGGACTGACAGGCAATCTTAGAGGGAGGCGACAAATTTTTATTATCAAGGCTCGACTTCTTTGTGATTGTTTATGGGGAGGTCAGAAGCCCTCCCCACAAAGGGGCCCCAACTCTCTTGTGGAGTACCCTCATACTCTTGTCTTTATTTCTCATTTTATGCCTTTCTATAGTATTAGGTAGGTGTTTTGAGAAGCATAGGGGTGTTTGGTACTTGCATGCTCTCTTTCACTGTGTTTGTATCAACAATCTATAATTTGTATCTTCTCTAGCTTCAAATTGCATAAGTGTTAATGAGTGGGACTTTGGATCCCCCACCCCTCTATAAATGGGGGGGGGGGATTTGGAAACCACACAAAACTATGTGAAATTATCGAAGACAAAGGTCCTATTATTCTAGAAGGTGCAAAATTTGTGGTGGAAACCTTGAAGGAAACTAGCGGTTAAGGGGCCATTGGGGGACAAGAAGGTAAGTATCCCTCTAAAGGCCCTGAATAGGTTGAATTGCTTCCTAATGAAGAAATGAAAAATGTTATTAAATCTAAAAGGAGTAGATTAAAGGATGTTTCCATTTTTCTAACGATTGTTGACTTCAACAAAATTCCTGCAAGAAAATTCTTAGATAATTGGTTTTCTAATGTATGGGAAAACAAAATTGGCATTCAATTAAGTTTTTGTAGGATGTTGCAACAAGGGAATTGTTTGTCATTTTTCTTTAAAACCCATTCAATGTAAGAGAAAATCCTCATCAAACCTTACTAGAATATAGGAGGTTGTGCACTTAAGGCTCTAGCGTGGTCTCCTGAGGCCATCACTGAAGAGGTCCTAGCATTATCCAGTCCTAGGTGGGTGGCGTTGAAAAGCCTCCCCCTGAATTCTGGAAATTTATACCCCAACTGTTAGCACCATTTGGCAAGGTGGTGCGAGTGGATGAAGCCAAGGCTTCTCTTCCCCACCTTGATGCCCATGCTCTAGTTTTGCTAACCCCAAGGTTTGAAATCTCTGGTAAGATTGTAATCAATGAGGATGGAAACCACTTCACATGCCCTTTGGAAATATTGGGTGGAATTAATACCTATTTTTTGTGTCAAAATGAAGGGCACATTCGAAAGAACTACCCGAACTAATTCGTAGGAAAACTAATGTTGTGAATCCAAAGTCTAATCCATTGAGAAGTAATGGACTTAACCCTAATTCGATGAACCCCATTCCATAATTCATGCAATAAAATGGTGTAATGCCTAATGCTTGTCTCGACAATGGAAGAGAGATTACTCCTAACTCTGCACTTGCTTTGGGGTTTAATGAAGAAAACATTTTATTCAATTGTTCTAAAAACTCTTCCCCAGTTGGGGTGGGTGGGCTTGGTGAGGGCGTCCTCTCAGGTGTTCCTAACTCTAGTCATCCCTCATCATAGATTCAAGTACATTAAATATGAGGAATTCCTTCAAAATTCTTGATAGTGAGGTTGAAAGTTTTGAATCTACTCGGAAGGTAACTTTGATCCTGTCCTCAAGTGGGGGCATGGGTATTTCAACACCCGCAAGTTACCCTCCCCCCGCCTCCTACTGATGACATTTTGCTTCTCCAAAGGTTGAATGCATAATAGATTTCTACCTAAAGGATTAGGTAGAGCATTGGGGAAAATATTTTAAAGAACAAGTCTCATAAATGCTCTTCCACCCCTGAGGTTGTTGACCTCCATCTAAGGGTTACGCCAACCAAAGATAATCTAATAAAGTAAAATCAAAGCATTGAGAGTAGGGAAGGTGGTAATATGTATGGAGGTAATAGGGTCGTATCCCTAATGGAGGACTTTCATTCTTAAATTAAGGACAAGCATCCTGAGACTATCTACTCTTTGGGCCCAAAAAAGTATGTTTCCACTAAGTTAGTGACAAAATAAGATTTTGGTGATTTCACTCTTGCTCATGATACTGCAAAGGAAGAGGTTTCTGGAAATAAAGAGATGAATTCAATTGCAATCCCACCTATGGATGGGACCCTAGGTACTGCTAATCATATTAGCACCTCTCCTGCTAAACATGACTTTGAGTCTAAAAGGACCCCCAACCAAGAAGCTGCTAATAAATACTCGAACACTCTTTCCAAGTGCACCAAAGAGGATGATGCTTCTGATCCATTGGAGGATTTGATTCCTAACTTAGATGGTGAATTAGGAGCAATGAAATGCCCAGTGAAGAAACTAATTAGAATCCCCGCAAACCTAAAGGGGTAAAGAAGTTTAAAAACATAATAAAAGGAGACTTGGAACTAGCTATGAACACAGGATGTGAGGTTAATGAAAATAACACAATGTGTAGAAAGATCAAACACCTAAGCCTTGGGTTGGCCCAGGAAGACCTAAGAAGTATGCAATATCCATGTCTATGGAAAAAGGTGTTCAACTAGCAAAGAATAAGAGGAAAAAGATTAGTTTGGTTATTCAAACACCTACTACCAAGAGGTTAGAGGTGGAGGAAAGGTGGCCAATGTGTTTTGATCACTTCAAGAGTGAACAAGATGTTTCTCCTTTGAATGTGGAAGATGGAAGTTAACTGCATATCTTGGAATGTTAGGGGACTTGAGTCCCCTAATAGGAAATACATTGTAAGGAAGTTCTTGAACCTTGAGAAAAAGAAAGATGTTCTTCTTCAAGAAACCAAAGCTATTGGTTTCATGTTGAATACAAACCTGAAGTTCATATGGAATGGTTATACCTACTATACTACCAACCATAAGAAAGATAAAGGGGGTGATTCCATCCTCATTTCTAATCAGTTGGCCCAATATGTTTCAAATTTTGGTACTCCCCCCTACAACAGGGTGGTTTGGATCACCCTAGAGAAAGATGGGAAAAAAATGGGTGTATATTCCATCTATGCCCCTAATGATCACAAAGACATAATTAATTTGTGGCAATGGCTTTCCAACCTACCATATGTCCCTTGGATCTTGGGTGGGGACTTTAATATAGTAGAGCATTTGGAAGACAAGTGGGGAGGGATTGACATGAGCTAGAAAGGAAGTGAAAAGCATTTTTGGAAAAGGATGAAAGCAAAACTAAATTTGTTTGATCCTATGGAATGGGGGAAGTGTTTTCCTTGATTCTTTGAATTTGTCACAATTGGATTGAAAATTTAAAGCACTTACATTGAATCTTAAAAAATTCCTATAATATGAAATTTAGTATTTTGAGACTAGTTTTCAAATATGTAATTTATTCTAATACCTAGATGATACAAATGAATTTTGTTTTAAGCAATGTATAAAAATCACTTTTTAAAAGTCACATTTTTAGAACCTTACCATGCACATGAATAGACACCATAATTTGATCTAAACAAAAATATTTTTTAATTCCTTTTGGGGAAAGACATGTGTATTATACTAAAGATTGATGAAAATATTTTGTTTATAATTTTCTTCTAAATGTTTTTTAATTAATTCTTTATTGGCCCTAATTGTTGTTTTTGAAAATCCTCATGTATGGCCACCATAACTTGACCTAAATTAGTCATTTTAAAAAAAAATCACTGTCTAAATAATTAAAAAATTAAAAAAATATGAAAAACTTGACATTTCAAGTTTATAGACCAATTTCCTCATAAATTAATTAAAAATAGAAAAAATAATCCAATCATAAAAAAATACATGTTTGAAAACTAGACATTGTCATCTATAATTGGTTTTAATTTCATAAAATAATTTTGAAAAGAAAACCCAATAGTCGTATTGTCAAAGTCAATTTTTTCTCGACATTACCATGAACTTGTACTTGCAGGTCCAAGGCTAAGGATTAGGTTACCAAGCCTTTCCAAGCCTAAAACCAAATCAAAAAGTGGCTTGTGATTTTATTTTTCTTAGAACAAGTACTCATTTAAGTTGAGATACCAAACAGTAATGAGTACCTGTTCCTATTAGTATATTTTCTTCACTTGAAACTTCCCCATATGTGGACCCAACTTCTTTCTCTTACCTAGTTAGACTCAAAAGTTCCACAAAAGTGTAGTAGTAATTAAGTTTCCTACACATCCCACAATGACCCTATTTCTCGCTTTTGCAAATATTTTAGCCCCAAATGATACCATGTATTGAAGTTCAATTAGGGATATGGACTTTATCTTGGTCCACTTATGTTTCCCTTTTACTTATCAAGTTCAGATGGAGCGAAAAACTCTCACAAGGCATGTTCAATTGATCTTGGGTTCACTTGAACCTATTTAACCTAGAAAGGTGCACTTGGACCTATCTAACATGTAAGGTGCACTTGGACCTATTTGACCCACAAGGTGTACTTGGACCTATTTGATCCATAAAGATGCACTTGGACCTATAATTACCTTTTGGAATTTTTGAAAAATACTCAAAAACATGCAAGTTATTCACTTGCAAGTTTTTTTAATGCATTTGGCATAGGTCAAAAGTCTAGAAAAGGTTTACTTGCCTATAAAAGGTTCACAAAGGTGCACTTGGACCTATCTGATCCACAAGGTGCACTAAGACCTATCTGACCCTCAATGGTGCACTTGGACCTAGATGTGGCCTGCAAAGGTGTACTTGGACCTATTCAACCCACAAGGTGGACTCAGACCTTTCTCACCCACAAAGGTGCACAAGACCTATTTGACCCGCAAGGTGCACTTGAACCTTTATGACCCATAAAGTGCATGTTGGTCTAGTCCACCCATATATCCTGTGCAAGGTCAAAAACTGCCTATCTTGATGCACCTTCAAACCCCACTTAGTGTAGTTGCAAAGTGAACTTTTGCAAATGGTCTACTTGAGCTTGTTTGGTTCACATGGTGTTTACTTGCGATAGGAAAATCTATAAGGTGTTAAGATGCAATAGTGAAACAAAAATATGCTAAGTGCACTTAAGTCTAGTTCTTCCACTAAATTTTTACTTTCAAAGGGAAGTTTTGCAAAGGCCACTTCCAAAGGTAAATCCCCCATAGTTCATATTTTAGCACACACCTAGAGAGTACTAGCTACATTTAATTACACAAACAAACTAGAAAAAACAAAAAAAATTCTACCAATCTTTGGTAGGAAATTCACTACCATGTAGCCCTTGTTATGATTACTCTTGATATATCGTTCGCTATGAAATAAACTATCTATCATCTCTAAAATAGTTCACTTCAGTTGAGAAATATTGTATAGAGGTTTTTGAGGACTTTGGGTACCACTTAGAGTTCATGGGGACTAAGTTTCATAATAATTAATAGGCATTTAACTTTCATAAATTGTTTTAGTGAATTAAAACTTTATGAAAAACAAAAAATCCAAGTCAATGACAATATACAATAGAGCATCTAGATTAGAATAGAACTCGAAGCAATATGTTACCATTGTTTCTATTAATTAGAGCTACAAAAACCATAATTGAGGGACTTAATCCATCTACAATTAATGTTAAAACCAACCAATGAGTTGTAAATTCATGATAAATTAAGATAGAAACAAATTTTTACTTTTCTTTTATACATAAAGTTGCATATTATTAGCTTCATATGTTTATTGTAGGTCTAAATATAAAATATAAAATCTTTTTTTTCTACACTTTTTTCTTTTGTTGTGTGAACTAATCATGTTTTCTACAAGTTGTTCATTCTATTTTCTTTTTACAAGTTGATTTTAAAGATTTTCTTGAAACAACTAATATCGTTGTCGTGTAATCATGACCATTAGAGACTCGCCATTTGAAAAATTTACCATGACCATCAAAAACTTATATTTAGACACAACAATTTATTAGAGCACATAGTTTTTCTTAACTAAAATGAACTTAAAGTTCTCATTTTAGTTGCTTGTCATGTATACCTAGAGCTTGGAATATCATGTATGCTCTCTTCTTATGTCACATGGTGATCTTGAGGATAAAAATCCATTCCAAGTTTTATTATTTTTGTAAATCTATTTATTAAATTCAAAAAAAGTGAGGTGTACATTCTCTTCTTTCACATGCTTGCATGATCTTGAAAATTATCGAAACACACTTTTTTCCTTTTTTCATGGGGTCCACATTAGATTTCATCACCAAGGGGGTGAACTCTAGCATTCTAATGGGGTATTATAAATGTTAACTTGTATTAAGTTTATCTTAGGGTAATTAGTCCAAGTGGTTTTCTCCTTAGAGTAGTTTTCTCACCCATTTGATATTTTTTGTCTTTAAAAGGTTGTACGATATGTAATTTAACCATCTCAATCTATTCACTCGTTTTTGGTGAAATAACTTTTACTTTTATTGCTTTCGTGAAGGTATTTTTGTTGCAGATGGTGTTCTTGGGAGGTGGTTGACACCAACATGGTATCAAAGCCAACCATTCTGCAATCCTTCCCTGAGAGTTTTCATCGGAGAGTTTTGAGATCAATTATTTGTTGCAGTTGTTCCGACATTTGAAAATTTGAAAATTTGAAAATCGTCTTATTTGCATTATTTCCAATAATTTCATTTTGACATTGTCGATGCAATTGAAATTTATTTCCCAGACGTTTGATTTTTTGCCCAATTTGACTGCATTGGAGGCATCTTTGGCAAGCAATTTGAGGGGGCGATTTCCTTGTTGCAAGCAGTAGAGAGGCATTTTTTTTGCATGCGATTACACATTGTTGGGGGCTATATAGACTCTCTCTTTCCCTCTTATGGGGGGGGGAATTGATTGTATATCCATGATGTATGTAGTCCTTGGGGGGTGTGATTGAGTCCTCCATCCATGCATCATTTTTGTTTTATTTTCTCTCTTTTGGAGAGGGATTTTTTCCCACAAGGTTTTTCTTCTTTTCTCTGGTTGTGAGAGATTGCATTGTAAATGGGTACCTAACATGGTTGTGTAGTCAGGACCCATATTGCATTTTTCATTTTTTTGCATCTTCATTCTCCCTAAGTTTGCACTTAAGGGGTGTGTTAGTGTATTAAGTTTATCTTAGGGTAATTACGTCGGGTGTTTTTTCCCCGTAGAGTAGTTTTCTCACCTGTTTGTTATTTCTTTCCTTTAAAAGGCTTTATGATATACATAATTTAATCATCTCATTCTTCACTCTCTTTCTAGTGAAATAACATATTTTGCTTCTCTCGTTTTCTATGAAGGTTCATTCTACAAATGGTGATCTTGGGCTCCACCTACAATGAATAGTGGGGGATGAATCAAAATACATGTTTCTTAGAAGTAAAAATATATTTCTAAGCTAAGCCCACAAGAACTTTATACTTTGGGGAAGTGAAGGAGAAGATAGGGTTACCTTATCCTCCTAATTGTTTGAATTTTTTTCTTTCATTTTCATATAATTAAGTCTCACCTACCCTAGTGGTATATTGAGGATATTCCCCTAATTAAGCTTGTGAATCCTAGTTTAAGACCTTGTGGTCATCTTTTCTTATAGTACATCAAATATGGATCACCTCGATAAATTATTCACATCATACCCATAGGGAATGAAAATTTTAAGATATGTGCAAGGTTGTGGGAAATTCTTTTGTCCCTACAACCCAAGGTCTTTAATAAAGGTTGGGGAGCTACCTACTCGTTAAAGGTGGTATATCTATGAGCCTACAAATATTGATACACCCACTTGAATAGTTTGAGATTTGTTGATGTGTATGGTGTTCTCATTAACATATTAATAAAGCCTTCACATTTTAAACCAACAAGAGGAAACTTGTCCATTTTGAACCTTATGATTTTTCTATTTGTCTTTTTCTTTGTGTGTCACAACTTGCTCTAGAACCACAACTTTGATCCAAGGTTGAAAAATATATTCATAAACTTGGTCCAAAACTAAAGTCTAACCAAAATAACCATCATAGACCCCTCATTATCCTTCAACCATGACAATGATGATGATATCATTTTTTATGAAGGCACATATATCGATGAGCCCCTTGGTAATAATATCTTGATCAACCTATCCATACTAATTAGGGAAATAAAAGAATAGATGGTTAGGTACCTTGTAGGAATAGGAGCCAAGCTTCTACTAAACTATACCCTTGAACATCTAGGTAGGGGAAACCTTTCAAATTATAATCTATTAAATCATCTATCTAAAATTTTAATTTTACATCGATAAAGGCTCTCATCAAGCCCTCTAAATCCCAAATCATTAATCCATCCATATAAATTTATAATGTATTTTTAATTAATCCCTCTATTAACCCATAAATATCCCAAACTATTAAATCATCAACCAATCCATATCAATCCTAATTATAATCCATCCATCCTAGTAGGTCCTAATCCCTTGACCATTAGTCTCCTAGTCTAATGCTCTTTATAGATTGTATTGTCCACAAGCAAGAGAGAAAATGTGTATGTTGTCATGGAAGGGATGTGCCAACCAAGGCTTTTACATCTTGTTTTTTTGTATTACCTTATGCCTTCATTGTTCTCACTGCATTTTTGGTTTTGCACAACTCCTCTTCCCAAGTTCTCTATAGTAGTTGGCATCCAATGAAGGCTCTAGTTCACAAACAAAATGGAAAGAGTTTGAAACTCTGGAGCGGATAAGATTTTTTTATTTTTTATTTTTTGGTAAGATCTCATTGGGGCTATGACCCATTTCTATGTGATGGCTTAAAAAAAAATTAACCTTCTCAGTGATTTTTTTGTGTTTAGAGTTTGAAAGTTTTGAAAATGTCTTGTGGTATTTGAAGTGTTTTGTGGTATTGTATGCAGAATTCTTCTTTGTTTTACGAGGCCTGGTGTTTTATGTGGAGCAAGATCCGTGGATTCTTAAATGTCTCTACAATATACAACTTCAAATTTATAATTATTGTTTTTATAATATTCAATGGGGTATGGGTTTGTTTGAATTTTGTTGGTCTCATTTACTATTTCTGGGGCAAACTTATGTTTTTGGGTCGAAAGTTTATGATGTCTAGTCTAGAAAACATTTGGACATTTTGTTGTCTGAAGCGGAAGCATACGAAGCCCTTTTCACAACCAAGGATTGTTCCACAAAGCCAAAACAACCCTCTAGCTAACTTTATCAATTTCCATCGCTGGAGCTAAATGATGCCATTTCTCTCTGCTATTTTTGGGGATTTGGCAGACATTAGTTCCAAATTTTGCAACAGAAAATCCAGTTAAGAACCTCTATAGTTCTTTAAATGGGGTTCATATTCTTGTTGACTTAGTTTGTTCATTAGTAAACAATATAATTTCATTTAATTCAACTCTAACAATGGCAATTCATCTGCATAAACTATAAACAAACTAGTGAATGAATTTGTACCTGGCAATCATGTTTCTAACATCACATCTATGACTGTAATTAAAGATTCTCCCTCTATCTCTATTGACCAATAAATCACAGGTGCAAGCTGAATTTAGAGGACTGTAATTAGAATCAAGATTCTCCTTGTATCTCTATTGAGAAATTTCAGACCTGTATGTGAATGAAACTTTAACATCCTCAAGAAACGCCAGAGATCGTACGTAAGCTCACGCAGCCGTCCACAGTTGAAGGAAATTTCAAACTCTTCAAATGATAAAAAAAATTCAAATCGACATATATATTCAATTCACCGGGATCTAATCATTACAAATATAGCCTCCTGGGCTTGGAAAATCGCTACAAAAAATGAAAGAATAAAAGAATTTGGTGAGACTTGGCGTATGTTGGTCTTTGAACTCAATTGGATGGCTGGCGAGTACATTCAGCAGGAAAGCCCTGTGTAAACCTTTTACTGTCCGAACAGTAATCATAAATCATGTAGTTCTTCCGCACCCATTCAAGTTTCTGCTGCTCACTCGACTCCAATGCCTCTGCACCGTACCATGAATTCACAGAGCAATCAGAGGAGGCAGAGCATGTCTCTGCTTTGAAATTTCCATACGAGGCGACAAAAGGGGATTTGCTCCAGTCGATCTTCACTGCACCGCCTCTCGTTGCCCAATCGTCTGCATTCCACAGGCTCGAATATATTCTCATCGCTTGATTCTTTGGATATGCCACTCCCAAATCCTCGCTGTTCTTGAACACTCTCACCGGAGTTCCATCCACAGAAAACCTGCAGAACATCATAAATACATATTATAACTACAATGATGATATTAAAACTACAAGGCCAGGCCAAAAAGGACACATTCACTGGTTGATTTGAAGTTGCAGGGACATTATTAACTTACATAATTTGTTGGGGATTCCAGAGCAGGGAGTAAGTGTGGAAGTCTGCGGTGGGGTCGAACCAGAGGTAGAATTGCTGCTCGCGATTGCCTTTGCCTTGGGAGAAAACATTGGTGTGCATAATATAGGGATCTCCAGACAGATTTCCCAAAAACTCAAAGTCTATTTCGTCGTGCGTATTCCCTTGTGATGAGAGCTGCGCCAGAACATCACCATTTTATTAGACCATGCTCAACTTCTCACAAAAATACTACTAATCTCGTGAATAGAGAATGAATTGAAGGGACAGACTTACATAGTATGCAGTGACAGTACCAGCCGAGTTACCGGGCACCAGCTTGATTTGCATATCAATCTTGCCAAAGAGATATTCATTCTTGGATTGGAACCCTGAACCTGTTTTAATACAGCAGAGGAGGAGATAAGCATAGTGTTAAAATCATATATATGCAGTTGCAGTAAGAAAATGAGATAAATACCTGAGGACTGATCGAGAGTGAGCTGCAAGCGTTGGCCATTGTCGAGTACCTTAGCACGATCATTTCCCCATGTGATGTCGAAGTCATTGTAGAAATTTGCAGAAGCAAGGTGGGTGAATGAGAGTGCAAGGCTTAAGAGGAGTACACATGGAATGAGGTCCATTGGGAACGGAAGGCAAGAATGTAGAATGTAGGAGTATTGATAGAGAATGGTGATTGCAGAGGAAGATCGATGGGATTTATATATAAGCAGGGTCGGGTAAGGAATGGAAAGTAGCAAGAAATTTCCCCAAGAGTCGCTAAACGGATGAGTTGGAGCGCACTCTGTTTTTACAGCTGGATTTTATTGCACGCGGAGTTCCAGCAAGAAGAGTGGACTGTTGAGTATTACAGCTGGCAGAGCTGTGTGCATTATGAAATTGTTGTTTCGAGGTTACCTAAAATATAGTGTCTTGGATGTCCACTAACCGGTCAAACGTCGCGTAGAGCATCCTTTTTTAATAGGTAGGTGGAGGGGGACCATTTTGTGGGCGGGTATAGTTATCGGAATAGTATATTTGCATAATGCTTGCTTTTTAAGAAGAGAATGGCTTAATTAATAAATGGTATATTTTTATATAAAGTTTGTCTTTTTAATATTATTGTTTATTTATTTATATATATATTTATAATTTTAATCAGATTTTTTTTATAAATAAAGTATATATATTATTTTTTATTGATAAAAATGATTTAAATAAATGTCGATGGTAGAAAGACATTCTTTTAAAGTTTAGCTAAGACCAAGTTCAAACTATAGATAAACACTCATACATTAAAATCATTCATCTAATCACTAATTTAATTCATAAATTAAATCATTAATTAATCTATTTATTATGAATTGAATAAATTAAATGTTCTTGTATTATTTAATTCATTTAAATAATCTATTATTCATAAATATTTGAATTAACAAAATAAAATCTATTTTCAAATTAAATATCCATAAATTAATTTAATAAATCTTAAAATCAAATAAAATCTAACAATCAATTAACTGATTGCACAAAAAGGTTAATTAATATTTGAAAAAGGAAAATAAAAAATCAAACCAATTAATTGTTGTAGAAAATAAATAAATAAAATCAAACCAATTAACTATTCGAGAAAAAAAAAATGCTAACTAACTAATCCTTATTTGTTTCAACATTCATCATCTACATCCTTGAAAATCTATAAATTGAACAACATACATTTTCAAACTGGTGCTTAAGAACACTTTATCCAAGGTTTACATGTAGCATTAAAATAAATGACTTTTGGTTTTATTTCAATTCCTTGATTTTTTTTCAATTCTTATTTGTTTTAGTTCACTACATAGTCTATATGCAAGATTGATGTTGATTTCTACAAGGCCGCATAAATGGAGGATAATGCTCATGAATAGATTAAAGATTTTAAAATATTTTCAACATCCTCTTACGAATCGTAGTTTTGAATTCTAGAACCGTGTAGAAAACACACTTATTTTTTCTTTTAAAACTTGCAGTTAATAAATACAATGCCCTTATTCAAAGTCATCATGCCTTTTGGTGAGTAGGTTTTATTTATTTTTAACTATTCTGAAATACTTTATTTTCTTTTCTTTTCTTTTTAATTTGTAATTGATAAAATGAAATGCCACAACTTTTAAATATGTCAATAAGTAGCATATTGAGGCATAGCCACCATTATTTACTTCTAAAAATTCAAGAGCTCTTTTTTATTGTATTGCAAGCTTCTGGATTCAACTATATATGTTTTTCAATCGACATTTCGGATCACACCTAGTGATCCATCATTAGGAAGAGGAAAAAAAAAGGTCGATTGAGAATCATACACAGTTGAATCCAAAAGCTTGCAATACAATTTCATGGACTGTGGAAAACTCATACCAACTATAGCTCTTTTTTAACCAATAATCGCCATTTTCCAAAAGGGGTGACTCACTTTCAATCCTACAAAGTCTCAATTGTTTATTTCTCACATTTAACATCTTGCTAATTGGCTACCCTTATCCCTTTAAACAAGTTGCTCTTGTTTGAGGGATAGTTGGAGTAGTAAGGAAGATTTGATGTAGGAAAAAAATGAATTATAGAGAGGATACCTAAGAGGATTTCCTTCTCAGTGAAGCCTATAAACTTATCAATTGAGTACACCTATAAAAATGATGAAAGGGGTGAGGTATGAATTATATTGTTATTAGTTCCTAGTTCCTACCATGTAATTATAGTGAAGGGAACAAATCTTTACTATAAATTAAAAAAATTATCTTCAAATTACAAATTAGCTTTCATGGGGACGACAAGGCAATCTTAGAGAGAGGCAACAAATTTTGTGTCAAGGCTTGGCTTCCTATGACTGGTTGTGGGGGAGATCAAGCCCTCCCCCACAAAGGTTTTCTCTCTTCTAGGTACCCTCATACTCTTGTCTTTATTTCTCATTTTATGCCTTTCTAGTGTCGTGAGTGTTTTTGGCTTGCTCTGGAAGTGTTGGGTAGTTTTGCAAGCTCTCTTTCACTATGTTTGTATGAACAATCTATAGTTTGTATATTCTCTAGCTTCAAATTGCATAAGTCTTAATGAGTGGGACTTTGGATCCCCCCACCCCCCTATAAATGGGGGGGGGGGACTTGGAAACCACACAAAACTATGTAAAATCACTCAAAGAAATTATTGAAGACAAAGGGCCTATTATTCTAGAAGGTGCAAAATTTGTGGTGGAAGCCTTGAAGGAAACTAGCGATTAAGGCACCACTGGGGGACAAGAAGGTAAGTATCCCTCTAAAGGCCCTGAATCGATTGAATTCCTTCCTAATGAAGAAATGAAAAATGTTATTAAATCTAAAAGGAGTAGATTAAATGATGTTTCCATTTTTCTAACGATTATTGACTTTAACAAAATTCCTGCAAGAAAATTCTTAGATAATTGGTTTTCTAATGTATGGGAAAACAAATTTGGCATTCAATTAAGTTTTGTGTATGATGTTGTAAAAAGGGAATTGTTTGTCATTTTACTTTAAAACCCATTCAATGTAAGAGAAAATCCTCATCAAACCTTACTAGAATATAGGAGGTTATGCATTTAAGGCTCTAGCATGGTCTCCTAAGGCCATCATTGAAGAGGTCCTAGCATTATCTAGTCCTAAGTGGGTGGTGTTGAAAACCCTCCCCCCTGAATTCTGGAATTTATACCCCAATTGTTAGCACCATTTGGCAAGGTGGTGCAAGTGGATGAAGCTAAGCTTTCTCTTCCCCACCTTGATGCCCATGCTCTAGTTTTGCTAACCCCAAGGTTTGAAATCTCTGGTAAGATTGTAATCAATCAAGATGGAAACCACTTCACATGCCCTTTGCAAATATTGGGTGGAATTAATACCTATTTTTTTCTCAAAACGAAGGGAACATTTGAAAGAACTACCCGAACTAATTCATAGGAAAACCAATGTTGTGAATCCAAAGTCTAATCCATCAGGAGGTAATGGACTTAACCCTATTTCGATGAACCCCATTCCATAATTCGTGCAATAAAATGGTGTAATGTCTAATGCTTGTCCCGAAAATGGAAGAGAGATTACTCCTGACTCTGCACTTGCTTTGAGGCTTAATGAAGAAAACATTATATTCAATTGTTCTAACAACTCTTCCCCTGTTGGGGCGGGTGGGCTTGGTAAGGGTGACCTCTCAGGTGCTCCTAACCCTAGTCGGTCCCCATCATAGATTCAAGTACATTAAATTTGAGGAATTCCTTCAAAATTCTTGATAGTGAGGTTGAAAGTCTTGAATTTGCGCGGAAGGTAACTTCGATCCCCTCCTCAAGTGGGGGTGTGAGTACTTCAACACCCACAAGTTACCCTCCCCCTGCCTCCTACTAATGAAATTTTGCTTCTCCAAAGGTTGAATGCACAATAGATTTCTACCTAAAGAATTAGTTAGAGCATTGAGGAAAATATTTTAAGGATCAAGTCTTGTAAATGCTATTCCACCCCTAAGGTTGTCAACCTCCATCTAAGGGTTATGCCAACCAAAGATAATCTAATAAAGGAAAATCAAAGTATTGAGAGTAGGGAAGGTGGTAATATGTCTGGAGGTAATATGGTTGTATCCCTAATGGAGGACCTTAAGGGTGCTGTCATAATAGTGGTTTACAATTCCTGAGAGGAACGAATTTTAGCTGAAATCACATATTTTTAGAAAATATAATGATTTAAGCCTTAAAAAATTCCATTTTAAGGATTCCAATTGAAGAGGGTTTGATCAAATCACCTTAGATCAAACCCCCTTGGATAGAATCTCACTAGTTTTAAACCATATCTATAAATGCGTCTCCTTTACACCTATCAAAATGCTGATAAAAAATCACTTTTGATTTAGATTTTAGGGGATCAAATAAATTCATTTAAAATTTATTTCAAATGATTATGGTATTCCTCAGAACAAGCTATCCAATGAATATAATTTTAATATGTTTTGGTTTTGTTATGTATTTGTTTTTTAAGTTTTATTAAACATAGGTTTTTCATCGAAAATGAAGTTCTTTGTTCTTCACATGTGGAAAAATAGAAGATTATCAAAAAAATTTGAAAAATATGAGTGCACTAGATATTGAAGTCCTTGATCAATAAAAAATTAAATTAAATTTTGACATATACAAAAAAGTTACTACGATTAGCATTGTCACGAATTGTAATTGTTTGACTTTGAAACTTGATTAAGGAAAAAATATTCAATAAAAACTATCTAACCAAGTGGAAGCACTAGATATCAAAGTTACAAATCGAAATTTGAAGAATTAGAATTTTATCCTTCATGGAAAAAAAGTTATGCGTTATACGGATGCGTCACTTTTTAAAAATGTTGTTTTAAAAAAAATCTATTTTGTGGGAGATGGAAAAGGAAGTGCAATTTGATTCCAAAAATTTTGAAAAAAATATTTTTAGAATCTACAGACAAAATTTGATGAGACTCTAGTTTGCACCATCTTCAAATTCCTCACAGTTTAGCTGCTATAGGTGCCCGAATGTGAAGATTTAGTTAAAAATAATAATTTCAGTGTCCAGTTTGACCAAAAATTGTAAACCACTATTATGGGATCACCCTTAATTCTAAAATTAAGGACAAGCATCCTGAGACTAGCTACTCTTTGGGCCCAAAAAAGTAGGTTTCCACTAAGTTAGTGACAAAATAGTATTTTGGTGGTTTCACCCTTGCTCATGATATTGCAAAGGAAGAGGTTTTGGGCAATAAAGAGATGAATTCAATTGCAATCCCACCTAGGGATGGAACCCTAGGTACTACCAATCATATTAGCACCTCTCCTACTAAACATGACTTTGAGTCTAAAAGGACCCCCAACCAAGAAGCTGCTAATAAATATTTGAACACTCTTTCCAAGTGCACCAAAGAGGATGATGCTTCTGATCCATTGGAGGATTTAATTCCTAACCTAGATGGTGAATTAGGAGGAGCAATGGAATGCCCAGTGAGGAAACTAATTAGAATTGGGCCCATAAACCTAAAGGGGAAAAGAAGTCTAAAAACATAATAAAAGGAGACTTGGAACTAGCTATGAACACAGGGTGTGAGGATAATGAAAATAACACAATGTGTAGAAAGATAAAACACCTAATCCTTGGGTTGGCCGAGGAAGACCTAAGAAGTAGGCAAAATCCATGCCTACGGAAAAAGGTGTTCAACTAGAAAAGAATAAAAGGAAAATTATTAGTTTGGTTATTCAAACACCTACTACCAAAAGGTTAGAGGTGGAGGAAAGGTGGCCAATGTGTTTTGATCACTTCAAGAGTGAACAAGATGTTTCTCCTTTGAATGTGGAAGATGGAAGTTAATTGCATATCTTGGAATGTCAAGGGACTTGAGTCCCCTAGTAGGAAATACATTGTAAGGAGGCTCTTGAACCTTGAGAAAAAAGAAAGATGCTCTTCTTCAAGAAACCAAAGCTATTGTTTTCATGCTGGACACAAACCTAAAGTTCATATGGAATGGTTCTACCTACTATACTACCAACCATAAGAAAGGTAAAGGGGGTGATTCCATCCTCATTTCTAATTAGTTGGCCCAATATGTTTCAAATTTGGGTACTCCCCCCTTCAACAAGGTGGTTTGGATCACCCTAGAGAAAGATGGGCAAAATTGGACTGTGTATATTCCATCTATGCCCCTAATGATCACAGAGACATAATTAATTTATGGCAATGGATTTCCAACCTACCATATGTCCCCTAGATCTTGGGTGGGGACTTTAATATAGTAGAGCATTTGGAAGACAAGTGGGGAGGGATTGACATGAGCTAGAAAGGAAGTGAAAAGCATTTCTCGCAAAGGATGAAAATAGAACTAAATCTATTTGATCCTATGAAGTGGGGGAAGTGTTTTGCTTGATTCTTTGAATTTGTCACAATTGGATTGAAAATTTAAAGCACTTACACTGAATCTTTAAAAAGTCCAATAATATGAAATTTAGTATTTTGAGACTAGTTTTCAAATATGTAATTTATTCTAATACCTAGATGATACAAATTAAATTTTTCTAAGCAATGTATAAAAATCACTTTTTAAAAGTCACATTTTTAGAACCTTACCATGCACGTGAATAGACACCATAATTTGATCTAAATAAAAATATTTTTTAATTCCTATTGGGGAAAGATGTGTATTATACTAAAGATTGATGAAAATATTTTGTTTATAATTTCTTCTAAATATTTTTTTATTAGCACTAATTGTTTTTTTTGAAAATCCTCATGTATGGCCACCATTACTTGACCTAAATTAATCATTTTCAAAAAAAAATCATTGTCTAAATTATTAAAAAATTAAAAAAAACAAAAACTTGACATTTCAAGTTTATAGACCAATTTCCTCATAAATTAATTAAAAATAGAAAAAATAATCCAATCATAAAAAAATAAATATTTGAAAACTAGACATTGTCATCTATAATGGGTTTTAATTTCATAAAATAATTTTGAAAAGAAAACCCAACAGTCGTATTGTCAAAGTTAGTTTTTTTCTCTTGGCATTACCATGAACTTGTACTTGTAGGACCAAGGCTAAGGATTAGGCTACACAGCCTTTCCAAGCCTAAAACCAAATCAAAAAGTGGCTTGTGATTTTAATTTTTATACAATGAGTACTCGTTTAAATTGAGATCCCAAATTGTAATAGGTACTCGTTCCTATTAGTAATTTTCTGCACTTGAAACTTCCCCATATGTGGACCCAACTTCTTTCTTTTACCTAGTTAGACTCAAAAGTTCCACAAAAGTGCAGTAGTAATTAAGTTTCCTACACATCCCACAATGACCCTATTTCATGCTTTTGCAAATATTTTAGCCCCAAATGATACCATTTATTGAATTTCAATTAGGGATATGGACTTTATCTTCATCCACTTATGTTTCCCTTCTACTTGTCAAGTTCAGATGGAGCGAAAAAACTCTAACAAGGCATGTTCAATTGATCTTGGGTTCACTTGAACCTATTTAACCTAGAAAGCTGCACTTGGACCTATTTGATCCATAAAGATGCACTTGGACCTATAATTACCTTTTGGAATTTATGAAAAATACTCAAAAACATGTAAGTTATTCACTTGCAAGTTTTGTAATGTATATGGCATAGGTCAAAAGTCTAGCAAAGTTTGAGTTTCCTATAAAAGGTTCACAAAGGTGCACTTCGACCTATTTGATCCACAAGGTGCACTAAGACCTATCTAACCCTCAAAGGTGCACTTGGACCTATATGTGTCTTGCAAAGGTGCACTTGGACCTATTCAACCCACAAGGTGCACTTAGACCTTTCTCACCCACAAAGGTGCACAAGACCTATTTGACCTGCAAGGTGCACTTGAACCTTTATGACCCATAAAGTGCACTTTGGTCTAATCCGCCCATATATCCTAATGCAAGGTCAAAACCTACCTATCTTGATGTGACTTCAAACCCCACTTAGTGTAGTTGTAGAGTGAACTTTTGCAAATGGTCTACATGAGCTTGTTTGGTTCAAATGGTGTTTACTTGTGATAGGAAAATCTATAAGGTGTTAAAATGCAATAGCGAACAAAAATATGCTAAGTGCACTTAAGTCTAGTTCTTCCACTAAGTTTTTACTTTCAAAGGGAAGCTTTACAAAGGCCACTTCCAAAGGTAAATCCCCCATAGTTCATATTTTAGCACACACCCATAGAGTACTAGCTCCATTTAATTACACAAACAAACTCTAGAAAAAACTAAAACTTTTCTACCAAACTTTGGTAGGAAATTCACTACTCTGTAGCCCTTGTTATGATTACTCTTGATATATCATTCGTTATGAAATAAACTATCTACCATCTCTAAAATAGTTCACTTCAATTGAGAAATATTGTATAGAGGTTTTTGAGGACTTTGGGTACCACTTAGAGTTCATGAGGACTAAGTTTCATATTAATTAATAGGCATTTAACTTTTATGAATTGTTTTAGTGAATTAAAACTTTATGAAAAAAAAAAAAAAAATAGAAGTCAATGACAATATACAATAGAGCATCTAGATTAGAATAGAACTTGAAGCAATATGTTACCATTGTTTTTATTAATTAGAGCTATAAAAACCATAATTGAGGGACTTAATCTATCTACAATTAATATTAAAACCAACCAATGAGTTGTAAATTCATGATAAATTAAGATAGAAACAAATTTTTACTTTTCTTTTATACATATAAAGTTGCATATTATTAGCTTTCTATGTTTATCATAGGTCTAAAAATATAAAAATATAAAATCTTTTTTTTCTACACTTTTATCTTTTGTTGTGTGAACTAATCATGTTTTCTACAAGTTAAATTCATTTTCTATTTTCTTTCTACAAGTTGATTTTAAAGATTTTTTTGAAACAACTAATATCATTGTTGTGTAATCATGGCCATCAGAGACTCGTCATTTGAAAAATTTACCATGACCATCAAATACTTATATTTAGACACAACAATTATTAGAGCACATAGTTTTTCTTAACTAAAGTGAACTTAAAGTTCTCATTTTAGTTGTTTGTCATGTATACCTAGAGCTTGGAATATCATGTATGCTCTCTTCTTATGTCACATGGTGATCTTGAGGATCAAAATCCATTCCAAGTTTCATTATTTTTGTAAATCTATTTATTAAATTAAAAAAAAGTGAGGTGTGCATTCTCTTCTTTCACATGCTTGCATGATCTTGAAAATTATTGAAACACACTTTTTTCCTTTTTTCATGGGGTCCACATTAGATTTCATCACCAAGGGGATGAACTTTATCATTCTAATG
This sequence comes from Sequoia sempervirens, assembly GCA_007258455.2. Taxonomy (NCBI): domain Eukaryota; kingdom Viridiplantae; phylum Streptophyta; class Pinopsida; order Cupressales; family Cupressaceae; genus Sequoia; species Sequoia sempervirens. The sequence goes on from VDFB02270651.1 coordinate 503,001,569, forward strand.
GGGTATTATAAATGTTAGTGTATTAAGTTTATCTTAGGGTAATTACTCTGGGTGGTTTTTTCCCGTAGAGTAGTTTTCTCACCCATTTGATATTTCTTGACTTTAAAAGGTTGTACGATATGTAATTTAATCATATCAATCTATTCACTCATTTTTGGTGAAATTATTTTTCGTTCGTGAAGGTATTTTGTTGTAGATGGTGTTCCTGGGAGGTGGTTGACACCAACATGGTATCAAAGTTGGAACCATTCTGCAATCCCTCCCTGAGAGTTTTCATTAGAGAGTTTTGAGATCTTCGTTGCAGTTGTTCTAGTCAAAATTTCCTTACCTGCATTATTTTCGATTATTTCATTTTGACATTGTCGATGCAATTGAAATTTCTTTCCTAGACATTTGTTTTTTTGGCCCAATTTGACTGCATTGGAGGTGTTTTTGGCAAGCAATTTGAGGGGGTGATTTCCTTGCTGCAAGCAGTAGAGGCAATTTTTTTGCATGCAATTACACATTGTGGGGGGCTATATAATCTGTCTTTCCCTCTTATGGGGGAGCCATTGATTGTATATCCATGATGTATGTGGTCCTTGGGGGGTGTGATTGAGTCCTTCATCCATGCATCATTTTTGTTTTATTTTCTCTCTTTTGGAGAGGGATTTTTTCCCACTGGGTTTTTCTCCTTTTCTTTAGTTGCATGAGAGATTGCATTGTAAATGGGTACCTAACATGGTTGTGTAGCTGAGACCCATATTGCATTTTTCATTTTTTGCATCTTCATTCTCCCTAAGTTTGCACTTAAGGGGGGTGTTAGTGTATTAAGTTTGTCTTAGGGTAATTACTTCGAGTGGTTTTTTCCTCGTAGAGTAGTCATCTCACTTGTTTGATATTTCTTTCCTTTAAAAGGATTTACAATATACATACTTTAATCATCTCATTCTTCACTCTCTTTCTAGTGAAATAACCTATTTTGCTTCTCTCATTTTTTGTGAAGGTTCATTTTGCAAATGGTGATCTTGGGCTCCACCTACAATGAATAGTGGGGGATGAATCAAAATGCATGTTTCTTAGAAGTGAAAATATATATTTCTAAGCTAAGCCCACAAGAACTTTATACTTTGGGGAAGTGAAGGAAAAGAGAGGGTTACCTTGTCCTCCTAATTGTTTGAATTTTTTTCTTTCATTTTCATATAATTAGGTCTCACCTACTTGGTGGTATATTGAGGATATTCCACTAATTAAGCTTGTGAATCCTAGTTTAAGACCTTTTGGTCTTATTTTCTTATAGTACACCAAATTTGGATCACCTCAATAAATTATTCACATCATACCCATAGGGAGTGAAAAATTTAAGATATGTGCAAGGTTGTGGGAAATTATTTTGTCCCTACAACTCAAGGTCTTTAATAAAGGTTGGAGCTACCTACTCGTTAAAGGTGGTATATCTACGAGCCTACAAATATTGATACACCGACTTGAATAGTTTGATATTTGTTGATGTGTATGGTTTTCTAATTAACATATTAATAAAGCCTTCACATTTTAAGCCAACAAGGGGAAACTTGTCCATTTTGAGCCTTATGATTCTTCTATTTGTCTTTTTCTTTGTGTGTCACGACTTGTTCTAGAACCACAACTTTGATCCAAGGTTGAAAAATATATTCATAAACTTGGTCCAAAACTAAATTCTAACCAAAATAAGCATCACAGACCCCTCATTATCCTTCAACCATGACAATGATGATGATATCATTTTTTATGAAGGCACATATATCAATGAGCCCATTGGTAATAATATCTTGATCACATCCTAATTAGGGAAAGAAAAGAATAGATGGTTAGGTACCTTGTAGGCATAGGAGCCAAGCTTCTACTAAACTATACCCTTGAACATCTAGGTAGGGGAAACCTTTCAAATCATAATCTATTAAATCATCTACCTAAAATTTTAATTTTGCATCCATAAAGGCCCTCATCAAGCCCTCTAAATCCCAAATCATTAATCCATCCATATAAATTTATAATCCATTATTAATTAATTCCTCTATTAACCCATAAATATCCCAAACTATTAAATCATCAACCAATCCATATCGATCCTAATTATAATCCAGCCATCCTAGTAGGTCCTAATCCCTTGACCATTAGTCTCCTAGTCTAAATGACTTGTGTGTCAATACCCATCAAGAGGAAACCATTCTAGCAAAAAATGAGCCTTCATGCTTAAGGAAATACCAAAACCAATAAGTGATTAACCAAATCCATGTCTCAAAAGAACAAAAAGCCACCCTATCTCCTTGCAAATACCTCATAAAATATACCTTCTAATCTTAAGCAATGACTTTACATGAATTTTATCAATCAATCAACTCATATAAACCAATCAAAATAATCAAACCTATCAACCCAACATAGCTATGAAGGATGTTATCAAAAGGATACTTGTAAGGAATCAAAATCATGAATCTAGGGAGTTATACTAGATGCCTCGTAAGAAAAAATATTTCAATGTCATCCAACACCCCCTAACATTGGAATTCATGTAAATTAGTCTATGTAAAAGGTTAAATAGTGTCCATCCACCCCTTTTAAGCTATCCATGAAATCCAAGATCTATAAGCCTCATTAAATCAATAAACATCCTTCTTATCAATGCTTGAACCTAAAGATCTATACAATAATAATTTTATTGATCAAAGCCATGTCATGCTTGAGCAATACATCCTACATTGCAAAATGAGCATCAAGATCCTTGCCCCACATATGGTAAAACTTATCCACAATTGACTCAAGGTCAAAAAACTGCCATCAACCCCATTAATCCTAATCCAACATAGAAATCCTCTCAAACCCCCCATTGACCTCCTCTAAGGACAAATATACTAAGAATTGGAACAAATTGTCTTTGTTTGATGTAGATTCCTCAAAAAAATGCAATTTAAAAATCCTAAGCTACCTAAAAATGGATTTGCATCTTGCTTCCAAAGTAATGAGTATCCTCTCACAAATCAAATGTATAAAATCACAATTTATCAAGGTAAAGGATTAGGCCTCCATGAGCAAGGAATTATAGAGCTCATTTATATGTATACAAATCACAAATTTAAGGAAATAGATAAAAAATTCTTGATGAGAAAAATAAGGATGTTAATATTACAAGTGTTAGGGTAACTTATCTAACCATCTAATATGGTACCCACCATCATTCCTCTAAGAAAATTTCTACCACCCCTTCTTTTAGTGACCCTATCACCCCCATTACGTCCATCACCAACCCTTTCATTGACCTTAGCACTAGCCCTAACCATCCACTATCTTTGTTCATTACCTTAGATCAGCAAAATCACACACCATGTGTGACTTATTCCATAATGATGAATCTATTGCCACCTCCATGAGACTTCAAGTTTATATATCCCTTAAGGATCATGGATCATATCTCCAAATTTCTAAAATTCATACACCTAAATGGTTTTAATCCTAAGAGTTTTAATGACCAAAGGCATTTTATATGGATCAAAAAGTACCATATGCCCAAACTTGTTATTCCAAAATCTAAAGTTCATATGGTTTCCAAAATCTAATCTGAAAAGGCAACGACCTCAAAGAAAATATCCATGAACCTAGAGCAAGAATTCAATGGTCTACAATACCTAAAGCCTAAAATTGGAAATCCAATTGGACTCTAAAATCCAACAATCTTAAATCCACATAATCCAAATATTCAAGAAAAAAACGATAAGAAAAATCACAAAACTCATTTGGTTCCTAAAATATGGTAATGTGGATACTCACTCTAAAACTCCAAATCCTCCTATCTATGAGCATAAAAATTCATGATCTCCTAATCCAACAAATCCCAAAACACCAAAACCTAAAAGCCACTATCACATCCAACTAAAGAATCCATCTCTAAACCCATCATGGTGTGCAAACTTATTAGTCCCACTTCACATCAAGGCCCTAAGAAATCTCCACATACCATATGTTGGTGCATATTCATTCCAAGGAGTTTGGAGTGTATAATGATTGTCTTATACAAAATTCTTACAAGAAATTTGAGCATGTTTCAGAAATTCTATTTTTAATGGAAGGTAGGGGAGAGGATCTAGTAGTTGTGCACCCTAACATCGTGGCTCTCAAAATCCAACTTATTAATGTTGAATGGCTCTAAAAAATTTATATCATCTTCCTCAACTAGTTGATGGCTTAAACCTAAGGGTTGAATTCGTCATCATCAATTTTGATGCCTTTTTTATTTGTAGTCATAAAAGATGTCCAAAAAACTACTTTTCTAACCCCTATCCATCATAGTCAATTATCACACCTAATCCTTGATTGCACTTGCACCAATAGTTAAACATATTAATATTAATAATTAAATGAATATAAACTATCCTTATTTTCTAAATATCCTAAAATTGTATGAAATTTATGTTATTACTAGACATTTTAGGTTTATAAATTATTAATAAATTATAGACGAGTAAAACACTTTAAACTAACCCTACTAATTTATCCCTAATACATGTTCCCATTTCAACCTAAACTCTCAATATTTTTCAATACTCTACTACCACCCAAGCTAGTTCATCCTCCACCGCCCCTATGGCGCTTCATCCGCTTTTACATTTTGTTTTTGTTGTATTAGGTACTTGGTTTGCCTTTATTGTTCTCACTACATTTTGGTTTTGCAAACCGTAAGTCCTCTTCCCAATTTCTCTATGGTCGGTGGCATTCAATGAAGGTGCTAAACGTGTTTATCTACACAACAAAATGGAAAGGGTTCGAAACTTTGGAGCAAGTAATGTTTTTTTTGACTTGCATATTTTAACATCTATGAGTCACGAAAATTTGGGAAATTTTTCCACCTTGGGAATTTCAGATCTTTTGTGGTATTGTATGCAGAAATTTTTGTAAATACGAAATCTGGTGTTTTATGTGGAGCAAGATTCAAGGATTCTTAAATGTCTCTACAATATACAACTTTAAATTTATAATTATTGTTTTGATAATGTTCAGTGGGGTATGTGTTTGTTTAAATTTTGTTGGTCTTTTTTATTATTTATGGGGCAAATTTATGTTTTTGGATAAACAGTTTATGGACAGCCGAGCATTTCTAAAATACTGTATGTTGCTAATTTTATATAGAGCTACAACAACAGCTCAGGAGCCAAGCCAAGACAACTCTAGTCTAGAGAACATTTGGGAAAGAAAATCTACTTGACTTAGCACTTCACAGTCCTGTTGACTTAGTTTGTTCATTATTGAGCTCAGGGACGTTTTGTCGGATCACCTCAAGATGATTATTCATCTGTATAAACCATAAACAAACTGGTAAATGAATTTGTACCTTCTCATATAGGGCAATCATGTTTCTAACCTCACATCTATGACTGTAATTAAAGATTCTCCCTCTATCTCTATTGACCAGTAAATCACAGGTGCAAGCAGAATTTAGAGGACTGTAATTAGAGCAAAGATTCTCCCTGTATCTCTATTGGGAAATTTCATACGTGTATGTGAAACATCTCCAAGAAACGCCAGAGATCGTAAAGAAGCTCACGCAGCCGTCCACCGTTGAAAGAAATTTCAGACTCTTCAAATGATAAAAAATTCAAATCGAGATATATATTCAATTCACTGGGATCTAATCATTACAAATATAGCCTCCTGGGCTTGGAAAATCGCTACAAAAAATAAAGAATAAAAGAATTTGGTGAGACTTGGCGTATGTTGGTCATTGAACTCAGTTGGATGCCTGGCGAGTACATTCAGCAGGAAAGCCCTGCGGAAACCTTTTACTGTCCGAACAGTAATCATAAATCATGTAGTTCTTGCGCACCCATTCAAGTTTCTGCTGCTCACTCGACTCCAATGCCTCTGCAGCGTACCATGAATTCACAGAGCAATCAGAGGAGGCAGAGCATGTCTCTGCTTTGAAATTTGCATACGAGGCGACAAAGGGGGATTTGCTCCAGTCGATCTTCACTGCACCGCCTCTCGTTGCCCATTCGTCTGCGTTCCACAGGCTCGAATATATTCTCATCGCTTGATTCTTCGGATATGCCACTCCCAGATCCTCGCTGTTCTTGAACACTCTCACCGGCGTTCCATCCACAGAAAACCTGCACAGAGCCAGAAACACATATTATAACTACAATGATGATGTTGAAACTACAAGGCCAGGCCAAAGAGGACACATTCACTGGTTGATTTGAAGCTGCAGGGAAATTGTTAACTTACATAATTTGTTGGGGATTCCAGAGCAGGGAGTAAGTGTGGAAGTCTGCGGTGGGATCGAACCAAAGGTAGAATTGCTGCTCGCGATTGCCTTTGCCTTGAGAGAAAACATTGGTGTGCATAATATAAGGATCTCCAGACAGATTTCCCAGAAACTCAAAGTCTATTTCATCGTGCGTATTCCCTTGTGATGAGAGCTGCGCCAGAGCATCACCATTTTATTAGACCATGCTCAACTTCCCGCTACTAACATGAGGACTAGAGAATGAATTGAAGGGACAGACTTACGTAGTATGCAGTGACAGTACCAGCCGAGTTACCGGGTACCAGCTTGATTTGCATATCAATTTTGCCAAAGAGATATTCATTCTTGGATTGGAACCCTGAACCTGTTTTAATACAGCAGAGGAGGAGATAAGCATACCGTTGAAATCATATATATGCAGTTGCAGTAAGAAAATGAGATAAATACCTGAGGACTGATCGAGAGTGAGCTGCAATCGTTGGCCATTGTCGAGTACCTTAGCACGATCATTTCCCCATGTGATGTCGAAGTCATTGTAGAAATTTGCAGAAACAAGGTGGGAGAATGAGAGTGCAAGGCTTAAGAGGACACATCGAATGAGGTCCATTAGGAACGGAAGGCAAGAATGTAGTATGTAAGAGTATTGATAGAGGCAAGGATGTGGTGAATGATGATTAGTGAGGAAAATGAATGGTATTTATATATAGGCAGAGGCAGGGGCAGGGGCAGGGTCAGGTAAAGGAACGGAAAGTAGCAAGAAATTTCCTCAGGAGTTGCGAAATGGATGAGTTGGACCGTAGTTTGTATTTACAAGTAGACAAGGTTTTGGGTTTTATTGCACGCGGAATTCCAGCCAGAAGAGTGTAGTGTTGAGCAGGGCTACTTAGCTGTGTGCATTATGAAACAACTGTTTCGAGGCTGCCGAAACTGCAGAGTCTTGGATGTTGACGTCTCATCGTCCACTAACCGGCCAAACGCCGCGTAGAGCGTCTTCTCTTCTTTTTGAGGTAGGTGGAGGGGGACCATCTTGTCTGCTCGGCCATGTACGCACCTTCGTCATTTTTCCAATTTTTCCAATGCCTCATCTCCTATTAAACCCACACGTAGACCTTTGTTGTGGAGATCCGACTATCATTTGAACATTTCTCTATCACTCCATTGTATTGAAGACTACCTTGGGTTGATATAGTGCATCTTAGGGAAGTGAGAGTTTTAGGAAAGTTTTGTAGAAAACAAAGCATTTTATGTTGGTGATGAAACCATTAGTTCTACTAGGGGCAAGTTTGTAACCGCTAGTTTGATGAAAGTGGAGATTTTGTACAATTTGTCTTATTGGGCAGAACAATGGTTCCAAAACATTAACTCTTCCTCTTCCAAGCATTTTCCATGAGTAAACCTATCTAAGGAGACTTGTTGGAGTTATATAAACCTATGTAAGATGGTGCATAAAGTTTGGCACATGTTCTATGTTTCCAAGTGTTTATAGAAAGGAGTTGTAGATTCATGTACAAAGTTTTTATGGAGTTGTAGGTATGCTATATTTTTCAAACTCACTTGTTTTCATCAATTTCTAAAGTTCCAATTGACTTTGACTCTATTTGTAATACCTGAAATTTAGTGACACAAGGAGATTGAAGCTCACTCTTTTTGGATTTTTTTTATCCATTTAAGTTTTTTTAGGGCTACACTTATATTCAATCTCGTTTGTTGTTTTATAGTCATTTTTTGGTAGTTTCATGCTACATTGTATTTGACCAGATTGATATTTTAAAGCATTTTACAAGTGTATTGTTTATTGGAAGTGTTTGTGAAGATAGTTGAGATAAATTTATAGTTAGTGAACAAAGAAGTGGAATATCCACTCATGTTCACAGATCAACAACCCTCTTCAATCCACACTTCTTTTCTTGGAGTTCCTATTCTAGTTGGTCCTTGCTTCACTCCTAAAAGAATTAACACTTTGATACCACATGTTATTCCATGGACTAAGCAATTAGACTTGAGCATAGGACCTCCCATTAGCATGTAAGGGTGCTTTATCAATGAGATATCAATACTTTGTGGTTGATGGACTAGGTAAGACTCGAGCTTAGTGGTGTATACGGCCTCCAAGGTTTGCTTGCACCTATCAACAAGAAGACATTACTTTGTCTTCAACATGAACCTAATACTTTCTAGGCTCTGTCCTGACTTAGATCATTAACTAAGCCTGCCCTAACTCTGTTTTGTGAGTTCCAAACCTTGTGCTTAACCTCAGAGGATTCAACACCACTCAAAATTGCTGTCTTCTTCACAAACACCACTTGAAATTTCAATCTTTCTCACTACACCTAGAAGAGTCTAGATGCCAACATCATCATCTGTCTTGAACTCTTTGCAGGGGAGGTAGATGCTCTGTTTTCATGCATTTCACCACCATTGGAATGCATCTTTGAGGTTCTTTAACCTTCACTTTACCCGATCTCCAAATTTTGCTTGGAAGAGGCCTAGTTTCTACTAGCCTTTACCAGTCCCTTTTCTACCCTTTTCTCTCAAACTTGACACACAACCTAGTGAATAAATCACATTTCCTGACACCCTTTTCAGACTTTTAAATCTTTCAAAAGTTTTCAGGTCTCTGCCAGTACTGTACAGCTAATTCATGTGATCTTGGAGAGGAGGCCTAATTTACCCTTGCATCTAGGGTTTCACTAGTTCTTGAGTCACAATTACCTCCAATTGATTGATGGAAGTCTCAAACCTTTTGGAATGTGAAGATCCTATCTTTCCCTTCCTGGAACTGTACGGATTCCGTACAGTGTTATTTTCCCCTGCCTTGGTTCTTTCTTTTCACTCCCAATTCCCTAACCGGGCAGTCCTAGCTCGCCTAGGGTTTGGGATTAAGACTCTTTGCTTGGCTTTCTAAAATCCCTACTAACAAATATATACAAGGTAGTGGCTCCCCTATCATTTCCATCCAAACACAGGAAAACTCCACGGTCAGATTTCATGGGGGAGCCATTTATTTACTGACTGCTCAAAACAACTATTACAACCTCTAAATTCTAATCTATAGATTCAAAGTAATAAAACTAATCTAAGTAACGTGTATACAGAATGAAAATGATTCAAAACTATCCTATGAATACTGGAATAATGCAAAAAATAGTGAATATGATGGCTTGATATCACTGTTTCTCAAAAACACACGGGGTTTTTCAGAAAACACATAAATTGCCAAGACTGTCTTCTATTTCTTATCAAAATATTTGATTACAATATCTAACTTCTGCTTCTACAAGCCATTCCCTCTATTTGGGATGCATTACCATCTTTCAAGGGAAGTTGCTCGAGCATTTTCCTGATTTTAAGGGATTCCACTCCAACTAAAATGCATACAACCAAACAAATTCATCATGCAATCTTGCAACTCTGCCTTTATCCTTAATTATAGGACCTTAATCTCCTTAAACTCGAACCATCAGCTCCTTAACTGACCTTTAGCATCTTCCAACAATGTGAATGTGGCTTTAACACATTTGAAGCATTATATTTTCTAACACAACTGTCCAAATCTTAATAAAGCAAAATTTAACAATGAGATAACCTAATGAAGATTTTAGTCCTAGTGACTAACTCTCTACACACACAATACCTTCTAAGGTCCAATCTAAACACACAAACATTCCTGACTTGGCTAAAGTCAGTACAAGCCAAAATTTTAACAAACAAAGTGGAGGTCAGCCTAGGTGCTCCTGCACCATCCTCCCCAAAACAAAAAACTTCAATCCATCCTTGGATTGAGTAAGTTAGGATCAATTCCCAACTTCTTGAACTTTTCCTCCTTGATCCATATTGCATCTGAATCAGGTTGTCCATGCCTCTTGATCAGGTGTTCTTTATATTCTTTGGTCCTAGTCTTCTTGTAGACCCTGGTATCCAAGATTTGATCAGCTTGTTTGACTGTAGCAGGGGGCAGTTTGAGTTCTTCAACATCTTGGGTGACTTCATGGAAGGTCTGATCCATGTTGATTGGTGGTCCTTTGTAATGTACAAGGTCTGCAACATTGAAAATAGGGGACAGTCCACTGTCATCTGGCAATTGCACCTTGAATGCATTACTTCCACACTTCTCCAAGATAGGATAGGGACCTATCCTCTTCATTTGCAACTTGTGAGGAACTCCTTTCTGCAGTCTAGATTTGTTCAAATGTACCATAACTAAGTCACCAACATTAAACTGAACTTCTTTCCTATGCTCATCCATCTTAGTTTTGTGTTTCATGGTATTTTCTGCCAAGGTTTTTCTGACTGTCTCATGAATTTCCTGCATTGCATAGGCAAAATCATCTGCATATCCACTTCCCTTGACTCCATCCTTCAACTCTCTCAGCTCATAAACACCTCTAGGATGTAGACCATACACAATTTCAAAGGGACTCTTCCCTGTTAACCTATTAACAGTATCATTATAGGCATATTCAGCTTGCCCTATAATCTGATCCCATTGTTGACCATACTCCTTGGTCAAGCATCTTAGAAGGTTTCCAAGTGTCCTATTCACAACTTCGGTCTGACCATCAGTTTGGGGATGGTATGCAGATCCAAAGGACAAATTGGTACCCATTCTTTGCCAAAGAGTCTTCCAAAAATGACTCATAAACTTAGTATCCCTATCTGATACAATGTTGATTGGTAAGCCATGAATCCTGACTATCTCCTTAAAGAAAAGAGAGGCTATTTGACTGGCATCATTGGTTGTTTTGCAGGGTACAAAGTGAGCCATCTTGCTGAATATGTCTACAACAACATAAACACTGTCCATACCTTGCTTTGTCTTGGGTAAACCAACTACAAAGTCCATGCTCAAGCATTCCCATGGCCTAGAAGGGATAGGTAGTGGTTGGTATAGGCCTGCATTTGAAGAAGTGCCTTTTGCCTTTTGACATACCACACAACTCTCCACATACCTTTTGATATCTAAGTTCATCTTTGGCCAATAATAAAATCTTTGAACCAGTTCTTGAGTTTTGGTGATCCCAAAATGACCACTCAATGCACCATTATGCTTTTCTTGTACTAAATTCTCCCTAATAGAACCTCTGGGAACACAAAGCTGATTTCCTTTAAACAAAAGTTCACTTTGCAAGGTATATTCAGCATATTTGCTATGGAAATGATTCTTGTACTCAAGACATACCTTATAGATATTTGCAAAGTCTTCATCATCTGCATATAGATCCTTGAAATGATCTATTCCCATGCTCTTCAACTGAATTTCTTGAATTGTGAGAACTCTCCTACTCAATGCATCAACCACTTTGTTGAGAGCTCCTTTCTTGTGCTTGATATTGAAGGTGTAAGCTTGCAAGTACTCCACCCATTTCATGTGTCTGTGACTCAACTTCTCTTGTGAATTCAGAAAACTGAGTGCTTGATTGTTTGAGTACACAATGAATTCTTTAGGAAGCAAGTAGTGCCTCCACATCCTTAGTGCTTGGACCAATGCATACATCTCAAGGTCATAAGAAGAGTACTTCTTCTTGGCTTCACTTAGCTTCTCTGAATGAAAAGCCACCGATCTGCCCTCTTGGCTGAGAACTGCTCCAATAGCTACATTGCTTGCATCACACTCAATGGTGAATAGCTTCTCAAAGCTTAGAAACACCAAAACAGGTTGGGTAGCTATCTTTTCCTTCAACAACTCAAAACTCTTGTTAGCTTGCTCATTCCATACAAACTTGGTTTTCATTCCTCCTTTAATGGTATCCAACATAGGAGCACAAATAGCACTAAACTGTCTTATGAATTTCCTATAATACTGAGCAAGACCATGGAAGCTTCTTACCTCTGTTGCTGTCTTTGGAGTGGGCCAATTGAGAATGGCTTCTACCTTGCTGCTGTCCATCTTCAAGTTTCCATGTGATAGCACAAATCCAAGGTACACCAGCTCTGTTTTGATGAACTCACACTTTTCCAGATTGATCTTCAGCTTCTCCTCCTGCAACTTCTTGAAAATCAACTCAATGTGTTGGAGGTGCTCTTCTCTTGTTCTGCTATAGATTAGTATATCATCAAGATACACTACTACAAACTTGCCAATGTAGTCCTGGAGAATTTCATTCATGAGTCTCATGAATGTGGAGGGGGCATTAGATAATCCAAATGGCATAACTAGCCACTCAAGAAGACCCTCATTGGTTTTGAAGGCTATTTTCCACTCATCACCCTCATGTATTCTAATTTGGTGATAACCAATCTTTAAATCTATCTTGGTATAGTACCTAGCTTCACCTAGACAATCCATGAGATCTTCAATCCTAGGGATGGGAAACCTATACCTGATGGTTATCTTGTTTATTGCCCTGGAATCAGTACAAAGCCTCCATTCTCCTCCTTTCTTAGGTGCTAAGACAGTGGGTACTGCACAAGGACTAATGATTTTCCTAATGAGACCTTGGTCAAGAAGTTCTTGAATCTGCCTAGCTATCTCCTCATTTTGTTGAGGTGTCATCTTATAAGCTGCTTTGTTTGGAAGGGTAGCTCCTGGTATCAAGTCTATTCTATGACTTATGGCTCTTTTAGGAGGTAAGGTTGCTGGTTGACCACTACTTACAATGCTTTCATAGGCCTGCAACAAGTCTTGTATCTCATTGGGTAACTCTTGCTTTTCAGCTGCCTTCTCTTTGCTTACCTCTCTTGGCTTGATCATTACTGCATAGCCAACTCCTTCTCCTTCTTCCAAGGCTCTTAAGAACTCTTTTTCACCAGCTATGAGTAGCTTAGAACCTGCTGACTGCACCTCAGTATCTTCTAACAAAGATTGAATCTTGTAGGTTACTTTGTCCTTCTTGAAGGTATATGAATTCTTAGCTCCATCATGCATAGCTTGACGGTCAAATTTCCAAGGCCTACCTAGGAGCAAGTGGCATGCATCCATAGGCAACACATCACACAAAACTTTGTCTTTGTACTTGCCAATTGAAAACTCCACCCATGCTTGTTCATTCACCAAGACATGCTGACCCTTATTGAGCCATGTGACCTTGTAAGGATTATTGTGAGGTATCCTTGTCAATTTCAGTTTGCTGACTGCCTCCTCTGACACAATATTGTCAGTTGAACTTGAGTCTATTATGACCTTACATACTTTCCCCATCATCTTGCATTTTATCCTAAACAAGGACCTTCTTTGGCTTAGCTCTTCTTTCACCGGTTCTTTGATTAAAGTCCTCCTCATCATGAGATTCTCACCTTCCTCTGAGTTCAATGGCACTTCATGTTGTTTACTTGCTGCAGTAGTCTCATCTTGAATTAGATTGGTTCTCCTATCTCCTCCATGAGAAGTGTTACCTTTCTCAGGACATCTATAAGCCGGGTGTCCCAATTGATTGCAATGATAGCATTTCATGTTGGTGAAGTAGCTGCCTCTTCCTTGTCCACCACTTCTTCCTCTGGAGCTGAAACCTCTTCCTCTACCACCTCTACTAGAACTTCCTTCTTGCTATTCAGAAAATCTGACTTCTCCTTGGGCTCTTGGTTTTGAGCTTCTTCCACTATAACTTCCTCTTTGTCCTCTGTTGTCTTTCCCTTTACCTCTGCTTTTAGGGTTTTGTTCTTGTTTCTTTTTTCCTTTCTCCTCTATCTTCAAAGCCATTTGATAGCATTGGCGGACTGTTTTGAAGTTCACCAAACTCATATCTTCTTGAATAGACCATTTGAGTCCATTTAGGTACCTTGCTAATTTGATACTCTCATCTTCAACCACTTTTGATCTAAGGCACAATTTTTGAAACTCCTCTGTATATGTTTGAACATCCATGTCTTTTTGCCTCAGATTGTGTATTCTCCTATGCAACTGGACTTCATAATCATCAGGGAGATAAGTCTGCCTTATCTTAGTCACCATTCCTCTCCATGAAACTATAGGACCTTTGCCTTCTTTCTCTCTTTCTGATTGTACAAACTTCCACCATGTGAGAGCTGCTCCTCTCAACCTTGACTTGGCCACCTTTACCTTTTGGGCCTCTGTTATGCCATCACACTCAAAGTGATTCTCAATGCTCTCAATCCAGTCTACAACTGAATCAGGGTCCATTTTTCCACTGAAAAGTGGCACACCCTCCATTGCTTTACCACTCAAGGCCTACAATGCCTTCAAGAATGGTTCCTCTGCAAGAACAGGGTCAAGCTTTGGAGCTTCCTCCTCCAAATCCTCTTCTTTTTCCTTGGCTTCCTACTCTTCCTTCTTATTTATCTTGTCCTTCACAGTATCTGTTGACTCATGGACTTCATCCAAGAGTTTCTCCATATGAGATATCCTTTCTCTGAGCAACCGGTTGTCTTCCTCTTGCTCTTCTACCTTTTTAGCCAACTCTGCATTTGTCACCATGGTTCCTTCCTCTGGTGTATTCTCTCCAACTGACTCAGTGGATTGGCTCATTAATCACAAGCCTTGAATCTAACCTGGCTCTGATACCAATATGGTGTATACGACCTCCAAGGTTTGCTTGCACCTATCAACAAGAAGACATTACTTTGTCTTCACCATGAACCTAATACTTTCTAGGCTCTATCTTGACTTAGATCATTAACTAAGCCTGCCCTAACTCTGTTTTGTGAGTTCCAAACCTTGTGCTTAACCTCAGAGGATTCAACACCACTCAAAATTGATGTCTTCTTCACAAACACCACTTGAAATTTCAATCTTTCTCACTACACCTAGAAGAGTCTAGATGCCAACATCATCATCTGACTTGAACTCTTTGCAGGGGAGGTAGATGCTCTATTTTCATGCATTTCACCACCATTGGAATGCATCTTTGAGGTTCTTTAACCTTCACTTTACCCGATCTCCAAATTTTGCTTAAAAGAGGCCTAGTTTCTACTAGCCTTTACCAGTCCCTTTTCTGCCCTTTTCTCTCAAACTTGACACACAACCTAGTGAATAAATCACATTTCCTGACACCCTTTTCAGACTTTTAAATCTTTCAAAAGTTTTCAGGTCTCTGTCAGTACCGTACAGCTGATTCCTGTGATCTTGGAGAGGAGGCCTAATTTACCCTTGCATCTAGGGTTTCACTAGTTCTTGAGTCATAATTACCTCCAATTGATTGATGGAAGTCTCAAACCTTTTGGAATGTGAAGATCCTATCTTTCCCTTCCTGGAACTGTACGGATTCCATACAGTGTTCTTTTCCCCTGCCTTGGTTCTTTCTTTTCACTCCCAATTCCCTAATCGGGCAGTCCTAGCTCGCCTAGGGTTTGGGATTAAGACTCTTTGCTTGGCTTTCTAAAATCCCTACTAACAAATATATACAAGGTAGTGGCTCCCCTATCATTTCCATCCAAACACAGGAAAACTCCATGGTCAGATTTCATGGGGGAGCCATTTATTTACTGACTGCTCAAAACAACTATTACAACCTCTAAATTCTAATCTATAGATTCAAAGTAATAAAACTAATCTAAGTAACTTGTATATAGAATGAAAATGATTCAAAACTATCCTATGAATACTGGAATAATGCAAAAAAAGTGAATATGATGGCTTGATATCACTGTTTCTCAAAAACACACGGGGTTTTTCAGAAAACACATAAATTGCCAAGACTATCTTCTATTTCTTATCAATATCTTTGATTACAATATCTAACTTCTGCTTCTACGAGCCATTCCCTCTATTTGGGATGCATTACCATCTTTCAAGGGCAGTTGCTCAAGCATTTTCCTGATTTTAAGGGATTCCACTCCAACTAAAATGCATACAACCAAACAAATTCATCATGCAATCTTGCAACTTTGCCTTTATCCTTAATTATAGGACCTTAATCTCCTTAAACTCGAACCATCAGCTCCTTAACTGACCTTTAGCATCTTCCAACAACGTGAATGTGGCTTTAACACATTTGAAGCATTATATTTTCTAACACAACTGTCCAAATCTTAATAAAGCAAAATTTAACAATGAGATAACCTAATGAAGATTTTAGTCCTAGTGACTAACTCTCCGCACACACAATACCTTCTAAGGTCCAATCTAAACACACAAACATTCCTGACTTGGCTAAAGTCAGTACAAGCCAAAATTTTAACAAACAAAGTGGAGGTCAGCCTAGGTGCTCCTGCACCACTTAGGGCCTCCCATTAGCATTCAAGAGTGTGCTATCAATGAGCTAGAAATTCTTTGTTGTTTGGATTATGGATTATTTGCCAAATAATTTTGTGGCTTATTTATGATATATTTCTCTAGAATTGTTTTAGAACTTGTGATGGAGAATAAGCATGGTTGTATGGTTAAAGTTCCACTACATTTGAGTTCACATTTTCTCTTTGAACCGATGAGTCTTGGGTCTCTTGTGCTTGAGAACATTTCCCCTAGTATTTAATTATAAAAAATAAAGTTGATATTTTTTGTATCCATATTGTCATGTGATGTATTGGTTAATTTGATTCTTTCGTGTAATTACACATGTAGCATAGGCATCTTTTCAACTTCGCTTTGATAGGTTAGTATATTTTCTTGCAGTTCTCACAATTGAAGCAAATATTATCCCCCAACATATGTAGAAAAGTTAGATTGTTACAAAGTTGTACTAAAGCATAGTTTGAAGCTACGCTCCTTTGGGAGTGAAGTTTTGTTGTATCTTAGAGTCTCTATTGTTTTTTATTGGATATGAACTTGAATTGTTTTCAACATATAGTACTAAAAACAATATGTTTATGAAGTAATCTCTTTTCTTGGTAGAAGACCAGACCTTAATATTTTCAACAGTTGTAAATGCTAACATTTTATAATTGTTGTCAAAAGGGATTGGGAAAAAAAGTTGCATGAGTATTTAATGGATTCTGTAAGAATTATTAGAGCAAGAACAACACCACTAATTCAAATCCACCAATCATTTTCAAGGAAAAAGTGCATCACTTATTGGAAATGTGAATGTCCAACTCATCTCCAATCAACAATTCCTAGTATTTCAACATTGGCCTTGTATTTTTAAAATTTTCTCACATCTAACCAATCTTTTTCTAACAAGCTCATTTGAGATCTAAAATAATATTAAATAAATTAATGCCCTTCAACCTAAATTACCTAACCAATCCTTAGACATTATGGCCTCACAAGATGGTTATATTTTTGAAACATTGAAAAATTGCATAGGGTTTGCTCTAGGAATGATTAGGAGTCTAGAACCACAATTAAGTGGTAGAAATTCCTTACATAATAAAAATTGGCAGATGGTCTAGAAGAAACAATTAGGAGCCTCCGAGAGAAAATTTGGAGTTCTCAAGAAGACAAATATTGAGTTTACAAAAAGTTGTAATTATCAACTTTGTTAAAGCATTTCATATATCTAGAAGCAATCATCACAATATAAAAGAAGTAGAGGATATGTTGGACATATGGTTCACTCTAGAAAAAGCTCACATAGAGAGTAGCACCTCCTATTTAGGATTTTAGATTTTCTTCAAACTCTTGATTGCATATGTCATCATCCATATCCAAAGGAGGTATTAAAGAAGAAAACCATTCAAGCCAGATCGAAAAAAAAATTTGCACAGGAAGGGCACTCAAATTTGATGGTGTTAACCCACTAGGTGAAGATAATGAAGCATGGGTGTTGGGTGTGGAACTTATTTTTTGTTCCATCGCTGTTGAAGCCATATTAAACATGAAATTGGTATTAACAATCTAATTGGAGGAGATTCCTCACAATGTGAACATCAATGCAAGACTTGAAGATATGTAAAAAGGAGTTGACTTGGAAGAAAATTTGCAAGATTCTAAGGAAAAAAGTATATTTTTTAACACTAATTTGCAAGGAAGATCAATGTGTTCGATTATCATAGAAAAAGGTTCATGATTGTAGAATATGATAGAAAATGAATGGGATTGCTGAAATATGTACCTATTTTGATGAGAAGCTAAAGATTAATGAAAATTATTCATTACTAAAAATAAGTGAATTTATCTATTAGAAGAAAGTTTTCAACTATAGTAGAGTGAATTGTTGTAATAAGAAAGATAAATTTCATGTATATAATGAAAAAATATATTAGCATGTCCTAAATAATTAAAATGTTTATATTCTTCAAAAATGTATGCCCATCTTGTTCCCATCATACTTAGTTTTACTTGCTTATTGACATTTTCAGCCATTTACTATTGTCAAATCCTTCTATTGTTGGCTCTTTTGCATAACTTCACAACAAAATTATCATATACAATCTTTAAGTCTCCATTTAGTATAATAATTTAAAGGGGCAAGGATTGAATTAAGAAGTTTAAAAAAAATAAAAAATTGTCACTTGATCAAGTAAGATTCAAGCAATCATCAAATGTCACTTGACTAATCCAAAAAAATAAACTAGTAGCCAAACACTACTCATCCAATGATAACACCTTGCATTGAGTCAAGTATCACTTGAACATGTGCAATACTCATGTGAGTCAAATGTCACTTGAGCGTCATGATGATCCTCACCGCCTCAACTAATTTGCCTTAGATTTAGAGTAGATACCAATATATAGTGTCATAAAGATTTAAAAAGTTTACAAATCATTATCACATCGCCATCATGCCAAAAAAAACATTATTTTTTGAAAATGTAGAATTCCCTTACTTTACTCATTTCTTGTTTTTCTTATTTCCTATATGGTTTAGCAAGCTTATACTTTTCTTTTGTAAGACATTAGCTTCTCATTGCGTTTTTTTTAAATTATTTTTTATGTTCCCATATAAAGTGCATGTTGAAGGATAAAGCTTCAAGATGACATTCTACAAGGTCCATTACTTTGTATGGACCCCTTTTTGATATGCTTTTATGCATGTATATTTTCTTTGCATGCATGTTTGTGGGTGCTACATACTTTGATATACATTATTACTTTGAAATTCACATGCACCTCAAAATGAAGACAAAATATAATACTGAAATTTGATTAAAAATTTCATTTGAATTATGGTCTTTCAATTTGTCAATTTGAGACCAACTTTATTCTAAATTTGTCAGTCTTAAAAGTTCAATCGAAGGGGACTTATCTGCAAACTCTTACATACTATTTGCCTAGCATTGCAAATAATATAATTAGAGATCTAGAGTCCTAGTACTACCTACATCACATACAATAAGAAACATAAGTGGACGAGTATAAACATCACAGTCAAGGCACTTTTCGACAAGAGAAGAACCACATGGGTTGTCTTGTTTTCAAGTCGTCAGGGATCGTACGGAACCTCAAGCAGCCGTCCAGGGTTGAAAGAAATTTGAAATTTTTCAAATGATAAAAAATTCAAATCGAGCTATATATTCAATCGACCAGGATCCAATCGTTACAAATATAGCCTCTTGGGCTTGGAAATCGATACAAAAAATGAAAGAATAAAAGAATTTGGTGGAACTTGGCGTATGTTGGTCTTTGAACTCAGTTGGATGTCTGGCGAGTACATTCAGCAGGAAAACCCTGCGGAAATCTTTTACTGTCTGAACAGTAATCATAAATCATGTAGTTCTTGCGCACCCATTGAAGTTTCTGCTGCTCACTCCACTCCAATGCCTCTGCACCGTACCATGAATTCACGGAGCAATCAGAGGAGGCAGAGCATGTCTCTGCTTTGAAATTCCCATAAGAGGCCACAAAGGGGGATTTGCTCCAGTCGATCTTCACTGCACCGCCTCTCGTTGCCCAATCGTCTGCGTTCCACAGGCTCGAATATATTCTCATCGCCTGATTCTTGGGATATGCCACTCCCAAATCCTCGCTGTTCTTGAACACTCTCACCGGAGTTCCATCCGCAGAAAACCTGCACAATGTCAGAAATACATATTGTAACTACAATGATGATGTTATAACTACAAGGCCAGGCCAAAGAGGGCATTCACTAGCTGATTTAAAGTTGCAAGGACATTATTAACTTACATAATTTGTTGGGGATTCCAGAGCGGGAGTAAGTGTGGAAGTCTGCGGTGGGGTCAAACCAGAGGTAGAATTGCTTCTCGCGATTGCCTTTGCCTTGAGAGAAAACATTAGTGTGCATAATATAGGGATCTCCAGACAGATTTCCCAGAAACTCAAAGTCTATTTCATCGTGCGTATTCCCTTGTGATGAGAGCTGCGCCAGAGCATCACCATTTTATTAGACCATGCTCAACTTCCCACTACTAACATGAGGACTAGAGAATGAATTGAAGGGACAGACTTACGTAGTATGCAGTGACAGTACCAGCTGAGTTACCGGGTACCAGCTTGATTTGCATATCAATTTTGCCAAAGAGATATTCATTCTTGGATTGGAACCCTGAACCTGTTTTAATACAGCAGAGGAGGAGATAAGCATACCGTTGAAATCATATATATGCAGTTGCAGTAAGAAAATGAGATAAATACTTGAGGACTGATCGAGAGTGAGCTGCAATCGTTGGCCATTGTCGAGTACCTTAGCACGATCATTTCCCCATGTGATGTCGAAGTCATTGTAGAAATTTGCAGAAACAAGGTGGGAGAATGAGAGTGCAAGGCTCAAGAGGAGGACACATCGAATGAGGTCCATTGGAAACGAAAGGCAAGAATGTAGTGTGTAGGAGTATTGAAAGAGAATGGTGATCACTGAGGAAAATCAATGGTGTTTATATATAGGCAGGGGCAGGGTGAGGTAAAGGAACGGAAGGTAGCAAGAAATTTCCCCAAGAATTGCTGAATGGGTGAGTTGGACCGCAGTTTCTATTTACAGCTAGACAAGGTTCTGGGTTTTATTGCACGCGGAATTCCAGCAAGAAAAGTGTAGTAGAGTTAAGTAGGTGTGTGCATATAATGAAACAGTTGTTTGGAGGGTACCTACTAGCTATTGCACCTTGTGCAATGGGTACGCCGAAGAGGTGTGGAAGGTCAATTAGGAAAAAGTTGGTTTATTTTTTTGCACACATTTGTGCAGTAAATGATGCTAATTTATACTTAACTATGCATGTAAAACCTAAATTTGCTCATTATTAGGATATTTGTCATAATTTCCATTTTATTTTAAAACCTAAATGTGCTCATTATGAGGATGTTGGCTGTAATTTTCATTTAAATAAGAATACTCTAAAACCCTCCTGCAATAAATAATATTTATACTGGGCAAACATTCAATCCTCGATTAAAAATATTTGTTCCAAAATCTAATAGGGGATGAAAATAAATTCTAAAGCCCATCCGATGAAAACAAAAAATAAAAATTGTCATGCAATTGACAACATTCTAATAATGAGCACATTTAAGTTTTAAAATAAAATGGAAATTATGACAAAGATCCTCATAATGAGGAAATATAGGTTAAATAAATAAAAGATATATCCGTTAAGTTGATATACCTAATATTCGATAATATGCTTTATCAAAAAAATGATGCAAATGACCATAAACAAGGATTGATAAAAATAAATATGCTTTATTAAAAAAATGATATATATATTACTACTATCTTGGTTAATTATATAACATTATTCTCTATTTATATTAAGTTTTTTTAATGATTACAATTTATTATTATTATAATAATGATGTCATTATAATTATTATGAATCTATAATGAATAAATTTTTTTTATAAATCTATAATTATAATTATATTATATTATATACTATTTTAATTTTATTATCTTACATCATATTATATTTATAATTATTTAAATTTTATTATAATTTTAAAAATATTATAATTTATATTATTATTAATTTTAGTATTTATAAATATATGATATTTT
Organism: Sequoia sempervirens; assembly: GCA_007258455.2. Lineage (NCBI taxonomy): Eukaryota > Viridiplantae > Streptophyta > Pinopsida > Cupressales > Cupressaceae > Sequoia > Sequoia sempervirens. The sequence goes on from VDFB02270651.1 coordinate 503,023,550, forward strand.
AATAAATATTAATTTTATAATAAAATATTATTTCTAAAATATATTTAATAATTCAAATTATATAGAAAAATAAATATTTCATATTATTAATGAGAGGTATATGGTGGTGAGTTGTGTTACCTGCTTAAAAGATAGACAGTTGTTGTTTTATATTAAGTGTGCCATGCTTCGCTTATACTACATCAAGCAAACGAAAAAGCCAGTGTTAGATTTGTTGCCACAACAAAATCAAGCATAAAGCATACATATCAATCAAAAGCATCGACGTCATCAATGACTTCAACATCCCATCACTAATTGACTTTTCCTATAAATTGTTAGTCTCGGCGTAATCATTGCACCTCTTTGCGTGCAAGCGCTAGTATATATTTTATTATAAAAAGTAGTAATTAAATATAAACATAATATATAATTAATATGTGAAATATTTATTTAAAAATATATCATAAAATAAATATTATATATTAATTAGATTATATTTATAGCTAATTTTAAATTTCTAATACATAAAAGTAGCTAAAATTTAAATATTTACAATTAAAAAAAGAAACACTATTTTTTGAGTCCCTTTGTATCAATGTCAAAATGTTATAACGTTAGCAAACCAAATGGTATTTAAAAAAATACAGTTTTCTATAGAAGTTTGTAGCCATTTAATTAGTTTTGTAGCAACTCTATTAAATTTGAGGAAATTGCCACACCTTGTTTGAAACTTGTTTGGAGCATTCCTATGTTTATGTGAATATTTAACATGGCCATGAAAGTGAAAATCTCATAAAACATAACTAGTATTGTATTATACCTAGGAATTACTAGGCAAGGTAAAGAAAAATAGAACGTTTTTGGTATGCTGCCATCATAAGTAGTAGACAAGGGAAAATGCATATGTTACTTTCTTTAGTCCTTTATTAAGGTACACCCAATTTTTAGTCCAAAAGATTCAAGCCGCATATGCCCCCCCATGCCCAGAGGAATTAAACTTACAAATAAATACTAAATTGACTCATCAAGATTAAATTTAATTGTTCTTGAAAATACAATACTTGTGAGTGTTTAATATCGTGCACATTATTAAAATAGTCTTTTACTTCAAAACTAACCACTCAATCCACGTAGATGGTCCTCTACCCATTTTTATTCCAAAAAACTATTCAACTGAAACTCATGCCTTTGACATCTTGCAAACAGTTGACTTGTCTTGTCTACACTCCCACAATTGCATGCAAACAACAAAACCATACACATGCCATGACTATATTCAACATTTTGCATGCATACTAAATATGAGGATACATGGAAGAGGGGAGGGGACTATCTTGATCCAAAAGTGGTCACAACCTTAATCCTCATCCAGACTACTAGCCTCATGTACATTGTTCCAATGGCACTAATCGCCAATGTATACACTAGAGTGGACAATGTAGTAGGTGCATGTAGGCCTGAAAGGGCATGACTTGCCAAGGGATTTTTTCTCAATAGAATAGGACGTTGAAGCAGGTAACGAAGAGAAAAAAGCGTGGCAGGCGAAAAGAGCGCAGAGAGAATTGAAGGAATCCACCAAATGTGACACTTCCTGGCAGAGAGGGATGCATCGAGAAGCACAACTTGCATGGTAAATTCTAATATACTAATATCATACTCATCACTTTCGAGCAATTTGTTAAAGAAGTTGCCTCTTGTCTCATATTTATGGTTATTCAAGGAAGAATCACTGAATGAATATCATCTTCAGAAGTAGTTGAATTGAAATTGAAATAGCTTACCTACAGATATAGTGCGACTTTGGTTGCTTTTGACTAACATGGTAGCTAGCCGTGTGAGCATTCCCCCAAGTGTTGCTTACTATTCATCATTGCTTCTCTCCATTTTGGGATTGATGGAGGAGTCACTAACAATAAAGATGGTAAGTTGTAGTAGAATGTTTTGTGTGTCACTGTCTGCTAAGAAGAAGTGATTCAAAAATATTCTTGGCATGTATGAATTACAGTGTCGCTGATGGCCTTGCTACAACTGCAATGGGAAAATACATCAATTAGCTAATGGGAAGGCAGAGATCCTTGTTCTTCAAGTTGGGTTGGGGTTACTTGCGATGGTCTGTAAGTTTTATACATCAATTACAAGCACAAAATTTGTAGGCTTCATATTCGATTCTAGATTAACTAAAACAAGTTGTTCATGCAGAGATTTATCGTACAACACAGGCTTAACTGGATAAATTTTGTTCAGGAAATGTAGGCAACCTTTTCGATCTGTAAGCATTCTGCACTATCAAATCGATGGCCATTCTTCATTTCCAACAAGCTCATACAATTATATTAAATTAAGTTAATAATATATTGTATAATATAAAATAATAATTATAACTATAATACCAATTTATTTAAAATAATTATAATATTAATTATTTTAAATAAATATATATTATATAGATGTTAATTTTATAAAATAAATATACAATTTTAATATAAATATATAAAATATAATTTAAAACTTTTTATACAATATAATAAATATAACTATAATTTTATTTTATTTTTAAAATTACATTCTATAAAATTTAATATATAATAATTAAATTTAAAAATATTAATTTTGTTAAAACTATCAAAAAAATTCTAAAGCTACACTTAATCTCCAGCTGTAAAAGAATTGAACTTTTTCTTCGCCAAGTGTCCATACACTGTTCCAAAGCTCCCATATTTGCACAGGTAGTATGCTGGTAGATCTAGCTTTACACCTGATATTTTCTTTTCAAATTTCCATTACTATGGTCCTACCTGTTGGTGATGCATTCTTCCTAAAGATGAAGTTGATTCTGTCTATATGATTTTGTGATTTGCCTCTTTGTTTTAATTTGATGACTGGGATTCCTTTGGATTGTTCTGTTTTCATGGATTTCTTTATTTTTCTTACTAATTCAAGATAATTGTTTCTCCTACAGAAGTTGAAATAGAGCTACATGCCTTAAATGGTTGTCACAACATTTTTAATGGTGTGCAAGTAGGAGAAATTGAAGTTCATGCCCAATTAATCCTAGAAGACAAGTTGATATTTATTGTAGAGCTAAAGCTGGAGGGCATGACTGCCATGGTGGGTGATGGAATTAATGATGCACCGGCACTAGCAGCCACAGATGTGAGGATATCTATGAGTGTGTAAGGCTTTGCGGTAGCCAAGGAATCTGGGCAGCTTAGTGAAGCGTTTCCTACAAGCAGCATTCTCTGTTGTCTAAGAACTACAAATGGGTTGCTCAAGGATTCACTAATTGAAGGGAACTTTGCTGTGATTGAGAACTTTAAGTGGAGGCTACTCATTAACTTCAATAGAAATACACGCCATCTTCACTTGGTTATGAGGATTCAAAAAGCAAAACAAATGCTAGTCCTGATTGCAGGGACTGATTTGGAATAAGGGACTCTGTCTCTTGGTAGTGGGAAATCCAGTGTACACTGACCTGCAATATGTGTTTGGCAATGGAATTTGTATGGTTTCTCAGCGACCTTTTGCAAATTGATTTGGACCAAAATACAGTGGCAATTGTTCTTCTAAGTTAATAGGAGAGGTAGGTCAGAGACCCACAACAGGTATTCCAAATTCTGTTATTTGGGCTATGTTTTTCAACCACAAATTTTAATACTGTGCTATTTGAGGCTCAAATGAGCTTTACTATATTGTTTGATTGAGTCCTTTTGTTAATTGGATTGTGGCTGTGACTGGTAACTATGTGTAACTGTTGTTGTCCGTGAAGGCTTGTTTAGTTTTGTCACTGTTGTTGTCGGTGCACAGACTGATCTGGAGTGGCTTTATCTTCATCTTTTTTTATTGCTTATGTAACTAATCTTTACTTATTGCAATAAAAAAATGTTTATTCCCAGCAATTCAAGTAATTTAAATAAGGCAAAATTTGTGTGAGAAATAGTTATGCCTTTGCTAAAATAGTCAGAATAGAGAGCCCACGGGAGGGGCTGGGTTTGTTTTTTGATGGAAGATCAAACAGGCATAATAAACAGGCTCAAATCCGTCATTTTCATTTAATAAACATACTCTAATCCGTAATTTTCGTTTTAATAAACATACTCTAAAACCCTCGTCAAAGCCTTATTTTCAGGCTGCACAGCTCTCCAAATTGGAGATGGAGGAGCGGCAGGGAAAGCGGTGGGGAAAGCCGCGGAAATCAATGGAAAACAGCCGAAAAAATGGCTAAAAATGATGAATAGTTGAGATTCGGCCGGAAAACGTTAAAGGCGAGTGAACCGGCGTGGAAAGCAGAACGCGGCAGGGAAAGCAGAAAAACACGCAAAAAATGATGGACGGCTGAGATTTGTTTTCATGTCAACCAAGCCCTATCCTTGGTTTTGGACCATTCACTGGCAAAATGAGCTTGGAAAGCTCACATGGGACACGCCTTCGGCGTAAAAATGTAGTGTCTTGTCTTGGATGTTGACGTCTCATCGCCCACTAACCGGTCAAACGCGGCGTAAAGCGTCGTTTTTATTTGCTTTTATTGAAACCAGTAATACGTAGGTGGAGGGGACCATTTTGTGGGCGGGTATAGTTATTCGAATAGTATTTAATGATAATGGTAACTAGCAATTGCAACTATGTGTGTAATGGGTACGCCGAAGATATGTGGAAGGTAGAAGAGTGATAAATGTGTTATTGTAGTGAGAACATCATGCACGATTCTCATTTAAATTGCCAGAAGACTCTTTACGTGAGGTTCTTCTAACTACCTGCATTAAATATAGTGAAGACTATATATATATGATATTGCAATCCATTGTTTTTAGATATTTCACTTAGATTAACAATATTTCCATCACACCAGCCCTTTGATTAGTTTATATATATATGATATTGCAATCCATTGTTTTTAGATATTTCACTTAGATTAACAATATTTCCATCACACCAGCCCTTTGATTAGTTTAGTATGAAAGAGCTCATTGTGAGAACTTCTACAAATCAAAATACAAATTTGATTTTGAAAGATTAAATTGCTCTTCTTGTAAAAAAATATATGATGGGATTGTAAGTACAACCCTTATTTATGGTATAGCTGAAACCATGTGAAACAAATGACATTCAGAGGGCTAATAAAATATAATTTCAAGCGGTTAGAACTTAGAAATTCCTTTGTTCATCTTATTCCTTAGCACTATTGTTGTTGTCCACATTATTTGAATTGTCGTGATCCTCATGCTTATTAAGTAGCATATTATTTGTTAGTTCACATGTATGGGTATGTGTCTGGATACCATTACAACATTTTCAAAGTCCAGATAAGGCAGGGTATGATGGGCTATGTGCATTTATGTCTATTTGGAGAAAGGAACATAAAATTTAATCATGAGAATTACATAGATTTTTCTCAGCTAGAGCTTCATTATGTCTTAGTTTAACCTAATAGAGCAGGGGGGTTTCTTATGTGCTGAAGAAGTTGTAATCAAACTTGGTGCTTCTATTTGGGTTGCCCTCTTCATAATTACTGGCCATCTAAATAGACCTTAACAAATATTACGAAAAGAAAAATTGAACAAATAAAGATTTTCTTATATACATCATACATTAGTTGACAGATTCAGAGGTTGACACTTCTACCAATGCCCAACGGCCACCATGGAACCAACATTCCTCCTTTGTTCAATCCTTATACATAAAATACCATTATCTTACACTTGCAATTTTTTAATCCTTAAGCTCCCTGATCTATGCAATGTCATGTATTAAATTATCTAACCTTAGATAACATAGAAAGGTTGAACTGAAGACACTTTTTAAAATATAAAGAAGATAGTTTGTTATGAAATCTATGAGGTAGTTATACTGAAACATTGGTGAGTTCAATGTTTCAGTATAACATATTTGTTTTTATTTTTCAAAATAAAAATCTAATATCAAATAACAAAAGTTCAAAGCAATGTTCCACTTTTGACAACCTGCCTATATCCAAGTGGATGTCATACGGTTTGGATTTGTTTATTTTCTTGGTTTATTTGGTGCTATTAACTGTAGTAATAGAGCACAACAAGTTTTTCCTGTCACTTTACTCTTACCTTTTTGGGTCAATGTTAAAATGCATATAAATGAATGAGTGTTGCTCTCCAAGAAATGAAGATTAAACAACACCATAAATGAAAGTTTCAAATGTTTTTGAGCAAAAAGTTGACCTAAGGTTGTCTAGGTAAATTTGGTTTTCAAAATTTGACCATTTGTACTTGTGGCCAAGGTCATATGTTTCCTTTTGTTTTGATCAAAATATCAATGTTGCAGAAATAGTTAAGTTCATCAAAAACTGACTCCACTGTGACATTGAGATAATTATTTAGCTTCAAATTCAATTTAGAAATGAAATATTTTTGGGATTTTTCATGTATGATACTTTTCATTGACATTAACTAGACAAACTTAGACTTCATGATTGTCAAGCCTTGTTGAAATTGAGTTCATATTAGCTTGGAACGAAGTGATGATTCGCAATATGCAGTGTTTGAAGCAAAAAATAACATTCAAATCCAACGATGTAATCTAAGGAGGGATCTCCTATTATGAGGCGACTTACGATTTCATGTGAATGGAAGGAAAGGGAAGATAGGAAAGAATGAATATTTTCTTGAGGAGTTACGCTTCATTCAGATGAACACAAAACTCAAAATATACCTCTTTGAAAGCTGATTTTGAAGAAGAACAAATCACAAATGAGTTATTCAACTGCTAAGAATCTAAAGCACCAAATGTAAGAGATGGGAGACCCTCGTTAAAAACACAAAGGTTGGAATTTGTAAAAAGGAAGTTAGGTATCCTACATAGTTTAAATGTACAATAAACGTAAGAAAGCTTCAATAAAAGATTGAAGGAAATCTTAAGTAACTAATTGTCTATAAATTTATGCTTTTCTCTATATTTAAATCTACAACTATTAAATCAATGGTTCTTCCACCAAAACCCTAAAACTATCAATCCAAACCGTAAAGCTATTGATTCAAATCCTAACACTAGTGGTTAAAACCCTACTTTAGCCACAAATCTCCCAATTTTCATTCTCGGATACATTGAACAATAATTCGTAATATAAAACTTGTGTGATCAGGCCAAGATTGATGATGTATCATTGGTCTGTGCATTTAAGTGTACAGTCTATTAAATTAGACGAAAAAGAACTCAAAACATACCTCTTTTAAAACTGATTGTGAAGAAGAACAAATTGCAAACGACTGATACAAGTGCTAAGAATCTGAAGCGCCAAATCTAAGAGGTGGGAAACCCTCATTAAAAATACAAAGGTCAAAATTTGTAAAATGGAAGTTAGGTATCATTCTTAGTTGAAATGTACAATAAGTGTAAAAAAGCTTCAATAAAAGAGTGAATGAAATTTGGCGATGAAAATAAGAAGAAAATATCCAATGCAAACTAAGATGGTGACAAACTGTTAACATCGGTTCCCTCATTGAAGGCAACAGTTTAGACCAATGGTGACGAATGAGCAATGGAGATAGCATCAATGAAGACCAATAGTAAGGAGGAGTTAACACGATCTATTTTTTCTTGATTGAAGGCAATAATTTAGACCAACGGTGACGAGGAGTTAACACGATCTATTTTTTCCTGATTTAAGGCATCAGTTTAGACCAATGGTGACGAATGGGCAGTGGAGATAACATAAATGAAGACCAATGTTGTCGAATGAGCAATGGAGATAGCATCAGTGAAGACCAACGGTATAGCATCAATGAAGACCAACAGTGACAAGGAGTTACAGACCAATGGTGGTGATCTATTTGATCGTGGTTGACGGTCTCTCGTACATTTTACACTCTTGATAGGAAAAAGCAAGTTGGAAAACCTTAATGAGGGAATGCCTTTGGCAGAAATATTGCTTACCAATGTTTTTTTAAAGGGAATGGCTTAATTATTAAATGGTAAGTTAACCAAATATATATATATCTTAAAAAATTATTAAATGATATGTTTGTAATTTGTTATTTTTGGATTTTGATTATGTTTGAATTTTTTATTCATTTTCGTATGTTCTCCATCATTCTAATGATGGATGGATCCATTGATGGAAAAATTCAAACACAATCAAAATTCATAAATAACAAATTACAAGCATTATAGATTGTGTAAATCTCATAACATTAATAAATGATATGTTTTCATGTAAAAAAAAAAATTGTTCATTTATGCTTATATTTTTATTCAATTTTTTTATAAATAAAATATATATTATTTTTTATTGATAAAAAATAATAATATATTAATCAAAAAAATGGTGGGTAGTAGAAAGCTATTCTTTTAAAATTTAGGCAAGATCAAGTTCAAACTACAATAAACATTCTTACATTAAAATCATTCATCTAATCACTAATTTAATTTATAAATTAAATCATTAAATATTTCATTTAGTATGAATGAAATAAATTAAATGGTTTTTTATTATTTAATTCATTTAAATAATCTATTATCCAAAAATATCCAAATTAATAAAATAAAATCTATTTTCAAATCAAATATCCACAAATTAATTTAACAAATCTTATAAAAGGAAAATAAAAAATTAAACCAATTAATTGTTATAGAAAATAAATAAACAAATAAAATCAAACCAATTAACTATTGAAGAAATAAAAAATGAATATATCATGCTAACTAACTAGTCCTTATTTGCTTCACCACTCGTCATTTACATCCTTGAAAATCTATAAATTGAACAACATAACCTTTTCAACCTCTTCTTACAAATCACAATTTTGAATTCTAGAACCATGTTAGGTAAAGAAAACACATTTATTTTTTCATTTTAAACCTACAATTGATAAATAAAATGCCCTTATTCAAGGTTATCATTCCTTTTGGTGAGTAGGTTGTATTGTTTTTTCAACTATTCTCAAACACTTTCTTTTTTTTTTTCTTTTTAAATCTATAATTTGATAAAATGAAATGTCATACCTTTTAAATATGTCAATAGGTAGCATATTGACACATAGTCACCATTATTTACTTCTAAAAATTTAAGAGCAGAATAATTGTTGACATAGAACGAGTATGAACCATAGGCAATGATATTTTGAAACAAACCTTAGCGATCTAAACAGTGACCAAAGAATGACGAACGACGAGCACCAAACAAACCCTACCAAAAATTAGTCTCAGAGGTGGTCATGTAGACAAAATAATATGAGAATAAAGGTGGAAGCCAAGCACGGTGGAGGGATATTGAAGAATGGTGAAAATATTGAAGGTGTTGGTAAAATCCATGAAACCAAAAACCAAACATAAATAGTTGTTGAGGATGGGGGCGACCAGACTAGGAGTGTTGGTCAAAAGATAGTCTTGGAAATAGACAAAAATGATGGAGAATTGGGTAAAATCTTGGAATGTATGCTTCTTGATGATGTTATGGACTATATAACTAAATGCCAACATAAATTTGTCAATCTGTCATTCTATTTTTTTTAGAGGAATACCTTCTTAAACAATTTTTTACAAATGGGCAAAAATAAACTGGGAAAATAGATAGTGGGAAATTGAAGCTCTAAAGGAGTTTGGGAAAAGGATATGTATCCTGTAAATTTAAACAAGTTGAACATGCACAAGTTTTTCTCTAGTCTCGAGCCTAGGTTATATGTGGCCAGGTCTGCTACCAAGCTTGGACTCTAGATTTTCACCCAAAAGGCCCTTCAAGGTCATGCTACCCAATGTGGGTGGAACTCTCATTTTTAAATCTTGCTTGCAAACCATTCTTACAAGAAATAGTTTCACAGTTAGGGAGAGTTATTTGGTGTAAGAACAACTTAGGCAAGTTTTATAGCTTGAGAGTGCACCCAAGAGTCTATGTAGAAATGGATTTAAATAATCAGTTACTTGAAAATATTGAACCTATGGGTCTTGGTTTTGAGTTCTATCAACCTTGGTATATTTAATCAAACCAATTATCTATTCTTACTACAGAAATGACATTTTAAGAGATTGTCCAGCCAAAAGATATAATATATAGAAATATATAGCCTCAAGGTTCAAATACCTCCAACCAATAATAGAGGGAAAACCAACCCCAACTTGATATAGTTCATAAAGATAATATTCACTCACAGAAAGTGCCTACTACCCCACTAGACACCCTAAATATTAATAAAACGATAGTTACCCTTGAACCTTCAAATAAAGATGCTATGATGACAGATGGTTGGAAAGTCATTAGGGAAAGAAAAAAACATTCAAAATTTGTTGAGAATGAAAGTGATTCTAGGCTATCCCAAAGTTTTCAATACTCACCTTCACTTCAAAATTTTAATTCTTGGGACCATGCTTCCTCCTCCCCCACCATTTGTAAGACAAAGATTCAGATCTCCATCTCTTTCTGTAGAAGCTATAAAAACTAGTAAGTATTCTATTTCTCTAGTTAATCAATTTTAATCATGGCTAGAAGAGGAAGATCTCCTCCTCTCAACTTTTCCATGAATTATAAAATATTATCTTGGAATGTTAGAGGGATATCCCTCCCTCATCACAAATATGGAATTAAGGATGCCATAGTTAAGTGGAAGCTTGATATTGTTTTCCTCCAAGAAGTTAAACTCAATGGGCCCCATCTTTCTTCTTCTTTATCCAACATTTGGAGAGATGTTTCCTTTCTCCAAATGTCACATATAGAAGGTAGGGGTGGGGTTGTTATTCGGTTTTCTCCTTGGGAGTATAAGTTTATCATTTATAAAAGGAGGATCCCTCTCATACTTGTGTGTGGGCCCTTTCCTTTATTAATGGTAAACCCAAGGGTTTTTTCTTTGGGTATACTCCAAATTCTTCCAAGGATAGAAATGAGTTATGAGATTGGATGACTAAAAACCTACCCAATGTTGATAGGGTTAGAGGAGGTTATTTCAATATGGTTGAACATCAAAATGATCGTAGTTGGAAAAACCATACCAAGTTGAGCAATGAAGAGTTTGAAAAATTGTTATTTTGTCAAGATTCTATTGGTGTTATAGATCATATTCATAATAAAGGTTTTATCCATGGGGTGATCCCACAATAGTGGTTTATAATTTTTGGCCAAACTGGACACTGAAATTATTATTTTTAACTAAATCTTCACATTCAAGTAGCTATAGCAGCTAAACCATGAAAAAATTGAAGATAATGCAAACTAGAGTCTCATCACATTTTTTCTGTAGATTCTAAAAATATTTTTTTCAAAATTTTTGGAATCATTTTACTCTTCTTTTTCCATCTCCCACGAAAACTGGTTTTTTCAAAAACAACATTTTTAAAAAGTGACGCAGACCGAATAACGCATAACTTTTTTTCCATGAAGGATAAAATTATAATTCTTTCGAATTTAGATTCGTAACTCCGATATCTAGTGCCCACTTGGTTAGATAGTTTTTTATTGAATATTTTTTTCTTTAATCAAGTTTTCAAACCAATTACAATTCACATAACGCATCGTATAACGCATAACTTTTTTTGTATATATCAAAATTCAAATTTTTCTTTTGGTTGGATCAAGGACTTCAATATCTGGTGCAATCATATTTTTAATTTTTTTTTGATAATCTTCTATTTTTCCACATGTGCGAACATAGACCTTCATTTTGATGAAAAACCTATGTTTAATAAAACTAAAAAACAAATACATAATAAAACCAAAACATATTAATATTATATTGTTGGATTTGCTCTACCTGATTCCAATTTGGTTTGATTTTTTTCTAGATAATGAAGTGTAAAAAAGGGTTTTTTAGTGTCTCAGAGGAGGGATGAGGAATAAGGGGGGTTCGAGCGAACCCCTAGGGGTTCGTTCGAACCAGGGTTCATTCGAACCCCCCTTTTATAAGGGCCTTTGTTTTCATTTTTGGCGGGAAAGCATTAAAAGCGTTCGCCCGAACCTAGGTTCTAGCGAACCCCTAATGGGTTCGGTCGAACCAGTATGTTCGTACGAACCCCTAAAATCAATATTTTTGCCATGCATTCATTTTTTGTGAGTTTTCCTTCCTCACTTCAATTGTAAACCACTATTGTGGCTTCACCCCATGACAATAATTGTTACACTTGGTCTAGTTATAGATTTGGGGAGGATAAAAAGCTTAGTAGATTAGATAGATTTTACACCTTGCCTAAACTTCAGGTTATTCAAGATTCCATTAGCCATTATATTAGAGTAGATTACTTTTCTAATCTTTTAGACATTGACCATATTAGTTGTTCTATCACAGGGAATGATAATATCAAAGAAGACTCTAGGCTACCATACAAGCTTAATACTTCACATTTTAAAAATCCTTGCTATGTAGTTGCCTTAGTGGGCCTTTGGAAGTTTATACCCAAGCCCAAAAAAGGGGATTCTCATAGGGACTAGTGGCGCTATACTATCTCACAATGTGTTAAAAAAATTTGTGTCTTTGGAAGGAGAATGGCTTAGCAACGAAAATGTACTTGGAAAAATATCTCAAAGGAAAACTTGAACATAACAAAAATTATTAAATATTAAGCCAAATGATATTAACCTTCAAACATTTATAGCTTCCCTAAAAGCTAAAATTTGAAAAACTAATAATTATAGGGGACAAGGAGCTAAAATTTGGGCTATACTTCATTGGGAAAAAGAAGGTAATAAAGGTTCTAAATACTTCTTCAATTTTCTAAATTATAGACATAAGGAGTTCATTGGAGCTATTCAAGATGAAAATGGTAATGTTCATACAAAATTGGAAGAGGTAAAAGTTGTGTTTCACAATTATTATGAGAAGCTCTTTAAAGAAGATTCACATAGGCAAGATGTTCAATCTATTTTGGAAGATATCATTAAAGATCATATCCCCATGAAATTGGATATTGAGTATTGTTAGTATTTGGACCATAATCTTTTTTTTTATGGTTGCTAACAAAAGCCCAAGGATTGATGAACTTTCAATAGAATTTTACCAATTTGTGTGGCAATATATTAAAGATGATTTGTATCTATTATATTTGGAGGCCTTGGAAGTAGGCTTATTAGGGTTGAATATTAATAAAGGCCTTATCAAGCTCATTCCCAAAGGGAAAAATGAAGGAACCATCTATAGTTGTCTGCCTATTACATTGTTGAATACTTCTTACAAAATTATTGCTAAAGCAATAACAGCTAAGATAAAACCTATAGAAAAAGGTATAGTCATACCAAAACATACAGGGTTCCTTAGTGAGATATTTATTATAAATGATCTTATCCTTTCTTAGGAAAATATAGAATGGGATAAAAAATTAGGACAAACTTGTTCTCAAGTTAGATTTCAATAAATCCTATGATAGAATGAGATGGAGTTTTATTCTTAAGATGTTGCAATGGTTGGAATTTGGTCCCAATTTATCTAAACATGTTCAAATGTTGTTTAAGGATGCTAATGCTAAGCTGGTAATAAATAAAGATATGCCATAAATATTCTTCTTACAACGCTTAATTAGACAAGGTTGCCATTTGTCTCCTTTTCTTTATGTTCTTATTGTTGACGATCTTGGTTACTTGTTGCAAAAATATAATCAAATGCAAGAGGTTAAGGGTATTTACATCCCCAATAATGTGATTGTGATGAATTATCATTTTGTTGATGATAGCATGCTCTTTCTGTAAAATTATGAAGATGAGATATCTAATGTTATGGAAATCCTTGACAATTACTATTTTGTTTCTAGTTCTAAGTTAGCACATCACAAAACTAAATTTGTCATGATACAAGATGATCCTATTCCTTAGTGGATTCCTAAAGATTGGAAACAAATTAAACATGGGTAGATTTCTTGCTACCTAGGCATTCCCTTTGGGATGGATTTTTCACTTTCTAATATGTGGAAGTGGTATCTTAATAAAGTGAAATTCAAACTATGTACTTGGGAAAATAAATTTTTATCCTTAGTTGGCAAGATTCAAGTTGTGAATAAGATATTTTTAGCCTCCCATGTGTATTAATCATTTTGTTGGATTCCTTCTAAAAAAGGGTGTGATGACGTTATTAAAATGGTTTTCCACTTATTATGGATCAACTAGAGTAGTAAGGTAGGTTTTATGTACACTTCTTGATTGCATTGCATCCAACCTAAGTCTAAAGGTGGGTTGCGCTTGTTGGATCCCAAAACACAATGGGTTTGTTTGGCAGCAAAATGGATTATTGGGGCTATTAAGGGAGGAGAACCGTGAAAAAATTTGGTTTATACTCATATTATTCAAGCCTCAATCAAAAATAAATGACAACTAGTCAAATGAGTTGATAAAATCTTATTGGATCCCTTTTTCATATTAAAGCCTCATTTCCTTTACAATCTATATGGAAGGCTTGGCAGTTGCTATGCAAATTCCTTAACTAGAAAAGTCACTCTCTACAACATGGGTTTAGTTTTGAGTCTTCTTCTATTTAGTGGAATAGATTAGTAAAATATGAAGGTCAACCTCTGGTTGTTTCCTTTCAATTGGACATGATTATTATTTACTTAACAAAATAGTTAGATAGTTTGGAGACTTGTGGGATTTTAATACTTTGGAATGGGCTACTTGGCATAATATTAAAATTAGATTTGGATTAAACAAAAGGGATAAGGGGTTTGTTATTTTATCAAATATCTTGTCCTACAAGCCTGGTTATGAAGCTTTGTACTACCTTACAATGTAATTTCTTCAAGGATTGGTATTAGTTGTCTAAGCATCAATTTGGCTTCCTTCCATTAAAAAAGGTTTATTTGAGTCTCTTTCCTACTTTTCTTTTAAATCCTAGATTGAATCAAAAGTGGAAATTTAGATTCCTTGAAAATACTTGGAAAAATTTGAGTGCTCAAATATGGCTGAAGCATAGATTTTTAGGACCTACTTCTTTCTAGCACTTCTAGGATTTTTCACCTAAAAGGAGAAAGATGGATCCAAAAATGCTTATGTTTACATTCAAAAGTTAAAGTGATGTGAATGAAAAATTCCTAGATGTGATGTTTAAATTCAAGAAACTAATAAGATTACTTGACTAATAAATAGAAACTAAGTAAAACAACTTGTTTGAAAACACATTGTGTATTGCAAGATCACCTACAAATGAATAGAAAAATGCAACAAAAATGAATCAGACTAAAAGTGTGCACCTGGAACCTTGATGAACATTGAAAATCACATTTGAAGTGTTGTTGATGTTCTTTTTCAAGCCTGGAGGGACTCATTCGCCATTCTGGGTGAATCAGTCCTAGTTTTGAAAAGTGAGCCAGAATATGTTTATGTCAAAAGGGTGTCAGAAAATGCAGAAAACACAAAACTGACCTAAAAATGGGACTCATTCGCCACCCATGGAGAATGAGTCCACTTTTGAATTTCTAGATTTCCAAAAGTGGATTCTAGAGCTTCCGATCTACACTCTAACTTCCTACAGGTGTTCACTTCTGAAACTCTAATTCACGGGTCTAAAAATGGGATTTTGTTGATTCTTTGACTTGTTGAATGAAGAGAGGACTTTAACAACTTTGAAACTTGATCTACAATGATTTCCAAGCTTCCAAGGGACCTAAATCTGCAAACACACAAGAAGAGAAGAAGAAATGGTGAATGTTAGGGCATGGGGGTTTGCCTTGGTCAAACCCCGTTTAGGTAATTAAACCAAAATGATGAAAAGATGTAATGAAACATGCAAGAGTGGAATAGATTACCTTTCCATGAAGATTGGTCTTGAAATTCTAAAACATAACATGTAGGATCAACCTTTGGATGTCTTAGGAAGCTAAATTAATGACTTGCAATGTGAAAGCCCTAACTTGCTTAACTTGAGATAGAAGATTGGTTGATAAGTAATGAAGAATGGTTATGAAATTGAATGGGTGGTTTAAAATGAGGTGAAAATCACTTATTTATACAATCTTGTGCCTTAGTTACCCGTTCATACCTCATCACAGGTCGACATCAAGTGATTTTGAATAAAAACCCGAAAGGAAATTTTTAAAATTTTGAATTTGGAGCCAAGGGGGACTCATTCGCCATCCATGGCGAATAGGTCCCACCTAGGACCTAAAAAAGGGTTTCGGGAATTATATTGCATTTAATGTTGTTTGTTGGGTTAACATTCAAAAATGCACTTAATTAAGCATATGAGGGCATAAAGGGACCAAATAAAGCATCAGAAGGGATAAATAGTGAAGTTATGCCTAGAAAAGTGTGAAATCTTGTTACAAGACTTTACAACACTTCAAAATAGGACTTGATTAGTGATGAAAAGGTGATTTTTTAAGTGAATTGTAATGAATAGAGTCTAGAAGAATGTAGAAATGTTTTACAACACCTTCACAAGATGTCATTAAAAGCATGTTATTCAATTTATAAAGATCCAAGACCTAGTGTGGATGCATGAAATTCCTCACAACACTTGAGTCAAGGCCTTATTAACTCCACTTATTATGAATTATTCTCATGTCAAGCAAAGGGTCCTTTTTTCTACGGCACAATGGTGATCTAAGGCTAAGTTGAATGCTCAAAATTTGACTTGGAAGGTTTTACATTTCAAGCTACTTGTTGGTGACAAATTGAAATGCATGATGGTTCAACTAGATAAATGCCCACTTTGTCAACATAATGAAAGTATTAAACATATTTTTGGGACTATGCATGGACAAAGAGAAAATGGAATGTTATTTTTAATTATCTCCTTGCTATTTTTGGTCATGCTTTATGTTGGAAAGAATTTTTATGGGCTTAGGCCTTCAAAATAATATTGTGGCTAATTTGTTGAGGCAGATTATTGTTCATAACATATGGAAAAGTAAATGTTTGGCTATTTTTTGAACTATAACATTCACCAAGCAATAAAAATGCTAATATTTTACTTTGATATTATTTTTGAAACTATTTTTATGCTCACAACTACAGGGGGCTTCAAAGAACACGCTAAGATCAACAGGTGTCTGGATAAGATTAAATTTTAGTTGTTGTAGCCCCATAAAAATGATATTGTATGTTGTAAACAACTACAACGAATGTTAAAATTTAGAATTTGAGATTGTTTTGTATTGAGTTTCATAATTTTTTCTTCTTTTTTTCCCATGCTTTGGATGCTTTGTGATGGTTGATTGTATGTTAGTATTGTGTTTTGGAATTTGATTAACTATCTTTTATTATGTAACCATTCCTTTCTTTTCTCAATATAAAAAATAAAATAAAAATTTAAGAGCTATTTTTTCACCAATAATCACCCTTTTGAAAAAGGTGTGACTCACTTTTAATCCTATAAAGTATCAATTGTTTATTTCACATGTTTAACATCTTTCTAATTGGCCAACCTTTTACCCTTTAAACAAGTTGCTCTGGTTTGAGGGCTAGTTGGAGTATTAAGGAAGATTTGATGTAGGGAAAGAATGAATTATGGAAAGGATGCATAAGAGGATTTCCTTCTTGGTGAAGCCTTTATACTTATCAGTTAAGGACCCCTAAGAAACTTATGGAAAGGGTGAGGTATGAATTATAGTGTTATTAGTTTCTACCATAAAATTATAACGGAGGGTGCAGGTTATAACTATTGATTAAAATAAATTAGCTTTTGTTCCTATTAATTTGGACAATGAATATTTGACATGTAGAAGTGCTCAAAAGTTAATTGAGCTGAAATCTTGTGGCTTGTTATTGGCCTTTGTTTAAGGCTGCAAAATGCTAGTGAAGGATTGTAGTTTCACAAAGCAAGAGAAGGCATGAGTTTTTAGGTCAAGTTAATGTTGTCTGCTACTTTGTTGAGTTGGCTCTTGTTCTAGTTTCAATGATTATATACATATATCAACAACATTTTATATAGAATGGTTAACTCATTACATGGGTTCTCTATTACCAAACATGTTTCCCATCATCAACAACCATTTATTTAAATACGTTAAATTGATTTTTTTATTGTGACATTAAACAAAGTACAAATGTTTTCCATTTTAGGTAGAAGAAAATAGTAGGATTTGTTGTTGGTTCTAGTCCAACTAGTGGGGAGTGCTTGATATGATCAAATATGATTCTGACTAAATCAACAAAAACTAGTCCTATCACCTAGCTCTCAAATTAGATTAGAATTTGAACTCGTATTCTATAATTACAAAAAGATAGTATAGGGAACGTGACTTCGTTATTCTTTTCATAATTATATGAGGGAAATCATATATTATTTTATTTAAAATTACTTTTATAGAGAATATATTACTTAAAATTTATTTTTAATTTATAATATTTATATTTTCAATTGTTTTTAAAATTAAAATAAAGGTATAAATTATTATTTTAATGTAACTTTTCTTAATTGTAAAAATAAATATATAAATTTGATTTTTAAAAAAATTAAAGATATGATTATTTCTAATAATTAAAAAAATATTAATTAAGTATATATTTAAAAAAAAATTATTATATTTATTTTGCATTAAAATTTTCAAGTTAATCATTCTTATTTTCATAATTTTAAGTTTATTTTATCCCTTAATTTTCTTTTTTTTTTCCCCTTTTATCAGCTATTTTTAAAATAAAGTAATGTAATGAATTTTTTATTTATTTTTAAGGTGTTTTTTTTATCACAAGCTTGGCTCAAGGGGCCATTGCCACAAAAGTATGAATAGATAATTTGATTTGGGCTACTCCATATTGGAGGCCCTTACAAATATAGTGCATTAGACACATCAACAAGGGTACACACCATTAACTTTGAGGCTTTTAAGATTTTAGAACATAAATATAATTTAATTAAACTTGTTGACAATAACACTATTTTCTGATATGGTAGCGTAGTTGCAATATATGGCGAGCTGCATTGCCTTTGTTGAAAGATTTATTTTTTTCTTCATCACTTCCCATGCATCATTACTATCTTTTTTGTTGTGGGCAGGAGGGGAAGATTTGGGAGTTACATGACTTTTCCCACACATTACCTTAGATTTTTGTAACTCATTCTCAGCCACAGATGGTTTTCATTCTTCTAAATTATCTAATATGAAAGAAGATGTTTGCTCTAAAGATTTGGAATTTTTGTAGTGAACTTGATTTTTATATAGCCTGCCAACCATTAAATTTGCATCTCTTGTATCATTTTGTGATTTTTGTTCAACTCTAATCGATAGATTAAACTATGGGTCCACCAAATGCAGGGAGGGTGACTCCTTAAATTTGGAAGATTTAGGCAACGAATCCAACATCTTTGTACAGGGCTCTAGAAGAGCATCCATAGTGTAATGATGTGAATGATCCCTATACCACCGAGAACCCTAACAATCAACTTTAGGCCTAGCCCTAGGAGAATTATTAGTTGTGTGACTTGTTTTGAAGCATCTCCGATACCAAAAGGGTAGACCTTCATAGCTGTGGCAACAGAAAAAGTGTCCCTTTACTTTTCCTTGCTTGTTGGGGCCCTCCTTGTTAACTGAGCTTAATGTTGCCTTGATTTAGTGTTGTAATGTGCTTGACACATTCACATTGAGTCTGGGGCCATTGTGCTAAATAAACTTAATCATGCCTTATTTAGAGTGTTGTAAATTGTTGTAAAACACTTTCACACTTTTCTAGGGTTTTCATAAATAATTGGGCTTCTTTGTGCTTTAATTGGCCTTGTTTTGCATCCACAAGCCTCATTTAATGCATTTTTTCAAGGATAATCTCCACATAAATCAACATCCAATCATAATTCAGGGGTTTCTAGGTCGTGTGGCCTAGATTTAGTGATCTTAGACTCATACGCCACCTTGGGCATATGAGTCCGACCTAGGGTCTTGGGTCTTGATCCTGATTTTACACCTTTCTAAGCATTTTTGAAGTTGGTCCCATAAATTATTCCCAATGGGACTCATACGCCACCTTGGGCGTATGATTCTGTGTGGCATTTTCTTTTTCCTTTACAAATTTATAGGTTCAAGAACCTTGTCACTACTTATTTAATTTGTTGTGGTAATACATTATTTCTCGAGATATATCATGTTACATTACAAACATACTCATTAATATAGTGTCGAATTTTACAGGCCAATATCCTAAATTAGATGAAAATCATCCAATGAGCTTTTCTAGTCACTCTACTAGTGTCCAAGTAACTAGAATAGAATTCTACAACAAATGTTGGTTGAAAAAGTAATCAAATACCCATGGACCAACTCATTATTTGTTTCGTCATTGATACTATATACAAATCAATGGAAGTTCTTGTGTTCATTAATAATTATTATCTTGAAATGCACATAACCTTAGTATGTACTCACACTATCATATGCATAATTCATATTTTCCATTTGGTTTTTTTCAATGGCTGAGATCCACATGTTTTTTGAGAAAATAACATTTAATTTTTTTTCATGGCAATCTTTTTTTCCCCTTATTATTAGATTTCTTTCTTTGAAGATTTTGGATAAAAAATTACAATTTATTTAATTTCTATTTCTTATTGTTCAAGCTAGGGTGCAGAAAAATGATTAAAAAAAAAAATTGTTTGCAAATGTAAAGGGTTCTTATTGTTTAAGCTAGGCTGCAGAAAAATGACAAAAAATGCTTGCAAATGGCAAGGGTAGGTGTTGTTACACTAGTATGGCAATGCATAAAAGAGTTGTTTGTAGTTCATCTTGCTTTCTTAAAAGAATTTGGATAAAAAAATACAGTTTATTTGAGATGATTTGCAAAACATAAAGCAGGAATTCAACAACAAACTCATATAAATGTGATTTAAATTTTGTTAAAAATCTAAATGATATTTTTTCATTCACTCTAGTCTATCACATAAACTAATTCAATTTCCATTATTGTTTAGCATTTTTTTTTGCATTTGGCAGGGACTATAGCTGCAATGCAACCCTTGTTATTTTAAATTATTTATTATTATTATATTCTTTAACAAAACTATTAAATATATATAAATCTTTTTATAATTACTAATTAATAATTATTATATTCTTATTTAATACAAAATATAATTAATATATTATATATTTCATATAATACAGATTAAATTATATACAATATAATTATATTTATTATTATATATAATAGTACATATATAGCTTATATTATTATTATTATTGTGTATGTGCATGATCATGGGAGTCCAAACTAGGCCTCTAAGTGGCGATGAAAATTTAGAAAATTAGAGTTAGGCAACTTGACATAAAAATTTGAATAGGTTATTAACATAATTTGAAAAATATGTAAGAACAAAAGTTGTAGCAAATTCAATGTAATTTCTAGGCTACTAGTCCTTTTTTGGAATAAAGTAAATTTGTTTTGAAAAAAAATGAAATTTCAATGTAGTGGTACTAAATTTTCAAGAAAAAGATAAGAAGCAGGTGTGTGTTTGACCACCCTAAGTACAAAAAAAACATAATATTTTTTTTCTAGTTTTTTTAAAATAAGTAGAGGACACATGTCCGGATGTGCCGAATTTTTTTTGGTAATTTTTTTCCACGTAAATAATTAGTTATGATTTTTTTACTATTAAAACTTTTCAGAATTATTAAAACATTTGTGTTTGACCACCATAACTTGGTCAAAAAATTATGAAATTCAATTTTTTTTTATCCTATAGTATGTGAAGCATAAAATGTGGTGCATCTTGTAGATTCAAAAAATGTTAAGTATTTTGAAAGTTATAGAAGTTTTTCAATCAACCTATCAATCAGGACTTTAGACGTAATGTAGGTAGAAAATCAATAATAATTATTTATTTAATTCAAAATAAGACAAAAGTTATATTGGTGGAAAGTTGACAATTTATTCTATAAACCCTTTTCGTTTGATGAAATTTGGGTAAAAAGAAGTCGTCAGCCACAAGGGCAAACTTCAGAAAACTAAACAAATTTTCAAAAATACATTTTTTGGGTTGACTTTCTAGGTCAGGAAATCCCAAAACAAATCCCAAATGAATATCCATTTTGGTTTGGTAATACCAAAATGAAATGGATATCCATTTTGTTTTCAAAATGGATATATGTTTTGGAAAGTAGGAAACAATCTTTTTGAAAAATAAAACAGATATCCATTTTGAAGACCTAAAAAACCCTCTTTAGTAAAATGGGCATAACTTTTGCGTTTCTTATCAAAATTTTGACTTTTTACAAGTGTTGGATAGGTGATTGAGAGCTCTATGCAATAGAATATGTGGTATTTCTATATTGTACACAATAAAATAATTATAATCATTTGAACTTCATATTTTATTTTTGAAACATCAAATGTTCACTACTGT
This sequence comes from Sequoia sempervirens, assembly GCA_007258455.2. Taxonomy (NCBI): domain Eukaryota; kingdom Viridiplantae; phylum Streptophyta; class Pinopsida; order Cupressales; family Cupressaceae; genus Sequoia; species Sequoia sempervirens. The sequence goes on from VDFB02270651.1 coordinate 503,045,728, forward strand.
CATATGCAAAATGTTTTTTTCATATTTTTTGTAACACTCATCTCAAAATACTCGAAACATTAGAAAAATTAATGAATAATGAAATATTTATATTTTTTGTAGCAAGGAGATGAACAAATCTTCATAAATTACCATATCTCTGTATTCCTTTCTCTACCTCTCTATATATCACTATATCTCCCCTTAAGCTCTAGACATATCCCTCCCTCCTTTCTTCTCTCTTTGTCCCTCTTTATACCTATCTTTCTCACTCTCTCTCTCTCCTTGAGCTCTAGACCTGTCTTTCTACCTCTATCTCCACCCTCTCTCTCTCTCTCTCCTTGAGCTCTATACCTATCTTTCTACCTCTATCTCCACCCTTTCTCTCTCTTTCTCTACCTCTCTCTCTCTTAGGTCCCTCTTACTACCTTTCCCTCTCTCTCTCTCCTCCATCTCCCTCTCACTCTCCATCTCCACTCTCCATCTCTCTCTATCTCTCACTCCCTTTGAAATCTCTC
>VDFB02270651.1:503046324-503274250 GCA_007258455.2 Sequoia sempervirens
AAAAGACTTTGCACATGAAATTAGTGAGCATTTGATGTTTCAAAAATGAAATATGAAGTTCAAATGATTATAATTATTTTTTTGGTGTACAATATAGAAACACCACCAAGTCCATTGTGTAGAGCTCTCAATCACCTTTCCAACACCTATAAAAAGTTGAAATTTCGATAAGAAATGCAAAAGTTATGCTCATTTTACTAAAGAGGGTTTTTTAGATTTTCAAAACGGATATCCGTTTTTTTTTTTTTAAAATGGCTTCTCTCTTTTCAAAACGGATATTGTACCCAAGCCTGGAAAAAGTCAAAGGCGTGAATTCCACATTTTTGGACGTGTTAAAAATGACTTTTTTTCACATTGCCACTTTTTGGGCCCCCATGATCTTGCACATGCCCTATTATTATAAATGTAAGTGACAATAGCCAATACCAATCCAAAATAATGTCGAATAGCAGCCAATACTATGTTTCATAAGGTAGGTTTGACTACTTTGCTTGAGTTTGGTTTAGGTTTTCATTGATTTAAGTATATTCTTTAGGGTAATTTGAGGAAAAGAAACTGATCCCCTATTCCTTCTTTCCAAAATTTTAGTGATTTTATCAGTTGATGGTAAGAATGCATGAGGATCCACTAGAATTTGTCACTCTCCATTGAAAAAATAAATCCCTCCTTACACTCTAGAAAGCTATGAAAATGTGTTTTTCTTTTTGCTAACAATCCACTTAGGTGAACTCAGTAAACTGTCCCTATTCCTACTGAAAAGCTCCTTCTTTTAAATCCCTAAAGATAGCGTTGTAAGAACACCTCTAATTTGTGTCAGGAAGAGATGGGAAGAGACTTGTAAAAACAATTTCATGTGAGTTTCTTTACTATGTACTTTCCAAGAAGAAAATCATTTAACTTTGCATTCAAAAATATGTGTAGGAATGGAAGATATCGAACCTCATTGGTAAATTTGATACAATCACACAAACTGTTACAACTGACAATGCATTTGAAATTCCTACATGATCTCTATTTTTTCATCAACATATCTTATCTACCATTTCAGCTAGAAACACTCCATAAAAATATTTGTGACTAATTGCAACAAGATAGCAACCACCTATAGTTTGCTCAAGGATATTACCATGGTACCTTTATAAAATTGATTCTAGATGCACCTCAACTATTAAGTAATTTCCTCATTTATGATTTCCCTTGCTACCTCGGTAGCTAAAAAAATAATTCATTGTGTATGAGGTCATTTCAAAGTTCACAAGTGAACAAATATCTCCCTCATCCAACTACATGTTCTTTTATGGAGTTAACAAGATACGTTTTTCATGAGTGATCAAAGTCTCGCCTACAAAGATTTGATTTTCTTTCCCCAAAATATAGTGAGATTATAAGTTAGGAAGTACAAACTAAAAGTTTTGGGGCTTTATGGGGTTTCACCTTTATGAATATTTAGTGATACATTTATCCTTATACTAACCACCCTAGAATATGTGACATTTTTAGAGGAAAGGCACCAACACTTGAAGGGGCTCCAAAATTTCTAATGGTACTTCAAAAGTAGAGTGCCATTTATAATTTTAAAAAGAGTTGTTTGATATGAATTTCATTATTAGTATTTGAACAATAAGTAGTCAATGCAACAAGTCATGTCAAGAGAATAATTCTATATTCTACAAAATTTTGGGGATGGGGATGATGAAACAACAACAGATGTGTTTCAAGGACAATAGCCTAGAGGTCATTTTTGGGGGACACCAAGGGGATGACAATATATATAAATAGTATACAAAGGGAGAGTCGAATTTCTATAAGTTTAACTAATATTGAGTAACATGACATCAAAATTAAGACACTGATAGTAGTATAGCAATAATAAATATATCATGACAGTAGTATAAGATTAATCAAATTAATTATGACAACACTAACAGTAGTATAATAGCAATAGATATATCATGATTCAAATTTATAGCTCGTGATATACATTATATAACTCAAAAATCTTGAAACCATGCCTACTACAAAAGAAATATCTCATTGAGTTTGAGTCAAGTACACAAGGCTACCTACAAGTTGCTTGTATAATGTAGGATTAACATCCTCAACTTCCATATCCTTAGTTAACATCAATCTTAGAGTAAGTGGAGTAGAGACACTTTTACAATCCTCCATCCTAAACTTGCTCAAAAAGTCTAAAGTATACTTGGTTTGAGAGACGTAAATTCTATCATCTTTAATATATGTTATATGTAAAGCCAAGAAATTAGTGTAGAAAACCAACATCTATCATCTTAAATGTATCTTGTAATTTTAACATTTTTATTGATTTTTTTTATGTCAATCTTAACTTCTTCACAAATTGTATGACAAGGTGACATCACCTAGGTTGGTGCACATTTTGCATCCATCTCACCAAAGTGCATTTGGGTAGGTGTAAGAAGTTGGGTCCACAAAATGTTCAAAAAGTGGAAGTATTTTCCTTGATTTTTTGAATTTGTTATAGTCATATTGAAATTTTGAAGCACTTACACATTGAATCTTAAAAAAGTCCAATAATATAAAATTCAGTATTTTGAGTCTAGTTTTCAAATATGTAACTTATTCTAATTTTCCTAGATGATACAAATTAAAAAATTACATAAAAATTTACATGTTTCAAAACTAGACATCATTTATAATGATTTTTAATTTCACAAAAAAAATCTAAAAAGAAAACCTATCAGTTGTATTTCCAAAGTTAGTTTTTTCTCTTGACATTGCCATGAACTTGTACTTTCAGGTCCAAGGCTAAGGGTTGGGCTATCAATCCTTTCTCGAGCCTAAAACTAATTAGAAAGTGGCTTGCGGTTTCATTTTTTTAGAACGAGTACCCATTTAAGTTGGGATCTTGAATCATAATGGGTACCCGTTCTTATCAGGATTTTTTCTTAACCAAAAACTTCCCCCATATGTGAACCCAACTTCTTGCTTTTACCCAATCAGACTAAAAAGTTCCACAAAAGTGTAGTAGTACCTTGTTTCCTACACATCCCACAATGACCCTATTTCTTGCTTTTGCAAAGATTTTAGCCCCAACTTCTACTATTTATGAAAGTTCAATTAGGGATATGGACTTTATCTTGGTTCACTTATTTTTTCCCTTCTACCTAACAAGTTTGGATGGAGCGAAAAACTATCACAAGGTATGTTCAATTGATATTGGGTTGACTTGGACATGTTTAACCCACAATGGTGCACTTAGACCTATCTGACTTGCAAGGTGCACTTGGGCCAATGTGACCCATAAGGTGCACTTGAACTTGTCTGATCCATAAAGATGCATTTGGACCTATAAGTTACCTTTTGGATATTTTGAAAATTCCCAGAAACATGCAAGTTATTCACTTGCAAGTTTTTGCAGTGCATTTGGCATAGGTCAAAAGTCTAGCAAAGGTTTAGTTTCCTATAAAAGCTTCAAAAAGGTGCGCTTGGACCTATCCAACCCTCAAAGGTGCACTTGGACCTATATAATATGAAAGGTGCACTTACAACTATCCAACCCTGAAAGGTGCACTTGGACCTATGTGGACCACAATGGCACACTTGGACCTATCTAACTTGCAAGGTGCACTTAGACCTATCTGACCCGCAAGTTGCACTTGGACCTTTCTCACTCACAAAGGTGCCCTTGGACCAATTTGACCCACAAATTGCACTTTGGTCTAGTCCACCTACATATCCCGATGTGAGGTCAAAACCCTTTTATCCTAATGCAACTTCAAACCCTGGACTTAATGTAGTTTCAAAGTGAACATTTGCAAAAGGTCAACTTGAGCTTGTCTAAATAGCATAGTGTTTATATGTGATAGGAAAATTTGTAAGGTGCTAAGATTCAATAACAATTTGAAATTCTGCTAAGTGCACTTGAGTCTAGTTCTTCCACTAAATGTTCACTTCCAAAGGGAAATTCTGCAAAGGCCACTTCGAAAGGTAAATCTCACATAGTTCATATTTTAGCACACACTCATAGAATACTAGCTCCATTTAATTACATAAAAAAACTAGACAAAACCAAAACTTTTCTACCAATCTTTGGTAGGAAATTCACTACCCTATAGCCCTTGTTATGATTACTCTTGATCTAGAATTTGCGATGAAATAACTATCCAACATCTCTAAAATAGTTCACTTTAGCTGAGAAATATTGTGTGGAGGTTTATGAGGACTTTGGGTGCCACTTAGATTTCATGAGGAGTGAGTTTTATATTAAGTAATTGGCATTTAACTTTTATGAGCCTTTTAGTGAATTAAATCTTTATGAAAAACAAAAAATTCAAATCAATGACAATATATAATAGAGCGTCTAGATTAGAATAACACTTGATTCAATATTTTTCCATTGTTTCTATTAATTAGAGCTACAAAAATAATAATTGAGGGACTTAATCCATCTATAATTAATGTTAAAACGAACCAATGAGTTGTAAATTCATGATAGATTAAGATAGATTTTTTTTTTACTTTGCTTTCATGCATATAGTGGCATATTATTAGCTTTAGGTCTAAAAGTATAAAAAGCCAACATATTTAAATTTTGACACTTTCATCTTTTGGTGTGTGAACTAATCATGTTTTCTACAAGGTGTTGTTCATTTTCTATTTTATTTTTACAAGTTGAAGTATAAAGACTTTTTTTGAAACAACTAATATCATTGTTGTGTAACCATGACCATCAAAGATTTGTTATTAGACATTTAAACGATTTTCTATGACCATCAAATACTTATATTTAGACACTTAACAATTTATTAGAGTAAATTGTTTTTCTTTATTAAAATGATCTTAGTTCTCATTTTAGTTATTTTTCATGTATACCTAGAGTTTGGAATTTCATGCATGCTCTCCTCTTATGCCACTTGGTGATTTTGAGGATCAAAATCCTTTCCAATTTTTATTATTTTTGTAAGTCTATTTATTAAATTCCAAAAAACTAAGGTGTGTATTTTCTTCTTTCACATGCTTGCATGATCTTGAAAATTAGAAAGACACACATTTTCCTTTTATTTGTGGGGTCCACATTGTATTTCATCACCAAGGGGATGAACTCTAGCATTCTAATGAGATATAAATAGTGGGGGGTGAATCAAAATAAATGTTTCTAAGAACTTTATACTTTGGGGAAGCGAAGGAGAAGAGAGGATTACCTTATCCTCCTAATTGTTTGAATTTTTTCTTTCATTTTTATATAATTAGGTCTCACCTACCCTTGTGGTATATTGAGGATATTCCCCTAGTTAATCTTGTGAATCCTAGTTTAAGACCCTTTGGTCATATTTTCTTATAGTGCACCAAATTTGGATCACCTCAATAAGTTACTCACATCATACCCATAGGAAGTGAAAATTTCAAGATATGGGTAGGCACTTTCAGTCCTCCCATGTGCAAGGTTGTGGGAAATTCTTTTGTCCCTATAACCCAAGGTCTTGAATAAAGGTTGAGGTTACCTACTCATTAAAGGTGGTATATCTACAAGCCTACAAATATTGATACACCCACTTGAATAATTTTAGACTTGTTAATGTGTATGGTGTGCTCATTAATATATAGATCAACCGTTCACATTTTAAAGCTAGCAAGAGGAAACTTTTCCATTCTGAGCCTTAGGATTTTTATTTTTATTTTATTTTTTGTGTGTCACGACTTGCTCCACAACACAACTTTGATCCAAGGTTGAAAACTATATTCATAAAATTGGTCTAAAACTAGAGTCTAACCAAAATAAGTATCATAGGTCCCCCTCATTGTCCTTCAACAATGACAATTATGATGATGCCAAGCTTCTACCAAACTATACCCTTGAACATCTAGGTATGGGAAACTTTCAAATCCTAATCTATTAAATCCTCCACCTACAATTTTATATTCCTCATCCATAAAGGCCCCCTTCAAGCCCTCTAAATCCCAAACCATTAAGCCATCCATATAAACTTATAATCCATTGTCAATTATTCCCTCTATTAACCCATAAATTCCCAAACTATTAAATCATCCGCCAATCCATATCTAGCCTAATTCTAATCCATCCATCCATCCTAGTAGGGCCTAATCCCTTGACCATTATGCCTCCTAGTCCGAATGACTTGTGTGTCAACACCCATCAAGAGGAAACCATTCTAGCACAAAATGAGTCATCATGCTTAAGGAAATCTCAAAACCAATATGTGATTAACCAAATCTATGTATCAAATGAACAAAAAACCACCCTATCTCCTTACACAAATCCCCAATAAAATATACCTTCTAATCTTAAGCAACAACTTTTTGTAACGAGTACGATTCCTTCCCATTTTTACCTTAATCAAAACTTTATGAATTTGATCAAATCAATCAACCCATTCAAACCAATCAAAATAATCAAACCTATCAATCCAATCCAACATAGCTATGAAAGATGTTATCCAAGGGATGCTTGTAAGGAATCAAAATCATGAATCTAGGGAGTTATACCACACACCTTGCAAAAATAATTATTTCAATGTTATCCAAACCCCCTAACATTGGTATTCCCATAAATTAGTCCATGCAAAAGGTTGAATATTGTCCTTCCACCCCTTTTAAGCTATCCATAAAATCCAAGATTCATAGTCCTCATTAAATCAATAAACACCCTTCTTATCAATGCTTGAATCTAAAGAGATACATTAATGATTTAACTGATCAAGGACATATTATCATGCTTGAGCAATACATTGCTACATTGCAAAAATAAACATCAAGATCCTTTCCCTATACATGGTCAAATGTATCCACAACTGAATCAAGGTCAAAATACCTCCATCAACCCCATTAATCCTTATCCAACATAGAAGTCCTCTTAAACACCCATTTACCTCCTCCAAGGATAAATATACTAACCATTGGAACCAATTACCTTTGTTTGATATGGATTCCTCACAAAAATGCAATTTGAAAATCCTAAGCTACCTAACAATGGATTTGCATCTTGTTTCCAAATTAATGAGTATCCTATCGCAAATCAAATGTATAAAATCATGAACTATCAAGGAAAAGGATTAGGCTTCCATAAGGTGTTATAGGGATCATTCATATGTATACATATCGCATATTTTAAGGCATCAAATATAATTCCCTTGATGAGAAAAATAAAGACGTTAATATTACAAGTGCTAGGGTAACTTATCTAACCATCTAAAAGGGTACCCACCATCATTCATCTAAGGAAAATTCTATCACTCCTTTTATTGACCCTATAACCCCCATTACGTCCATCACCAACCCTTTCATTGACCTGATCACTAGCCTTAACCATCCATTGTCTTTGTCCATTACCCTTGATTAACGAAATCATACACCATGTGACCTATTTCATAATGATGAATCTATTGCCACTTCCATGAGACTTCAAGATCATATATCCCTTAAGGATCATTGATAGAATCTCCAAATTCCTAAACTTCCTACACCCAAAGGGTCTTAATCCTAAGACTTTCAATGACCAAAGGCATTTTATACGGATCAAAAAGTACCATATGCCTAAGCTTGTTTTTCCAAATCTAAAAAACCCAATCCCAATAACTAAAAAATCCAAAATCCAAAGTTCATATGGTTTCCAAAATCTAATCTTGAAAGGACATGGACCTCAAAGATAATATCCATGAATCTAAAGCAAGAATTCAATGGTCTATAATCCCTAAAGCCTAAAAATTGGCAATCCAATTAGACTCTAAAATCCAACAATCTTAAATCCACATAATCCAAATATTCAAGAAAAAAGTGATAAGAAAACCACAAAAATCATTTGGTTCCTAAAATATGGTAATGTGGATACTCACTCCAAAACTCAAAATCCCCTTTATCTACGAGCATACAAATTCATGATCTCCTAAGCCAACAAATCCCAAAACACCAAAAGCTAAAAGCCACCATCACATCCAACAAAAGAATCCATCTCCAAACGCAACATGGTGTGTGAACTTGTTAGTCCCACTTCCCATTGGCCCTAGGACATCTCCACATACCAGATGTGTAAGGTGCATATTACAAGGAGTTGGAGTGCATATTGATTGTCCCATAGAAAATTCTTGCAAGAAATTTGAGCGTTTGGGAAATTCTATTTTTTAATGAAAGGTAGGGGAGAGGATCCAATAGTTGTGCAGCCTAACTTCGTGGCCCTCAAAATCAAACTTATTAATGTTGAATGACTAAGAAATTTATAGCATCATCCTCAGCTAGTTGATTGCCTAAGGTTTGAATTCGTCATCATCAATTTTGATGCCTTTTTCCGCGTAGTCATAAAAGTTGTCCAAAAGCTACTTTTCTAACCCCCCACCCATCATAGCCAATTATCACAGTTGATCCTTGATTGCACTTGCACTAATAGTTGAACATATTGATATTAATAATTAAATAAATATAAACTACCTTTATTTCCTAAGTATCCTAAAACTATACAAAATTTATCTTATTGTTGAACATTTTAGACCTATAAATTATTAATAAATTATAGATGAATAAAACACTTTAAACCTAACCCTACTAATTTATCCCTAATACATGTTCACATTTCAACCTAAACTCTCAATATTTTTCAATACTCTACTACCACCCAAGCTAGTTCATCCTCCACCGCCCCATGGCGCTTCATCCACCACTCTTTACAAACTGTCTTGTCCACAAGCAAGAGAAACAATGTGTATGTTGCCATGAAAGGGATGTGTCAACCAAGGCTTTTACATCTTGTTTTTTTTGTATTACTTGGTTTGCCTTCATTGTTCTCATTACATTTTTTATTTTGCAAACCACAACTCCTCTTCCCAAGTTCTCTATAGTAGGTTGCATCCAATGAAGGCTCTAGTTCACAAACAAAATGAAAAGAGTTTGAAACTCTGGAGCGGGTAAGGTTTTTTTTTAAAAAAAAATTTGACATTATTAGGGCTATGACCCATTTCTATGTGATGGATTAAAAAAAAATGTAACCTTCTCAGTGATATTTTTTGTGTTTAGAGTTTGAAAGTTTTGAAAATGTCTTGTGGTATTTGAAGTGTTTGGTGGTATTGTCAGCAGAATTCTTCTTTGTAAATACAAGGCCTGGTGTTTTATGTGGAGCAAGATCCGTGGATTCTTAAATGTCTCTACAATATACAACTTCAAATTTATAATTATTGTTTGATAATATTCAATGGGGTATGAGTTTGTTTGAATTTTGTTGGTCTCATTTACTATTTCTGGGACAAACTCATGTTTTTGGGTAGACAGTTTATGGACAGCCGTGAAGTTCTAAAATACTGTATGTTGCTAATTTGATATAGAGCTACAACAACAGCTCTTGAGCCAAGCCAAGACAACTATAGTGGTGTTGGATGATGTCTAGTCTAGAAAATATTTGGACATTTTATTGTCTGAAGCCCTTTTGACAACCAAGGATTGTTCCACAAAGCCAAAACAACCCTCTAGCTAACTTTATCAATTTCCATCGCTGGAGCTAAATGATGCCATTTCTCTCTGCTATTTTTGGGGATTTGGCAGACATTAGTTCCAAATTTTGCAACAGAAAATCCAGTTAAGAACCTGTATAGTTCTTCAAATGGGGTTCATATTCTTGTTGACTTAGTTTGTTCAATTAGTGAACAATATAATTTCATTTAATTCAACTCTAACAATGGCAATTCATTTGCATAAACTATAAACAAACTAGTGAATGAAATTTTACCTGGCAATCATGTTTCTAACATCACATCTATGACTGTAATTAAAGATTCTCCCACTATCTCTATTGACCAATAAATCACAGGTGCAAGCTGAATTTAGAGGACTGTAATTAGAATAAAGATTCTCCTTGTATCTCTATTGAGAAATTTCAGACGTGTATGTGAATGAAACTTTAACATCCTCAAGAAACGCCAGAGATCGTACGTAAGCTCACGCAGCCGTCCACAGTTGAAGGAAATTTCAAACTCTTCAAATGATAACAAAATTCAAATCGACGTATATATTCAATTCACCGGGATCTAATCATTACAAATATAGCCTCCTGGGCTTGGAAAATCGCTACAAAAAATGAAAGAATAAAAGAATTTGGTGAGACTTGGTGTATGTTGGTCTTTGAACTCAGTTGGATGCCTGGTGAGTACATTCAGCAGGAAAGCCCTGTGGAAACCTTTTACTGTCCGAACAGTAATCATAAATCATGTAGTTCTTGCGCACCCATTCAAGTTTCTGCTGCTCACTCGACTCCAATGCCTCTGCACCGTACCATGAATTCACAGAGCAATCAGAGGAGGCAGAGCATGTCTCTGCTTTGAAGTTTCCATACGAGGCGACAAAAGGGGATTTGCTCCAGTCGATCTTCACTGCACCGCCTCTCGTTGCCCAATCGTCTGCATTCCACAGGCTCGAATATATTCTCATCGCTTGATTCTTTGGAAATGCCACTCCCAAATCCTCGCTGTTCTTGAACACTCTCACCGGAGTTCCATCCACAGAAAACCTGCACAACATCATAAATACATATTATAACTACAATGATGATATTAAAACTACAACGCCAGGCCAAAGAGGACACATTCACTGGTTGATTTGAAGTTGCAGGGACATTATTAACTTACATAATTTGTTGGGGATTCCAGAGCAGGGAATAAGTGTGGAAGTCTGCGGTGGGGTCGAACCAGAGGTAGAATTGTTGCTCGCGATTGCCTTTTCCTTGAGAGAAAACATTGGTGTGCATAATATAGGGATCTCCAGACAGATTTCCCAGAAACTCAAAGTCTATTTCATCGTGCGTATTCCCTTGTGATGAGAGCTGCGCCAGAGCATCACCATTTTATTAGACCAAGCTCAACTTCTCACTACTAACATGAGGACTAGAGAATGAATTGAAGGAACAGACTTACATAGTATGCAGTGACAGTACCAGCCGAGTTACCGGGCACCAGCTTGATTTGCATATCAATTTTGCCAAAGAGATATTCATTCTTGGATTGGAACCCTGAACCTGTTTTAATGCAGCAGAGGAAGAGATAAGCATACTGTTAAAATCATATATATGCAGTTGCAGTAAGAAAATGAGATAAATACCTGAGGACTGATCGAGAGTGAGCTGCAATCGTTGGCCATTGTCGAGTACCTTAGCACGATCATTTCCCCATGTGATGTCGAAGTCATTGTAGAAATTTGCAGAAACAAGGTGGGAGAATGAGAGTGCAAGGCTTAAGAGGAGGACACATCGAATGAGGTCCATTGGAAACGGAAGGCAAGAATGTAGTGTGTAAGAGTATTGATAGAGGCAAGGATGTGGTGAATGGTGATTAGTGAGGAAAATGAATGGTATTTATATATAGGCAGGGGCAGGGGCAGGGTAAGGGTCAGGTAAAGGAACGGAAAGTAGCAAGAAATTTCCTCAGGAGTTGCTAAATGGATGAGTTGGACCGCAGTTTGTATTTACAGGTAGACAAGGTTTTGGGTTTTATTGCACGCGGAATTCCAGCCAGAAGAGTGTAGTGTTGAGCAGGGCTACTTAGCTGTGTGCATTATGAAACAGCTGTTTCGAGGCTGCCTAAACTGCACTGTCTTGGATGTTGACGTCTCATCGTCCACAAACCGGTGAAACGCCGCGTAGAGCGTCTTTTTTATTATAGGCAGGTGTAGGGGGACCATCTTGTCTGCTCGGCCATGTATGCACCTTCGTCATTTTACCAATGCCTCATCTCCTATTAAATCGACACGTAGACCTTCGTTGTGTAGATCTGACTTACCAATGCCTCATCTCTTATAATCATTAAGAGATCTGACTTATCATTCGAACATTTCTCTATCACTCTACTGTATTGAGACTACCTTGGGTTGATCTAGTGCATCTTAGGGAAGTGAGAGTTTTAGGAAAAAGTTATGTAGAAAACAGAGCATTTTATGTTGGTGATGAAACCATTAGTCCTAGTGTAACCGCTAGTTTGATGAAAGTAGAGATTCTGCCAATTTGTCTTATTGGGCAGAACAATGGTTGCAAACATTATCTCTTCCTCTTTCAAACATTTTTCATGAATAAACCTGCCTAAGGAGACTTGTTGGAGTTATTTAAATATATGGAAGATGTTGGAGTTATTTAAATATATGGAAGATGGTGCACAAAGTTTGGCACATGTTCTATGTTTCCAAGTGTTCATAGAAAGGTGTTGCAGACTTATGTACAAAGTAGTTATGTTGTAGAAGATTGAACCTTAATATTTTCCACAGTTGTAAATGCTAAAATCTTATATTTGTAGTCAAAAGGGATTGGGAAAAAAAGTTGCATGAGTATTTAATGGAGTCTGTAAGAATTATTGGAGCAAAGACAACGCCACTAAGTCAAATCCAGCAATCATTTTCAAGGACAAAGTGCATCACTTATTGGAAATGTGAATGTCCAACTCATCTCCAATTAACAATTCCTAGTATTTCAACATTGACCTTGTACTTTTAAATTTTCTCACATCAAACCAATCTTTTTCTAACAAGCTCATTTGAGATTTGAAATAATATTGAATAAAACAATACCCATCAACCTAAATTAGCTAACCAATCCATAGACATTGGCCTCACAAGATGGCTGTATTTTTGAAACACTAAAAAATTGCATTGGGTCTGCTTTGGGAATGGTTAGGTGTCTAGAACCACAATTAGGAGGTAGAAATTCCTTACATAATAAAAACTGACAAATGGTCTGAAAGAAACAATTAGGAGCTTGCAAGAGAAAATTTGGAGTTCTAGAGAAGACAAATATCAACTTTACAAAAACTTGTAATTATCAACTTTGTCAAAGCATTTCATATATCTAGAAGCAATCATAACAATATAAAAGAAGTAGAGGATATGGTGGACATTTGGTTCACTCTAGAAAAAGCTCACAAAGAGAGTAGCACCTCCTATTTAGGATTTTATATTTTCTTCAAACTCTTGATTGCATATATCATCATCCATATCCAAAGGAAATATTAAAGATGAAAACCACTCAAGCCACATCAAAAAATATTTTTGGAAAGCAAGGGCACTCAAGTTTGATGGTGTTAACCCACTAGGTGAATATAATGAAGCATGGGTGTTGGGTGTGAAACTTACTTTTTGTTCCATCATTGTGGAAGCCATATTAAACATGAAATTGATATTAACAATCTAATTGGAAGATATTCCTCACAATGTGAACATCAATGCAATACAAAGATATGTAAAAAGGGGTTGACTTGGAAGAAAATTTTCTTAAGATTTTTAGGAAAAAAGTATATTTTTGAACACTAATTTGCAAGGAAGGTCAATGTGTTTGATTATCATAGAAAAAAGGTTCATGATTGTAGAATATGATAGGAAATGAATAGGATTGCTGAAATATGTACCTATTTTGATGAGGAGCTAAAGATTAATGAAAATTATTCATTAGTAAAAATAAGTGAATTTATCAATTAGAAGAAAGTTTTCAGTTATAGTAGATTGAATCGTTATAAACATCACAATAAGAAAGATAAATTTCATGTATATAATGAAAAAATACATTAGCATGTAATTCTAAATAATTAAAATGTTTAGATTCTTCAAAAATGTATGCTCATCTCGTTCCCATTATACTTGGTTTTACTTGCTTATTGACATTTTCAGCCATTTACTATTGTCAAATCCTTTTATTGTTGGCTCTTTTGCATAACTTCACAACAAAATTATCATATACCATCTTTAAGTGTCCATTTGGTATAATAATTTAACGTGACAAGGATTGAATTAAGAAGTTTTTTTTTTTAAAGAAAGTGTCACTTGATCAAATGAGATTCAAGCAATCATCAAATTTCACTTGACTAATCCGAAAACTCGAATAGTAGCCAAACACCACTCATCCAATGATAACACCTTGCATTGAGTCAAGTATCACTTGAATAGGTGCAATACTCATGTGAGTCAAATGTCACATGACTGTCATGATGATCCTCATTGCATCATGTAATTTACCTTAGATTTAGAGTAGATACCAAGATATAGTGTCATAAAGATTTAAAAAGTTAACAAATCATTATCACATCGCCACCAAACCAAAACAAACCATTATTTCTTGAAAATGTAGAATTCCCTTGCTTTACTCATTTCTTGTTTTTCCTATTTTCTATATGGTTAAGCAAGCTCCTAATTTTATTTTGTACAACATAAGCTACTCATTGCATATTTTTTAAATTTATCTTTTATGTTCCCACGAAGAGTGCATGATGAAGGATAAAGCTTCAAGATGACATTCTAAAAGGTCCATTACTTTGTGTATGGACCCCCCTTTTGATATGCTTTTATGTATGTATATTTTCTTTGCATGCATGTTTGATATACATTATTACTTTGGAATTCACATGCACCTCAAAATGAAAACAAAATGTAATATTGAATTTTAACTAAAATTTATATTTGAATTATGTTCTTTCAATTTATAAATTTAAAACCAACTTCATTCTAAATTTATCATCTCAAAGTTTAATCAAAAACTATTTATCGCAAATTCTCACATACTATTTGTGTAGTATTGCAAATAATATCATTAGATATCTAAACGTTCTAGGACTACATCACATACAATAAGAAACATAAGTGGAAGAGTATATGGTACTTTTCAACAAGAGAAGAAACACATGGGTTGTCTTGTTTTCAAGTCTTCATATTCTGTCCAAATTCTATTTGGGCCTTCAAACTCATGAGTTGTCTTGTTTTCAAGTCTTGATATACATTATTACTTTATAAGATTTCAACATCCCTATGAAACACTAGAGATTGTACCGAAGCTCACGCAACACCAGTCCACACTTGAAAAAAAAATTTCAAACTCTTCAAATGATAAAAAAAAATTCAAATCGAGATATATATTCAATTGACCAGGATCCAATCTTTACAAATATAGCCTCATGGGCTTGGAAATCGCTACATAAAATGAAAGAATAAAAGAATTTGGTGAAACTTGGCGTATGTTGGTCTTTGAACTCAGTTGGATGCCTAGCGAGTGCATTCAGGAGGAAAGCCCTGTGGAAACCTTTTACTGTCCGAACAGTAATCATAAATCATGTAGTTCTTGCGCACCCATTCAAGTTTCTGCTGCTCACTCGACTCCAGTGCCTCTGCACTGTACCATGAATTCACAGAGCAATCAGAGGAGGCAGAGCATGTCTCTGCTTTGAAATTTCCATAAGAGGCCACAAAGGGGGATTTGCTCCAGTCGATCTTCACTGCACCGCCTCTCGTTGCCCAATCGTCTGCATTCCACAGGCTCGAATATATTCTCATCGCTTGATTCTTGGGATATGCCACTCCCAAATCCTCGCTGTTCTTGAACACTCGCACCGGAGTTCCATCCACGGAAAACCTGCAGAACATCAGAAATACATTTTATAACTACAATGATGATGTTAAAACTAGAAGGCCTGGCCAAAGAGGACATTCAATAGTTGATTTGAAGTTGCAGGGACAATATTAACTTACATAATTTGTTGGGGATTCCAGAGCAGGGAGTAAGTGTGGAAGTCTGCGGTGGGGTCGAACCAGAGGTAGAATTGCTGCTCGCGGTTGCCTTTGCCTTGTGAGAAAACATTGGTGTGCATAATATAGGGATCTCCAGATAGATTTCCCAGGAACTCGAAGTCTATTTCGTCGTGCGTATTCCCTTGTGATGAGAGCTGCGCCAGAGCATCACCATTTTATTAGACCATGCTCAACTTCCCACAACAATACTACTAATGTCAGGACTATAAAATGAATTGAAGGGACAGACTTACATAGTATGCAGTGACAGTACCGGCAGAGTTACCGGGCACCAGCTTGATTTGCATATCAATATTGCCAAAGAGATATTCATTCTTGGATTGGAACCCTGAACCTGTTTTAATGCAGCAGAGGAAGAGATAAGCATACTGTTAAAATCATATATATGCAGTTGCAGTAAGAAAATGAGATAAATACCTGAGGACTGATCGAGAGTGAGCTGCAAGCGTTGGCCATTGTGGAGTACTTTTAGCACGATCATTTCCCCATGTGATGTCGAAGTCATTGTAGAAATTTGCAGAAACAAGGTGGGAGAATGAGAGTGCAATGCTTAAGAGGAGTACACATGGAATGAGGTCCGTTGGGAACGGAAGCCAAGAATGCTGTGTGTAGGAGTATTGATGTGGTGAATGGTGATTAGTGAGGAAAATGAATGGTATTTATATATAGGCAGGGGCAGGGTCAGGTAAAGGAACTGAAAGTAGCAAGAAATTTACCTAAGAGTTGGGGGAATGGATGAGTTGGACCGCACTCTGTATTCACAGCTAGACAAGGTTTTCGACTTCATTGCACGCGGAATTCCAGCAAGAAGAGTGTAGTGTTGAGTAGGGGTACTCAGCTGTGGGCATTATGAAACAGTGTCTTGGATGCTGACGTCTCATCGTCCACTAACCGGTCAAACGCCGCGTAAAGCTCTCTTTTTTTAATAGGTGGAGGGGGATCATCTTGTGGGCGGGTATAGATATTGGAATAGTATTTAATTGTCACGGTAAAATTGCATAACAATGGTTTATTTATGTTTTTTATTTAGATTTTTTTATAGATAAAGTATATGTTATTTTTTATTGATAAAAATGATAATTATGTCAAAGGTGTTTTCTATCAGAATTGAATCAGTTGTCTTCATGGATCCAACGTTCAAAACTCTATTAGGTTGATGCAAGACCATAGAAACGATTGTGTTTGTTCGTTCTTCTCTTTCGTAAATAATTTATTTAAATACCGATACTTATGATGACAAGGAAAACATTATCACTAAAATCTAATAAAATTGGTTAGTTGGGTAATAAATAGAAGTTCATATTACGTTATGTACTAGCAAAAATCTATTAATAGTTTCAAAAAAGATTTGATTTAAAAAAACATATGTCGTTGAAGTATACACGTGTCTCATGTCAGACATTCCCCACTTAACGCCTAATAACAAATCACGTAATTAATATATTCATGTAAAAGACTGCAAATATCTTGTTTGGAGCTCAAGAATCAAATGGCTCTAAAACCTTGATATTTTTACATCCTTTAGTCTGTATTGTGAATATATGGAAGCAATGTTTGTAACTTATTTTTTCCTACATATGATGTGCATTTATTCTCGTGGGCATGCTTGACAACATGACACTATTTGTGCAAAATATTGAGGTAAGTTACTGGCCATGGTTTCACTGATTTTTTTTGTTTTTGGAATCTGTATGTGGCTAGATCATTTTTTGCAGTGTTTTATTTCATCGTAAAACAATTATGTTTTTGTCTATTAAATGAAAGCATTGTTTTTGTGGTTTCATGTATGGTCATTTTTCTGCTCAATACTTATTATTGAAGTTACTCCCACTTTATTCACATGAATTTATTAAAATCTTATATGGAACATCCATTAGTTAGACAGTATATTTTAATACTTCATCGAATGCACTCAAAAATATTTGGTATGCCAACGAGTTTGTAGAGATCAATGATGGAGACGAAAAATATTTTGCCTCCCAACAAATAATCCTCCTTAAAATAAGTTAAAGTAAATTATTTTTATTCAATAATATTAATTAGTTTTATTTTTTATATAATAAAGTGTGAAATTATTATTAATTGTTTGATTGTTAAATCATTTAATATTTAAATAAAATAATTAAATCATTTTAAAATAGTAAAAAATAAATTTTAATCATTCAACCTAACAAATATTAATAATAGGTTTTTAAAAATTTATTTAGTCAACATTTTATTTTATAATATTGAAAACTACTTATTTTATAATTATTTAAATAAAATAAGATAATACTTATCATATTTGTGAATATTAGATTGATGGTGTAATCTTTACATATATTGTTAGGTCTTGCTATAATAGTGAGTGCAATAATCATCATTGGTATAATTCTAATATTATGTATTATATGTTTATTCTATATAAAATTAATATTATGACTATAATAAAAAAATATTAATAGTAAATAAAAATTGATATATATTGAAGATACAAAACTACCAAAATGAAGTCACTTTGTGCATTTGCAGAGGCTGGGGCTTTCTGTGATTAACCTAGAAAGTGGCATGATGGAGGGAATCAAGTAGGAAATATCTTGAAGAATAAGTTTGATGGCCCTTGTCAAAGCTTTAGGCATGTGTATGGGTCGATGGGGAAGGTTTTGGATGCGGAACACACACGAAAGGAGGGGTAATGGTTGTTGACCAGGCACGAAAGGGTTCCCACAATTTGATCCTTGGTCTTAATCTATGTCTTGGCCTATCAAGTGTGCTAGCAATCCCTCGACAATCACCGTTAGAGAGGAAATCAGCAGTGAAGTGACTGAGAATAAAGCATATGTTATAGAGATGGGTTTGGTTGAATGATTCAGAGGGCTTTGGCTGAGCTTTTCTAAATTGCGTCAATGGATTTCAAACACATGGCACCCCATTTTGGAGGCTGATATTCAAATTTACCCCTACGCACAAGGGTTTTTTGTAGTAGTATTTGACAATGTCCAAGATAGGCATACAATCCTTTGTGACTACTAATGGAGTTATGGGAAACACCTTCTCATGCTAAAACCTTGGCGTCCTTCCTTCAACCCTGTTATTGAATCTTTCGATGCCACTCCAATCTGGGTAATACTTTTGAATCTTCCTTCACAATTTTGGTTTGAATCTTGTTTTGAAGCTATAAGTAATGCATTGGGGAAGTTTTGGGGGGTGGATGAGGGCTCATAAAATTTTATGCATACCATATATGTCTAAATCCTAGCAGAGATGATTGTAACCAAGGATCTTCCAATATAAATCTCTCTAAAAACTACAGGTGGGTGTTGGAATCAGCTACTAGATTTTGAAGGTTTACCCTTTCGCAGTCGAAGATGTTTCAATACTAGGCATTTTGCTGCTCAATGCTCAATGCATAAATCAGAAATCCAAGCCACATGGTGGAAATATATGTCCCCCCATCATTATTTTGTGGAGAAAGAAGATTCTTTCCAAATTGCTAAAACCTATGTTGCTACCCCAAAGAAATCTAGAGAGAATGACAGTTAGAAGGTTACTCCAAGTAAATCTCAAACCACTTAGAGGGACAATCATGATTCTACTTATGGGGAGGAGTAGCATTAAGGCTACCAAGGAACCAAAGTCAATTGAGTTGTTGATGGATTAATTAGTGTGCGCAATAAATTTTCCAAATAGTGGAGGGAAAAGACTCCCAAAGAAATTAGTTGAGGTTGGGAGTACTAAAGCTTCTAAGGATAACTAGATAGTGGTGCAAAGAAAAAGAAAGAAAATTGAGGTAATGTGTAACATGCACGTCTGCTCCCATAACAAATGTGGAGTAAAATCATAGATGTTATGGTATTTTAAGGACCAATATGCTTTCCATTTTGTAGCCATTTATGGGTTTTGGTTTGAATTTGTGGGGATGAGGTCCCCCATTTGTGATCTCATTAGGCATGGTCTAGGCTAAATTTCTTGTTCCAATTTAAAAGGGTGTGGCCCTACATAGCCACTTCTACTAATAAAAAATATTAATAGTAGATTAAAAAATTGTATAATTGATATCTATTTTATAATTTTTGAAAACTAATTATTATATATCTTTCTCTCTCTCTCTCTCTCTCTCCCTCTCTCCCTCCATCTCTCCTACTCTATATCTCTATATCTCTCTCTATCTCCCTCTCATATTTCTATCTCATGTGAAGGTTTCCTTAATGCTAGATTATTTGAATTGATAAAATAACCATGTATTTATAGGTGTTTATTTAATTTCCCAAAAAAATAGATTCCAAAAGCCGACACTTGAAAATTGAATTTGAATCATTAAAATACCACCAAAAACATATTAAAAACTAGATCCTAGGACTTAAAGGGGACTCATTTGCCCTTGGGTGAATGGGTCCTATGACCTAAGTCCAGGACACTCAATTTCTAGGGTGATTTAATTAATGTTGGGAATTATTTAATATAGGTTTCCCTTTCGAAAAATGAGAATAATAAGGCTTTGGAATACATAATTTGGTCAATTAGAGGCTTAATTAAATCCAATTAATTAAGGGGATGCAAACATAGCATAAAATTATAGAGGTATACAATTTTCTACATTAGCCCCCAATTTAGTGAGAGTATGAACTTACACTCAAACTCACACTAATGTAGACAAATAAGTCAAGAGAGGTCCAATTGTATAACTATTGGGAAGATGAGATGACAAGGATCAAGGAGGATGATCAAGCCCCCAAGATCTAAGATATCATGGAAAACCAACAAAGGCACACAAAGACACATGCATGTAGTAGTGACACAAGATACACAATCACACAATGCTAAAATTAATGTAAAGAAAAAAAGAAAGGAAAAGAGTGGATCAAGCCTTGACTGTTTGTCCAAAAGGTATGGATCAAGCCTCAACTATTTTCCAAAAACAAAATGATCACAAGTGAAAACTCGTTGTCCACTATGTGAACAAAATACTCATAAGGGCTAGTGAAAAATCATTGTTCACTAGGTAAGCCCCAAAGGATGAGAAACACACACTAGGTCTACAAGGTGTGCACTCATAAAAATAATGGCAGATGGGTAAAGTCATTACAAAAATTGTGTACCCATAAGTCAGTACCAAAATGATCAATGTTGAAATAAAATAATGCCAATGTATACCCCCACTTTAAAGAAATTGCTAAACACCATGTTGTGAGAAAATAGTTTAAAGTAGAAAGATGATAAATGTCAAATGATAAAAGAAGACATGAGAGCTTATTTGGAAAGCCTTATTCCAATGATAATTTTCCAAGTAAAGCTTCATCATGAAGAGGGGAGGTTGCCCCACATGCAATCCAAAGATAACACATAAGGGGTCCATGGATTCAAGGTCAATGCATGTCTTTGCTACAATGATATAATAGATCTCAGAACCATCATCATTCCCCAAATACTCGTAGAACAACGAACAAAAAGGAAGAATGACACATAGAGAGAAATTCAATAAAAGAAAATCTTTTGGGTCAACATGAAAGAGACCTAGATGTCTCAATGCTTTGCATCCTCCCCAAAATAAAAACACAAAAAAATTAAAGATAATGTTTATGACATATAGAAGAATGAAGATACAAATAGAATTTGAATGTCACGACAGGTTTACTTCTTATGTATCCTTGCACCAACGAAGTAACTAGGGTCATCCAAAGAAAGATTGCAAACATAAAGACATGCCAGGCAACACGATATGGGGGATCACTTATGCACATGCAATCACAAAGAACATGGAAATAAGACAAAGAAAAGACTAGTATGCCACATACGAGCACCCCTAAAGTAGGTCATCTGCATCCCAATCTTGCTCATTGTATACAAAAGGAGGATAACTAGCCAAAGGGGAAACAACAAGTGTCATACTAGGACAAGGCTATCAAACAACCTCCCCCCAAATGTAGGGTAAGGATGAGTCAAGATAAGTGGTGATATCATGCTCCTTTCAAAGTGTAATGCATGTAATAGTGAGTATGTTATGATTCTACAAATATCACATGGCAAGGGGCAAAGTGTGTGCATGCTAGCTAATTATATGTGTAACATCATTTTCATCTATCATCTTCTTTAAATCATGACACTCATTAGTAAGATGCCTAAGATTTCTATGGAATGTGCAGTAATTCATGTTTGTACTTTTTCCTTTTTTATTTTCTTGAATAGATGGCAATGTAATCAATCCTTGACAGAGTTTTTTTTACATTTTTCGTTCAGTCTTGGTTAAAGTATGTAAAAATGGTAACTTCTTGAGTTTGTAGGGCTGAGGATTCTTACTTGATTGGGAAATTGGTTGGTGTGGAGGGAGGGGATCTTGATAGCTTAATCCCTTGGTATCTTCTAGTGGTTGTTGTTCTAGAAATTGATGGATTTCATGTTCATTTGTTATGTCACATCCTTGTTTACTTAAGATTCTAAAAATCCTTGACCATAACTCTCTTCTAAGTTGATGGGTGTATCAATAACTCTGTGGGCATATGATACAAGAGTATCAATGTTGTCATTGTGAATAGATTCCTTCATGTTTGGTAGTTTAGGCTTGGTTTTTTATTCAACTTCAGGATGCAATAGGCTAAACATGTCAAGTGGTGGGATGATAGGAGGTGTCGTTGTTTCATGGAGGGGTAAAAGGATGTATTATTGTCTAGGTTGTGAAGGAAATTTTGCATGAATTCTTGCATGCTATCTTCATCTTCACCTAAGATGCCAATCTCACAGGGACATTCATTAGGAGGTAAAAGGTCACGAATAGGTTCAATTGTATTATCCTCATCACCGAACACACAACTTGAGACATCAACCAAAGATTTTAAGGAAATCCATATTTTACCAAAGCACATATCCATGAAGAAAGTTTGTTTTATATGTCAAATGCAAGTATGAATGAAGTTTGATGTAAAATTTCAGATCTGATGATCGTAAGATGTAAAAATAATATGGAAATGGTGTCTTCAACAACAACAACAAAAAAAATGCAACTTGTTTTGATCAATTGAATTAAATGCAAACAACAACAAAAAAATGCAACTTCTAAACTAAAATTGAGATCTATAAATAGCAAGAAATAAAGAAGATAGAGACAAATTTATGCCCAAAAATTTTAAAAATTACCTGTATAAGGATAGGTTTGCCCAAGGGAAAATGGGTCTTTGTACAAGGATTTGAAAAATTAAAATTTGATTTTCTAAGTTAATATTTAAGTTTTATGTTTCATGTTGCAAATAGATTCTTTCAGTTATATATTTCTAGAATTTGATGATTAAATTCACATGCAATTTGACGGAAAAAATCAAACAAAATGACAACTTTTGAGATACAATTTTAACTAAATTTTCTACTATAAATGACTAAGAGGAACCCTTGATACAACAAATATGCAAGATGTAGATTTTTGAATTTTTGTGAATTTAAATGATGCAAAATTGTAATTTTGAAACACAAGATGAGATGCAAAACAAACTAATGCAAAACCTAGATCTAGGGTTTTAGAGACTTCCAGATCAAAATTTATGATGTACAATATCAGGTTCACCAAAATGAAATGTATAGAAAAGGGGGAAAAAAAATCAATCAAAGTGGAATGATGAAATAGTCTAGGATTGAAACACACCTTTCCCTAACTTCATTAGAAAGAGAGAAGATCACAAAGGGATGGGATTGACTTTCAACCTTGAGGGGAATCAGCCATATTTTGGACCTTGGATCTTTGCTTTCTTATGATAGAAATGACTGATTTGCAATGTTTTGGAATTATTTAAAGTGCATTAACTAAATGAATTGTATGACCTAACACTTGAAATGCATAATTCTATGATAATAGAAATAGAAACGACAATTTATAGGAAAATTTGAGAAGGGCCTGATAGTGTGCACCTATGATAAAAAAAATGGGTTTTAGGGCCTATAGGGGTGAATATTTCTTTAACTAGGACTCCAAAATTAGTTTTTGCAATCCTCTAATCTCATATCTAAGCTTCTGATTTCTCTAGGTTTGACTATCAGAAAGTCAAAAATAAAATCTATAAGTGAATTTTCGTAGCTTGACAACAATGATGACAACTTTGCAAAAATGCTCCTTTGATTAACTTTCAATCTTTCTTCACCTATAAATCTCCACATACAAAGAGAAACAATTTTTTTTTTTTGGGTGAATGTGGGTTTGTCTTAATCAAACCCCATGTTTGGTAACTAAACCTTGATAATGAAATAGTGACAAAATGAAGGAATTGATGAATGAAATTTTTTTGTTACAACTCACCAAACCCTTAATGGTTTTCCTTAAAGGATTGAATTCAAACACATCACTCTAAGGCTTGAATCTTGCATGAATTGACTTGATTGATTGATGCTTGAATGCTTTCTTGAATACTTGAAACCTACATCACAATTGTAGCTCCAAAATGTGACATGAACACTTTGACATGATGATATGATCTAGATTGCTGCTATTAATGACTGATAAATGTACTCTTCAATGTTCTTGACAATAATATTTTCTCATGTGAAGGTTTCCTTAATGCTAGATAATTTGAATTGATAAAATAGTTCATGTATTTATAGGTTTTTATCTAATTTCCCTAAAATTAGATTCCAAAAGCCAACACTTGAAACTTGAATTTGAATCGTTAAAATTCCGCCAAGAACATATTAAAAATTGTCTCCTAGGACTTAAAGGGGACCCATTCGCCCTTGGGTAAATGGGTCATAGTACCTAAGTCCAGGACACTCAATTTCTAACGTGATTTAACTAATGTGGGCAATTGTTTAATATAGGTTTCCCTTTTGGAAAACAAGAATAATAAGGCTTTGGAATGCATAATTTGGTCAATTAGAAGCTTAATTAAGTCCAATTAATTAAAGGGATGTAAACATAGTGTGAAATTGTAAAGGTATAGAATTTCCTGCACTACAAATTTATTTAAGATAAATGTGCTAGTTTTAAAGTTACTTATATATTTTTTAAATCTCTTTTAATTTTTATTGGAAAAATATAAAAAGATTATATATATATATATATATCTTTTAATAAAATGTACAAAATATTTTGATTTAGATGATTTATATATTTAATTAATATATATATATATCTTTTAAGTTAGAAAGTTGAAAACTATAACATTTATTTTTTATCCTGATGATGGATATTTATACACAATCAAATCCAGAAATCTTGAATTCAAATACGATATGGATTGTGAAAATCTAATATCAGTAATCCTAACCCTTTTCAAACTTTTGCAAGAACTTCCCATTACAAGATTTCTAGTGTGCTATCTGAACATATCTTGATGCCCATCATATTTCCACGGTTATTACTCATTGTAGAACTTTTACTATCATTCAAACATACACAAAATCTCCTCCATCATCCTTGACTACCATAAACTTCTACAAAGACTATATCATTCGATTGTCCCAATACTCATATTTATCTACAATACATTAATTGTGGGACCTTATTCTATATGGGCAGATGTATCCTAATTTCTCCACAATTTCCACACTATTGCATACATCAGACCATGTATACTACTTTATGCTTTCATGCTTGATTTTTTTGTAGGGATTCAATCTCCACTCAGTCATGTCTGCACCTTCGTAATTTTTCTAATGTCTCATCTCCTATTAAACCCACACGTAGACCTTTGCTACGGAGATCCAACTATCATTTGAACATTACTCTATCACTCCACTGTATTGAAGACTTAGCTTGGGCTGATCTATTGCATCTTAGGGAAGTGAGAGTTTTAGGAACTTTTTCTTTAGAAAATAGAACATTTTATGTTGGTTATGAAACCATTAGTTCTAGTAGGGGAAATTTTGTAACTGCTAGTTTGATGAAAATGGAGATTTTGTACAACTTGTCTTATTGGGCAGAACAATGGTTGCAAACATTATCTCTTCCTCTTCCAAGCATTTCCCATGAATAAACCTACCTAAGGAGACTTGTTAGAGTTATTTAAACCTATGTAAGATGGTGCGCAAAGTCTAACACATGTTCTATTTTTCCAAGTGTTCATAGAAAGGTGTTGCAGATTCATGTACAAAGTTTTTATGGTCGTTGTAGGTATGTTGTATTTTTCAAACTCATTTGTTCTTGTATTCATCTATTCCTAAAGTTCCTATTGACTTTGAACCTATTTGTAATGCCTAACATTTAGTGACACAAGGAGTTTAAATCTCACTCTTTTTGGATTTCTTTATCCATTTAAGTATTTTCAAGTCTACACTTGTATTCAATCTCATTTCAATCTTGTTTCTTTTTTATAGTCATTTTTTGGTAGTTTCATGATACATCGCATGCATCCAAACTAATTTTTTTATGTATTTTACAAGTGTATTGGTCATTGGAAGGGTTTGTGAAGCTAGTAGAGATAAATTTATATTTAGTGAACAAAGAAGTGGAATATTGACTCATGTTCACGGATCAACAACTCTCTTCAATCCACACTTCTTTTCTTGGAGTTCCTATTTTGATTAGTCCTTGGACTAGGTAAGACTCAAGGTTAAGGCCTCCCAATAGCATTCAAGAGTGCACTATCACTGAGCTAGAAATTCTTTATTATTTGGATTATGGATTATTTGTCAAATAATTTTGTGGCTTATTTGTGATATCTTCTTCAAGAATAGTGTTAGAACTTGTGATGGAGAATAAGCATGGTTGTATGGTTAAGGTCCCACTACATTTGAGTTCACATTTTCTCTTCCAACCGATTAAGTCTTGAGTCTCTTGTGCTTGAGAACATTTCCCCTAGTTATCTAAATATAAAATAAAGTCGAAATTTTTTGTATCCATATTATCTTGTGATGTAATGGTTAATTTGATTCTTTCGTGTAATTATACATGTAGCACATACATCCTTTCAACTGCACTTTGATAGGCTAGAATATTTTCTTGCAGTTCTCACAATTGAAGAAAAAATTATTATTCCTCAACATATGTAGAAAAGTTACCTTGTTAGGAAGTGGTACCAAAGCATAGTTTGAAGCTATGATCCTTTGGGAGTGTAGTTTTGTTGTATTTTAGAGTCTCTATTATTTTTTATTGGATATGAACTTGAATTTTTTTCAACATATAGTAATAAAAAGAATATTTTTACGAAGTTATCTCTTTCTTTGGTAGAAGATTGAACCTTAACAATTGTAAATGCTAAAATTTTATAATTGTAGTCAAAAGGGATTGGAAAAGAAAGTTGCATGAGTATTTAATGGATTATGTAAGAATTATTGGAGCAAGGACAACACCACTAATTCAAATCCACCAATTATTTTCAAGGAAAAAGTGCATTGCTTATTGGAAATGGGAATGCCCAACTCATCTCCAATCAACAATTGCTAGTATTTCAATATTGATCTTGTATTTTTAAATTTCCTCACATCAAACCAATCTTTTTCTAACAAGCTCATTTAAGCTTTGGAATAGAATAAATAAAACAATGCCCTTTAACCTAAATTAGCTAACTAATCCATAGACATTATGGCCTCACAAGATGATTGTAGTTTTGAAACAATGAAAAATTACATAGGGTCTGCTCTAGGAATGGTTAGGAGTCTAGAACCCCCATTAAGAGCTAGAAATTTTCCAGATGGTCTTGAAGAAACAATTAGGAGCCTGCAAGAGAAAATTTGGAGTTCTAGAGAAGACAAATATCGACTTTACAAAAGTTATAATTTTCAAATTTGTCAAAGCATTTCATATATCTAGAAGCAATCATAACAATATAAAAGAAGTAGAGGATATGGTGGACATATGGTTCACTCTAGAAAAATCTCACAAAGAGAGTATCACCTCCTATTTAGGATTTTAGATTTTCTTCAAACTCTTGATTGCATATATCATTGAATCCATATCCAAAGGAGATATTAAATAAAAAAACCACTCAAGCCATATCAAAAAATATTTTTGCAAAGCAGGGCACTCAAGTTTGATGGTGTTAACCCACTAGGTGAAGATAATGAAGCATGGATGTTGGGTGCAAATAAATTTTTGTTCCATCACTGTTGAAGCCATATTAAACATGAAATTGGTATTAACAATCTAATTGGAAGAGATTCCTCATAGTGGGAATATCAATGCAAGACAAAGATATATAAAAAGGGGATGACTTGGAAGAAATTTTTGAAGATTTTCAAGAAAAAAGTATATTTTTGAACACTAATTTGCAAGGAAGATCAATGTGTTTGATTATCATAGAAAAAGGTTAATGAGTGTAGAATATGATAGGAAATGAATGGGATTGCTAAAATATGTACCTATTTTGATGAGGAGCTAAAGATTAATGAAAATTGCTCATTGTAAAAATAAGTGAATTTATCTATTAGAAGAATGTTTTCAACTATAGTAGAGTGAATCATTGTAAACATCACAATAAGAAAGACAAATTTCATGTATATAATTAAAAAATACATTAGCATGTGACTTATTCTAAATAATTAAAGTGTTTAGATTCTTCAAAAATGTATGCTCATCTTGTTCCCATCATACTTAGGATTACTTGCTTATTGACATTTATAGCCATTTACTATTGTCAAATCCTTTTATTCTTTGTTCTTTTGCATAACTTCACAACTTGAAATTATCATATACCATCTTTAGGTCTCCATTTAGTATAATAATTTAAAGTGACAAGGATTGCATTAAGAAGTTTTTCTGAAGAGAAAAAAGTGTCACTTGATCAAATGAGATCAAAGTAATCATCAAGTGTCACTTGAATAATCCAAAAAATATAATAGTAGCCCAACACCACTCATCCAATGACAACATCTTGCATTGAGTCAAGTATCACTTGAATAGGTGCAATACTCGCATGAGTCAAATGTCACTTGACTGTCGTGATGATCGTCATTGCCTCAAGTAATTTACCTTAGATTTAGAGTAGATACCAATATATAGTGTCGTAAGGATTTAGAAAGTCTACAAATCATTATCACATCACCACCAAGCCAAAGAAAACATTATTACTTTTTGAAAATGTAGAATTCCCTTGCTTAACTCATTTCTTGTTTTTCCTATTTCTTATATGGTTAAGCAAGCTCCTAATTTTCTTTTGTAAGACATAAGATACTCATTGCATATTTTCCTTTATTTTTTATGTTCCCGTGGATAGTGCATGCTAAAGGATAAAGCTTCAATATGACATTCTACAAGGTCCATTACTTTGTATAAGACCTCTTTTGATATGCTTTTATGGAGAGTGCATGTGTGTTTGTGAGTGTTGCATACTTTGATAGACATTATTACTTTGGAATTCACATGCACCTCAAAATGAGGACAAAATGTAGTGCTAAAGTTTGACTAAAATTTATATTTGAATTATGTTCTTTCAATTTATGGATTTGAGACCAACTTCATTCTAAATTTATCATCTCAAAGTTAATCAAATGCGACTTATCTGCAAACTCTCACATACTATTTTCCTATCATTGCAAATAATATCATTAGAGATCTAATGTCTTAGGACTACATCACATACAATAAGAAACATAAGTGGAAGAGTATATGGTAGTTTTCAACTAGAGAAGAAACACATGGGTTGTCTTGTTTTCAAGTCTTCACATTCTGTCCAAATTCTATTTGGCCTTCAAACTCATGAGTTGTCTTTTTTTCAAATCTTGATATAGGGGAGAGGACCGAGTACTTGAGCATGTTTCAATAGTTGTGATAGTAGTTGTTTATATAATGCCCAATATTTTTATCAATATTGGATCAATAGTTGTGACTTTAAAGTTGTTAGTGTTGATGATGACTACCAATAATTAAACAAAATGTATTCCTTTGATCTAAAAAGCAACCAATCATGTGATTCCACATCAGCGCTCAATAAAACATGTTGTGAATGCACAAGTATTGGTCTCACTTTTTTTTGGGCCTTTTGGATACCTTGACAAAAAGCATGCTGATGTGGCATCATATTTGATGATGTGGCCCTGAAACCTTAGTTATAAGTGTTAATAAGTATTTAACGAGCTCCCTTCAAGTGTATTTTCCTCTATGTATCGGCCCATGCATCGTAGGGAATCAACTTAGCCTTTTATCAAAAGTCTGCTTTTCCCCTCCACATGTCTGCTGTGTGCATCCCGAAGGTTTCAGTTCCTTTTGCATCTTGGGAATCCCCGCTATACTTCCATGTGTCGTAGCTGCGGGCCATTTTTGGTCATTCTTTTTACTTCATCATCAGGCTCCGCTTGAGTACTACGAAGCTCCCACTCCCAAGAATTTTGCAGGCCTCACAATTGTTGTATGCGGTGTACTCTTGCTATGTGTCTACTCTTCGCAAATCTTTTAGTGTGGAGATGAAGTAACGACCGTGAGCAGCAAAATATTGCCACATGTCTCTTTTGCACTTGACCGATGATCATTTCCTCCACTATTGGATAGTGCTCTACCCATTCAACACGTGTAGCCTTGGTGCAAGGCTTCAGCGGCAAGAGATAAAGGTTCACACGGGCAGCGAAATTTTGCCATGTTCCTAGTCGACAGATCTTGTATTTGGGCGATCAACCAGGTGAACCAAATGTTGCGATTGGCCACTGCGTGTCATAATCATTTGCATGGGATGGTGACACTTGTCTAATTAACCTTGTCGGGACCACCACCATCATTTGCAGAAGATGCACCTGTGTCTAGAATGACCAGATACTTGGTTTCAAATCATTTCTATTGCAACGGCTTGGGGAATATTCTTATTTCTACATCATTACTAGGGGATAGCAAAATCTTTTCTGTGGCTACTCTCCAAAGCGGTGGGAGTTTTTTTTGCTATATATACTTTTCTCTGTTGTGAGTAAAGGGTCCAAAATTTTGAGGAAACACTGGTTTTGGTAAAAGACGTTAGGCCTTTATTAATGTTTTATTTTATTGCAAAATACTTTCAGACTATGCCAATTGTTCGGCCTTTCTATTCTTTCATGCTATTTGATTAAACTGTAAACTGTGCTTTTATTGTCTGGACATTTCATTTGAGAACTTCTATATATATTGAATGCAAGTTTACTGGTTTAGATCATGCCTAATGACTCTTCTTGGTAGTAGGAATGTATGCAATGTTATTTTATGTCAATGAATGGATTGTATGTACTATAATCTTTAGTTTTTGCTCTTCTAGAACACTACAAATACCAATCAGGCCCTTAGATCTATGATGTATTGTGCCTATCATTAAGTCTTGGTGCATCACCTTAGGTTAGAATTTATTTTACTATACCTATTTCCTTTTCCCTTTCCAAACCCCCATTATAGAAGAAGTTGGCTTCTCTAAAAATCTGGAAGTCACTCAGTTTAGTGCAAAAGGTCCCCCATAAGCTGAGTTTCCCATAAGACACTGTTACCTTTTCAAATTTTGGCGTTAACAGTTTTTATTTTTCTACCACACCCGGTGGGATAGAGCTTAAATGAATTTGTGTTTTAGAAGGGTGTTTGAGCCATTGGCATGTAAATAGATCCCAAACCACAGGAAACCCAATTTATTAGTACCTCCACTGGGAACAATGCAAGATGCAAATTAGTTGGTAACCGTTCCACTCCCACCACCCATTCGTCTAACCATGTTTCCAGTCACCAAAAAAATTAAATGGAATGGGATGCTGGAAGTCCCCTAGTAGCCCCAGTAGCACCCGTTGTCTGGGGTGCTATCCCAGTTTTAGCTATGAAAGCTATACCCAAGTTTACGAGAGATGGCTCAAGAACACCTGCAAAATATCTACAAGATGTGGTGGATGTGTGTCTGGTGCACGGGATCATAGTGCAGAATGTAGCTCTAAGGATTCTCACCGCGTCTTTTAAAGGCAAGGTGCTGGATTGGTACCGAACACTGTCACCTAGCACTATTCACACCTGAGACAAGCTTGAAGATCTGTTCTATGAGAGGTTCTCAAATGACAGAGATCTCTCTTCACTGTATTATAACCTATCTGTCATAAAACGAGCTCCCCAGGAAGTTCTGATGGACTTTAATGCCCGATTCCACATGAATTAGCAGAGGATCCTTATTACTATACGCCTGAATCCTGAGTTGGCGTTCATATTTTATCGAAGTCCATCAATCCTAACATTTCTATGATGATCAAGTCTTTGGAAGGAGCTACTCTACCAGATGCTTACAGTGTTGTTGTCAAAGCTGAGAATCATTTGATAGATTGCAGAAAGTTGCCTCAGCCTATTATGTCGATATTTCCTGAAATATTGATTCTTGCCCAAGAAGTCGTGTCAACTAGCATGCCTGCAACTCCCTAGTCAATGTACACATATGTAACAGTGCCACAAAATGTTGCCTCTACATCCGGTTCTTCCAAAGATGAAATGAGCGATATTAAAGAAATGTTGTGGACCATGGCAAATGACATAACCACCTTCAAGCGGAACCAATCAATGCCTCCAAAGCCTACCTATCAAAACTATCAAGGCGGATGGTCTCATATCAGCAGAATCAGTACCAAGGCAGTTCTTGCACTAATTCACCAGCTCAGATGGTCAACCAAATGGTGTTGGTACCTACTCTGCTAACGAGCGCTTCACCAAAATTGAGTAGGGAACTAACCATGGGGTAGAATAACCTCATTGATGACATCAATCTATGGTGCTTCCCTTGTAGTGATGCGCATATGCTCCAGAATTGTCCACGTGGAAACTTACAACAAAAGGTGGTAGAACAACGCAGCCAAGGCATGACGCTAGACCACGGGGGTTATGTATATCCCTTGTCACAAATGGAGAGTGTGGTTCTTACCGTGCAAATGCAAGGAATGTCTCTAGAACAAGAATATGACATTGCTCCTAATCATGTGCTTTTCTCATGGATGGAGGAAGAAGAAACGGTGTTTGCTAATGATACGTTCATATCCAAAATACTGCAAGTGCAATCTGATTATAACATGTAATCAAAGAGGAGATTTATCGGCGAGTTAGTTGTTCTGCATCTAGCCAGCCCACAACTTAAAGGTGCTTCTGATCAGATTCCTAGAACTTCCACCACCCTACTACCATCTCAACCACGGAAGGAAATTATTATAACAAGAGCCAAGGAGTAGAAACCTCTGATTTTGCCACCTTTTAATGTGGTAGAACAATTGAAGAAATCATCCACTAATGTGTCTCTATGGGACATTCTAGCTATCCCAGAGCAAAAAGCGCTATTACAGAAGGCACTTCAAGAAGAGGTCAGCGCAACACCAATAGAGCAGTTAGCCAATGCATAGGTTGTTAATCAACTACTGTCGGCTAAAGTCCTTACAAACAATACAAAAGAATCCCCTATCAGAGTTAGAGATAAGTTGAAGCCCCAAACCTTCTTCTTAACTCTCATTATAGGAAATAAGTTATTGCATAATGATATGATTGATTCTGGTGCTAGCACCACGATTATGCCTAAACAGATCGCGAAAGCTTTAGGACTCGGCTATGAACCTATGAAAAGGGGGGTAATGCAGCTTGATGGGAACAAAGTTAAAACCATAGGTGTCATCAAGGCACTTCCTTTAACTCTATTCACTTTCCCTAGTATCACAGTGCCGCAAGATACTGTGATCATAGATGTTCCTCCCATGTTCGGTCTCTATCTATCCTGAGAATTTACTTCAAAGGTGGATAGATACCTATCCTTGGATTGGTCACATCTGATTCTCAGAACCAAGAACGATGCAAAAA
The DNA here is from genome assembly GCA_007258455.2 of Sequoia sempervirens. Taxonomy (NCBI): domain Eukaryota; kingdom Viridiplantae; phylum Streptophyta; class Pinopsida; order Cupressales; family Cupressaceae; genus Sequoia; species Sequoia sempervirens. The sequence goes on from VDFB02270651.1 coordinate 503,079,491, forward strand.
TGAAGATAGAATTAGAGGCTTTGCATTTTGAACATGTAGCGGATGAAGCCCTGATTAATTTTGAATTCACGCATACCTCTATCACCAAGCAAGAAATGTATTGCATTGAATTACTAGAGGAGGAAAAGGTGAGTGGAGACTGGAATGACCAAGAGGATGCTCTATTAAGTGAACAGGGACAAGGACCCTTTCAGAAATTATCACGCTACAGGATTGGGCACCTATGTAATTTATGATGAAGACCAAGTGCTCCTGAAGGTTACTAAAGAGTTCAAAGGTAGCCAAGAAAATGAGCTATGACATTTTACTTTGATGGAGCAAGGGGTAAAGTAGGCACTGGAGCAGGGATATGTTTAATATCCCCACAAAATGAAAAAATACTAAGGTCTTTCCGCTTCCATTTTGCTTGTTCAAACAATGAGGCCGAATATGAAGGATTAGTGCAAGGTTTAAGCCTTGCGGAGCGAATGGGCATTAAGCAATTAATGGTGTTCAGATATTCCAAACTAGTAGTCAACCAAGTCCAAGGGATTTCCGTGGCAAGGAATGTCCGCATGAGATCCTATCGGCATCGAGTTTGGGACCTGGTCGAGAGTTTTGAAGCCTTCAACATCCAGACTGTTCCCCGAGGAAAAAATGGCGACGCAGACTACATGGCCGTGATTGGTGCTCAGTTTGATCCTACCTCTGATCTTATACGTAATGAAAATTCTATATGAGTAATAGTCTGACCAATGATTCCTGACAATTATCAGAGTTGGTAGGTTTTTGAAAGTGATGAACACATCGCCTCGTTCATCTAGCAGTCGGGGGAATTCGTTGATCAACTTCAACCAAAGATTGATGAGGCTTATGAAGGACAAATTATGCAGCTCAAATCCACTAAGCTTCCAAAAGGGTTGGTTACTCTCAATTTTTTTTGATTTTGATGACGCAAGAAATGATAGACAGAATTTCATGGCAGACAAAAGTGATTACGTAGACGTTCAGGTCTCAGATGGTAGAAACCTTCGGGTAGGGAAAGATGTCCCACACCATGATAAAGAAAGACTCATCAATTTATGTGAGAAATATGGAGTAGTGGCCTGGTCCTATGGTGATCTGGAAGGATATGATCCTGAGATCATTCAGTACACGATCAAGCTAATAGAAGGTGCAAAACCAGTTCGACAAAAGCAAAGGCCAGTGAACCCCAAAATTGAAGTGCTAATGGCGCAAGAGCTAACCAAGCTAATTGAGTCACACATTGTCTTCTCAAACAAGCATAGTACTTGGGTATCCAATCTGGTCCCGGTCCGCAAGAAAAATGGAGATATCCACTTGTGTGTGGACTTCCAAGACCTAAATAGAGCATCCCTGAAGGACCGTTATCTGTTGTCTTCTATGGAGTCAATCTTACAAATGGTAGCAGGATCAGAAATGTTTTCTCTATTGGACAACTTCTCTGGTTACAATTAGATTTGAGTTAAGAAGGAGGATCAACACAAGAATAAATTCACTACAAAGTGGGGAACATTTGCATATGCTAAAATGCCTTTTGGTTTATCCAACATAGGGGTGACATTCCAGTGGGCGATGGACATCACGTTCTATGAGCTAATCAATAAGTTTATTCTAATTATTTAGATGATCTAACTATTTTTTCTAAATCTAAGGATGATCATTTTGACCATTTAGAAATAGTTTTTCAAAAGTGCTAGGAGTTTGGAGTTTCCCTAAATCTAAAAAAATGCATATTCAGAGTACCGCAAGGCAAGCTATTAGGGCACGTGGTATCCAAAGAAGGAGTTTCAATCAACCCTCAGCAGGTGAAAGCTATCAAGGAACTTCCCCTTCCTGTGAATAAGAAAGGCATTCAATCCTTCTTGGGAAAGGTAAATTTTGTTAGCAAGTTTATTTCTGAATTTGCGGGAATAATTAAGCTGATCACCCTGATGCTTAAAAAGGATCAACCATTCAAGTGGACTACCGAAGCTCGGGAAGCCTTTGAAAAAGTCAAGGATGCTATTTCCGCAACTCTGGTACTGGTTAATCAAGATTTATCTAAGGATTTTATAATGTATGCATTTAGTAGCAAGTCTAGTCTTGCTACTGTCTTAACCCAAAAGGATGATGAAGGAAAGAGAGAACATCCAGTGGAATTCTACTTCCAAACCCTGAAGGAATATGAGACGAATTATAATTTTGTCGAAAGACAAGCCTTTGCAATAGTGAAGGGACTTAAAAAGTTCTGCCATCTAATTTCCTACAACAAAGTGTTTGTTTATGTCATGCATTCCAGTGTGCACGAATATATCATGGAGGGAGAAATCACAGAAAAAAGAGCTAATTGGATCACCAAGATCCTTGAATATGACATTGAGTTCAAACCTACTAAAACTGTCCGAGGAAGGGAACTGTGCAAATACATGGTGCAAGATGAAAAGATACCCGCCGAAGGAGAGCAACTGGAGCTTGTTCTAATAAATGAGCCAGAATCGGAGGGTTGTTGGCTGATAGATAGAATGAGGTTTATGTAAACAGGAAAGTATCCACCAGGTCTCTCCTCCCAAAAGAGGAGATACTACCGGTTGCAAAATTGCAGAAATACGCTAGTGGAGGGGATCCTTTTCAAAAGGAATTTCAATGGTCTCCTCTTGCGATGCATTACTTCAGAGCAAGGAAAGAGAATCCTTGACACATTCGACAACAGCGATGCGGGCGGACACTTCTCCGCTAAGACCACCGCCATCAAAATCATGTGCACAGGTTACTATTGGCCTACACTTTTCAACAAATCCCACTCTTTGGTAAAATATTGCAAAAAATGCTAGTTCTTTACTAACAGAAGGAAGAATTTCGCAATGCCTCTCAAACCTATAGTGGCGGATGAACCGTTTGCACAATGGGGCTTGGACTTCATCGGGATGATTAATCCTGCTTCTAGTGTGGGGCACAAGTGGATTTTGACTGCTACAAATTACTTCACGAGATGGATAGAGGTTGTCCCGCTTAAAAATGCAATAGAGACAGAGATTTTGGATTTCCTCGAAGAGCTAGTGACAAGGTTTGGTCCTCCGAAGACTATCATTTGTGATAATGCTAGAGCTTTCCTAGGCGCAAAGGTATGTCACTTTGCATTAACAAATGGCATATTCCTTAAGACATCATCAAATTATTATCCATAGGGAAACGACCTAGCAGAGTCAACAAACAAGAACCTAGTCCGACTCCTTAAAAGAATTGGTTCAGAACACCAGAGAGAATGGCATAAAAACCTCTGAGTGGCACTTTGGGAAAATAGCATAACTCTTAAGCAAGTCCTTAAGACTTTCCCTTACAATTTGGTATATGAGAAAGAGGCACTGTTACCTATATCTATGGAGATTCTAGCACTCCAACTATTGAAATCCCTTGAGATATAAAAAAATGGTGCCATGGAGGTTTTTCTTTCCGAACTGTTAGAAGTACAAGAAAAAAGGGAGAATTCCCTAACAGCCATGACAAACTGCCAACAAGTGGTCAAGTGATGGTTTGACAAGAAGGCTTCTAACCAAGGCCTAAAGTGCAGAAACTTAGTACTGAAATATGATAAAAGGGCTACTAAGCTAGGTCAACATGGTAAATTCAATAGCCTATGGGAGGGCCCCTTTAAAATCATTCGGTGCAAGGAGCATAATGCTTTTGAGTTAGAAAGTATGGAACAGGAACCCTTAGGAATTTCGGTCAATGGGATTCATCTTAAGTTGTTCCATTAAGTGTCGAGTCCTATTTTTGTACATATGTGAATAATGCTTTTATTTTATTTCCCTTTGTGTTGGCCGGTCTTTTTTGAATTGGTTCGTGTTTATGTAGAAATAACCCATAATTGTAGAGGATAGAGTAGTGGAATTTCTTTACATGTAAAACACACCCATGTGCAAAGAAAATGAACACATATGTTAATAAAAGAGCCCATACAATAGAAATGCAGAATGGAAGAAAGAGCCATGGATTTTTATAAAGATATATGTCGATTTATATATATTCTTTTGTTTTTACATTGCAAAATGGCTGAGAAAGCCATAATCCAAAAAGTATATGACTATACGAGCTATTCTTTCATTTTTGCTATATTTATAGCCTTTTTCAGGATTATATACAAAACTATAAGGCAGGTGGCGTATTCAACAACAAAAAATAAAGAAACTAGGGGGCATTTTATCCAGGAGCATGGAGGCATTTTATCCAAGAGCATGTGAGGTAGCAATTGACGCATCTATGGTAGCGTCTACCACTTCTTCTACGGCGGCGTCTACCGCTTCTTCATCAGCAGGTTCAACAGTAGCGGAAGCAACATCATTTGGCACAACCACCATTGGTGGGGGGAACACCAGGTTCCTGAAGTCGATATACCAATCAACGTCATAAAATGGTATTATGTTGTAGCTGTGGAATAGAAAGTGCAAGGCCTGGGTAACCCTCTGTCGATGCTCGTCACGTGTCTGAAGGTGGAATCCACTGAGAAACGATAGCCATTCAACTACCACTTCTTCCTCAATGTAGCAAGGGAGGTCACTGGCTATAGGCAGACCTACTCCATATGCAGCGTGAGTGACAATCTCACCTAGGCCATTCAGGTACTTTCTTGGAAATATTTCCTTGACCAGCTTTAGAGTTAGGGGCCAGGGGATACCAATGTCTAACATTGATGCTACAAAATGTGAGTAGATATAAGTATTCACATGGTACTTGTCCTCGTACTCTATACAATCCCTACCTAGAACCCATTTTATGGCTACCAAAACCAAGGAGTGTTTATTCTTGGTCATTCTCTTCAATCGCCTAGTGGAAATTTTCCCCAGAAAAGTTGTCTGTGACTTATAAGAGGTTAACCTAATAGGAGTATCCATGATACTGACACTATGCTTCTACCTTCTAACCAACACTGAAACTTACCTACCACCTAGCCTATGAGAAAACTTACTTAGGATTGCGCCAATGACCTATTGTCAAAACTGCTCAAATGCTAAGTGTGATTTCTTTACTACTTAGCCGCCTATTTATAAAAAAAATGAGAAGACGCATGCTAATCCGTTTTGAGAAAATGTGATGATAACCAAGTGCCAACTTGGAAGGCGTGCCTATGTTTTCTTGCATTTTCCTGACCAGTTGCATATGTAGGAGTACAAATCAATGTATGCTAGGTTAATGAGAGCTAGTTAATTAGCTTTAAAATGGTGGCGCTCATCGGCAATAAGCTGCATGGTTGTAGGCTATTGTGTCATCTCATGGGCACTTCCTAGAGCCTAAGGCAAGATCCATATCTTTTAAGGCTATGATCATTTGCTTCAATGGCTTAATCATTCCATCTAGGATATTAATTGCCAGTGCATTCCAACGCCAGGTTAGAAGGAAAATTGCCAGCATAAGTTCCAAGGAAAATCATGACATATCACACGGTTGCCAAACGCAACAATGAATTTTTTCTGCCTCGAAATGGAAAGTAATTCATTTTGCATGAGTCGAGGGAATAACTGTACATGTTGAATTAAATGCAAAAATCATACTTTCCTCTACCACCTTGAGAAAAGATGGCTAAATATTGCATGAAAAAGTCTGAAGTTTAAATTCTTTTCAAATTCGCCAAGGCTTAAAGTGTAGAGAAGTTTTTAGCATATTCAGAGCCAAATAAAATTTTCAAAGAGACCAAAACTTGCAGAAGTTTTCATTTGAAGAAAAATGTCAGAGAGTTCATCACAACAAATGCAAGAGGAGATTGGCCAGGAGTTGTTTATAGCCATACAGTCATCAGAGGATGTCTACATCTATGAGGATTTAGCATATGTTGCACCCGGTATACCAAGGAAGCCGAAGAGGGTGTATACGATAGAACTAAGCAGGCCCAAAGATTGCAGAAACAAGAAAAGGGTTGAGGAGAAATGGGATAATATTTATGACCCATGACTCACAAAAGCCCTAAATCCTTAAGAGAAGAAGCCTGTGCAAGGTTGATGACACCTAAGGCGGACACGTCTACAGCAAGAAAGGTTCGGTACAGTGGTCTTCCACAATACATGGTCCCATTGGTACATTACTGCCCAGAGATAGTTGACGCTGCCATTCAACATTATAACCCTAGCACCCGCTACATCAAGGGTCAAAACTTAAGAGTTCACATCAGCCTACAGACCATTTGGCATATGTTATGCATCCTGGACCCAAGTAAAAGAAGAGAGAAAATTGAGTCTTTTTACCCTGGTAAAGCAGAAAAAACATGGAAGGCAATGAAAAAGAACTCAGATTTCCTGTTGGAGGAGATTGGTAAGAAAGGAGTCCCAGGTGCTAAACTGCCAAGTATCCCATTGTTGCGCGGTTCATTTCGTGAGGATATGCAAGATGCCATGTCAATGCTAGCTTTTGTGTCCAGTCGAGACTCCGATTAGACGGTGGAAACCTTTCAACTGGGACCTACAAACAACACGATACCTTTTGGTATGATTTCGCTGAGTTCATGGTAGATGAAATGATACCGAAAATAAACAATTACCTGATAGAGGGAAAGTTTAGATTTCTCTCTTTCTTGGTTCACATGTTCCTGCATCAAAACCCTAATTTCTTTGGCATGTATTTTGAATTATCATTTTTTGATGAACGGGGGAAGAGGAAGCCAGTATCCACGTGGACACCCTTTCTTTCCATGTCATATGATTATTATGCATTTTTAGATTATTTTATAACTCTAGTCTTGCATGATTTATGAGGAGGAGGTGACATAATGTGGCTCGACAGGGATCAGACCGGATATATGCAGAGTTTCACTCCTGCTTGTGACTAGTTCTTAGGAACAAATTTCATAATTCTCCGGATGTGGGGCTTCACTAGTCAACCCTTCCTTCTCCCAGCCTGCATCATAGATAGGGTGCTTGCACTTGGAATGTATAAGTAGGTGTGTATCATTGATTTTACTTTCTACAACAAAAGTGTCAAGAGAAAAAGATTCTTCACTTGTCTGAAGAATTTCAAAACGACGACTCTGTTAAAGAAGCTATCCGATCAGTTATTGTAGGATAAATTGGCTCATTTAGGGTTGGTTTTGGTAATTGACAAATGGGGTTACAACCCTTTCAATGACCTATCAGAGCCGCACATGAAAGTTATGCATCGCATGTTCCCTGACCTTACTGGAAAAAGCGGCGTAACCCGCGGGCAGACAAGGATGAAAATTTTGTTGAACTGACACATATTCCCACACAAGATAACAGAAGGCCATGGCACAAGCTCTACTTTGCTATGGTGGTGGCCAAAGATAATTTCCACATGAACACACCATGTACAACAAGTTGTGGAAGGATGAGGAATGGATTGATGAAAAGATAGAAGCTTTCTAGAATTATCGCCAGGAGACAGGGCAATTGGATGCCCCTTATGAGAGCTTGAAGGAGGACAAGCAATTTGAAAAATGATGGGATGATGACCACCCCAGCCTAGACTCTAGCATCAATAAGAGTGATGACCCGGAGGATGAGTCTGAAGAGCAGGAAGAGGAAGCGACAACTTTTGTGTCCTCTACGCCGAAGGAGAAAGGCTCCAGACAGAACACCTATGTGGCCAGGAATGTGCATTTTAATATATCAAGGGCTTCACATATACTCACTTGGGCCACTAAGGTAGCCAGGGTCCCACAGTAGCAAATGACAATAACTGCCAAGGCTCGGGAGTCCCTACCCACAAAATGGTAGTGTATAGAGACCATTATTGGAGAAGGTTCGTAAGAATCCATTGGAAGACAAGTGCTTGCAGCTAGCTAGGAGCCTGAGGCTGACAAAGAGTCGCTAACGATTCTGGAGCTGCCATCGACTAGTCAACAAGTAAAATTTGCTCCTTCTTCCCTTGCTTCTCATTCCTTGGTATCTGCCCCTGCCTCAGCGGCAATCCCTGCTATGAGTACTGGCCCTCTATTTCCCACTTTTAATCCAACACATGCAAGAGGTTGTTCCCAATTCTCACAGACGACCCCACCTGACTTTACTCCTCTGCGAACCCTTACACCAGCTATTGTTGCTCAGGCTCTCCTTGCCTCGCTTTTTGAAGGCATGCCCTCTACGAGAACCCCTTCTTCCGCTATTGCTGCGAATCCTCTTCCATCACAATAGGCTGACTCTGCAATGACAACTCCTTCACCATTCCAGCCTACGAGTCCTTCTGCTAATTCACTAATTGAGCTGTGGCAAGTGACTAGCCCTTTTGCTTGTCCTCAAACCAAGCTTTGGAATGTGCCCCACTTCTCCCCACAAATTGTCACTCTCTAGAAGAAGTAGATGCCTGCACCTATCAGGGTTACCTATCCATATGCCCTACCTTCTGGTGCTCCTTTCGCAGGTGGACTAGTTTCGTCGCCAGTCGAATTTATGGCGCAGATTGATTGCGGAAAGGAAGCACCCACAAGTAGAATACAAAAGTGCAAGGAAAAGGATGAAAATGCTTTTGTTGAGCCTAAAATACAGACTCTTTATGATGAAACCCGACAAGAGTTGAAGTTTGCAACCATGTACCCAAGAGTAACCAAGCCTCAGGGGGAAATGCACCCAGAAGATTATGAAATATATGTGGTAGGGCTTAACATGAAAGTGGCCCGACCGTAGGATAAGGTTGAGATTATGGAGGAAACACAATAGGTGGTCACCTCTGACTTTCTTAAAAATGGTCGCCAGCTAAAGAAGAAGGATGAATAGCTTAAAGCAGTAAGGGAAAGAGTTAGTTTTTTGGAGAAAAAAGAGAAATCCCTAGAGGTGGATGTTGCACGTATGACAGAGAGGGTGCTGGCAGCAGAGGATGAGAAGAACAGACTTCAGGGTGAGCTTGCGAAGATTCAGACTATCCACCCTTCCATGGTAAAAGAGTTGCATGCTAAGAATTAGGAAGCATAGCAGAATTTGCAACTAAAGAATGAAGAGTTGGAGAAACTTTGCCTTGAGTATAGTCAAGGAATGGCACAGAGGAATGAGGCTTTGGAGCACGAACAAGCTCAATATGAGTAGAAGATAAAAGAAAAGGAGGTTGAATTAAAGGGCCTAAAAGCTCAATTAGAAGAAGAGCTCTAAGAGACAAAGTCCTCTCTAGACATGCACTTAACAAATCACTCCTGAGTTGAGGAGAATTGGAATAAATAAATGAGTAGCTCTACAGAGCAACTGACATCTGAGAAAAAGAAAGGGCAGAGTTGGCTGAGGCCATTAACTCAAAATATGTAGAGATCACTTCTCTTAAAAGCTCTCTCATGTCTTCTCCTACACAGTCAGACATTATTTTGTTGGTTAGGTAGTTGTACATTTCTCACTAGGAAAAGATTAAAATTTTTTGCCTAGCACTACAACCTACCCTCTGATTCATTGCCAAGGCATCAAAGCTGAGCCAGGAGGCTCATGATACAATGGAGCATTTCCCATGGTTTATCTTGGAAAAAATTTCAGAAGCAAAAGATCTACTCACCGAGCTATACTCGGTCTTTGATGAAAACCTCGCCAGGGTAGGAACTGAAGATCAGGATGCTACTGCTCAAATGGAAAATAATTTTATCCATTTCCACTCTACCTTCTAGCACACTAAAGCAGTCACGGCTACTCTGACCAAGACACTAGACAACATACATGAGAGTTTCTCCAAGTTAAACAGGATGGGTTTGTCGTCCCCGTTCCTGGAAAATGGCTCTATTGCTATGGCTGAGCAAATTATAGAAATAATAGAAGAGAATCCAAATGATCTAGATGATTTCAGGAATTTCAGTCATCCTCCCATCACAATCTACATTGAGGGAGTTATTCATCCACTTGCACAGCTACTGTTTCATTGTAAAGCAGGGGTCAGTTTACGTAATGCACTGCCTCATAGAGAAACTACTGATCTAAGCAGACACAAGAGAATTTGCGCAACATGGTAAGGCCATCTAAGGATGAATGGTCACCTCTGCAAGTGGCTCTTTCCAATCTTTGACTCCGTTATCTAATGAAATGGTGCTTTGGTATGTAAACTAGACAGATTTTGGGTTCTCCGTTCTTTAAGCGAAATGCCCTTGGTAGTCGCCAAAATTTGTTAATAAGTATTTAACGAGCTCCCTTCTGGTGTATTTTCCTCTATGTATCGACCTGTGCATCACAAGGAATCAAATTAGCCTTTTATCAAAATTCTACTTTTCCCCTCCACATGTCTACTCTGTGCATCCTGAAGGTTTCCATTCCTTTTGCATCTCAGGAATCCCCGCTATACTTCCACGTGTCGTAGTTGTGGGCCATTTTTGGTCATTCCTTTTACTTTCTCATTGGGCTCTGCTCGAGTGCCACGAAGCTCCCACTCCCAACAATTTGGCGGGCCCCACAATTGTTGTCTGTGGTGTACTCTTGCTACGTATCTACTCTTCACAAATCTTTCAGTGTGGAGATGAAGTAACGACTGCGGGCAACGAAATGTTGCCACATGTCTCTTTTGTGCCCGGTCGATGATTGTTTCCTCCACTATTGGATAGTGCTCTACCCATTCAACATGTGTAGCCTTGGTGCAAGTCTTCAGCGACGAGAGATAAAGGTTCACACGGGCAGCAAAATGTTGCCACATGCCTAGTGGGTGGATATCATATTCGGGAGATCAACCAAGTGAACCAAATGTTGCGATTGGCTACTACGTGTCATAATCATTTACAGGGGATGGTGACACTTGTATGATTAACTTTGTTGGGACCACTGCCATCATTTGCAGAAGATGCACCTATGCCTGAAATGACCAGATACTTGGTTTCAAATCGTTTTTGTTGTAACGGCTTGGGGAATATTCTTATTTTTGCATCATTGCCAGGGGATAGCGAAATCTTTTATGTGGCTGCTTTTTGAAGTGGTGGGAGCTTTTTCTGCTATATATACTTTTCTCTGTTGTGAGAAAAGGGTCTAGAATTTTGAGGAAACACTAGTTTTGGTAAAAGACACCAGGCCTTTATTACTATTTTATTTTATTGCAAAAGACTTTTAGACTGTGCCAATTTTTTGGCCTTTCTATTCTTTCATGCTATTTGATTAAACTATAAATTGTGCTTTTATTGTCTGGACATTTCATTTGAGAACTTCTATATATATTGAATGCAAATTTACTGGTCTAGATCATGTCTAATGACTCTTTTTGGCAGTAGGAATGTATGTAATGTTATTTTATGTCAATGAATGGATTGTTTGTACTATAATCTTTAGTTTCTGCTCTTCTAGAACACTACAAATACCAATCAGGCCCTTAGATCTATGATTTATCATGCCTATCATTAAGTCTTGGTGCATCGCCTTAGGTTAGACTTTATTTTATTATATGTCTCCTTTTCCCTTTCCAAACCCCCATTATAGAAGAAGTCAACTTCTCTCAAAACCCGGAGGTCACTTAGTTTAGCGCAAAAGGTCCCCCATAAGCCGAGTTTCCCATAAGACACTATTACCTTGTCAAATTTTGGCATCAACAATAAGCAGGGGACTTGCCAAGTAAGCTACTGTAAAAAATTGGAAGTGATTTGAAATTTCCACGTAGGATAATTAGAAGCACAAAGTTAAGGTGCACAACTACTAGGTCCTCTCCCCTATATTATTACTTTATAAGAGTTCAACATCCCCAAGAATTTCCAAGGATTGTACGAAAGCTTGGATCCAATTGACCAGGATCCAATCGTTACAAGTATAGCCTCTTGAGCTTGGAAATCACCACAAAAAATGAAAGAATAAAATAATTGGGTGAAACTTGGCGTATATTGGTCTTTGAACTCAGTTGGATGCCTAGCGAGTACATTCAACAGGAAATCCCTGTGGTAACCTTGTACTGTTCGAACAATATTCATAAATCATGTAGTTCTTGTGCACCTATTGAAGTTTTTGCTGCTCACTGGACTCCAATGCTTCTGCAGCGTACCATGAATTCACAGAGCAATCAGAATGTTCAGGCAGAGCATGTCTCTGCTTTGAAATTTCCATAACAGGCCATAAAGGGGGATTTGCTCCAGTCAATCTTCACTGCTCCGCCTCTTGTTGCCCAATCGTCTATGTTCCACAGGCTTGAATATATTCTCATCGCTTGATTCTTTGGATACGCCACTCCCAAATCCTCATTGTTCTTGAACACTCTCACCAGAGTTCCATCTATAGAAAACCTGAGCTAGAAAGACATTTTATAACTACAATGATGATGTTAAAAGAAGAGGGCTAGACCAAAAAGGACACATTCACTAGCTAATTTGAAGTTGCAAGGACAATATTAACTTACATAATTTGTTGGGGATTCCAGAGCAAGGAGTAATTGTGGAAGTCTGCGGTGGGGTCAAACCAGAGGTAGAATTGCTGCTCACAATTGCCTTTGCCTTGTGAGAAAACATTAGTGTGCATAATATAGGGATCTCCTGATAGATTTCCTAGTAACTTGAAGTCTATTTCATCGTGCGTATTCCCTTGTGATGAGAGCTGCCCCAAGCATCACCATTTTATTAGACCATGCTCAATTTCTCACAAAAATACTACTAATCTCATGAGTAGAGAATGAATTGAAGGGACAGACTTACATAGTATGCAGTGACAGTACCGACCGATTTACCAGGCACCAGCTTGATTTGCATATCTATTTTTCCAAAGAGATATTCGTTCTTGGATTGGAACCTTGAACCTATTGTAATACAACAGAGGAGGAGATAAGCATCGGTTCAATATACTATTAAAATCATATATACGTAATAAGCAAATGAGATAAATGTACCTGATGACTAATTGAGAGTGAGCTGCAAGCGTTGGCCATTGTCGAGTAGCTTAGCACGATCATTTCCTAGCACGATCATTTCCCCATGTGATGTCGAAGTCATTGTAGAAATTTGCAGAAACAAGGTGGGAGAATGAGAGTGCAAGGCTTAAGAGGAGGACACATGAAATGAGGTCCATTTGGAATGGAAGGCAGGAATGTAGTGTGTAGGAGTGTTGAAAAAGAATAGTGATTGTAGAGGAAAATCAATGGGATTTATATATAGGTAGGGTCGGGTAAGGAATGGAAAGTAGCAAGAAATTTCCCCCAGGAGTTGCTAAACGGATGAGTTGGATCACACTCTATTTTTACAGCGAGAGAAGGTTTTGGATTTTATTGCACGCAGAGTTCTAGCAAGAAGAGTGTACTGTTGAGTAGTACAGTTAGCATAGGTGCGTGCATTATGAAATTTTTGTTTTGAGGCTACCTAAAATTTAGTGTCTATTGAGTGGTCAAACGTCGCTTTTAGAGCATTTTTTTTTTAATTGTTTTTTCTTGCTTTTCTTGAAACTAGTAAAAGGTTGGTGGAGGGGGACCATTTCGTGGGCAATGTCTATGCACGTGACAATTTGCACGTTTGATCCTATTTATTAATTAATTGAAAATAAAAAGTGAAGGCACTCTTTATTTTCAATTAATTAATAAATACCATCGAAGGTGCAATCTGTCACGTGCATAGGCACTCTTTATTTTCAATTAATTGTAATGGAAAATTTTGCATAATGCTTGCTTTTCAAGAAGAGAATAATATCTAAAGTTTGTTTTTCTCAATATTATTGTTTATTTATTTATCTATATGTTTATATTTTTATTCGAATTTTTTTATAAATAAAGTATATATTATATTTTTCATTAATAAAAATGATTTACAAAAAATGTAGATGGTAAAAAGACACTCTTTTAAAGTTGAAGTAATTCAAGTTCAAACTATAGATAAACATTCATACATTAAAATCATTCATTAATCACTAATTTAATTCATAAATTAAATCATTAATTAATCTATTTAATATGAATTAAATAAATTAAATGATCTCGTATTATTTAATTCATTTAATAATCTATTGTCCATAAATATCTGAATTAATAAAATAAAATCTATTTTCAAATCAATTATCCACAAATTAATTTAATAAATCTTAAAATCAAATAAAATCTAACAATCAATTAACTAGTTGCACAAAATGGTTAATTATTCTTTGAAAAAGGAAAATAAAAAATCAAACCAATAAATTGTTGTAGAAAATAAATAAATAAATAAAATCAAACCAATTAGTTGTTCGGGAAAAAAATAAAATATATTAATAAATCATGCTAACTAACTAATCCTTATCTGCTTCACCACTCGTCATCTAGGGGAGAGGGGCCTATAGTGGAGCACCCTAACTTTGTGTTTCTCAAAATTCTATTTGAAAATTTCAAACCAATCCCAATTTTGTACTATAGTTTATTTGGCAATTCATGTGCTTCTATATTTTGTTTTAGGTCACATCATCAAATATGATGCCACATCAGCATGCTTTTTCTTGAGGTATCCAAAAAGGAAAAAAAAAGAAGTGAGACTAATAGTGGTGCACTAAGTCATGTTTTATTGGTGCATTGATGTGGAATCACATGATTTGTCAGTTTGTGTATTTTATCGATAAAAAGTGTTTTGCAATTGGATATTAAGATGCTCTACTATGGGGCCCACTGAGGACTACTTTTATCCTCAATATTGTGCTTAAGAATACTTTATCCAAGGTTTATATGTAGCATTAACATAAATGATTTTTGCATTTATTTCAATTCCTATTTGATTTTTTCAATTATTATTTGTTTTAGTTCACTACATAGTCTACATGCATGATTGATGTTGATTTCTATGAGGCCACATAGATGGAGGATAATGCTCATGAACAGATTAAAGATTTTAAACATTTAAAAGCTCTTTTTTTACCAATAATCACCCTTTCGAAAAGAGAGTGACTCACTTTCAATCCTACAAAGTCTCAATTGTTTATTTCTCATGTTTAACATCTTGCTAATTGGCCAACCTTTTCCCTTTAAACAAGTTGCTCTTGTCTGAGGGATAGTTGGAGTAGTACGGAAGATTTGATGTAGGGAAAAAATGAATTATAGAAAGGATGTCTAAGAGGATTTCCTTTTCGATGAAGCCTGTAAACTTATCAATTCAGGACACCTAAGAAAATTATGAAAAGGGTGAGGTATGAATTATACTATTATTAGTTCCTACCATGTAATTATAGTGAAGGGCGCAAATCTTAACTAATGATTAAAAAAAATTATCTTCAAATTAGAAATTAGCTTTTGTTCTTATTAATTTGGATTGTGAAAATTTGGCATGAAAAAGTGCTCACAAGTTAATTAAGTTACCAATTTCCTCTGTTACCAAACAGATTTCCCATCATCAATGACCTTTTCTCTAAATACTTTAAAATAAAAATTTCATTCTGATGTTAAACACGGTAAAAATGATTTCCTTTTTAGGCAAAAGAAAATAATAAGATATGTTGTTGGATCTAATCCAACTAGTTGGGGGTGGGGGGGACTTGATATGATCGAATCTGATTTCAACTAAATCAACAGAAACTCATCATGTCACCTAGCTCCTGAATTAGCTTGGAATTTGAAGTTGTATTCTACAATTACAAAATATAGTATCTAGGTAACGTGACTTTGTTATTTTTTTCATAATTGTATTAGGCATTTGATATATTATTTATTTAAAATTATTTTATAGAGAATATATTACTTAAAATTTATTTTTTAATTTATAATATTATATTTTTAAATTGTTTTTAAAGTTAGAATAAATGATTATTTTAATGTAAATTGTTTTTAGTTGTAATAATAAATATATAAATTTAGATTTTTTAAATTCAAAATATAATTATTTTTAATAATTAAAAAAATAATTTATTAATTAAATATATATGTTTTAAAAACCTATTAATTTAATCATATTTAAATTTTTAAGGAAACATTCTTTTTTTATATAATTTTAATGTTATTTTTCCCCTTAATTTTCTATCTTTGTTTTCCCCTTTAATCGTTTATTTTTAAAATAAAGTAATATAATCAACTTTTTATTTATTATTAAGGTTTTTTATCAGTAAGTTTGGTGTAAGGGGGCCATTCCCATAAAAGTATGAATAGATCATTTGATTTGGGTTGCTCCAAATTGGAGTGCCTTACAAATATAGTGCATCAGACCCATCAACAAGGGGTACAGACCATTAACTTTGAGGTTTCTAAGATTTGAAAACATAAAGATAATTTAATTAAGCTTGTTGACAATAAAACTATTTTTTGGTATGGGATCATAGTTGTAATGTATGGCTAGCCTCATTTCCTTTGTCAAAAGATTTCTTGTTTTTTCTTCACCACTTCACATGCGTCATTACTACCTTCATTGTGCACGGGAAGGGAAGATTTGGGAGTCATGAGACTTTTACCACACATTTCCTTAGATTTTTGTAACTCATTCTTAGCCACATATGGTTTTCATTCTTCAAAATTATCTAGTATGGAAACAGATGTTTGCTCTAAACTTCAGAATATTTGTAATGAACTTGATTTTCATATAACCCACCAACCATTAAATTTTCATCTCTTGTATCATTTTGTGATTATTGTTTAACCCCAATTGATGGATTAACCTCTAGGTCCACCGAATGCAAGGAGGGTGACTCATCAACTTGAGAAGATTTAGGCAATGAATCCAACATCTTTGTAACGGGCTCTGAAAGAGCATCCACAGTGTAATGATGTGAATGAGCCCCATACCACCAAGAACCTTGATAATCAACTTTAGGCCCGAGCCTAGGAAAATTGTTAGTTGTGTGACTTGTTTCAAAGCATCTTCAACAATGAAAGGGAAAACATTCATAGTCAAGAGATTATGACAAGCAACAACCATCCATCTTCAATACGATATTAGCTAGGATATCTCTCAATGTATCCAAATCAACAAGTATGTAGGCAAAGGTGGTATGAGTGAATTTAGTGGTGTCTAAATTCACAGCCAAAAAAGGTTCCAAGGTGTCTTCATTTGCTGTAAAGCAAGAGTGAAACTAGAATTATAATGGTAGATTTGGTAGCCTAATCTATATAGGCTTCACCTTGAATGATTTGGTGATAGGATTGAAATCTGGATACTAGGATTTCAGTAGGAGCATGTGTTGTCACCATGCCCAACACTCACAAAGAATTGCATCTTGATCCTTCAAACAATCAAAAACCACATCAAAAAACCATGAACACAAGAATTATAGGATTTTTGGCACTATCTAGGCATATCCTGATGTCCATCATATTTCTACAATTATTACTTGTGAAACTTTTTCTATCATCCAAACATACAAAAAATATCCTCCATCATCCTTGACCACCCTAAACCTCCAAAAATACTATTTATTATGGAGATTTTATTTTCACTGGGTATGTCCCAATACTCGTGATTATTTGCAAGACACTTATTGTGGGAACTTATATTGTAACTAGACATATCCTAATTTGTCTTTGATCTCCACAATTTTCATACTAGCACATATATCGGCCCATGTATGCCACTTTCTTCTTTTGTGAGCTCATTTTTTCATTGTAGAAATTCAATCTCCACTCAGCCATGTCTGCACCTTCCTCATTTTTCCAATGCCTCATTTCTTATTAAGCCCACATGTAGACCTTTGATATGGAGATCTGACTATCATTCAAACATTTCTCTATCACTCCACTAGATTGAATACTACCTTGGGTTGATCTAGTGCATCTTAGGGAAGTGAGATTTTTAGGAGAGTGTTGTAGAAAATAGAGCATTTTATGTTGGTGATGAAACCATTAGTTCTAGTAGGGGCAATTTTTTAATCGCTAGTTTGATGAAAGTGGAGGTTTTGTACAATTTGTCTTATTAGGTAGAATAATGGTCATAAACATTATATCTTCCTCTTCCATGAATTTTCCATGAATAAACCAACCTAAGGAGACTTATTGGATTTATATAAGCCTATATAATATATTGCACAAAGTCTGGTGCATGTTCTATTTTTACTATTGTTCATAAAAAGGTGTTGCAAACTCATGTACAAAGTTTTTATGGAGTGTAGGTATGTCATATTTTTTAAGCTCATTTGTTCTTGTTTTCATCAATTCCTCAAGCTCCTATTGACATTGACCCTATTTTTAATGCCTGACATTTAGTGACACAAGGAGTTTAAAGCTCACTCTTTTTGGATTTTTTATCCATTTAGGTTTTTTCAAGTGTACACTTGTATTCTATCTCATTTCAATCTCATTTCTTGTTTTATAGTCGTTTTTTGGTAGTTTCATGCTACATTGCATGCATCCAGACTAATTTTTTTATGCATTTTGGAAGTGTATTGGTCATTAGAAGGGCTTGTGAAGCTAGTAGAGATAAAATTCTAGTTAGTGAATAAAGAAGTGGAATATCCACTCCTGTTTACAGATCAACAACCCTCTTCAATCCATACTTCTTTTCTTGGGGCTCCTATTCTATTTGGTCCTTGCTTCACTCCTAAAAAATTAACACTTTGATACCACATGTTATTCCATAGACTAAGCAATAAGAGTTAAGCATAGGACCTCCCATTAGCATGTGGGTGCTTTATCAACGAGTTATATCAACACTTTGTGGTTGATGGACTAGGTAAGACTCAATATTAGGGCCTTCCATTAGAATTCAAGAGTGTGCTATCATTGAGCTAACAATTCTTCGTTGTTTGGATTATGGATTATTTGTCAAATAATTTTGTGGATTATTTGTGATATCTTTCTCTAGAATAGCGTTAGAACTTGTGATGGAGAACAACCATGGTTGTGTGGTGGAAGTCCCACTACATTTGAGTTCATGTTTTCTCTTCCAACCGGTTAGTCTTGGGTCTCTTGTGCTTAAGAACATTTCCCCTAGTTATCTAAATATGAAATAAAGTTGATAATTTTTGTATTCATATTGTCTTGTGATGTAATGGTTAATTTGATTATTTTGTGTAATTATACATGTAGCACAGGCATATTTTCAATTGCACTTTGATAGGATAGTATATTTCCTTGCAGTTCTCACAATTGAAGAAAAAATATTATCCCCCAACATGTGTAGAAAAATTAGGTTGTTAGAAACTGGTACTAAAGCATAGTTTGAAGCTATGCTCCTTTTTGAGTGATTTTTTGTTGTATCTCAGAGTGTATTATTTTTATTGGATATGAACTTGAATTTTTTCCAACATATAGTACTAAAAACAATATGTTTATGAAGTAATCTTTTTTTTTGGTAGAATATTGAACCTTAATATTTTCAATAGTTGTAAATGCTAAAAGTTTAAAATCACTAGTATAGACACAACAATAAAATACTGATAAAACTACTAAAAACTGCTTATAAATGACAACAATTGGTCATGTGACCACTAGTAGTTTATTGCTAGTCATATATAATGTGACCAGAATGATGACTAAACCATTTTTAGTCATTTATTGGTTGTTTGATTGATTGATTTGGTAGTATATTTAGTCGTTGATTTAGTCATGCATTGTTGTGATCTAGTCACTTATTTAGTCATTTTTTATTCACTAATATATTTAACTGGTCACTTGTTTAGTTGTTGATTTAGTCATTGATTGATGTAATTTGGTCGCTTACTTAGTCATTTTTTTATTAACTAATATATTTAGTCATTGATTGTTGTTAACTAGTCACTTATTTAGTCATTTTTATTCACTGATATCTGTGCATTAGTAGTGTATTTAGTCATTAATTTTAATAATCATTTTGATCAATTCAAGGTAGTATATTTAGTCAATTTAATTATTAATTGATGTCAATTAGTAGTACATTTAGTCATTTTAATTAACTTATATTTGATGATTTAAGCATAAAATATAGAAATACACATCAATCATCAATTGCACACAATAAGACAACCATTGAGAAGGAAAAATCGGTGAACTTTAATAATAAAAGAAAGGTGTTCTAGTTATAGCTTACAAATAGAGTATTACAGTTGTTATTTTCAGTCACATGACTAAAAATTTGAGTTACAATATTGCAGAGAAATGACTGCAAGAAAGAAACTTCTCCAAAAGACTTTCACAATGATGGAAACGCATGCTTGAAGCCCTTCAATGCGAGCACATGCCCCTTTCATCTCTTAAAACTTCTACAACATGGGCAATCTTCCTGAAGCAAGATGTAACATGTAGAATCCAAGGAGAGTGTTGATTGTGTCCTATATATGAAGCTCTCTTGACCTTCAACACAATCGACAATAACCCAACTAGAATATTTCCTCCTTTATATGCAACGTGTCATCTGATATGAGCAATAGGGTGCTGCCTATTCAGTCATGAATGAAGTTATGCCTCAATACAACCAACAAAATTAATATTAGTCTTAATTTAGAAAGAATAAAAGTGCATTGTATATTGCAAGTTTACAAAAGAAAGTCCAAACACAACAAAAAGATAAATCAATTAAAAAAATGTAGCCTTGTTAACAAATGCCTTAAACAGAGTGTTCAACATAGGCCTAAAATATGCATATTGAACCCTTGATTTCAGAACCTTGTTCAAAATTTAAGAAAGGTGATACGCTCAGATTATAGAATGAAGTTGACATATCATAAAATGAAGGCTATCAACACTAACTAGACTAGAACAACATTATCAACAAAAATTTCTTGGAAACAAAACCCAAGAATACCATCAGACTTGGACAACAAGAATTTCAACCTTGGTTCATGTGTTGTCTCAATAAATACCTGCACCATTAAAGAATCCATTTATACATAAATTTGAAATTAAGTTGATGATAAAAGATCTTTGATATCCAAGTGGGAAGCCTTGACATCCAAAAATTACTAACCTAATGTTTCACAACAAGTTTCCCAACCGTGACATCATCTTCCCCATTCACTTTACAAGCACTGCCCAATTCAACTTTTGAAGGCACAAACATAGAAGTTACTTTCTGCAATTGTAATTTTAAAACTAATGATTAATAACAAAACTTAAGGCATCCATTAATCAATCATTTACTGTATATAATTTCCCAGAATTTAGAACTTGAATGTGATGAAACTAACCATAATTACCAAAGATTTGACACCAAAATGTAGTACAAAATGAATTGTTTGACTACAAATGTGTTTTGATAAACTAGATATACCCTTGATATATTGATTTAAATAACAAGGAAAGATCAAATTGGACACAACAAGATAACATTCATTAATTCACTTTGACAAATAATTGAAACCAAAATTCGACCACCAATTATAACTTCATTCTATTGATCTTCAAAAATATTTTACAACGTGTTTCAAAATTTTGTCTTGATTGACATGTCAAAAAGTATCTTGTCAATTACCCACTTTTAACATAAATCAAAAAGTCTTAATTATTGTTGTTTGCATAGGTTACATAAAAATTTAAAAGCAATGAAAGATGAGAAGTGAAGAGAATTTATCAGATGTTGAAGTCCACAACACTCGTAAGATACGGAAGTCCATTACTCATCGTAAGGTACCTGTGATGATTCATATTTGGCAAGGTCCTCTCTCCATGATAATATTTGCAAGGCTTGGTACTTCATTGCAAGGCCTATTCTTTCAGAGGAGCTAGATATGTCTCCTCCCATTGGTACACTGTGCAATCATGAGGCCATGTGTACTCCTAGATTTTTTGTGTGTTGGCCAAGTGACTCTTCCATCTGTTGTCTAATATAACCCTTTTGTATCCATGATGAATTTTGAGTACCCAACATCCAGTGCAATTATTCCATCCAAGGTTACATTGAGGCGGTGAATATTTATGTCACCATCCTTTTGTATATTAGTGAGGTAGTTGGGAACAATTTTGCTAAACTCATTTGTTTAATCCTTGGAGCCTCTTAGTTGATCATCATCCCTTAGTATCTTAGGCACGAACCACTGCTTTAGCGTGTGAAATGAATCCATTCTTGCCTTGATTTTTTTCTCTTCTACAGACATGTATTGAAATTCATCTATGACCATTCAGACCATTTGCTCAGTAGGCTTTAAAGTTGTGGGGGCCTCAACGCTCCTTTGTAAAATTTTGCGCAGAGTCATTAAGTTGTGATGTATAGGTTGCCATTTCTTGAATAAGGAGTCCAACATAGGTACATGGGCCTTTATCTGATCAACTGCTTGTGACAAGGAGACATAACATTCATAAACATTTTTCTGATTTTTCCACAATTAGTTTAACCCTATGCTCCAATATCTATTCCAATACCCTAAGGGTTTCTCTCTTTGCTCTTTCCTTTACTTCTTCATTACTCTATTTCAACTTCTCAATTTCTTGTGTTAGCACATTAACTTGTTCAATAGTGATTTCACCTATATTAGTCTGGATGGCAGGGGGCTGGTATACTATTAATTTTGTGCTTTGGGAAGGACCTGCTCCCTTCAACTATTATTTCAATTTCACATTTTCTATGAATAACCTATTCACTTCATCATTCAGATTAGTCTGTGCTTTCTCATATTCTTCCAATCTAAGATCTATAGCTTTAACTGCATCCCTAGTAAAAATTGTTGAGTGCATTGTCATAGTAGTTTCCTCCAATGTTGATGTGTCTTGAAGTGTCTTTACCATGGCAGTCCCTCTCATTTCTTTTACAACATCAAGCAATCTTGGTTTTTCTATTCTTTTTTGCTTGGTCCAAAAGGCTAGGGTTTCAAGTCTTGGATTGTAACATGTGCCACTCATTCCCTCATCCGAATTAAATTCATAAACCAACATGGGATCTTCTTGGCTTCTTACTTGATCCAGTAAGAATATCTTTTTTAACTCCATCCCAGGAATAATTAGTATATTGATTTCTAAGACCAATTTTCTTGCTTCTTGGGGGCTAACATCAATTTCATTAATCCTGAGTTATTCAAGATTTTGGGAAACAATATGGTCATGTTGTGATTCCTCAATTCCCATCTTATTAATTTGGAGTCTCTCCTCAAATTCTTTCATTTTCATCTTAAACCAAAAATCCTTAAACTTAGGATTTTGAATAAATTCAGCATCTTCAATAAATCTAAGGGCAGTAATCACCCTTTCATCATCATGCACTTCTTAATCATTGTGCCCATGTACATCCACTCTTTCTTCTAGTTTGTGAGAATTAGTTGTAAGCTTAGGTTGTGGTTGATTAACTTCATCATCTTTAAAATTCAAAAGTGCATTGGCTACCTCTTCAGTATCCCCGACTCCACTAATTTCATATGCCACTAAGGGGGCCACTCCATGTGTCTTCTGCCTTTTAGGACTTGGTTGCTCAGGGGATGCTTCGGGTTGTATTGTGGAAGTGTCTGGTAGGGGCTCTGTGATTACAATACCACTTGGTTTGATGGGCAACTTGGAGGGTTTCAGAGACTGATCCTCAGGTTTCTTTTCTAGTTCAACATATAATCTTTCAAAGTTGTCAATTATTACATTCATCCTTCTGATAGGATCCTTTTCTTCAACATAGAATCCTTGGAATCTTCTGTCCCTTTTCTTCTTCTCCTCCTCAAGCCTCTTTATGATTTCCCACTTCCTCTTCCTCTGAAAAACTTCATTAGGTGTAAAGCAATTTCTTATTACATATTCTTCGTAATCCATTACATGGGTAATCCCAACTTTAGTGAGAAGTGTTTGCTTTATAAAATTAATATGCCCTTCAGGATCAAAGACCCTTTCTCCTCATGACTTTAGTGAATACCACATCTTCAAATAGTGCTACAGTTCTTCAAGAGTGTCATACCCTACGGATAGCCCCTCACATTTAGTTAGGTCAGGGAGAAATGTCCCCTTTTTATGTCTTTTCATAACATCCTGCTCCATCCATAACATTTGCCACATAAATTCTAAAAATGCAATTCAAATAGAAACAAATTTAGGTAAAACATGTGGGGCTTGAGGACACCCATAGACCCTTATTACTGTTTGGTCGGCTAAGAAGAACCAGTCACCAAAATTGTGAGTGTGTCCCTACTCTGGCTTCAATGCTAACGGTCTTAATACTTGCATGATTTTATTAGGAAATCTTGGTGAAATATGACCAAGAGCAGCCATGACCTTTACCATGAAATCATCATGAAATATTACATAATCACTATTTTTTACATCTACTATCCTAGATGCAACACCAGTGTTGTACAGTCAACCTATTCCCTTCATCATCAATCATTCCCAAACACATTCTCTTAGTCCATCTGTTTTTGTTTTGGTACAATATTAAATGACACAATAGAGAGTATTTCCTAAAAGTGATGGAAGCTAAGTTCTCTCTTACTTGCAAAAGTCCCTCATGTAGCCCTTTCTCAATTTCAGCAGTAAAGTCATACTCAATGTTGACTTCAGGATTTTGTATCCTCATTTCCATCATCATGAGATATGTTGGCATCCTCTCTTGAGCATTTATTCCAAGCACTTGGCACAAAGCAAAATAAGTTCTTTTGAAATATACTTGGAAGTCTTCTATGGAAAATGGCTCATTTTGGGAGGGGGAGATAGGTATCCTATTATTTACACCCTTTTTCATGTGTAAAGGAAGTTCATCACTCCTGTAGGTTTTTCTCAATCTCCTATAATCATCCTCACTTTTTTCCAAGTCAATCTTAGTGATAGCTTGTTTGTTTAACATAAAACACTCTATAATTGCATCTTTAGTCAACACCACTAATGGTGAACCATCTGGCATTCTTATACTCCTAGTAGCCGAGTGATAATATTGTGTCAATACTTTAATAAACTCAACATCTATGAAGACATTTGGGACTATCAATTTGGCCAAATCTAAGGTCCAACGTTTTGAAATTGGAACCTTCTCAACCCTTTTTTCATAGAAGTACCAAAACAGATCCCACCCTGAGATAGGGATAATTGGGTCTTTATATCCATGGGTTATATCTTTAAACACCTTTTTGGATCCTTTGTCTATAGAATTAGGTAACACATCTAAAATGGAGTCTTGCAAGGATATCTTCTTTGATTTAGGAATTGTGGAATCCCTTTTTACTCGCAAGTTGAATTCTTTTGGGTGGCATGATGAATAATTTACTCCTACTTGATTTTTTAGGTGTCTACTTGTAGAAGCAAATTCAGTTCTTATACACTTGCTATAGAGGGTTTCCGTGAACTTACCCAGCGAAATAATAGTTGCAAAATTTTCATGCTTGAACTCCCTTGCCTCTAGTACGCTAAGCTTTTTGAATTCACCTTGCTATTAATGTTAATTCGTGCAAAATATTTTAGAATCTACCCATATTTTGGGTTTGAATACATGTCGTTGATCTTGGGAAATCGAATGGTGTAATCATTTAATGCTTGACAACTTGTACAATAGTGCCACTGTGTCATTTAAAGACCATTGCGGGGTAGCGCTAGCAGTATCGCCACCCCGCGCGCACCCCTTTGGACTCTCGCAGGATGACAAGTTAATTCTAGTGGTAGAGTGATTGTTCACCACCATACCGTATTGTCATATCAAGACTAGTGTGGGGCAGTGGTAGCAGTACCGCCACCCCTTGCACACCCCTTTGGACTCCTATGAGACAATGGGTTAATTCTAGCAGTTGAGTGATTGTTCACCACCATACCACAATGTCAGTGTTTACCCTTGCGGGGCTACGATTTACTTTAGTTGTTAACATGTTCTCACTACCACCTCACGATATTCATATTTGGTTGTTGCGGTATTGCAGTAAGCATTTGTACATTGACCTATATGTCCCACCATCCCACACATACCTCTATTGATTGTTGCGGTAGTGCGGTATTGGATTTTATTATGAATGCAGTATTTTAGATATTATTTTTTAAAAAAGATTAAACAATTTTCTAATTTTGCAGTCTCTAAGTTTTAGTTTTCAGTGTCAGTTAGAACTAAGAAGAATGATTGACCTAACTTTAAATGAACTTCAAATCAGTAGTGAACATCTTAGGTTTTGTATTCAATGTACCAGTAGAATAATGATGAAATACATTCAGAAATGTATCAATAAACCAACAACGAATAAGCATACATATACTCAGATCTTTATTACATTCAATAATAAATTACACCATACATATAACCAAAGTTTAGGTGACAAGCTAACCTCATAAGGTGACAAAACATCATCATAATCATCTACATTTCCAGCAAGATTAGAATCCTGATCATTCATGTCTGCATCTACTTGATTTTCATCCTCATCCTCATCTATGACATGCAATGCATTCACTCTCCCAATATCTTCATTGGTAATCAAAATTTCTTCTTCAAACACTCCATCATCGTCTTCATCCACTTCTTTGAATGTTTCTTGTAAATTAACATATTGCCCATTAGGTATATTATCAACAACTTCCATGAATTTTTGTTTTGAACGAGACTCTGTTTGAATTACATACAACCATCTTGGGCTTCTTACATCATCAATTATAAATAATTGGTTAATTTGAAGAGGGGAAACATACGGCTCATCCATCTCTAATAAAAATTGTCTTCTATTTGTGCATACAAATCCATACTCATCAAATTGTACTACAGATGGTCAGATCCACTTACATTTTAATAATATAGGACTATTTTCACCATAGTCCACTAGAATAATTTGTTGGATGAATCCAACATAAAAGAAATTCTTAGTTTCGTGAAGAAATTTAGCACTAACAACACAATCACAATTTATCTTTCTTTTGTCTTTTTCTTCCACTCTTAAATGACTACCATAGGCCCACATTCCACTAAACCATGCAGCTCATAAATGTGGAGATCTTGTGAAAGCTCACTTTCCTCTGTTGTTATATCTTGACCTTCTTCTTTTGCATCACTGATTGTATTAGCAATCCATTCTTCAAATTTTGAAAGAGAATCACCTCCAATCAAATCAACATGACGTCTACACCTTTGAGGTCAATGTTGCATCCAAGCTTGATTGTCGTCTTCATATTTTGTACATATAATACTAACACACAAATAGTACTTAAGATTGATAGTATAAATGTGTAAATGCAATTAAGTAAATTATTGTGTAATTTTTTTTTACCTATGCCACTTATTGAACGAAGATGTGTTTTGAAGAATATATGCATGTATCACACTTCTTTCTTGATGTGATAGCTTGAAGCGACATCCATTGCCTTCTAATACTTCACCTGCAACTATGTCTTCTTCGTCATCATCCCAGACATGCTGATTGACATTTTTAAAATCCTTCATATATTCTGTGCAAAATCCCATGGCCTCTTGTATTGAATATCCCTCAAACATGCTGCCTTCCATTTTTTCCCTAGTATGGACTTTTTTTTTCAAAACCTTCATATATCGTTCTATAGGATACATCCATCTTGTTCTTACTGGGCCACAATGCTTTAGTTCATATTGTAGATGTATCAAAAGATGCATAGAAATGTTAAAGATTTTTGGTGGAAATTCTTGTTCCAATAGACAAAGGACTTGAACAACCTCCTCCCTCAAACTATCAAAGTTCGAAGGATCTAATACATGTAAACTCATACTCCTTAATATTAGGCCCAACCTTACAACTGTCAATCTTGGCCCCTTTGCCAAACTTAATATATTCACCATAATAGGTAAAATATTCTCCATTATGACATGATAGTCATGGGTTTTGAGGCCTCTTAAGCCATTAATGTCAGTTTGGCTTCTAATACTACTACTTAAATGTCAAGTAGGAAAGTAGGTCTGAGACATTAACTATAAGAATTGTGCACGTTGTTCCTTTGTCCAAACATAAGGAGCACTAGGTTTTCTATATTTTTCATCATCATATTTTTCAACCCAAAGATTTCAACGAATCTTTAGTTGTCAAAAGTCTTCACGTGATGAAATAGTATCAAAAGCACCAAAAAGAGTTTCTATAATAGCATAGGCTATATTTTTCTTAGTATGCATAAAGTCAACAATATGCCTAATGGCTATATCCTTAAAGTATGGCAACTTATAGAATATGCACAACTTTTTTACACTGTTTTCATTACATGGATCATATCTACTACCAGAAACCCCATCATTTTCAATAAATGACATTCTGTTTTGTCCATTCTCAACAATGTAATCACCTGTTATTAGCAATGGTGCTTCATGATTCTCTTCTTGACCATTGAACCATGTTTTTTGTTGATGATATGGATGATCCATTTTAAGGTAAGCATGATGTCCACAATAAATACACTTATGCAAACTTCTTGAGTGCCTCACAAAATCATTAAAGTTGCAAGCAGGACATCCATGGTATCCATGAACACTGAGACCAAACAATGTGCCATATGTCGGAAGATCATGAATCGTGAACAACAAGGAAGCTCTTAAAGTGAATTTGATTGAATGACCATCCCTTAAAGATTGAATTGCTTCAATTCCTTTCCATAATTCCATTAGCTCATCATATATAATGGCTACAGATAAGCATCAATTGTATTTGAAGTCACACTTTTCTTTCCTGGGATAATCAAAGATAACATTAAGAAAAATGGTTTAGTTTCTAACCATGGAGGTAAGTTATAATTTATTAAAAACACTGGCCAAGTTGACCATTTAGTACTTTGATCTGAGAATGGGTTCACCCCATCTAGAGCCAAACCCAACCTTATATTATGAGGATCTTGAGAAAAATCAGGCCATTTGTAATCAAATTTCATCCACATCTTACAATTAGGCACATGTTGTTTTCCATCAATGCTCTTATTTTGGGCATGCCATTGCATAAGTTCAAGAATGTCTCCGCACCTATACATTTAGAGTAATCATGGGATTATCAGAAAGTGGTGAAGAACCTTTCTAGGAACCATAGCTAATTTCAACCCTTCTTTATACCTTGCTTAATGACATTTTAGGCATTCACTCTCACTTGCAAGATTCTTGTGAAATAATACACAACCATTCACACATGTGTGGATGTTTTCATACCCTAAGCCTAGCTTAGTGATTTCCTTTCTATATTGACTTTGTTTTGTTGGCAATGTGGAGTTAGGTGGTAACAACGAACTTAATAATGCCAATAACTGATCTACATTCTCATTTGTCCAACCAAACACCACTTGTAAGTTAATAATTTGAAGGATTTTTGTCAAACGACTTAGCCTGCAATTAGCATACAAAGGATTTGAAGCATCCTCCGTCAACTTGGCCCAATCATCGTTTAGACCCTCATTCAACATTCTATCAACTTCAAACCCTTCGTCTAACATTATTGCCTCTTCATCTATGTTTGGTGCCACTTCATCTATGTTTGTTGCCTCTTCATCTCTCACACTCTACAGTTCTATCATATCTTTGTAATAATTGACATTCCAAGGGCTTAGACCACTATGCCCATATCTTATCATGTGTCAATAAATTTGACTTATTTTTTTCACCTTTCCACCAAGACAATCATTACATGGACATGGATATTTGTTCATGTCACTCTAACTGGCTATTCTCTCATCAAGTACATGGTATTTCAACCTTTGATGTTGATTCATCTATAATGTTCTACACATAGCAACGAAAAATTGTAGACAAAGAGACAAAAACTATTTTTTAATTGAAAGGTATTTCCATAGCAATAGAGTTATAGAGAGAAAATAAAATAGAGAGTTTAACTAATGAATTGTTAAAAATAGATTTTTGTAGTTTATATTCAAATTGCTGATTACATTACATTGCACATCTTTCAAACTCAAAGCATTACTTCACATTGCATAACTAATAACTAAATGCTGATAGATGACAAAATTTCAATTACAATATAGTTTTTACAAAGTCAACCTAAGCAATTATGCAATTACTTGACATTGTATAACTAATAACTAGGAGCAACTGCCAATTGCATTTGCTTTTCATGGCATTCCATGAGACCACATTTCTTTGAGGTATTTTTTCAAAAAGTTCACTGCCTTGTCTATGCTACCGCATTTTGCATACATGTCTACCAAAGAATTTTATCAAACAGTTCACTGCCTTGTTACTATGGCTAAAAGCCTAAACAAGTGCTTTCAAACAAGCTAAGGATGCTTGGAAAAAATCTATCAAAGCATAATAGTAAGCAATAGCATAGACAAGGCAGTGAACTGGTTGAAAAAATGCCTCAAAGAAATGTGGTCTCATGGTGATGGAATGCCATGACAATCCATAACAATTCACTTGCCATGGAATTTTTCATGCAACTCCATCACCATGAGACCACATTTCTTTGAGCCATTTTTTCCAAAGTTCATTGCCTTTTCTATGCTACCACATTTTTCATACATGTCTACCAAAGCATTTTATCAAACAGTTCACTGTCTTGCTTCTATGGCTAAAAGCCTAAAATAGGTAATTTCAAAAAATCTATGGATGCTTGGAAAAAATATATCAAAGCATACTAGTAAGCAACAAGCTATGGTCTCATGGATTTTTTTTTGGCATAAAAATCAGCATGATTTTATTTACAAGTTTTAAACGCATTTTTTTGGCAATTTTGTTGTTTGAAATGGGGAAAAATATTTATGGTCAGTTTTGTGCACTTTTTAATTGTAGGATTCTCACAGTTAGTGAAAAAGGAAGGTTCATGAAGGAATGGAAAATATGCATAGAGCCTTTCAATTATACCTGTACTGTGCAATGGTATTGAATCATTTAGCAAACCATTTTTCTTCACTGGGCAGCATTTTATTGTGGAACAGTTGACTAAGATAGCTCTTGTTTCAACTAACCACCCTCTCATGAAATCTCATTCATATTATAATCTTGCACGATCTTATCATAGTAAAGGTGATTATGAAACCACTTTTCAAGGAAAGCCAGAGGCCACAAGATTTTGTGGATAGGTTCAATTGAAGCTGGGAGATCTTAAGGGTTCTCTCTCAAATTTTGAAAAGGTTTTGGAGGTCCACCCTAAGAACTGTGAGAGCTTAAAATTTGTAGGCCATATATATGCTCAGCAATGGCAGGTAGAGAAGTTTTTGGAAATTTTAAGAAAGGTAACTTGCATAGATCCACATGATGCCCATGCATTTATCAAGATGGGTGAGTTATTAATATCGTTAGACCCCAGTGCGTCCTTAGATTCTCTTAAGACACCAAAGTCTCTTCTAAAGAAGAGAAGAGAATAAGTACCCATTCAATTGTTAAACATCATTGGGGTTCTTCATTTTGAGTGTGATGAAGTAGAGTTGGCTCAACAAACTTTTATGAATGCATTAGGAAATGATGTTTTGCCTCTACATAAATCTCTGTGGTTAGTTTTGTGCATTTTTTACTTGTAGGATTCTCACAGTTAGTGAAAAAGGTAGTGTTCATGAAGGAATGGAAAAGATGCGTAGAGCCTTTGAATTATACCCATACTCTACAATGACACCGAATCATTTAGCAAACCATTTTTTCTTCACTGCAGGGCAACATTTTCTTGTGGAACAGTTGACTAAGACAACTCTTGTTTCAACTAACCACCCTCTCATGAAATCTCATTCATATTATAATATTGTACAATCTTATCATAGTAAAGGTGATTATGACACCACTTGTCAAGGAAAGCCAGAGGCCATAGGATTTTTTGGATAGGTTCAATTGAAGCTGGGAGATCTTAAGAGTTCTCTCTCAAATTTTGAAAAGGTTTTGGAGGTCCACCTTGAGAACTGTGAGAGCTTAAAATTTGTAGGCCATATATATGCTCAGCAAGGGCTGGAAGAGAAGGCTTTTGAAATTTTAAGAAAGGAAACTCACATAGATCCACCTAATTCCCATGCATTTATCAAGATGGGTGAGTTATTAATATCGTCAGACCCCAGTGCAACCTTAGATTCTCTTAAGACACCAAAGTCTCTTATGAAGAAGGGTAGAGAAGAAGTACCCATTCAATTGTTGAACAACATTTGTGGTTCTTCATTGTGAGCATGATGAACTAGAGTTGGATCAAAAAACTTTTATGGAGGCATTAGGAAATGATGTTCTGCCTCTACATAAATCTCTATTGTTAGTTTTGTGCATTCTTTACTTGTAGGATTCTCACAGTTAGTGAAAAAGGTAGTGTTCATGCAGGAATGGAAAAGATGCGTAGATCCTTTGAATTATACATGTACTTTGCAATGACATTGAATCATTTAGCAAACCATTTTTTCTTCACTATAGGGCAACATTTTCTTGTGGAACAGTTGGCTGAGACGACTCTTGTTTCGACTAACCACCCTCTCATGAAATCTCATTCATATATAATCTTGCACAATCTTATCACAGTAAAGGTGATTATGATTTTGTGGATAGGTTCAATTGAAGATGGGAGATCTTAAGAGTTCTCTCTCAAATTTTGAAAAGGTTTTGGAGGTCCACCGTGAGAACTGTGAGAGTTCTGCAGGCCATATATATGCTCAACAAGGGTTGGCAAAGAAGGCATTGGAAATTTTAAGAAAGGAAACTCACATAGATCCACCTGATGCCCATGCATTTATCAAGATGGGTGAGTTATTAATATTGTTAGAACCCAGTGCAACCTTAGATTCTCTTAAGATGCCAAATTCTATTATGAAGAAAAGAAGAGAAGAAGTACCCATTCAATTGTTAAACAACATTGGGGTTCTTCATTTTGAGCATGATGAACTAGAGTTGGCTCAACAAACTTTTATGGAGGCATTAGGAAATGTAATTTGGGTTGAATTCATAAATAAAAGCCCTAATGCTAATTTTGTAGTTTTTCCTGTGCTCTTTAAGTATATGAAATTCTTCCATTGACTAGAAGAAGGTGGTGTTTCACTTGAGTTACCATGGGATATGTTGGTGTAATTAATATTTAATTACACTTTGCATAAGTTTACTTAGGCTTTATTTAATTCCTAAGTTATAGGTTTTATCCTTATCTTGTTGAGCTATCTTGTTGCTCAAGATAAGATTAGGTTTATGCATCTTTGCTTTTATAAAGCAAATTATCTCTTGTAATTATTTGTACTTCAAATATATCAATTTGCACATCTTTTGCAAATCTCTATTTTTTCATTTTTCTCTTCTGTGGAAGGTGATTTTTCTGGTTTGTAATCAGATCTTGGTTTCTAACATGGTATCAGAGCCTCGAATTGCAGCCCCTTCTCAGCTTTTTTGGAGGAACACATTACAGAGCTCATTTGAGGTCCCTCGAGGGTTTCATTCCTTGAGCATCTTTATGCAGCGTCTTGGATTAGATCAGGGTTTTCTGTTCGATTTAGAGTGCTGGAAAAAGTCAGAAATGACTTTTATTTCATTCATTTTCGTCACCATTTGCTAGATTTGCAAGGGTTTCAAGCTCGGTGATTTTTCTGATAGATCTAGGTTTCGCCTAATTTTTGGAGCATTTTGGGCCCAAATGGACCTCGCCGTTGGATTCCTAGCATCCAAAAACCCCTATTTTCATATTAAGTTTGTCCAATTTGGACGCAGTCATCTAGAGAGGCAAAAAAAATTTGCCCAAGGGCCGTACAACCCCAGGCATGACTCCCGAGGCTCAAATTTCAAAAAAAATTCAAAAAAAATTTTGAAAATAAAAAATTAGTTTTGAGTTTTGCACAGCCCGTTCAAAACAGACCACGCCACCCCCGCGCTGCTCCCACTGGCCGCGCCAATCTATTCTTCGCCGCTCTAGTTTCCAGCCCTCAAGGGCTTATATTAGCAGCGAACGGTCTTGTTGGGGACCGATCCCCTTGCCTCAGCCCCCGCTGGGTTATTCCGCCGAGCCCATGGTCACATCGGCGCCCAAGCGCCTGCGCTTTGCCCGCCGGTCTTCTTAGCCCTAGCCCCAGTCATATCGGCAATTGGGGGCTACGCCAAAGGAGCCAGCTGCCAGCTCCTGGTCCTGCATGCAACCAGGGGTTGAATATTTTTAGCCCCTAAGGGTTGTAGGGAACCTTATTGGGCAGAATCAAAGCTTTTTCACAAAAATGGGTGTAACTTGGGAAAACAACATCATTTTTTTGCAAACGAGATATCGTCAGAAAGGTGTTTCCGAGCTCTACACGATGGTGTAGGTCTGATTTTTTGGTTTTTCCTTTTTGATGTCTTTTTTTGCCTTGGAATTCAGATGTTGTTGTTTTCACTCTAGGAAGCATATCTTTTGACTCGCTTATCCATTTTTCATGATTTTCACGGCGTTGAAAAACTGGTTTCGGCCTCTATGCAGATCTGAGGTCATTTATAGAATATGTGTACCTTTTTTTATGCATGCATTCATTTTTGTTTTGTGCACTATATTTGCATTTTCGTTTATGTTTTTGTAGTTTTGCACTCTCTCCTTCTACAATCATTGGGTATTGTAATAATGAACTGATATAAAGTTCCATTAAGGGGGGTTCTTGCATCAATCTTTCGTATTGGTGACAACTTGCATGAGTTTTTTTGGTTTCCTATTGTCTCCTTTTGGCTTCTTTCTTGCTTAGCTAGACACATCTTTGGTTTGCTTCGATTCACACTTCACATTGGGATTTTATAGTTCTTGATCTACATTGGTTCAGATCTTTCTCATTTGAGGGCCATGTTTTTATGGTTAATGTTCCAGAATCTTGATGGTACTCATCCTATGGGAAGTTTT
This sequence comes from Sequoia sempervirens, assembly GCA_007258455.2. Taxonomy (NCBI): domain Eukaryota; kingdom Viridiplantae; phylum Streptophyta; class Pinopsida; order Cupressales; family Cupressaceae; genus Sequoia; species Sequoia sempervirens. The sequence continues at coordinate 503,113,789 of VDFB02270651.1, forward strand.
AGTTTCAGTTTGGCATTGGCTTCGAGAGACACAGCTTCCAAATTTGTCATCATTATGGGTCCTTTCATCATATAATTTACTGTTGCTTCACAGATTCTAGGGTTGTTCCAGTTTGTGAGTTTTCTAGTGTTCCATGGCATTGGGTCTGCTATCACATTATCATGATTCTATTTTTGGTTTCAGTTGTAGACAAGTATCTTTCCTTGCTTGTCAGATTGCGGTTCTAGTGTTACTCCACAGTGTTCTTCCAGTGCTTCTCTGCAACAATCATCTCATTATAGGGGGGTTTTTTCCCACTGGGTTTTCCTTCTCTACCTTATCATTGCATTTGTAAATGAGTACCTGATCAAGCCTTGTTATTGGGACTCATATTTTCATAATAATTTGCTTCTCCCTAAGTTGCACTTATGGGGGGTGTTGGTGTAATTAATATTTAATTACGCTTTGCATAAGTTTACTTAGGCTTTATTTAATTCCTAAGTTATAGGTTTTATCCTTATCTTGTTGAGCTATCTTGTTGCTCAAGATAAGATTAGGTTTATGCATCTTTGCTTTTATAAAGCAAATTATCTCTTGTAATTATTTGTACTTCGAATATATCAATTTACACATCTTTTGTAAATCTCTATTTTTTCATTTTTCTCTTCTATGGAAGGTGATTTTTTTGGTTTGCAATCAGATCTTGGTTTCTAACAAGATAAATTCACAACACTATTTAATCTTGCTAGGTTGTTTGAATAGCTACATGATACAAAAAAATTAAATCTTTTATACATGCTAATATTGTTCAAGTTTCTTGATTATGTGGATGCATATCTACGTCTTGCAGCCATGGCTCAGGCTTGGAATGAGATCCAACTAAGCCTAGAATTGATTGGGGATGAACTTAAGATGGATAAAAACTCATCAAATGCTTTATCTATGCTTGGAAAAATGGAACTGAAAATAGATGACTGGCTTAAAGCAAAGAAACAATTAAAGCTACACAAAGTGAATTAGATGCAAATAATTCTTATGTTGAAATTTCACTTGGAAATTGAAATTATTTTGTAGCTTTTTGCAATGAGAGGAGGGATCCAAAGGTGGAGGCACAACATCTTGAGAAGGCTAGAGAATTGTATTGTAAAGTGTTGGCACAAAGACTAGGAAATGTTTATGCTACAAATGAGGCAACCATTGTGCTAGCTGAAAGGGGTCAATTTGATATTGCAAAGGAAATTTTTACATAGGTAGAAGAAGCTATAGTAGGAAACATCTTTGTTCAGATGCCTAATGTGTGGGTAAATCTAGCACATGTTTACTTTGCACAAGGATAGTTTGTGCTTGTAGTGAAAATGTATCTAAATTGTTTGAGAAAATTCTAATTTGGCACTAACACCCAAATTTTATTATATTTAGCTCAAGCACATTATGAAGCAAAAAAGTGGAAAGATTGTAAAAGAACATTATTAAGAGCAGTAGAACATTATTAAAAGCAGTAGATTGTAATGAATGTTTCAAATTTATGTTTAATGTAATGAGGGTTTCAAATTACCTCTGAATTCACCATAGAGGGTGTCCCTAAATCCAATTTCACTATAGAGGTCCTCGTCGAATTCAAATTCATTGCTTCAAACTCTGAATTCCTTGCCCTTGCCCACCTTTTTAGAAGTCTCCAAGTCCTCTCTCTCCAAGTCCTCTCTGAATCCTTATCGCCCATGCAAGTAGTTGTTGATCAAAATGCCTCATGCCAAGCTAATGAATGAAGTGAGGTCTATAATGAATGAATGAAGAGAGGTCAAGCAAGACGAATGAATCTATAATGAACATGAATAATCACACCAATACATCATGTGCATGAATACATCTCGCCAATATTTGGCTGAATTATTTTTTAATTTTTTTTCTACTTTGGATTTGATGACTAACTATTTAGTCATTTTTATTTCTGTGACTAAATAATTTTTTAGTCAACAACCAAATTAGTCATTTATTTACTCATTTATAGCGAAGTTGTAAAAAATGAGTAGAATTTAGTCATTTTTAGTTGTTGTGACTAAATTTTTTAGTCATATAATCATTTATTTGCCAAATTCGACTAGAGAATTTTAGTCAAAAGAGATTAGAAAAAAGGTTGCATGAGTATTTAATAGATTTTGTAAGAATTATTGGAGAAAGGACAATACCACTAATTCAAATCCAACAATCATTTTCAAGATAAAAGTGCATCACTTATTAGAAATGTGAATGTCCAACTCATCTCCAATCAACAATTCCTACTATTTCAACATTGACCTTGCATTTTAAAATTTTCCCACATCAAACCAATCTTTTATGTGAAACCCTGCCACTTTGTGATCTTATTGATTCTATGTGTCTTTGATGGTTCTTGTCCAATGTTTTATGTGCTTCTATGTTTGGATATTATACCTGATTTTATGGGTAGTGGTTGTCCTATACATCAATGATGTTAACATGCTTGATTGTTATTGGATATGGTTAACTGGATAATTCTATCTATCTAATGGTTGTCATGATTTCTCTATGATAACTTGAGGAGTTCCTTTTATTGATGATGTAAGTATGTGTTGATCGATTTGTTCATTCATAATGGGTTAATGGTTATTTATTGATAGTACTAGTATTATTATGTATATTAGATGTATTAGGTTATAGGGGTTGTTGAGATAATTGATTTGATGATGCATATTTATTTTTTCATTGATGGTGTTTGGATATACTTATTTTATGTTGATTATTAGGCATCCTCTAATGAGATCATTTTGATTAATGTATTGGTGAATGATGAAATGTATATATTATTCTATGGTTGATAATTGATTTGTGATAATATGTTATTTGTTATGATGGATTTATTTTGGCTATATACTCTGGATATTGTACTAACACTTTTGTTATTGTGAATGATGAATTGTATATGTTATTCTATGGTTGCTAGAAAATCAATTAACTTTGTATTAAAAAAGATGTGTAGAAATGGAAGATATCATCTTGCTTCACCTCATTGGTAAATTTGATATACTCACACAAACTATTACAACTAACAATGCATTTGAAATTACTACATGGTCTCTATTTTGTCATCAACATATCTTATCTACCATTTCAGCTCCAATCAAGACAAGTTTAAGGCCTTCTAGAAACACTCCATAAAAATATTTGTGACTATTGGCAACAAGATAGCAACCACCTATAGTCTACTCAAGGATATTACCATGGTACCTTTAGAAAGTTGATTCTAGATGTAGCTCAACTATTGAGTGATTTTCTCATTTGTGGTTACCCTTACTACCTCAGTAGGTAAACAAAGAACTCATTGTGTATGAGGTCATTTCAAAGTTCACAAGTGACCAAAATATCTCCCTCATCCAATTACATGTTTTTTATGGAGTCAACAAGATACATTTTTCATGAGTGATCAAAGTCTCACTTTTCTTTGCCCAAAGTATAGTGAGATTATAAGTTGGGAAGTACAAACTAATAGTTTTGGAGCTTTTATGGAGTTCCACGTCCTTTATGAATATTTAGTGATACATTTATCCTTATATTGACCACCCTAGAATATGTGACATTTTTAGAGGGAAGGCACCAACATTTGAAGGGATTCCAAATTTCTAATGGTACTTAAAAAGTAGAAGGTCATTATAATTTTAAAAAGAGTTGTTTGATATGATTCATTATTAGTATCTGAACAATAAGTAGTCAATGCAACAAGTCATACCAAGAGAATAAATCTATGTTCTACAAAATTTTGGGGATGCACAGACGATGGAACAACAAGGGACATGTTTAAAGGACAATAATCTAGAGGTCATTTTTGGGGGACACCAGGGGGATGGCCATATATATAAATAGTATACTAATGGAGAGTCAAATTTCTATAAGTTTAACTAATATTGAGTAACATGACATCAAAACTACGACACTGATAGTAGTATAATAGTAATAAATATATCATGACAATAATATAAGACCAATAAAATTAATCATGGCAATAGTGGTCCAACAGTAACTATAGTATAATAGTAATAAATATATCTTGATTTAGATCCATAGCTCATGATATACGTTATATAACTCAAAAACCTTGAAACCACACCTAATTCAAAATAAATATCTCATTGAGCATGATTCAAGTACACAAGGCTACCTACAAGTTGCTTGTATAAGGTAGGATTAACATCCTTACCTTCCATATCATTAGTCAACTTCAATCTTAGAGTAAGTGGAGCAAAAACACTTTTGCAATCCTTCATCCTAAACTTGCTCAAAAAGTCTAAGGCATACTTGGTTTGAGAGAGGTAAAATTTGTCATATTTCTGCCATACCTAAAGCCAAGATAGTAGTGTAGAAAACCAAGATCTATCATCTTAAATGTATCTTGTAATTTTAACTTTTTTATTGATTTTGCTCATGTCAATTTTAACTTCTTCACAAATCATATGATAAGGTGACATCACCTAGGTTGGTGCACATTTTGCATCCATCTTGCCAAAGTGCAGTTTGGTAGATTCAAGAAGTTGGGTCCACAAAATATTAAAAAAGAGGGTGTTTTTCTTGATTTTCTGAATGTCACAGTTGAACTGAAAATTTGAAGCACTTACACATTGAATCTTCAAAAATTCCATTAATATGATACAAATATGTAATTTATTCTAATACCAAAATGATACAAATTAATTCTTAATAGGCATGTATAAAAATCACTTTATAAAAGTCACCTTTTTAGTACCTTACCATGCACGTGCACAAACACTATAATTTGACCTAAATAAAAATATGTTTCTAATTTTTTTTGGGGAAAGATGTGTATTATACTAAAAATTGATGAGAACATTTTTTAATAATTTTCTTCTAAATATTTTATATATTAATTTTTTATTGGCCCTAATTGCTATTTTTGAAAACCCTTGTGTATGGCCACCATAATTTGACCTAAATTAATCTTTTGTTTATTTTTTATTGTCTAAATAATTAAAAGCTATTAAAAAAATAAAAACCAGATATTTCAAGTTTATGGACTAGTTTCCTCATAAATTAATTAAAATAAAAAAATCCAAACATGAAAAAAATTACATATTTGAAAACTAGACATCATCATTTATAATGGGTTTTAATTTCATAAAACAATTTTGCAAAGAAAACTCATTAGTTGTATTGCCAAAATCAATTTTTTATCTTAACATTGCCATGAACTTGTACTTGCAGGTCCAAGGCTAAGGGTTGGGTTACCAAGCCTTTCCCAAGCCTAAAACCAAATATAAAAGTAGCTTGCAATTTCATTTTTTTTAGTTCACAGGTACTAATTGAAGTTGAGATCCCAAACTGTAACAGGTACCTTTTTTTAAATGGGTACCTATTTTTATCAAGATTCTTTCTTCACTCGAAACTTCCCCATATGTGGACCCAACTTCTTGCTTTTACCTAATTAGACTCAAAATTTGTGCAAAAGTGCAGTAGTACTTAAGTTTCTTACACATCCCACTACTACCCTATTTCTCACTTTTGCAAAGATTTTGGCCCCAATTGATACCGTTTATCGAATTTCAATTAGGGATATGAACTTTATCTTGGTTCACTTGTTTTTCCCTTCTTCCTATCAGGTTCAAATGGATTGAAAAGCTCTTGCAAGGTATGTTCAATTGATATTGGGTTCACTTGGACCTATTTAACCCATAAGGTGCACTTGGACCTATTTGACCTGCAAGGTGCACTTGGACCTATATGACCCAGAAGGTGCTAGACCTATCTAATCTAAAGATGCACTTGTACCTATAAATTACCTTTTGGAATATTTGAAAATACCCAAAAACATGCAAGTTATTCACTTGCAGATTTTTGCAATGCATTTGGCATAGGTCAAAATCCTAAAAAAGGTTTAATTACCTATAAAAGGTTCAAGAAGGTGCACTTGGACCTATCTAATCTGCAAGGTGCACTTAGACCTATTTGGCCCTCAAAGGTGCACTTGGGCCTATGTGGCCTGCAAAGGTGCACTTGGACCTATCTGACTTGCAAGGTGTACTTGGACTAGGTATCTAACCCACAAGGTGCACTCTGGTCTAGTCCACCCATATATCTCGATGTGAGGTCAAAACCCGCATATCCTGATGTGACTTCAAACCCCCACCTAGTGCAATTTCAAAATGAACTTTTGTAAAAGGTCTACTTGATCTTGTCTGACTTGCATGGTGTTTAATTGCAATAGGAAAATTTGTAAGGTGCTAAGATGCAATAGCGACATGAAATTTAGTTAGGTGCACTTGAGTCTAGTTCTTCCACTAAATTTTTACTTCCAAAGGTAAATCTCACATAGTTTATATTTTAGCACACAACCATAGAATACTAGCTCCATTTAATTACACAAAAAAAAGGACAAAACAAAAGCTTTTCTACTAGTCTTTGGTAGGAAATTCACTACCTTGTAGCCCTTATTGTGATTACTCTTGATATGTCATTTGCTATGAAATAAACTATCTAACATCTTTGAAATAGTTCACTTCAATTGAGAAATATTGTGTAGAGGTTTCTGAGGACTTTGGGTGCCACTTAGAGTTCATGAGGACTAAGTTTCATATTAAGTAATTGACATTTAACCTTCATGAACTTTTTTAGTGAATTAAAACTTTATGAAAAATTAAAAATACAAACCGATGGCAATATACAATAGAGCATCTAGATTAGAATAACACTTGATTCAATATGTTACGATTGTTTCTATTAATTAGAAACATTGATTCAATATGTTTATAATTGAGGGACTGAATCCATCTATAATTAATGTTAAAACCAACCAATGAGTTGTAAATTCATAATAGATTAAGATAGAAATAAATATTTACTTTTCTTTTATACATATGGCTGCATATTATTAGCTTCATATGTTTATTGTAGGTCTAAAATATAAAAATCCAAAAAAAAAAAATTCTACACTTTTATCTTTTTTTGTGTGAACTAATCATGTTTTCTACAAGTTGTCATCCATTTTCTATTTTCTTTTTACAAGTTGAAGTGTAAAGACTTTTTTTTAAACAACCAATATCATTATCATGTAACCACGACCATCAAATAATTGTCATTAGACATTTAAACCATTTACTATGACCATCAAATACTTATATTTAGACACTTCACAATTTATTAGAGCACATAGTTTTTCATAATTAAAATGAACTTCGTTCCCATTTTAGTTATTTTTCATGTATACCTAGAGCTTGGAATTTCATGTATGCTCTCCTCTCATGCTACTTGGTGATCTTGAGGATCAAAATTCTTTCCAAGTTTTATTATTTTTGTAAGTCTATTTATTAAATTCCAAAAAAGTGAGGTGTATATTCTCTTCTTTCACATGCTTGCATGATCTTGAAAATTAGAAACACACACTTTTTCCTCTTTTTATGGGATCCATATTGGATTTCATCACCAAGGGATAAACTCTAGCATTCTAATGGGGTATAAATAGCAAGGGGTGAATCAAAATACATCTTTCTTAGAAGTGAAAGTATATCATTCTAAGCTAAGCTCACAAGATCTTCATACTTTGGAGAAGTGAAGGAGTCACCTACCCTTGTTGTATATTGAAGATATTCCCCTAGTTAAGCTCGAGAATCCTAGTTTAAGATCCTTTGGTCATCTTTTCTTATAGTGCACCAAATTTGGATCACCTTGATAAATTACTCACATCATACCCACAGAAAGTGAAAATTTTAATATATGGGTAGGCACTTTTAGTCCTCCCATGTGCAAGGTTGTGGGAAATTCTTTTGTCCCTACAACTGAAGGTCTTTAATAAAGGTTGAGGTTACTTACTCATTAAAGGTATAGCTATGAGCCTAAAAATATTAATACACCCACTTGAATAATTTTAGACTTGTTAGTGCGTATGGTTCACTCATTAACACATCAAACAGGTTCACATTTTAAGCCAACAAGAGGAAACTTGTCCATTTTGAGCCTTAGGATTTTTATTTTTGTCTTTTTCTTTGTGTCACGACTTTCTCTACAGCCACAACTTTGATCCAAGGTTGAAAATATATTCATAAACTTGGTCCAAAGCTAAAGTCTAACCAAAATAAGCATCATAGACCCCTCATTCTCTTTCAAGCATGACAATGATGATGATATCATTTTTTATCTAGGAAAATATATTGATGAGCCCTTTGGTAACATTATCTTGAGCAACCTATCCATCTTAAGTAGTGAAAGAAAAGAATACATGGTTAGGTACCTTATAGGCATTCTACCAAACTATACCCTTGAACATCTAGGCAGGGGAAACCTTTCAAATACTAATCTATTAAATCCTCTACCTAAAATTTTAATTCCTCATCCATTAAGCCCCCCATCAAGCCCTCTAAATCCAAAACCATTAAGCCATCCATATAAACTTATAATCCATTGTCACTTAATCCCTCTGTTAACCCATAAATATCCCAAACCATTAAATCATCCACCAATCTGGATATCAATCCTAATTCTAATTCATCCATCCTAGTAGGTCCTAATCCCTTGACCATTACGCCTCTTAGTTTGAATGGCCTGTGTGTCAACACCCATCAAGAGGAAACCATTCTAGCACAAAATGAGCCTTCATGCTTAAGGAAATGCCAAAACCAATATGTGATTAACCAAATCCATGTCTCAAAAGAAAAAACCACCCTATCTCCTTGCACAAATACCCCATAAAATATACCTTCTAATCTTAAGCAGCTACTTTATGAATTTGGTCAAATCAATCAATCCATTCAAACCAATCAAAATAATCAAACCTATCATCCCAACATAGCTATGAAAAATGTTATCAAAGGGCTACTTGTAAGGAATCAAAATCATGAATCTAGGGAGTTATACCACACACCTCACAAGAACAAATATTTCAATTGATGTCATCCAAAACCCCCCTAACATTGGTATTCCCATAAATTGGTCCATGCAAAAGGTTGAACAGTGTTCATCCACCCCTTTTAAGATATCTATAAAATCCAAGATCCATAAGCCTCATTAAATCAATAAACATCCTTTTTATCAAAGCTTGAACCTAAAAATATACATTAATGATTTAATTGATCAAGGACATATCATGCTTGAGAAATACATCCCTACATTACAAAATGAACATCAAGATCCTTGCCCCACACATGGTCAAACTTATTCACAACTAACTCAAGGTCAAAAAACCTCCATCAACCCCATTAATCCTAATCCAACATAGAAATCCTCTCAAACCCCCATTGATCTCCTCCAAGGACAAATTTTACCTTTGTTTGATGTGGATTCCTCACAAAAATGCAATTTGAAAATCCTAAGCTACCTAGCAATGGATTTGCATCTTGCTTCCAAAGTAATGAGCATCCTATCACAAATCAAATGTATAAAATCATGAAATATCAAGGCAAAGGATTAGGCCTCCATGAGTAAGGAGTTATAGAGCTCATTCATATGTATACAAATCATGGATTTTAAGGCATTATCTAATATAGTTCTTTTGAGGAGAAAAATAAGGATGTTAATATTACAAGTGCTAGGGTAACTTATCTAACCATCTAAATGGGTAACCACCACCATTCCTCTAAGGAACTTTCTATCACCCCTTATTTTAGTGACTGTATCACGCCCATTACCTTCATCACCAACCCTTTCATTGACCCTATCACTAACCTTGACCATCCACTATCTTTGTCCATTACCCTAGATCAACAAAATCACACACCATGTGACCTATTCTATAATGATGAATCTATTGCCACCTCCATGAGACTTCAAGATCATATATCCCTTAAGGATCATGGATCGTATCTCCAAGTTCCTAAAATTCTTACACCCAACTAGTCTTAACCCTAAGAGTTTCAATGACCAAAGGCATTTTATATATGGATCAAAAAGTACCATATGCCTAAGCTTGTTATTCCAAATCTAAGAACCCCAAATCCCAATAACCAAAAATTCTAAAATCCAAAGTTCATATGGTTTCCAAAATCAAAACTTGAAAAGACAAGGACCTCAAAGAAAATATCCATGAATCTAAAGCAAGAATTCAATGGTCTATAATCCATAAAGCCTAAAATGTGGCAATCCAATTGGATTCTAAAATCTAACATTCTTAAATCCACATGATCCAAATATTCAAGAAAAAACTGATAAGAAAAACCATAAAACTCATTTGGTTCCTAAAATATGGTAATATGGATACTCACTCCAAAACTCAAACTCTCTCTATCCACGAGTATACAAATTCATGATCTCCTAAGCCAACAAATCCCAAAACACCAAAACCTAAAAGCCACCATCACATCCAACAAAAGAATCTATCTCCAAACCCAACATGGCAAGTAAACTTGTAAGTCCCACTTCCCATTAGCCCTAGGACATCTCCACATACTAGATGTGTAAGGTGCATGTTCATTCCAAGGAGTTTGGAGCACATAATGATCATCCCATACAAAATTCTTACAAGAAATTTGAGCATGTTAGAGAAATTCTATTTTTTAATGGAAGGTAGGGGAGAGGATCTAGTAGTCGTGCACCCTAACTTTGTGGCCCTCAAAATCTAACTTATTAATGTTGAATGACTCAAAAAATTAATTATAGCATCTTCCTCTGCTAGTTGGTTGCTTAAAATAAAGCTTGAATTCATCATTATCAATTTGATGCCTTTTTATGCATAGTCATAAAAGGTGTTCAAAAAACCACTGTTCTAACCCCTACCCATCATAGTCAATTATCACCCCTGATTGCACTTGCACCAATAATTGAATATATTAGTAACTAAACAAATATAAACTACCTTATTTCCTAAGTATCCTAAAACTATATGAAATTTTTCTTATTTTTGAACATTTTATATCTATAAATTATTATAAATTATTAATAAATTATAGATGAGTAAAACACTTTAAACCTAACCCTACTATTTTATCCCTAATACATATTCACATTTCAACCTAAACTCTCAGTATTTTTCGATACTCTAATACCACCCAAGCTAGTTCATCCTCCACTGCCGGGCCATGGTGCTTCATCCACCACTCTTTGAAGGTGTCATGTCCACAAGTAGGAGAGACAATGTGTATGTTGTCATGGAAGGGATGTGTCAACCAAGGCTTTCACATTTTGTTTTTGTTGTATTAGGTACTTGGTTTACCTTCATTGTTCTCACTGCATTTTTGGTTTTGCAAACCACAACTCCTCTTGGGGCTATGACCCATTTCTCTGTGATGGCCGTACGGAAGCTCACACAGCCGTCCACAGTGTCCACAGGTGAAAGAAATTTCAAACTCTTCAAATGATAAAAAAATTCAAATTGAGATATATATTCAATTCACCGGAATCTAATCATTACAAATATAGCCTCCTGGGCTTGGAAAATCGCTACAAAAAATGAAAGAATTAAAGAATTGGGTGAAACTTGGCGTATGTTGGTCTTTGAACTCAGTTGGATGCCTGGCGAGTACATTCAGCAGGAAAGCCCTGCGGAAATCTTTTACTGTCCGAACAGTAATCATAAATCATGTAGTTCTTGCGCACCCATTCAAGTTTCTGCTGCTCACTGGACTCCAATGCCTCTGCAGCATACCATGAATTCACAGAGCAATCAGAGGAGGCAGAGCATGTCTCTGCTTTGAAATTTCCATAAGAGGCCACAAAGGGGGATTTGCTCCAGTCGATCTTCACTGCACCGCCTCTCGTTGCCCAATCGTCTGCGTTCCACAGGCTCGAATATATTCTCATCGCTTGATTCTTCGGATATGCCACTCCCAGATCCTCGCTGTTCTTGAATACTCTCACCGGAGTTCCATCCACAGAAAACCTGCAGAACATCAGAAATACGTATTATAACTACAATGATGGTGATGTTAAAACTACAAGGCCAGGCTAAAGAGGACACATTCACTGGTTGATTTGAAGTTGCAGGGACAATATTAACGTACATGATTTGTTGGGGATTCCAGAGCAGGGAGTAAGTGTGGAAGTCTGCGGTGGGGTCAAACCAGAGGTAGAATTGCTGCTCGCGATTTCCTTTGCCTTGTGAGAAAACATTGGTGTGCATAATGTAGGGATCTCCAGACAGATTTCCCAGAAACTCAAAGTCTATTTCGTCGTGCGTATTCCCTTGTGATGAGAGCTGCGCCAGAGCATCAACATTTTATTAGACCATGCGCAACTTCCCACAACAATTCTACTAATTTCAGGACTATACAATGAATTGAATGGACAGACTTACATAGTATGCAGTGACAGTACCGGCCGAGTTACCGGGCACCAGCTTGATTTGCATATCAATCTTGCCAAAGAGATATTCATTCTTGGATTGAAACCCTGAACCTGTTTTAATACAGCAGAGGAAGAGATAAGCATACTGTTCAGCATACTGCGAAAAAAATATATGCACTTGCAGTAAGCGAATGAGATAAATACCTGAGGACTGATCGAGATTGAGCTGCAACCGTTGGCCATTGTCGAGTATCTTAGCACGATCATTTCCCCATGTGATGTCGAAGTCATTGTAGAAATTTGCAGAAACAAGGTGGGAGAATGAGAGTGCAAGGCTTAAGAGGACACATCGAATGAGGTCCATTGGTAATGGAAGGCAAGAATGCAGTGAGTAGGAGTATTGATGCGGTGAATGGTGATTATTGAGGAAAATCAATGGGACTTATATAGGCAGGGTCAGGGTCAGGTAAAGGAACGGAAAGTATCAAGAAATTTCCTCGGGAGTTGCTAAATGGATGAGTTGGACCGCAGTTTGTATTTACGAGTAGACAAGGTTTTGGGTTTTATTGCACGCGGAATTCCAGCCAGAAGAGTGTAGTGTTGAGCAGGGATACCTAGGTGTATGCATTATGAAACAGCTGTTTGGAGGCTGCCCAAACTGCAGTGTCTTGGATGTTGACGTCTCATCGTCCACAAACCGGTCAAACGCCGCGTAAAGCTCCTGTTTTTTTTAAGATGGAGGAGGACCATCTTTGGGCGGGTATAGATATTGGAATAGTATTTAATTGTCACGGTAAATTTTGCATACCAATGGCTTAATTTATGTTTTTTATTTAGATATTTTTTTATAAATAAAGTATATACTAACAATTGCATCTTAGTGTGCAATGGGTACATTGAGGAGGTGTGGAAGGTCAATTAGGATAAATTTTGGTCTATTTTTTACAAATTGATGTTGTTTGTGCAATAAAGGTCTCAATGGAGAAGTGATAGCTTCAAATAAATTATGGATCCACTTACAAGGATGCAAACATGATTGAAATAAAACCTCTGAATTAGGAAGATAGTCAAGTTCCATTACCAACAAGCTCATGTTATGTTTGCAATAAGGAGAGAGGGAGAGGTAGGGATAGAAAGAGGGAGAGATAGAGGGGGGAAGAGTGAGAGATAGAGGGGTAAGGAGATAGAGATAAAGAAGGAGAAGGAGAAGGAGAAGGAGAAGGAGAGGGATATGGAGAGAAGAGTAGAAGGAGATGGATAGATAAAGAGAGGAGAGTGGGATAGATAGAGATGGAAGAGATAAATATGTAGAGAGGGATAGATAGAGAGATGGATGGATAGAGAGAGGGAGACATGTCTAGAGATAAAGGGAGAGAGAGGAAAATAGAGTAGAGATGAAGATAGAACAAGAGAGGAAGAGGGAGAGAAATGGATAGAGAGATATAGGTAGAGATAAATACAGAGAGAGAGATGAAGATAGAGAGGGAGAGATAGAGAGGACAAGATAGAGGAAGATGGAAAGGGAGAGAAAGAGAGATATAAATGGTGAGATAGAGTGATAGAAAGATAGAGATATAAAGAGATATAGAGAGGGGAGGAGAGGGAGAGAGAAAAAGAGATAGAAAAACAGAGAGAATTAGAGATAGGTAAATAGAGATAGAGAGAGGGAGAGAAAAATAAGGAGAGAAAGAGAAAGGGAGAAAGAAGTAGGGGGGATAGAGATATATGGGAAGAGAAAGAGACAGAGTTAGAGATATATGGGAAGAGAAAGATAGAGATAGAGATATATATGTGAAGAGAAAGGGAGAGAGAGGTAGACATATAGATATAAATAGGTGGATATGGAGGGAGTGAGGGAGGTAGAGATGGGGAGAGAGATACGTAGAGGAGAGATAGAGAAGAGGGAGAGAGAGGAAGAGAGAGAAGAGGGGGGAGAGGGAGAGAGGGAGAGAGATAGGTGGAAAAGGGAGAGAAAGAAGAGGGGGAGAGAGGGAGAGTGATATGTAGAGAGGGAGAGAGAGAAGATGGGGGAGAGAGGGAGAGATAGCTTAATATATATAGAGGGAAAGGGAGAGACAAAAAGGGGGTAATATAGAGAGATGGAGGATGAAGAGAGAAATAGAGATATAGATATAGAGTAGGAGAGATGGGAGTGATGGAGTGAATGAGAGAGAGAGGGGGGAGAGGGAGAGATAGCTCAATAAATATAGAGGGGAAGAGGGAGTGGCATAGATAGTGGGAGATATAGAGAGATAGAGAGCGACAAGGAGATATATCAATCACCCTCCCTATATCTCTAGCTATTCATCTTTATCTCTTTATCTAAATATATTAATTATTAATTATAATAATTTCATATTTATATTTAATAATTTTTATTATAGAATATAATATATAATAATAATAACATGACTTATATATACTATTATATATAATAATAAATATAATTATATTATATATGATTTAATCTGTATTATATAAAATATATATAATATATTAATTATATTTTGTATTATAATTTATTTATTTTTTGTATTATATAAAAATATAATAATTATTAATTATTAATTGTAATAATTTTATATATGTATTTAATGGTTTTGTTAAAGAATATAATATACAATAATAATTAGTAGTAATATAATTATATTATTTATAATTTTTTTTTATTATATAGAATATACATTATTTATTAATTATGCTAATATATACTTAACTACATAGGGTAAAGGATGTTGTTATGTTAAAACCTAAATGTGCTCATTATTAAGATCTTGGCCTGGTAATTTTCATTTTAATAAACATACTCTAAAACCCTCATTAAAACCTTATTTTTAGGTTGCAACTTGCCAAATTGGAGAAGTGACAACTCAATACTAGTGAGGAAGAGTTTCGAGGAGCAGAAACCAATAGTGACGGGGAAAGCAGCAAAAAATGGTGAAAAACAACCAGAAAAATGACAAAAAATGATGAATGACTAACATTTGCTTAATCCTCTTGCATTGATACGGACACAAGATAGCCATTGACACTGAAAATAAAAATAAATGTGACCTACCTGCCTCCCTTCAAATGATCAACGATTCCTGATAAAGGAACAACCTTGCAACCCGCCTCCCTGCTTTCTAGTCATTCATTGACAAAAAGAGCTTCAAAAGCTCAAATAATGACAGGCCTTTGGTGTAATTATTTTTTATTGATAAAAATGATAATTATGTCAAAGACATTCTCTATCGGAATTGAATCAGTTGTCTTCATGGATCTAACAATCAAAACTCTATTAGCTTGATGCAAGACAGTAGAAATGATTGTGTTCATTCGTTCTTCCCTCTCGTAAAGGATATATTTAAATACCATTGCTTACTATGACAAGGAAAACATCATCACTAAAATCTAATAAAATTGGGTAGTTGGGTGATAAATATAAGTTCATATTACCTTTATGTACTACCAAAAATCCATTAACAATTTCAAAAAATATTTGATTTAAAAAAACATGTCATTGAGGTAGACACTTGTCTCACACTAAACATTCCTCACTTAATGTCTAACAAATAATATTGTCACGTAATTAATATATTCATGTAAAACGCTGCAAATATCTTGTTTGGAGCTCAAGAATCAAAGAGCTTTGAAACCTTGATATTTTACATCTACTTTTAGTCTATAAATTGTGAATACATGGAAGCAATGTTTGTTATTTATTTTTTCCTACAAATGATGTGCATTTATTCTCATGGGCATGCTTGACAACATGACATAATTTGTGCAAAATCTTGAGGTAAATTACTCGCCATGGTTTCAATGATGTTTTTTGGTTTTTGGAATCTATATGCACGGCTAGATCATTTTTTGCAATGTTTTAATTCATCGTAAAACATTATGTTTTAATCTATTAAATGAAAACGTTGTTTATGTGGGTTCATGTATGGTTATTTTTCTGCTTAATACTTATTATTGAAGTTACTTTCACTTTATTCACATGAATTTATTAAAACATTATATGGAACGACATCCATTAGTTAGAACAGTAAATATTTTAATACTTCATTGGGTGCACTCGAAAATATTTGGTATGCCAACGGGTTTGTACAGATATTAATGATGCAAGCAAAAAATATTTTGCCTCCTAGCAAATAATCCTTCTTAAAATAAGTCAAAGTAAATTGTTTTTAAATTAAAATAATATTTAATTATTTTTAATTTTTATATAGTGAAGTGTGAAATTATTATTAATTGTTTGATTGTTAAATCATTTAACATTTAAATAAATAATTAAATCATTTGAAAAAAGCAAAAAAAAAAATTTAATCATTCAACCTAACAAATATTAACAATAGGTTTTTAAAAAGGGGCAACCCTTTGGTGAAATGGTGGGGCTTCTTTCCTGTAGAGCCAACAGCCAAGGTTCAAATCTCGCGGGGTTGCTCACTACTGCATTAACAATGGAGTTTGCTTACCTTGGTGTTAAGGGGCGGCTCCTTGGTGAACTAGTGGGGCTTCTTGCCTGTAGTGTCAACAACCAAGGCCCAAACGTTAATATCTTTACTTTAAGTGGGCGGTAGAGTAGGCGACCCTCCATGGTGGTGGAGGGAGGTGGCATGGTTGTCACAGTGGTGGATGGTTGGGGGTCTTTGGTGCCAAGCTGGAAGACTTGTCTGAAGGGTGGAGTTGGCTTGTCTTGTCGACAAGCTGGGCATACAGTGATGGACAGATATATCACTTGTTTCAATGAAAAGTAATGATCATTATTAATGGAAGAAATGTGAGTTCCTGTCTTAGTAAAGACATCTTGCATGCCAGGAGGGAGTACGATATGTGGAGGTTGGCGGTGCTTTTGTAGTCTAGGTTTATTTATTGAAAGCTTGGCTCATTTTTTGCCTTAAGCTTTCTCTACAAATGTGTGGTGTTTGTGGGTTTCTCTTTATCTCTCCTGTCAAGTGTTTACGGTGAGGGGTCGAGAATGGAAAAGAGCTCCAAATTTCTCATTGAGGTTTCGGTGGTAGGCCTTGCTTAGTTTTGGGTTGACACCTCAATCTCTCTGCGGTTGTCGGTGAGACATGCCTCTTTTAGGGAGGTCACTAACCAGAGATTGAAACGAATTCTGGTGAATTATGATTTGTTGGTGCTTGCGGCCGTGAAAATGGTGTTGGGCTCCAATCATTTAGAGTGTAGGGAGTATGGGAGAGAAAATCTGCACGTCTCTTCCCGTTTCCTTGCCTCTCTTTTGGACAATCTAGAGCCGAAGGCGGAAGCAAAAAGGTTGTTGATTAAATTGTTCATAGTGGACTTGGTTGAAGGTGTTGACGAGGTTCTTTGTGTGGTGATAGAAGGTAGGGGATGTCTGAGGCCTTGCGATGTGGAAAGGGTGAGCTCAGAGGGGACAGTGAAAATATTTCCTTTCCTTTTGGATTTGCAGGGACCGGGTTTGATGTGGCATCAGTCGATTGTGGTGGTCGCAATTATCTTTCCTAAGAATTTCTTCGGACTAATGGCGGTTGACAGTGTGGAGTGGAAGGTGAAATTTGAAGATTTCGCTAAATTGAACAAATTTTTGTAAGGTGGTGATGGCTCATTTTTTTGGTTGAGTGTTGCTAGTTCTGGTCTATCTAGTTTTTGGAAGCCATGGTTGTGTTGACGCCATTAATGTGGTTTGGTTTTGTAAATATTGGTTGGGTTCTCGGTGGTTCAGATAGAAATTTAGTATGGTTTTTGTAGTTGCTTATGAGGGCTGGTGTTTAGTGGGTTTACAATTCGCCCTCTTACCTGCATGGCAGAGGTTTGTATTTATGTTTCTATTATCAATAAAATACTATCTTATGTATCAAAAAAAAAAAAAAGTTTTTAAAAACTTTTTTAGTCAACATTTATTTTATAATATCTAAAAACTACTTATTTTATAATTATTTAAATAAAATAAGATAATACATGAATATTAGATTTATGGTGTAATCTTTATATATTGTGAGATCTCACTATAATAGTGAGTGAGTGCAATAATCATCATTTGTATAATAGTGAGTGCAATAATCATCATTTGTATAATTCTGATATTATGTATTGTATATTTATTATTTAACTATATACTTATTTTATATAAAATTAATATTATAACTATAATAAAAAAATATTAATAGTAAATAAATATTGATATATATTGAAGATACAAAACTATCAAAATGAAGTCGCTTCGTGCACCTACAAAGGATAGGCCTTTTTGTGATAAGCCTAGAAAGTGGCATGATGGAGGGAATTGAGCAGGGGATATCCAAAAGAATAAGTTTGATGGCCCTTGTCAAAGCTTTAAGCATGTGTTTGGGTTGATGGGGGGTGGTTTTGGATGTGAACCAAGAATGAAAGGAGGGGGTAATGGTTGTTGACTAGGCACGAAAGGCTTCCCACAATTTGTTCCCCAACATTAATATGTGTCTTGACCTATTTAGTGTGCTAGCACTCCCTCGATAGTCACCTTTAGAGAGGAAATCAAGAGTGAAGTGGTTGAGAATAAAGCATATTTTATAGAGATGGGTTTGGTTGAATGATTTTGAAGGTTTTGGTCAAGCCTTTCTAAATTGCATCAATTGATTTCAAACACATAGTGCCCCATTGTGGAGGGTGATATTCAAATTTAGCCTTGCACATAGGGGTTTTTTGTGGTAGTATTTAACAATGTTCGAGATAGGCATACAATCCTCTATGACTATTAATGGAGTTATGGACAACACCTTCTCATGCTAAAACCTTGACATCCTTCCTTCAACCCAATGAATCTTTTGATGCTACTCCAATCTAGGTAAGACTTCTGAATCTTTACAATTCTGGTTTGAATCTTGTTTTGAAGCTATAGGCAACACACTAGGGAAGTTTTTGGGGGTGGATGAGGGCTCATCAAATTTTATGCATACCACATATGCCTGAATCTTGGGGGAGATGATTGTAACCAAGGATCTTTCAACAAAAATCTCTCTAAAAACAATAGGTGAGTGCTAGAATCAGTTGCTAGATTGTGAAGGTTTACCCTTTCGCTACCAAAAATGTTTCAATACTATGAATTTTGCTACTCAATGCTCAATGCATAAATCAAAAATTCAGCCCACATGGTGGAAATATGTGTCTCCCCATCATTATTCAATGAAGAAAGAAGATTATTTCCAGACTGCTAAAACCTTTGTTGATGCCCTAAAGAAATCTAGCAAGAATACCAGTCAAAAGGTTACTCCAAGTAAATCTCAAACCACTCAGAGGGACATCGATGATTCTACTCCTATGGGGAGGAGTAGCATTAAGGCTACCAAGGACCTAAAGTCAAATTAGTTGTTGATGGATTAGTCAGTGTGCACAAAAAATTTTCCAAATAGGGGAGGGAAAAGACTCCCAGACAAATTAGTTGAGGCTGGGAGTACTAAAGCTTCTAAGGATAACTGGATAGTGGTACAAAGAAAAAGAAAGAAAAATGAGGTAATTTTTAACATGTACCTCCACTCCCATACCAAATGTGAAGTAAAATCATAGATGTTATGATATTCTAAGGACTGATATGCTTTCCATTTTATAGCTCGTTTATGGGTTTTGGTTTGAATTTGTGGGGATGAGGTCCCCCCTTTATGATCTCATCTGGTATGGTCTAGGCTAAATTTTCCACTCCAATTTAAAAGGGTGTGGCCCTACATAGCCACTTTTACCGATAAAAAAAATAGTAATAGTAGTTTTTAAAATGTATAATCGATATCTATTTTATAATTTTTGAAAACTACTTATTATATATCTTTCTCTCTCCATCTCTCCCCCCATCTCTCATACTCTATATCTCTATATCTCTATTTCTCTTTTTATCTCCCTCTCACTCATAGCTCTATCTCTTTCTATCTATATCTTTGTCTACCTATATCTTCCTATCTCTCTCAATATCTCTCTATCTATTTTTTGTTAGGATAAGTGGCATTATAATTTCTATCCTAAGTTGATTTATGTGTCTCCATGATCTTTGAAAAGCTTTATGGGAGACATGAGGGACAAAATATTTATTATTTATTTTCCTATGACAAATTGTAATTACATTCAAAGAGGTGGACCCATTACAATGGCGGTTACTAAGCATCCTGGGAGAATGCTCCTCTTGGGCATCCAACTTTCTAGGTTGGGACCACTTGAGTGTGCATGTCCTTGTAGGTTTTTTATGCTCTTGTATGGTTGGGAACCCAAGTGTGCATGTTGGTGCATGATCTTGCATGTAGCCATCAAAGAGTTATGGAGCACTCAAGTTTGACCAATTCCTATTAGTTGTGGGTTAGGCACCCATGTGAAGGCCATGTGATAATTTAATATTTTATTTCATGTCTAAGGGTTTTCCATTGGATTAGGGTCTCTATGGGTTGAATTTAGGTAGTTTTATGGTTGCTATCAATGGTTCATGCTTTTCTCCCAATTTTTCCTAGTCTTACATCTGCTATTGAGGAAGCTTAGAATTTGGATAATTATTCTAGAGATCATATGTTTGGTGCTTTAATTTCTTATGAATTAAGAGAGTTTGGTCAAGATGCTACAAAGAAAGCAACTACTTTGAAAGTTTACAAGACATAGAAGGTTGATGAATCAGATCTGGATGATCTTGATGAGGTGAAAGAAAACTTTGTATGGAGATTAAAAAAGGGCACTAGTAAATACAATGGTAGTTGTTAGAGTTATCATGCATTAGCTAATAATTAATTAATCATTAATTGATTATTAGTCTAATTTATTCTCATGCACTTAAGCTAAACTTAGGAGTGTTTTCACGCTTTATTAGTTGAGCTAATATTAGATCATTATGTCTCATCTCATGTGATGTTGACACTTGTCATCATCTGATCACTTTCTCATTTGGGGTTTTGCTCTTATAAGCACTCACCCTCATTGTAATTATATCTCGAGCTTTCATATTTTCTTGAGAGTCTCTTGCTTCTGTACCTTTTTCTTGTTGAGGAATATTGCATATATTATTTGCAGATCTCTTGCGTGGAAGGTGTATTTGTTTGTTGTTTGATCCTATGGCTCATGGTTTTGTTTCACAATTCTAACATAAGTTACCCTTTAAATGTTTCAATTATGGAAAGATAGTTCATTATGATTCTAATTTATGTCCAATCAAAGTTTCAAATGAAAAACATAAGGACTGTAAAAGGAAAATTTGTCATGAAGAGTTATTATGTTGAAAAAGAGAATGGTGTATCTAATGATGGGGAATCAAACTATCTTGATGATGATAGTGATGAATGCTTGTTCATGGCTCTAAAATTTGGAACTAATTCTACTAATTCCAAAATATGTATGAAGAAAAGTGCTCCAGTAATAGGTCACAACATTGAAGGAAATATGGTGACTCCTTTTCATGCAAGAGAAGAAAGGAATTACTCAATAATTGACAATGGATGCTCAAATCATATGACAAGTGATAAGAGTAAGCTTTTTAAATTTCAGAAGTATGATGGTGGTCTTGTTAATTTTGGTGATGGTACATCTGCTAAGATCTATGGAAAAGGTTCAATTAGTTTTGATAGCAAGCATAAAATAGATGATGTTCTTTATTTCAAGGGTCTTCGGCATAATATTCTTAGTGTAGGAAAAATGTGTAGCAGACAATGCAATTTGATGTTTTAGGATGGTGGTTGTGAAATCAAAAAAGGAAGTTCTAGAACTTTGGTTGTTGTAGGAACAAGGACATAAGGTAATGTTTATCAACTCAAAGGTAGTGGTGCTAAATCCTTTATGTCTCAAATCAATGAAATTTGTCTATGGGATAGAAGAATGGGTCACATCAATTTTGACAACCTAGAAAAGATCAGTTATGTTGATGATGTGAGAGACATGCCAAATATTACAAATCCTATTAATGCAATTTGTAAGAAATATTAGTTTGGAAAACAAACAAAGAAGAGGTTCAAGACTAAAGAATATTCTATCGCAGATCCTTTGGAGTTGGTACATAAAAACCTATGTTGACCTACCAAAATAAGAAGCTCTCAAAGTGATAGGTATTTTATGTTGTTGATTGAGGATTATTCTAGAATGACTTGGGTAATATTTCTTAAAGAACAATTAGAATCCCTAGATAAGTTCAAAGCATTTAAATCTATGGTTGAGAATGAAATGGATGTGAAAATCAAGTGCTTAAGGTCTGACAGAGGTGGTGAGTTCACCTCTAATGAGTTTAACATTTTTTTGTGAAGATCATGGGATAAAGAGGCATTTTCCAACTCCTAGGATTCCTCAACAGAATGGAGTTGTGGAGAGGAAGAATATAACAATTCAAGAAGCAACAAGGACTATGATGAAGTAAGGAAGTCTACCGGGTATCTATTGGAGAGAAGCAATTCATGCTACAGTCTACATTCTTAATAGAGTTCAAGCAAGAGTGAACAATTCAAAGACTCCTTATGAGCTATGGTATGGTAAACCTCCTACTCTGAAATAGTTTAGAGTGTTTGGAAGTAAATTCTATATCAAAAGAGATGAAAATAACTTAGGAAATTTTGCTGCAAGATCTAATGAAGGAATCTTCCTTGGATACTCTACAAGAAGCAAAGCATATCGATGCTATAATAAAAGGTTGAAGGAGATTGTTGAAAATGCAAGTGTTAAAGTGGATGAAGAACCACATTAGAGTCATGTATTGATACAAGGATATGAATATGATGAATCCCCTTGCAATGAAGAAGAAAAATAAGAGAAAGAAGAAGAGATGATAGTTGAAGAGGAAGAAGATCTAGAGAAGATCCCTAAGACTACTAAGAATGTGAGGAAAGAAGTCATGCGGAAACACCTTCCTAACACAAAATCCTCAGGAAAGACTTGTGCAAAAAAAGCATTCATTTAACAGTTACATTCATTGAGATACACATTCATAGAACACAATAATACAAATTATCACACACAAAGATAACACCAAATTTACGTGGGAGAACCCTTACGAGAGAAAAACCCACACACCAAGTAAAGTCACTTTGTATTACAATAAATAGATTACATACATAGTTAAAAACTTCACTCTCAAATGTTAACTCACAGCAACAATGCAATCCCTTGGTCGACCTCACTTCCCGATTACATTTCTCACACTGTTACAATGCAAGAAGAGCATACCATCTAGCACCAACCTACCACCATTACGGTTTCATTAGTTTTACTATCTTCACCGAAAAGCTTCCTTCGTCTCGAGCCACACACACCACCATCCAACATGCATCAAGTCGCACAATAATTAATTTGGTTACAGATAATATTTTCATATTTTCTCTCTGTCAACCCCCGAGTCAGATCATGCATTTAATGGAAATATATCGCTATTAGGAAATATATCTTTCAGTCCAATGATTGTTGATTCACAACAGTGATGTAGAATCAATGAATGAATTTGTGCCACATGTCGACACATCACTCATCCACTGCTTTTGGAATGTTGCCAAGACTTTGGGATATCTCTCTCCCTAAAATCCCCATGTCACATCGATAAGCACTAGCAAGATATCACTAAAATGTCTAAGAGACATTGGAGGATCTCACACCGGCACCACCTTGTCACACCTACATTGCTCCCACCACACCATTGATGAGACACGCCTAGTTGAAGAGACTTGGGAGTATCTCTCACCAACACCATAAGGTCACCTCGACACAACAGTCCACTAGGCTCATAGTCCTCAGAATGTCAAATAGACACAAAATGTCGAAGAGACATTTATGAATGTCTTGCCAAAAAGTATGACTCACACTGACAAAAAAAGGGATCACCAAGTCGGGAGAAACCTAAACTTCAAAACCTTCAATCGGAGGTTAGGAAATTCCTGAAACCCACGACAATAAGGAGTTCACCATGTCAACAGGTTATGAAACTCATGAACCCCGTGACATAGGTTCTAAGGTTTAGAAATCCAACGACCTCGTGACAAGCTCAATGTCTCCAAGTTATGAACTTCTAGAACCCTGCGACTTAGGTTTCAAGCTTTTGGATTTCGGCGATAGTCCAAAAATCAAGGCCAACAAAGGGAAAAATGCCAAGTCTTTAAGAGAGGTTCAAGCCAGCAAGTTGAGGCATATTTTCCAACAAGCTCCCACTTGACGAAGACTTACTAGCTTCCTCTAAACTCAAAGTTATTGCAATTCATAGGCCCTAAGGCCCATCGAACTAGCACACCACTTATACTTGTTTGTGCTCATGGGCTTTGCCAATGCATCAATGACATTCTCCAAAATATCCACTTTTTCCAGATTAACCTTTCCATCCTCCACTATATCATGAAAAAAATGATACTAAACATCGATATGCTTCATCCTGGCATGGAAAGTGGGATTTTTCACCAAACAAATAACACTCTAACTATCACAACACATCATAATCTACCCTGCAATAAACCCAACATCAGAACACAAAATTCTAATCCAAACAACTTCTTTATAGGCATGTGTTGCTGCCATATACTCTACCTCAGTAGTAGATAAAGCGACCATAGCTTGTCGTTTGCTCATCCAACTCACTACACCACCAAATAACATGAAGATGTATCCACTGGTGGATCTTCTATTGTGAATGTCCCCTGCATAATCAGAATCCACATACCCACAAATGATAAGAGATCTTTTTGATCCAACCGAGTTGCTATGATAACACAAATCATACTTCGAAGTGCCCTTCAAATATTTGAAAACTCTCTTCACAACATCCCAAAGCGGTCTTCCTGGATTAGCCATAAACCAAATAAGTACTCCCACTGCTTGGGCAATGTCTGGCCTTGTACAGACTATTGCATACATTAAACTACCAACAACACTTGCCTAAGGCACTCTGGTCATGTCCTCCATCTCGGTAGGAGATTTTGGACAATCTTCAATAAATAGCTTTGTTCCCTACAAAACTAAAACAACTAGTTGCTTGCAATCAGTCATACCAAATCTCTTTAGGATGGTGTTGATATACTTACTATGGCTGATCCAAAGCTTTCTACTCTCTCTATCCCTTTTTATTTCCATCCCCACAATATACCTTGCTACACCCAGATCTTTCATTTCAAACTTTGTTGACAAAAGATATTTTAGATCAAAAATCATAGTCTTACTATTTCTTATGAACAACATGTCATCAACATACAAGGCAATAATAAGAACTTGATCATTTTCAGTTTTGTAATAAACAGAACAATCTGATTTTGATCTCACAAATCCCAATGACAACACAAAGGTGCCAAACTTTTGGTATCACATTCTAGGAAATTTCTTCAAACCATACAGAGATTTCTTTAACTTGCAAACCAAGCTTTTTTTAGCTTTTTCAACGAAGTGCTCAGGCTGGGACATATAAATTTCTTCTTTCAACTCTCCATGAAGAAACATTGTCTTCACATCCATCTACTCGATCTCTAAGTCATGTGATGCTGCAATTGACAAAAAAATTATGATAGATGTTAGCTTAGCTATAGGGGAAAATATTTCTCCATAATCAATTCCCTCCACCTAGGAATAAATTTTTGTGACCAACCAAGCTTTATACTTCTCAACATTGCCATCCAGACCAATATTTTTCTTAAATACCCATTTACAGCCAATAGGATTTCGCCCTTCAGGCAGGGGTACCAAATCCTAGGTTTCATTCTTTTTCAAAGATGCCATTTCCTCATTCATGGCTTCCAACCAGGAATTTGAATCAAACATATTAATTGCCTCTTTCATAGTCCTAGGCTCATCAGTGCTAGTAATAAAAGCATAGGCACAGTTCAAAACCAACATGGAAAATCCATACCTTTCAGGTTGTCGCTTCTCAATGTAGACCTCCTCACAAGGTGAGGACGAGGTTGTGGTTCATCTTCTTCAGAACTCTTAGAGCTTCAGTTTTAGGTACACTTTGTAGTTCCTCTTTATTTGGAGTTTGAGGGATTTCAACTACATCATTCTTCTTTTCTCTTTCTTTTGTCTATGACTGTAGATCAACTTATGAAGGCTTCAACTCATGAAAGATTACACTTTTTTTTTACAAAATCTTCTCAGTAACAGAATTCCAAAGCTTATATCCTTTTACACCCATGCCATAGCCAATGAAGACACATTTGACAACCTTTTTCTCTGACTTTGGTCTTTTCTCATTTGAAACATATGCATATGCCTCACAGCCAAAGACGCGGATATGTCTCAGAGAGGGCTTCTTACTAGACCATGTCGCTAAAGGGGTTTTGTCAACAAGGGTTGAACAAGGTGAACAATTTATCAAGTAACATGTTGTAGCCATAGCCTCAGCCTAAAACTTCTACTCGAGACCAACATTGCTCAACATACTTCTCCCTCTTTCCATCAATGCCATGTTCAACCTTTCAACAACTCCATTCTACTATGGAGTATAAGGCATCGTTTTATGCCTTTTAATCCCATGGTCTTTGTAGTACCTTTTGAAATTTGTAGAACAAAACTCACCGCCATTGTCCATTCTCAAGCATTTAATTTTCCTTCTAGACTAATTTTCTACCAAGTTTTGAAACTCTTTAAACCAACTTAACACTTATGTTTTACTCTTTAGAAAATACACAAATGCCCTTCAAAATTCATATAAAAGAAACATATATTTGAGACGATAATGAAGGAACATTCATTGGACCAAATACATCGAATGAACATAATCTAGTATACCAGAAGACTTATGAGGACTAGAGTAAAATGAAACACATTGTTGGTTTCCATAATTGAAATGTTCGCAAAAATCTAACTCATGGTTACAATCATCAAGCCCTTCAACTAGATTTTATTTTTCAGGGATTTTAATCCTTTCTCTCCTATGTGACCGAGTCTATGATGGCACAACATGGTTTTCTCTGCTAGGAGTTTCACCTCCAAGGAATTTTCACCCAGAGGCACTTCATTCTCTTTCTCTACATGAGCAACTTTGCTTGACTTTACAGAGACGTTACATTGAACAAGACATGCATCCAATTTGTACAGAGTGCCTATGTGTGCACCCTTAGCTAGTACCATTGATCCTCTAGTCATCTTATAGCCTCCACTTGAGAAAGAAACTTGCACGCCAACGTCATTCAACTTACTAACAGAAAGCAGGTTACGAGCTAAACCTGGTATGTGTAGTATGACATCAATTCTTTTGATTCTTCCATCAAGGAATTGGATTCTGACTTTTCCACAACCAACAATTTCTAGAGTTGAATCACTTTCTAGGTACACCTTTCCACTAGCATACATTTCATAATTAGTGAACCAATCTCTGTGAGATGTCATGTGAAAAGATGCACTTGATTCAATTAGCTAGACATCATCCGATGCTTGAGTCAGACATTATTCGATGCTTGAGTCACCAAGGTCACAATGAAGGCATCTACATCACTCTGAGAAGAGTCATTTTCTGGAAAGTTCTTCTTCTTTTTCTCCTCCTTACAATCCTTTTGGATATGACCAGTCTTCTCACAGTTCCAGCATTTCACCTTGGACTTCTTACTAGGAGACTTTGATCTCCTTCATATTTGGATTTAGAATTATTTCCTCTCTCCTTTGATCTACCCCAAACAACAAGGGCCTCCTTGGCCATTTTAGAAGACTTCCTTTTCATTTCTTCTAATAATAGTGAGGCAATCACATCTTCCATCTTGAAAGTAGATGTTGTACTTCCAATAGCCATTACCAGATGATCCCTTGTGTCAGGTAAGGAGCATAACAGAAGCATACAACAATCCTCCTCATGCATCTTCACACCCATAGACACCAACTGAGCAACAATCATATTAAATGAATTTAGATGGTCTGATATAGATGCCCCTTCTTCCATCTTCAAGGAGTACAACTTCTTCCTTAGGAATAATTTATTCACCAGAGACTTTCCCTGATAAATGTCACCAAGTTTCGTCCATAATGAAGATACGGTCTTCTCCTCATGGACGTTTAGGAGTATAGAATTAACCTGACAAATTCTTATCAACCCTCTAGCTTTTCTATCTGCGAGGTCCCAATCTTCTTGCTTCGTACCTTGTGGCATAGTTCTAGACACAAATCCAGAGGTCTCTATCCACCAATAGGTCTTCCTTTTGAGTCTCCACAACTCAATTTTTTTGCCATTGAACTTTTCAATTTCTACTCTTTCTGATGTGCTTGCCATCTCAATATGTAACCAAGACAAACAATTCTTCTTTTGCAAGACTCCCACTAAACAAGATTAGCACAAAAAACCAACCCTACTCACAAAGATAACACAACTAGCTAGGCTCTAATACCACTTGTGAGGAAAGCAATGGTGTGGAAATTCCTTCCTAATGCAAAAACCTCAAGAAATAAATGCAGAAAAAACATTCATTTAACAAATTGCATTCATTGAGATACACATTCATAGAACAAAAGAATAGATAAATTATAACACATAGAGATAACACAAAATTTACGTGGGAAAACCCTTACGAGAGAAAAACCCACACACCAAATAAAGTCACTTTGTATTACAGTAAATAGATTACATACAAAGTTATAGACTTCACTCTTAGATGTTAACTCACAACAACAATACAATCCCTTGGTCAACCTCACTTCTTGATTACAGTTCTCCTCACACTGTTACAATGCAAGAAGAGCATGATTACAGTTCTCCTCACACTGTTACAATGCAAGAAGAGCATACCATCTAGCACCACCCTACCATTGTTAGGGTTTCATTAGTTTCACTATATTCATTGAAAAGCTTCCTTCATCTCAGGCCACACACACCGCCATCCAGCATGCATCAAGTAGCCCAACAATTAATTCAGTTACAGAGAATATCACCATATTTTCTCTTTTTCAACCCCCAAGTCAAATCATGCATTTAATGCAAATATATTTCTATCAAGAAACACAACTTTTATTCTAATGATTGTTGATTCACAATAGTGATGTAGAATCAATGAATGAATTCATTCCACGTGTTGACAAATCACTCATCCACCACTTTCAGAATGTCACCAAGACTTTGGGAGATATCTCTCCCTGAAAACCCCATGTCACATCAATAAGCACTAGTGAGATATCATTGGAATGTCTAAGAGACATCAAATGATCTCACACCAATACCACCCTATCACACCGACATCGCTACCACCACACCGTCGATGAGACACACCTAGTCGAAGAGACATAGGAGTATCTCTCGCCGACACCATAAGGTCACCTAGACAGAATGGTCCACTAGGATTACAGTCCTTAGAATGTCGAATAGACATAGAATGTTGAAGAGACATTTATGAATGTCCTACCAACAAGCATGACTCATGTCAACAACAAAAGGGATCGCCAAAATGGGAGAAACCCGAACTTCAAAACCTTCAATCGGAGGTTAGGAAATTCTTGAAACCTGCAACAACAAGGAGATTTCCATGTCGGGAGGTTATGAAACTTGCAAGCCCCACAGCATAGGTTCCAAGGTTTGGAAATCCAACGATCCTTTGACTTGCTCAATGTCGCCAATTTAAATTTTAGAACCTCGAGACTTAGGTTTCAAGGTTTTGGATTTCGGTGATAGTCCGACAATGAAGGCCAACAAAGGGAAAAATTCCAAGTCTTTAAGAGAGGTTCAAGCCAACAAGTTGAGGCATATTTTCCAACAAGGTATTTGTAGAAGAATCATTTTGAAGATTAGGTCATTGGAGATAAGAGCAAAGGTGTGTTGACAAAAAAAAAGCTGCTATGACAGAGGAACAAGTAAACTTTTGTTTACTTTCAAAGGTGGAACCTAAAAAGTGACCAGGGCATGCAAAGATGAGAATTGGATCAAGGCTATGAAAGAAGAGTTGGAATAGATTGAGAATAATCAAACTTGGGAATTGGTCCCAAGACCTACAAAAAAGAATGTGATAGGAACTAAACGGGTTTTTAGGAACAAGTTGAATGAGGATGGAAAATTTGTCAGAAATAAGGCTAGACTTGTTTCTAAGGGCTACTCATAAGTGGAAGGAATATATTTTGAAGAGACTTTTGCTCTGGTGGAAAGGATGGAAGCCATTAGAATGTTTTTGGCTTTTGTAGCACATAAAGAGTTCAAGGTTTATCAGATGGATGTGAAATTTGCATTCTTGAGTGGTGAGTCAGAAGAATGGGTGTACATTGAACAACTGCAAGGTTTTTAGTTATCAGATTATGCTGATATGGTCTATAGGTTGAAGAAGGTATTGTATGGACTCAAATAGGCTCCTAGAGCTTGGTATGCAAGGTTAGATAAGTACATGTTGCAACAAGGATTCATAAAAGGTACTGTAGATAGCAACCTTTACTTCAAGGTTGAGGGAGAAAAAATCTTGATTGTGGTAGTGTATGTGGATGATATTATCTTTGGAGGAAATGAAGGTATGTGCAAGAGGTTTGTAGATATGATGCACAAAGAGTTTGATATTTCAATGTGTGGGGAGATGAATTTCTTCTTTGGATTACAAATTAGTCAATTAGAAAAAGGTATTTTAATTTCACAATCAAAGTATGTCAAGGAAATGTTGAAGAAGTTTAGAATGGAGTATTCTAAACTAATGTGTACCCCTATGGTTATTAGTTGTACGTTGAGCAAGAATGATGAATATCCTAAGGTAGATCAAAGAAAGTACATATCAATGATTGGAGGAGTGTTATATCTAATAGATACTAGATCAAATATCATGCATGAAATATGTCTTGTGGGAAGATTTCAAGAAGATCCCAAAGAATCACATGTTGCAACAGTTAAAAGGATATTTAGATACTTGAAGGGCACTCTGAATTTTGGTTTATGGTATCCTAGGGATATTGATTTCTCCTTCACTACATATAAAAATTTAGATTGGGCAGGTTGTATTAATGATAGAAGTACAAGTGGAGGTGCTTTCTTTCTTGGAAGAAAATTGGTTTCTTGGTTGAGTAAGAAGTAGGATTCAGTGTCATTATCTACTACAGAGGTAGAATATATTGCAACAAAATTATGTTGTACATAGGTGTTATGGATGAAGCAAACATTGAAGGATATCAAAGTATCTATGATGAACCTATTTCTATCTTGTGTGATAACACAAGTTCTATCAATATTTCAAATAACTTGGTAATACATTCAAGAACAAAACATATCTCTATCCAGTATCACTTTCTAAGAGAGAAGGTTGTAGAGAATTAAGTGAAGCTAGAGTATGTGCCTACAAATGATCAAGTTGCTGATATTTTTACAAAGGCTCTTCCTAAAGATACTTTTGAGTATCTTTGACAAAATTTATGGGTTATTTCCTCTCCTTTAAACTAGATACATAAGTTGGTGCATCTATCCAGGTGAGTATTCAAGATACATTCTTGGTCCTGGATTGATGTTTAAGACTACCTCTTAGGGAGAGTAGTGTAAGAGTTGTTGATGAACTTGAGCATCTAGGATCACTTGCAAAACCGAGATAAGCCTTCCACACAAGAGTAGGAAGAGGAAAAAATGCTAGAATATGGTGCAATAATTGAATAATGTTATTATCACACTCCAAATGATATAATATGTATCAACACTCCCTTGAATTGATTTGAGTTGATGTGAACTCATATGAACTAGATAGGAGGGAGAGGTGAGTGTTGATTATATAGTTGAATATGGGCATATAATTCCAAGAGAGGCAATAACTCCCAAATAACCAGTTTAGGTGGGAGTTATGCCTACTTGGAAAATGCCAAACATGTGGCATAACCTACTCAAAAGGAGACAAGATAGTAGTTTTGTGAGGTGGCATAAAAGGCCAAAAGAGGGTGTGAGACTCAACCACCCAAGTGTGGGTGAGAGTGAAACATGTAATCGATGGATTATGCCATGTGTCCTCACATAAAACATGTCTCACATAACCTAAGCATGATTAATAATGTGTAGGAAAATTAAATATTAAAAAATCTACTCTAACACCCCCCCTTCAGCATAACTTAGGTGGGTGAAAGGATGAAACAATGAAAAATGGGTCTCAGCTACAAGGCCATGTTAGGTACCCATGTACAATGTTGAAACCTCTCAAAAGATGAGAAAGAGAAAACCCATAGGACAAAACTCTCCCCCAAGAGAGAAAAAGAAGGGAGACCATATAGTCCCCTAATGTAGAATCTCCTACATTATTGGTGAATGCTTGACACAAGAAGCTGAAGATGATCCAAGATCTCTGAACAATATTCCTCCCCTTAGGAAGAAAGAAAACCAAGGATGCATGCAGGATATCTTCCCATTCTTGAAAGGAATATGAAGGAAGAATTATGAAAATGTATGATGTCTCTTAACTTTGCTCAAGTGTCTCCATGTCGATGCCGAAAACTGTCACCATCAAATCAAGTGTTCTAAGCCACACTACAAAAGATGACAATCCAGGTTCTAGTGGAGATGGATGTAGAAAAAAATTTGAAGACAAAGATATCTCCTCTAAGGACAAAGGCTCCTCCTCCAAATGTTGCTCATTAGTAGCCACAATCATGTCAAACTGTGAGGAATGATCTCATGGGTAAAGAACAAGAGGGTCAAAAGGTTCTTCCTCAACATCTAAAGAAGTCAAAGCAACTTCATCAAAGAGAATATATAAGCACTCAATTTTGTCCTCCAAGTCTACAAGATAGGACTCACAAAATAAATTTAAAATGTTTGTCAAGTACTCATCCCAAGTAGTTGTGTCTGGAAGACAATTAATGTCCTGCTACACTAAATCAATAGAAGCCATAGATGTAGCAATACTGGTATCATCAGAAACAACAGGTGATGTAGGAGATGAAGTATCAACACATGTCTCTTGAACCTCAGTTGAAATAATACGAAGATTCACTTGACCATACTGAATCTCCTAAAAAATGTTCACACTAGATGCCTGAGTGTGTACATAAGCCAAAGGAACATCAAAGGAAAAATATGAGAAGGTGTATACTTGAGATTGATGATCTGCCTCCCCATCTGCAATAATATCTCTACTATGCAAATCCTGAATAATCATAGAATCTGGTGTGTACTCAACACTCTTTCCTTCCCCACCATGTGTGATTTGATAGATTGAGAGGATATTTGTTGACAATGAAGGAACCCAAAGGACATCATTGAATGATCCTTCGTCTATGTCAATAGATCCTTTCCCACAAACACTCATATATGTGTTGATTGCCATTAGGATGTTTGGTGAAAAAAAAGTTTCAAATGAATAGAACATACTCTGTGATGAAGCCATGTGATGTGAGGCTCTAGAATCAAGGATCCATCTCCCTGACTCATAATCTACAACTGCAACAAGTGCTTTCCCCTTTTGTTTCTTTGACTTTGGTTTAGAAGAAGATGATGAATCCTTTAACATAGTTGAAGGAAAATTGATTGTATTCTTTGCTAAAAGATTCTTCAACTCATCAATTTGTTTTATATAACATTGATGTTCATCATGCCCATATTTCTTGCAATATGCACATGTGGGCTTCTCCTTCTTAGATGATTCCCCTTTTGAGGAAGATGATTCAAATCCTTTCTATGGCTTGTTCTTTTTCTTCTTTTGTTTCTGATCAGGATGCCCTGATTCTTTTTGTACCTTAGGCTCACTAGCCACCAATGCTTGTGACTTGGAAACCTTGATGAGACCCATTTGAATCAGCTTCGCTTCCTCTTGGATTAGAAAATCTAAAAATGCATCAAATGTAGGCACAACATATGCAGTTCCCATAGAAATCCTATTGGTGTGAAAGCCAGAAACAAACATGAAATACTCAAGACCAAGCTTTGATAACACATTGAGAATCAACTGTAAATCTCCCTTATCAATTTTGCAATCCTTTAACTGTGTTCTTAATTGCTTAATCTTGGAGATATAATCTTGGACGTGGTCAAAACTTTTTGGATAAAGATTCATCAAATCATTATCAATTTTACCATACAAGTTTTCATGACTCTCCCAAGCCTCCTTAGGTGTCTTGCATGATTCAAGATGAAATTGTAAATCAAAAGAGACTAGTGAACAAATGTAACCAAGAGTTTTCTCATGATTGATCTCCCACAAAGCTTTTGTACCAGCATCAGTAGGTTCAGGAATAGATTCTTTTACATAGCTTGTGCAACCTTTTGCCCTTAGATAATTCCATACCGATTGTTTCCATTATACATAATTATATGGAGTTAGGAGTTCAATGTTATGTTTCCCCATTGTAAGAACACACAAAAAAGAAATGAAAGCAATCAAAACACCACAAGATCACCCCCCCTAAATTCACTCAATCAATGATCCCCCCTACAAAAATATGATGGTGGCACTTTATAATTTAGTGCAAGTACAATTTCCACTCACAACACAAGTGAGGTGGTCTTGATTTCAATTTTTACAGATGCCCAATATAGGCCACATAAAAGGAAGTACAATTTTATTACATAATGGGATCAATCTGATCACACCACTATGACATACATGAAAAATTATGCACTTTAAAAGAATTGCACCCAAAAATGTTACTGTAAGTTCCTGAACGGAGCCTCAGGAGGTCAAAAAATGAGGATTACTCAGCAACACTTGTGAAAATATTCAAATTATGAAAAAACCAAGCATCAAAACTAGAAAATAATTGCACCACTATGAAGATTGTGAAATTCTAGCCCAAATAAAAAAAATTGCTTTCAAAAAGGAGCTCGTATGATTGAGATATGGCCCTCCAAAGTTTGCCTATGGAGGTCAGGCAGCTCAATGGTGAGGGAGCCTAAAAAATTCAAAAAATGCACCTCTACCAAATTTGGTAGAGGTCCGCCAAAGTTAACGATGCCACCAATCTAGCAGTTCCGCCAAAAATCCTGCTAAATCTGGAAGATGGCCAGATAAAAAAGAGCCCTACCAAAAATGTCCAGCCACCAAATTTAATGCCAAATTTGGCAGAAAAGAATATGCCCAAAATATTCCACTGTGCGCAAGGATGGTGTCAGTTGCATGCGAACTTAAATTTGATGGTCATATGAAATTTAATGAAGAGGCCACTGGAATTTAATGAAGACATCGATTTTTATCAGCACTTACCGGAATTTACAATGGACGTCGTCGGTAGAAAGATTTCACTGCTATTTTTGAAAGGATCGCTGGAATTGTTGTGGAATGCCAGATTTTTCGAAGGTGATTGCCGTGTTTGTCAAAACCCATTAGATTTTTAAAAATGTCAGTTTCGTTAAAATTTTTACCACTAATTTTTATATTTTCCTTGTGCCGGGTGAATTTAAAGTGCTGTCATAATTTCAATAATGGCTACGAATTTATATCCACCAGTAGAGTTGGTGGGGTCCACATGGTGCAGAGTGGGGCAATGAAATCCAACCATGTGGCCTGCTCAGTATAGGGTTTCTAGTACGCGGGTACCGTGTACTCTGCACGTACTACAGAGAACTTTCTTTTTAAAAATATTTTCTATTGTTTTCAAAAAACACTTTTTCAAAAAAAAATGATTTTCAAATTTTTTTTTTTTTTTTTCAAATTTAAAAAACAATTAAAAACCTGCTAAAATAATTTTTTTTTGGAAAAAAATTGTAGGAAAAATATATGCAATATATATATATATATTGAAATTTTTTACCTTGATATGTGTGCAAGGGGGTCTCTAAGCAAAAAAATTTTGCCCCAAATTCAACTTTGTTCAAATTGGACAAATTATATATGAAAATGGGGGTGTTCATGCCTTCTGGACTCGATGGCATAGACCATTTTGGCTCAAAATGCTCCTAGTAAAGGGTCAATGCTAAATTCTATCAAATTAGAGAAGGGGCTTGCATATTTGAATGCTTTGATACCATGTAAGAGTTGTTGATGAAACTGAGCATCTAGGATCACTAGCAAAATCAAGATAAGCCTTCCACACGAGAGTAGCAAGAGGATGAAATTTTGGAATATGGTGCAATAATTGAATAATGATATTATCACACTCCAAATGATATAATATGTATCAACACTCCCTTGAACTGATTTGAGTTGATATGAACTCGTCTAAACTAGATAGGAGGGAGAGGTGAGTGTTGATTATATAGTTGAATATGGGAATATAATTCCAAGAGGGGAAATAACTCCCAAATAACCAAATTAGGTGGGAGTTATGCCTACTTGGAAAATTCCAAACATGTGGCATAACCTACTCAAAAGGAGACTGGATAGTGGTTTTGTGAGGTGGCATAAAAGGCCAAAAGAGGGTGTGAGACTCAACCACCCAAGTGTGGGTGAGAGTGAAACATGTAATCGATGGATTATGCCACATTTCCTCACATAAACCATGTCTCACATAACCTAAGTATGCTTAATAATGTGTAGGAAAAATAAATATTAAAAAACCTACACTAACAAGTAGGTAGTGATGTTTTTGTATGATGCAGTTAGATGGAACATATCTTGTGTCTCTAAGGGAGTGTACAAAAAAGAAAAATAGTGAAGAATGAGTAATGTAGAATGTGTAGTAGTGAGAGTTGTATGGAGAAGAGTAGTGGAGAGAGAGAAGTTTCTTGCTGGTATTTCCTAAAGAGAAGTGTGCAAGTGGTGTCAAAGTGATGAATGCAAATTTCAAATGGGGAGAGCATAAATGAAAAAAGTTCTTTGCAAGTGTTGTCAAAAGGGAAAGATGCTGCCCTTTGCTATTGATGTTAAAGGGGGAGAGAGTGAAGCCTGAAAAATACAAGGAAATAATTGATGTCATAAGGAGAGAGAGTAATGGTTGAAGAACTCCTCAAATAGGGAGAGAAAGTGATGATTGCAAAGAAAATGGTGCCTAAAGAATAGAGGTAAAGGCAGAGAGTGAAATGTACCCCAGTACTTGGGGGAGTGCTACTTAATGCAGAGTTGCTTTTATTGTTGATGGTTTTTTAGAGCTAGTGTTACCATTAATGAAAAAGGGGGAGATTATTGCAAGTATGTTGTTGGTGTTTCCATTGATGTCAACCTCTAGTATGGTCAGGAAGATTGTTGTAGCGTTTTCACCGATGACATCAGTAAGTGTGTTGCACTTTGTTGTCTTTAGTGTTGTCACTAATGTCAACCTATAGTGTGGTGTTGAGCAGATATTGATGATGTAGAGATTGTCGGTATTGCATATGCTACAGTCATGATGAGAAGGTGTTGTAGTGATGTGTTGGTGTTGTTGATGCAACTAGTTCACTTGGTTTCTAAGTGCTTTTGAGAAATTTGAATAAAAGAGTGTGCAGTGTGATAGATGTGTCTTCAATGTTGTGCTCCACATTTCTTCATGGTTGAAGATATGCTTGTGTAGTTTGAGTATGATGATCAGAGGTGTTCAAAGGTTCTATATCTAGAGTTTTAGGTTTTGGATTGTTCTACTATGGAAGATGTGTTTGACAGTATGTTTGTCTATATAGAAGGTTGTTTGGGAGAAATGAGATTGCTCTGCATTTCTCTGTAGTGAGGTTTCTTGTCTTGCAAATTTGGGAACATGCTTATATTGTCTATATTTATCTTCCCTTGGAGTTTCTCATGTTGATTTGTAATGATCCCTTTTTTTATGTTGCTTAAGATTTATCCTAAAACACCAATATGCTTCATGAAATAAGAATACCAACAAATAAAACATTAACTTAATATAATGAAGAATCAATAAAGCCTTTCTTTAGCTATTGCTATTATGAAAATACATGCAATTCATCATTCAATCTGTAGTTTTCTAATTAGACTAAATGAATGTAAGACACTCCAAATTATCACCTCTTCGCTCATCAACTTCATAAATGAGGAAAGAGTGGACCACACATAAGGATTCCCTTAGCACCTCCCTTCTCAACCTAAGGGCGGCCAACAAACACTCATTGTAATGACCCCCTCGACCCTCAATGGCAGACTGCAATCATCCAAGGAGGGTGGCCTACCTCGAAGGGATCCTAGTATCTACTCTCCTTCATGTGCGTCCAATCCTCCTCCCTTATGAATTTGATTGAGAAAGGGATCATAATTTGGTAATCATTAATCACTCTAACAATGCACCATTTTATGCTCTACTATAATGTATATTCCTAACCTTTACATGAATAAGATTAATGTGTACAAATCAATGTGCAGGCTTAGCATCATCTATACATACCAAATTCATAGAACAACACAACACAACCTTCACAATATTGTGTTTCAATGCTTCTGCAATTGGTATGAAGAATTCAGTGTCTCTGTTTGTATTCTGCGTCCAAGACTTCACACGATACCTACCATCAACCACAAAACACGAATTTAAAGGTGAGAGGGGTAAGGTCCAGACAATGTGTCCTTTCCACATGAAGAGATACAATCATTAAGAGTCACCCATCGTTTCAAGGAGGCGCTACCAGGAGTTTCTCTTGGAGATGCAATTTCCAAATCACCGCTACTGGTAAATGTCGACAATTAATTTATTTAAGAGTTTAACAATGTAAGTCGGGCTTTCAAAAAATTGCTTATTTATTATTATTTATTTTAATTAAATTCTAATACATATATAAAGTTCTCATTAATTTAATTATTTATTTCTATCATTATTTATAAAATAATATTTAAATAAATACATTATATATAATAATAAATAACTCATTTAGAGATAAAAAAGATATACATCTAATTTAGAAAACACCAAGATAAATATAAGTAATTTATTATGTAAATGCGACTATACAAAGAGAGAAAGAGGGTTATGACATGATTTTCTCCACAAGTTTAGTTCTTATGTTGGATTTCAATGGTACTACATCCTGATGCATAGGATGCAAGTAATCTTTGTTTTAGGTGGTTGCACTAGTGCTACAAAATATTTCGATGATGAAAGAATATTCTGACATGTTGTATAGATATTATGAAGTGTTTTTGTGTGGTCCATATGTTGTTTTTAGACTTGGAGAAGCATGTATGTGGTCACTTGTAGTGTTAATGCAAGTTTGGTTGACCTAGCATGCTAGTGCTATTTGCGGAGGTACATCATGGATTATGGATGTGCTGAGTGGTGTGGTGATATAGATTTGGGTCCCAGTTAACCTTTGGTGTGGTTTTCCTTCACTTCTTTCCACCACAGAAGTGTTTGGTGTCAACCTATTTTGGTGTTGCATGTTTGAGGTGCATACGTTTCATTAAGGTCGTCCTAGTTACAATTTTTTGGGTCATGGATCGTATAAATGAAAGGTGATTTGTTGGAGATGTTGTGTGGCAAGTGTGATATGCGAATTTGATCAAGTGTTGTGATCAGAGTATGATCTTTAATTCTTATGACTTTGGATGTAGTGAGTAGAAGGTGTATACATTTTCAAGGTGCTTGAAGTTGTTGGAGGAAGTGAGCCAAAGGATGCAGATGGTACAAAGTTGCAATGGTAGATTTTCTTGTTGCTTTAAGATGGTGAATCTCTTTGTAATAGTTTTTTCTATTCTCCTTTCTTCTTGGCAGTGAGCCACCTAGTAGTGAGCCTTTGTTCTTCTTCTAGGAAGTGAGCCCTTGAAAGTGAGCCTAATTGGATTTGGTGTTTCTATTCATATATATATGAGTTAATCCTCACCATGGTCTTTCGCTCCTTGGGTTTTACATGTAAATATCATGTTCTTATGTGTTTAGATGTGTTTACATTATTGTTTCTATAAGAGAGGGGAACCAACCACGTCAAGGCTCTAGGTCATAGAGAGCTAAGAGCAGAGGGCTGCCCTAACTTACCTCACTCTAAAGGGTTTCTTGAGACAAGGATCAAGAATGATGAGGACTATAATTCACTTGTATCACTCTACAGATCATGATCTTAGTTTTGTTCTAGGTGAGTTGGTTTTTGTAGTTGGTACTGTGCCTCAAACAAATCTTTGTCTGAGAATGGTATCGTAGTTCTGGGATGTTAGTGCGACGTGATGGCATCTCTCAGGCACACTGGCATCCATACAGTCAAAAAATAGTGAACAAAATACAAACTGCCAGAAAACAAATTGACAACCTAGATAGTTAATCTAGATGGTAAAAATAGAATGAGAAAATATAGGAAATAGAGAGTAAAGTGATAAAGCAAGAAAATAAGAACTAGGGTGATGAAGATAATCTCATAAAAGTGCATGTTTTCCAGCTAGCTCCACACATAGGTTCACCTACACACAAGAAAGAGGGAAAATTGTTGGGGCTGTATAGGGGCTTGCCTCAGTCAGACCCCCATTTTGGTGTTTCCACCTCCACGGACAACCAAAAAGCAATGAAGTAGAAATATACAATAAATGAAGGAAGAGAGAATAGAAACACTACAAAACAATATTGTGCTACTCAACCAAATCATAGAGGAGAGGAACGAGAAACGTTACCACCTCCACCCAAAAGCTCACTAGCTAATGGAGGAGAGTATGGACCTGGCAAGGTCACCACAACCATAACTATGATGAAGGGAGGTCTCGCAGGACTCCAAGCCCACGTTGCTATGGCTTGCTTCACACTTGCTATGTGGAGGTAATGAAGTGTTATTGTTGCAATGGAGTGTTGAAGTGCTTCTTGAGACTGAAGTGAATGTTGGAAATGTTAAGAGATTGTTTGAGAATGTGCGTAGAGATTGCAATAGATTGTGAGAGATTGTGATAGGATGAAATGAGATGAAGATGGATCAATTTGAAGGAAGAATGAGGGAGAATAAGGAATTTTTGAGTAAGTTGGTCAAAGAGGGATGTTACAATTCCTCCCCAATAGGGAGTGTAATGCCTCTTCCAACTTCAAACACGAGAATCCATTAGGGATGATAGCACACCGCGCGTGTGTCCCCAACATAAATTCTCTCACCGACAAAAAATGCAAATGCCAAGTGGAAGGAAGGCAGTTGGGTGATGTGGAATTTTTCCTTTGGATTTGATTTTCTAAGGTGAGGTTATGTAAAAGGGGAATTTGTGTAAGGGGTGCAAATTTTATCCTATACATTTTTCTCCCACTTTAGCGAGCATGAATACTGATGAGTGCTTCGGTAAAGTAGATCAAAGAGTTAATAGGGTTATAAATTTATACCTGAACTGTCAAGGAAGCATACCACAATATGGTGAGCTTGAAAGTACAGGGTAGGCAAGGGACTCCATAGGTACTCTCCTTGAGGAGCTTCGAACAAAATACTCCATAGCCTCACAAAACTATGAAGCTGCACAAAATACATTGAAGGCCCTCAGACCAATGATGGACAAATCCTGCAGGATGAAAGTTTCTCACGGGCCTGCAGACCTGCAAGGAGGAAACCCCCAAGATCTCTCACATGAAGGAATCCCCAAGAAGTAAGCGCCTTACAATCCCATAGACCTACAATGAGGTATCCCCCAAGATCTCTCACATGGAGGAAACCTAGAAAAAGTGCCTTACAGGCCTATAGACTTGCAAGGAGGTGTCCTCCAAGATCTCTCACATGGAGGAAACCTAGATGAATGCTAGAAGAAACAAAGTACCACACATGCAAGTAAGCGGATAGTCATGTAGACCATCAACAAGTCAAAAGGATTTCAAAGGGGTCCCTCGGGAATCGAACGTGAAGAGGGGTCCACTCAAGGGATGTGCTATTTGAAAATGCGGAAGAGATGTTTTTCTCAAGTCGATTCATCATCAAGGAATCCTTTCGAAAGATGTTCACTTCATCAAGGAATTTGAAAGGAAGAAGCTACCCCCTTGTTGGGGGAAGGTCAATGATACTCCCACCTCAAAGGAAAGTTCCCAAGTTATTTCTTTGTGAACCCATGATGAAGGAAACACGTTCCGTTAGGTCTAAGTCGAGAATGTGATTCTTGAAAATAGCTTGCAAATATTCTCAAGAAAAGATTCATGGCAATGAATACATTTTCTAAAAATCAAAGTATCATAGAAATGGCATTGTCACACATGAAAGGGACAACTCAAGCAAAGAAGAGAGAAATATGAGAAAAGAGAAAAAGATAAATAATTACAAACAGAGGGCACAGGGGTGATATGATATTTCAAGGTTAGAGTTGCTCATAAATATATATAAGTATAATAATAGTATATAAATGAACTGTCATCAACCCCCTACTATATTAGACTATGTGAAGAATGCACGAGAAGACAAAGTAAAAATAAAAAATTGGGTCAACATGGAAGGGAAGCCTAAATTCCCCCAATGCTTTGCATCATCCCCAATTTTCCAAAAATCAATCACAAACATGGAAGAATGATGATATAGATAGAAGAAGTTTTACGACACAAAATTACTCCTATATCCAAGCACCAACAAGGGTGACAAGGGTCATCTAGGAACACATAAGACAATCACGGGGGAACACATCTCAACACACACACATCTAATCTAAAGATAAAGAGGATGCCTCCCCCTAACACTCATTGACCAAGAGGTCGTCCGCTTCCCAATCTAGATCATTATAAGGGGAAGGAGGATGAGCCTACAGTGGTGGAATATTAAGAGGAGGAGCTTTCGACACTCCTCCAACGAAGGCTAAGGAAGAAGATCCCACAAGGTCTTCTCCACTAGGCTCTTGTGGAGAGCGACTTTGTGAAGATCACTGACAAGGCCAAAAATTCATCCAAGGAGTTAAACATGCACTTTATTGGAGTTCCATGTCATACCTCAATGGATAGAGAGGGTTGCGCTCGAGATTCACCGCTTGGATCACCGAGTAACTCAGGAGCGGTGACAAACTTAGGGGAAGCTTAGACTGGCTTTATCACTAGGACAAAATAAGTTAGTGTAGGACCACCTTTTGGAAAAAGTGGGCTCCTCTTACACCCTCCATTGCTGGAAGGGTCATCCTCTACCTTCAACTTCTTCAGGGGATGTGAACTCCACACAAACGAGGCAAGAGGCACAGAGGAAGAGGAGGAGGAGAAAACTGTGACAGAGACCACCGAAGTATTCAACATATCCATTGGTTTAGGGAACAATGGGATGTCCAAAAGGGACATCAACAAGGATGACTCGATTTAAGGAGCAATAAACACCTGCACCTTTTTGGGGTCAGGCGCACTCATAATCACAACAAGAGCCAGAAGCGAGCCTAAATTTGATTGAATAAAAGAAGAGGGGAGGACACATTAGGAAGCCCTAAAGTAGGGGTGCACGTCTCCTCTTCCTTCCTCTGCAAAGTAGCCTGCTCAGCTACAAGATCCTTTCTTCAATGCTTGCACTCACGGGCAAGGTAGTTTATGTGACTCCTCAAGCTAGAGACCGAATGATGTGAAGGGACAAAAGGCTCTTTCTCAGCCATGGGAGTTTCCACTATAGTTGTTTCTATTAGAGGGAGAGGCTCCTGAATAGGAGCAGGAGGAGAAGGTTGAGAAATAACGGAGGGAGTCGGCTCTAGTGCCTCGGCAGCGATCCTCTTCCCATTTACTACTTTGGGAGTAGAAGCAGTGAGAGGCCGCGGAGGTCGAGACATAGAAGATTCCCCACGAGGACCCTTTCCCTTGCCATACAAGTAGTACCAAGGTCTAGGAGGTTTAGTAGAGAGGTTCAATATCTAATCTTAGGCTTACGACAAGAAGGTATCATCCGACTTAGTGGGTAAAAGAATTCATCCAAAACTCTTCTCTAGAAAGAGGAGTGGGAAAGCCATCCCGAGGATGGGGTAGCTTCTCTTTTTCCTTTCAAGAAGAGGAGGTAGTTGGTTGTTGTGCTACCAGAAGGGTCAATTTCAGTTGTCCCTTTCCCTCAGTCTTATACTTCACATAGTTCTTGTAAAGTATGTTTGTTCTTGGAGGGAGTGAATTGGCTGGGGCGGGCCAAAAATGATCCAATGAGTAGCCCCTATGGGACACCAATGGCTAGTATTCAGTATCATGCACTGCATGCACAACATTTTTGTGGGATAATTTCAAACACTTATGGATGACAGAGGTGATTCCCTTCATGGAAGCTAGCTAGGGTATGCCTAACTTCATCCTAAATAAATCTGACTCCGAAATAACATCAAAGACTATCTACAACTGTAAGTCCAACTAGGATGGAAAGAGTGTTGATGGTGTTTTCTACACAAAAACAACTCAAACAAAATATGGAAATCCTATCTCTCTTGAAAGGTAAATCTTTATCAGCAAGCCTCAAGAGATAACCCCAAGGTCTCTAATGTCAGGTCTTGACATTGCATAAACAACTTAGTGGTAAATGTGAAAATGTTGGTAATCACAAAGGGACCTTATTACAAGCAAACATTGAATCTTTAATTTATCAGATCTAGCAATATGATGATACTTCAATCCTAAATCTAACCCAAATGATAAAATAAATAATAAAAGGTAAGGGTTTCAAAGAGATTCCTAGACTTAATACTAAACCTAATATTAACAATGCAAATGATGAAATATTTAAAATGGACCAATCCCTCATAAACTAATTCCTTATTAACCCAGATAAATATGCAATCTTACATAAACAGTGCAATCTTCTAAGG
Source organism: Sequoia sempervirens (assembly GCA_007258455.2). NCBI lineage: Eukaryota > Viridiplantae > Streptophyta > Pinopsida > Cupressales > Cupressaceae > Sequoia > Sequoia sempervirens. The sequence goes on from VDFB02270651.1 coordinate 503,158,296, forward strand.
TATTAAAGATTTTTAGATCATGAACACTCATCCAAGACAACCCTATTGCAATTGAAATGGATAAACCTTCACAATTGAACTAAGCACAATAAATGTAAGGTCCAGGATAACTTTTCAAAGCAACTAACAATCAGCTAGCTGCAAAAAGTATGGACCAAGGATTGCTGCAAACACTTCAAGCATCAAACCATAAACACCATTGAATCATGTCTAATTCTAAATCTAGCATATTATCTAATACTTCCCAAGCAATCTCAAAGATAAAACAACAAGAACAATGCAAGATAAATCAACACAAGATAATTCACCAAAAGCACAATGTCTCCAGTTGTATGGAATCACCCAATAATATCAACAATTCCAGTGTTCTGTGTTACAACACTTGCTCAAAATGAACTAACCTCTAACTCTTGCTCTACTGCTTAATTCGCTCTAGCATCAAAACTGTCTATCTATCTAGCCCTTACAAATGAGGCAGAATGCCACATTAATAGAAACCCCCAAGATATGTCGGCCTAGTTAGGGTTTACAATAATAATTGGCCACAAAACAAGTCGGCCCAAGGAGAATTCAAAATCAAAAAAAAAATGAATTAAAGGCATGAACTCCATCGAGGTCGGCTTGGGATCTCCAATATAGTTTGGACCAATGCATGCAAAATAATAGGGAAGCACAAATTTCGATGTAGCCTTGCATTAACTGCTTTCCCCTTTGTCTTTATTTCGCTCCACCCTATCATGCACCATCAAAAGTACTTTGTCCAAGTCGGCTATAGGTGGCAGAGGTAAAACCTTAAGTCTCCTTTCAATAGATTTAATATTTTCTCTAAACTGCTCCACCAACTTATCCCACTCAACCCTACTAGACTGATATCTATCAATAACTGCAATATAGGTGGCTGCATCATCCAACTAATGTTTAGTAACTGGATCTTCATTGACTGGAGAATATACATCTCGCCACCATTTTCTCAACTGTTCTAAGCTCAAGTGCTTTGGTGCAAACCTCTTTCTCCCTATCATCACCTTAAAGAAAGAAATGCATCTATCATAGATATCGGTCAGGGTATCCTCAATTTGCATACTCTGCTTATATATCTTCTTCAGAACCTTTTTCCTTATTTGCAAAGCTTCAAACCATTCCCAAGGTTCTGCAGCTCTGGAGGAAGGGAGAATTCCATCACTCACCAACTTATCTTCAGTGTATTCCATGATGGTCTTAGTCTTTTTTAGCAGGAGATCTGTATCTTCCTTATCTTGAGCTAATACATCTTTCAACCAATTTATCGACCTCATTGCATCTCCTCCAGTTGAAAGGATGTCCTTGATAGCATTATCCCCCTTAATTTGCAGCCCCTATAACCAATTCAAAGTGGCAAGATTAGTGGCCTTCATTATTTCTAGCTCAGTTATGGTTTCTTGTGGTAGGAAACTCACAGCAGAAGATGAGGAGCTAATAGATTGCAAGGGCTTCATCAAGTCTTGCAAGTATTTCTTTAATTTCTCATTCTTCTTCTTCAGTTCTTACTTAGTCTGCACTTCTTTCATCAACCTGCCTAGGATCACTGCACTAGAGCCTTCATAATCTTCAATATCTTGTTCCATGGAAGTAGGCCCTAGGTTGATGGTTCGTACATTGTAATCCTCTCAAGTTGCATCATCTCTTTTCTTATTCGAAGCAGGAGTAGCAATGTGGACTACCCTTTTGTTGGCCTCATCTCTTTCAATCCTAGAAATAACCTTGGCTTTCTTCTTTCCTTTTCCCTTTCCTATGTTTTCCAACATCTCATCCCAATTGGGAGGGGTGTCATCTACGAAAATTTTTTTGCTCTTCAATTCCCTATCCAACCAACCTAGAATAGTAGATCCTGATTGTGCTTTACTCTGTTCAACTTCATCTTGTTGGTCCTTAGGCGCATCTTCGTTTAAATCCTGCTTCTCAGGAATCTCCTTAGCCTCATCCTCCTTTTCTCCAGTATGCTCTTCTTTGTGCACAGGCAATGGAGTCCTAACTAGCATTTCTTCTCTTTGAGGAGGTCTAACTTCTTTAGTTCCAATAGGTGAATCCTCATATGTAACTAGGGGAGATGACATCACCCTCTCTATTTCCGCCTCAACATTATAGAGCTCACCCTCTTGAAGTTCTTCTCCTTCTATATCTTGGTGACCCTCAGCTTCCTTAGATTCACCTGGCTCCTCATGAGCTTCATGGGTTGAAGGGATATCATGTTGTTATGCATGAGGAGTAACTGAAGGAGGATCCTTCTTTGGCACACTATCCTTAGGAGAAGGATTTCTTGATTTCCTTGTATATACTTGTGTTCTTTCTCCTGAGCTCTCCACATCTACCACAGGTGGGTTAACTTCTTCTCCAGCCTTGGAGCTTACCTTTTATGACAGTCTTACAATTCTTCTTCTTTTGGGCACAGAAGCACTAACCTCAGGATCTTGCTTTTCAGCTTCCTCTTTTCCAGGTTTCTTAGCCTTTGAAGTATGCCCCCTTTTCTTGGAAATAGGTTTTCTTTGTTTTTATGTTTCTTGAGCTTCCTCCACTTGAACATCTTTAATCTTGATTTTGAAAGGAGAGCCCGCCTTGCCCTTACCCTTGGGATCCTGCTCAGCTAACTCCTTAGAAGTAGAATGAGGGTCTAAGTCTCCCATCAGATCATAGGTGCATTGCACACCTTCATTCTCCAATTCCCATATCTTATGCTTCAACCACAACTTTGTATACTTAATGACTGGATTCATTAACTGCCCTAACTCTATTTTTTCTTCTTCCAACCAATCTATTTTGCTCATTGGTTTGTCCTTTACTGCCTCATAAGCATGGCCCTAAATCAAATCTTTGTCATCTTCAACCTGATCCAGAACTACCTTCACATTATATAATCGAACTGAATCTATTGGTAGCTGGGAAAACTTCTTCCTTCTTACCTCATACTCATCATTGTAGTTAGCCTAATAGTCTTCCAAATCATCCTTGTGGCTATACTCTCTATTGGCTTTCTTTTGTGCTTCGCTAATTTTGTTAAACCTAGACCTCTTGGAATGAAAAGATAACCCAAGAGTACTCATCTCCTCTTCTGAAGCCTGAGCTAATTTAATGGAAAGACATGCCTCTCTGGTGCCTATCCTCAAAGGGAATTCCCCACCAAATCTAGTCTTATGTTTATCTTTCTTCACGATGACATCAAAGTCACATATTTTTCTTGTGACCTCTAGGAGTATGATATGATCAGTGGGATACCTTGGAAGTCGATATGGAGCCCTTTGACAACCATCAATCCTTATGTACGAGAAGGTGGGAAACTGTATGAACCAAGCCCCATACCTCTTGAATAGCTCCTTGGCATGATAAAAAAATCCTCACATGCTCTGCACCTTGGAGTAACCTGGTGATGTACATGGTGAATACATCATTCACCCTTCTGTAGCTCGAGTTACCCAAATGCAGTTGTGGATAAACCTCATAGATCACATCTTGCCCGAAGATACCTCTAGTACTTAGCCCCTTATATGGATGGAATCTTGCAAGCACATAGACCAAGTAGGAATTCATTGTGCAGGTCTTGGTTTGTAGGACATTACACAGCTGCTCATGAATCATAGCACTTATAACACCTGCCCAATGATAATTAGTATTCTGGTACATCCTTGCAATGACTTGGAACATCCAGCCCTCAAACACTCTGACACTCTTCAATCCTACCACTCTACTAAGAAGGGTGATAGCATCATAATATTCCTTCTTGAACTTTGCTCTAAATAGTTATTTGGGCAGCTTGGAATAGTGAGACTTGGGCTTCTCCAACCAAGAATTGATAACCTATTGGGCCTTGATGGTATCTTCTTCATAGAATTTATTTGCCATATCCAAATTAAAAGCCACCACATGAGACCTGTTAGGCATGTCTAAGGTCTGGGCAATAGACATCGGATTCAAATTTGCTACAACTCTCCCTAGGGCATCGACTATCCTCTGGGTACCTCTGTCATAGTGCCTGGCACACTCAAGAACCAACTCATAACATTGCACTGTGGGAGGGAATCTAGCCACATGTTCCAATCCTAATTCCAATGTTCTTTTAGCTAGTAAAGTAAGGTTTTGTGCTGCCATTCTAGCCTTGAACTCCTCATAGTCCCATAGCCCAACATTTGTGTCAGTCACTTCTGACCAGATGGAAGTAATCTTGCTCTCTAGGATCTTACTCTTGATATCCATCTTGATCCTTTCTACTTCAGATATAGAAGACCCTTCTGAACTTGGATCCACCATTCTACCCTTGGTTCCACTTGCCACTGCCTTACTTGACTCAGCCAAACCATAGTAAAAATCACCTAAAAGCCAAGTTAAATCAATCATAAAAAACATAATCATCATCAAAATGAATCTCAGATAAACAAGGTGTCATTAGTTCTCATAAAAATCAATCATATCAAATTTCGGGTTTCAAGTCATCCTATTGAATCCAAGCTAGAGAGAAATTTTAGAAAATTCCAAGCTAGGCAGATTCCAGCAAAATGAACATGAAAAGCGTCCATTAGTTATTTAGTAAATCATCATAAGCCAAGAAACAACATGAGACATCTTACAACAACTCAAATTAATCATATTATGCCTAATCATACGTTAACAAACCATGCTATCTCATATTCCTTCACTTTCTACTAAAATTCGGGGAATTCCGCATGGGACGGATTTCCACGAAAGAGGCAATAATCTGCAAATTCTTGAAAGCTGAAGGGACAAAGGAAAATTCAGGAGAATTTGGAAGCAACGAAAAATTCAAGGAGAAGATAAAACTCCGAAAAACTACGAATTTCGGGAAAACGGAGAGGACTAGGAAAATCAGGGAAATCCGCCAGCGAAGGAAAATCCCGAAACTAAACGAAAACCTGAATATCGACGTTCTCTCATGATCTTGCTCAAATTGATCGAATGATCACAAATTAGAGGAGTTTGGGCCTGTAACAAGTTTGATTTGAACCTCCTACTGATTTTCTTTGAACTTAAGGCTCCTCTTAAAGTAAACCAAAGGGAAATGGGGATGCCCTAGGTGTGAAACCCTAAATTTCAACCATTGATGCACAAAGCAAGCTTGGTGTTTAATTACATCAACTGCTAGGTTCTCATAAAGGGTTATTTATGGCCCACAAGCAGGCTACCTCATGATGCAAATGAAAGAACGAGCTCAAAACTTACTTGGGAAACCATAAATAAGGAAATATCAAGCAACCCTAGCCTCAGACGCTCAAATATATAGAACTATGAATTCCGAGCGTGCTCAAACAAAAAGAATCAATCACATTCAATAATCAAAAGCAGGGTAATAAACACATACCATTAATAAAATGCAAGTTGATTCCAACAAAGACAAACGACAATCTTGAATGCCTGAGCAAGTAACAACAACAATAATGCCCAGGGAATCACAATCAAATCCAACAATTCACAAATTCAGCACGCCAAAGTGAGCCAAGCACCTCAGGATCGAGTACTTCAACTCAACAGGACGCAAATGATAAAGCATAATGGCATAAAGTTCCCCATAAATTGATTAAAGACCACCTTCAGAGATCGTACAAATGACATTAATGCAATCGACGAGACATCCAGACAAAATCCAGAAACCCGATAGGATGACGGATATTCAGAAAAGTCTGGCCACAGCGGAATTCTGTGAAGACCAGAAATTTCCAAACCACAATGCAAAGCAAGTAGGACCAGACTTGAAGAGGAGCCGGGGAATTCCACTAGGAGCGGATTTTCTCGAAAGTAGTGAAAAACCCGAGATAAGCTCAAAACTTAAGATTTTCAATGAATACCCTAAAGGAGATCACCCAAGCAAGAAAGATAAACACTTAAGCTTATGCCAAGGCAAGGTAAATCCTCAAAATCAAAGGGCCAAAACACCAAAAATGAAAGTGAAAGAGGGTCCCTACTTTCAGCGGGGTGTGTGTGCGAAAAATGCACAACATAGAGTTATCGAGCCATATGGCTTGAGAGAAAGACCATAATGTGTATAGATGGTAGATTTTGTTTCTTCGTATTCCCCTTTATGCAATGAATTAAGCCACAATGTCTATTATGTAATGACATTCACTCAACTCACGGGGTTGACTAAGACCCGCGTCATAATGTTTCCATTGAGGAGAGCAAGAATGTAAAGGGGAGAGGGCTTATTGTTCAAGGGAAAATCCTGCAATGTGAATGACATGTCTAGCAAGTCGATCACAGGTTGCATGGTACCTAGAGTAACTGTGACCATGTTAACATATGCCTCAAGCCGAGTGGTAGAATCAGAGGGATTGATAATCATGTTGGTAGAATGTGACAGAAATGGGTCCGTGTATATCTGCAACTCACTATTTGCTTTCACCATCGATTTGTTTGCAATTTGCTTACTCCAATCTAGACGAGTAGTACCGCCCTCGATGCAATCTTATATCTCATAACACAGGCACACATAGTGTTCAATATCAGGTCCATTAATCTGGTGGTACTGATAGAAGGTATTTGCATCATACCAACTGGGGCAAGGTTCCTTGAGAGGTTTAGGGTTCTCCAAGGTTATGATCTTATCCTTTAGCAATGTTTGCAAGATGAAAGAATAAGATTCTACTAGATTCATAAACTTTTTGTTGTGTTTGAGGTCGTTATCATTTTTAGCAGCTACTACATTCACAATAGCCTTACCCTTTCTAGAGATTGATACAATGGACATTCCTTCTAAAAGGGAGCACAAGGGGGATACCCTGAATTGAACTACTATTTGTTGATACTCTCGTAATTTTGCACACAAATGCACAAAAGAAGGGTACTTAATAAGGGAAAATTTCTCTTGCCAAGGTCTCTCCAAGTTCCCTATGAACACCTTTTGCACGTCAAAATCGAGCAGCAGGTACGAGATCTATGAGAAGAGCACTTGATATTGTGCTATGAAATCGGTAATATTCCCATTATCCCCTTGTTTACATTAGACGAGATTCGAAAAGGTCATCTTCGGTTCGATGTTGACTTGGAACTGTCAAAGAAACTGATTCACAAGTTGATTGAATGAGAAGATAGAGTTGTCAGGTAAGGAACAATACCATTCGAGCATTGTGTCCTTAAGAGATTGAGGGAATAGTTTTTCCTTCAACACATCATGTGAAATAAATATGTACATAGGGAATTAAAGGAGGACACAAGTGTTTGTGGGTCCCCTTTGCCCCCATAATTTTCAAATTTGGGAATCCCCATTCCTTGTGGGAAGGGAGTACTTAATATTGTTACCAATAATGGGCTATCTCAGGAGTAGGGTTGAAAGATAGGCTTGACAAAGGCTTGGGAGAGACTCGCCAATTGGATTTGCATCTTACCTAGATTCTAAAGAAGAGTGTTCAGAATAGGGTCTTGGGATGACAAAGGTCTAGTGGGACCTCCTCTAGAACCACCACCAGAGCCACCTTTGGAACTGCCAATGTGGCCACCACCGAAACCACTGTCAGAGCCACCGCCACCAACAAGGCCTCCACTAGAGCCACCTATGCTTCTAAAGCTACCACCATGGCCTCCACCAGCACCACCCCCACTAGTGCCACCCCTGCTACCTAAGCAACCACCACTACCAAAGCCTCCACCACTCAACCCGCCAAAAAATCCACCACTAGAGGTGACAAAAGGGGTTAAACTAAAACCCAAGGGTACTTCATTTGCTTTAATAGTTTCAAATCTCTCAGAGGCAAAGGGGATGTTGATTGAGGGGACTGCATTGGCCATGTACACAGACATGGGAGGAATCAACATTCCTAGCTGTCTCCCATGGTCTTCGAGATTGCCCCTTGTATAATGTTAGGGTTGTTTGGAAGGGCACATGCTTCAGTCAAACTAAGGAGGCTAGCCAGGATTTTTATGCATGTTTGGTCTTTTCCAACCATATACTTTATCTCACTAATAACCTGAGTGGCTCGGGCCAATTTCAGATCCTTTTCTAAGTGATTTTCTAAGTCACCTAGTCCTTTGCTAATGGTAGAGATATATTTTGAAAGAATGTGAATGACATCGTACTTTCCTACTAATGATGGTGTAGGAGATGCAGGAGGAGTGGGGACGTGGTCGGTCTCATGAAATAATCCTACCTCACCTCTCGACAACTACTCTTGGGAAGAAAGACCAACGACAGATCTGACAAAAAGGCTAGTAGAAAAAATAGAAGTGACCTTCATCTTCTCCATCAGAAGGTGTCACACACTTCTCCTAGCAATGTACCTAAAAGTAGTGGATTGGGTTGTGATGCTCATAAACCTTCACAACACTCAAGCTTACAACAATCATAAAGTACAAGTGAAATTTTTTAACATTGACGAATGGGTAGATGTTGCTTCACGTCAAGTTCACCAAAGATGTAAGAGAGGGGGACCAACCACGTCAAGGCTCTAGGTCACGAAGAGTCGAGAGTGGAGGGCTGCCCTAACTTACCTCACTCTAAAGGGTTTATTGAGACAAGGATTGAGAATGATGAGGACTATAATGTACTTCTATCACTCTACAAATCCTGATCTTAGTTTTGGGCTAGGCGAGCTAGTTTTCGGAGTCAGTATTGTGCCTCAAATAGCTCTTTATCTGAGGACAGAAATGCAGCTCTGGGATGTCAACATGGCACGCTAGTGTTTCTCGGGCATGCTGGTGTTCATATAGTCAGAAAAAAGTGAACATAATATAAACTACCAGAAAACAAACTAACAACCTAGCTAGTTAATCTAGATGGTAAAAACAAAATGAGAAAATATAGGAAATAGAGACTAAAGTGATAAAGCAAGAAAATAAGAACTAGGGTGATGAAGATAATCTCACAAAAGTGCTTGTTCGCCAGCTAGCTCTGTGCATACATTCACCTACACACAAGAAAGAGGGAAAATTGTTGGGGTTGTATAGGGGTTCACCTTAGTCAGACCCTCGTTTTGGTGTTTCCACCTCCATGAATAGCCAGAAAGCAATGAAGTAGAAATATTTGATAAAGGAAAGAAGAGAGAATAGAATTAATACAAAACAATATTATGCTACTCAACCAAATCACAGAGGAGAGGAGTGAAATGTAACCACCTCCACCCAAAAGCTCACAAGCCAATGGAGGAGAGTATGGACTTGGCAAGGTCACCACAACCATAACTATGATGAAGGGAGGTCTCACAAAACACCAAGCCCACACTAATATGGCTTGATTCACGCTTGCTATGTGGAGTTGATAGAGTGTTGTTTCTACAATGGAGTGTTGAACTGCTGCTTGAGAGTGACGTGAATGTTGGAAATGCTAAGAGATGGCTTGAAAATGTGTGTAGAGATTGTGAGAGATTGTGAGAGATTATGAGAAGGTGAAATGAGATGAAGATGGATCAATTTGAAGAAAGAATGAGGGAGAATAAGAAATTTTTGAGTCAGTTGGTTGAAGAGGGATGTTACAATTCATTCCCAATAGGGAGTGTAATGCCTCTGCCAACTTCGGATGTGGGAATCCATTAGGGATGATAGTGCACCATGCAAATTTCTATGCATTACGTGCATGTCCTCTACAAAAATTCTCTCACTGACACAAAAGATAGATGCCAATTGGAAGGAAGGTAGTTGTGTGATGTGGAATTTTGCCTTCAAATTTGATTTTGTAAGGTGAGGTTATGTTAAAGGGGAATTTGTGTAAGGGGTGAAAATTCACCCCTATATAGTTTCACATGTTTACATTTTGCTAATGCTTAATGAGGGTTAAAATTTTGATAAGGGTTTGGAAGTTAATGAGGGATTGAATTTTTTAATGTATAACTAATTCACCCTCCCTCTCATTTGTCCTATGCATCTAACAATATATGCTTACTAGTCCCCTAGAGTGGAGATTGCTATGCTTAATGCTCAGATGCAAGGCATGTCATTGGAACAAGAGGAAAAGATTGCCTCGGACCATGCACTTTTCTCCTAGATGGAGGATGAAGATGTAGTGTTTGTTAATGAAGCTTTGGCATCAAAGGCTCTACAAGTCCAGTTAGACTACAACACCCGCTCTAAGAAAAGGTTCACTGAAGAGCCCATACCTCAAGCACATCAACCTAAGGTAGTGATGGAAAAGACAACTTGTTCAACTGTGATGGTTCAACCCTTTCAAAAGCCGAAAGAGGTGTTCCCTTTCAAGCCAAAGATACCACCACTCAAATCACTTAATATGGCCAAACAATTGAAGAAGGCCCCCACTAATGTGTCTTTATGGGTCTTTTCAATAGGAAAACTATGTTGCTTTCAAATATTTTATCAATTTGATCATTCTTATCTATCTGGATGACCTGATTGTGTTTTTGAATTCTAAGGGTGATTATTTTGATCATCTAGAGAATGTTTTCTAGTAGTTCCAAGAGTTTGAGATCTCTTTGAATCCTAAGAAATACATTTTTAGAGTTCTATAGGGTAAGTTACTTGGGTACGTGGTCTCCAAGGAAGGAATTTCTATAGACCTTGAAAGGGTGAAAGCTATCAAGGAGTTAGCCCTACTAGTAGATAAGAAAGGAGTCCAATCCTTTTTGGGTAAAATCAATTTCACCAGTAGATTTATCTAACATTGTTGGGCTGGCAAGGCCTATCGACCTTATGCTAAAGAAGAACTTGGATTTCAAATGAACTCCCAAGGGTAGAGATGCTTTTGAAAAGATCAAGGAATCCATTTCCTCAGCTTCAATGTCATTAAACACAAACTTTTCTAAAAGTTTCATTATGTATGTCTATGGTAGTGAGCACATCATTATGGTGCTAATGCAGAAAGATGATGAAGGGAAGGGAGAACATCCCATCACCTTCCACTCAAGGACCCTAAAGGGATATGAGGCTAGGCATAATTTTGTTGATAAATAAGCATTTTCCATTGTGAAAGGCCTCAAGAAGTGTATACACTTAGTTTCGGGGGGAAAGATCATGGTTTATGTGGCTCACTCCATCGTGAGAAAATATACTATGGAAGGGGATCTATCATTGAAAAAAGAGCAAACTAGATCACAAAGATCCTTGAATATGATATTGAGGTCCAACCACTGAAAGTAATCAAGGGAAAAGGACTTTGTGAGTATCTGGCCAGTGAACTCAAGCCCCAAGCCGAAGAAGAAGTTGTGGATGAAGTTCTGGTAAATCAATTTGAGTCAGAGGAGTCTTAGGTGACTGATAGAATCAATTTCATGCAAACTAGAAGGTATCTAATTAGTGTCCCTCCATATAAAAGGATATTTTACAAACTACAGGGTGTCAAATATGCCATAGTTGAAGGCATGCTTTTTAAAAGAAACTTAAATTATGGTGTTCTCCTCTGATGTGTGGACAAAGGACAAGTAGAAAAGATCTTATACAAGTTTCATAGTATCCTCGTAGGCAGCCATTTCTCAGTGAAGACCACTGCCTTGAAGATAATGCATGTGGGATATTATTGGCCTACCTTACTTATAAAGTGTCATAATCTAGTGAGGAAATGTCAGCGGTACTAGTTATTTGTGGGAAAATGTAAGAATTTTTTCGTGCCCCTAAGTCTAATCGTAGTTGATAAACCATTTGCATAGTGGGACCTAGACTTCATTGGGAGGATCAACCTAATTTCCAGCTCAAGACACAAATGGATCTTGACCACAAAATATTACTTCACTAGATGGATAGAGGCAATACCATTAAGGAATGCCATTAAGAATGAAAATGTAAATTTCCTTGAAGAAATAAATTGGCAAGGTTTGGCTCCCCCAAAACCATCATTTCTAATAATGCACATGTTGGGATTTGTAGTGTCAAAAAATATCGTCATGTAAATTTTCACACTTAATTTGGGAATAAATAATGTCAAAATGAACTTAAGTTCGCCTCGATCTAGTGTTGTAATGTGTTTTACACATTCACACTAGGTCTTGGGCCCTTTTAAAGCTAGATAAACCTAACTATGCCCTAATTTAATGTTTTAAAGTGTATTTATTCACCCCTTCACATTAAATTTAGGAGGCTTGTAAACTAAAATGGACCTAATCTAGTGTTGTAATGCATTGTATACATTCACATGGGATTTTGGGCCATTCTAAGCTAAATTGACTTGATTTTGCCTTAATTTGATGTTTTAAAATGTATTTATTTACACTTTCACATTGATTATTGGCCCTCTTACATTTATGAACTTAATATCATTATTAATAGGCCCCTAAGATCCTATATTGTGCATCCCAACACATAATTTAATCAAAAACTTGACATAGACATCAAATAAACTTAATTTACACACTCCTTGACACTTTACCAATCAAAATATTCCTTGTAGGATCCATACACCACCTTGGGAATATGAGTCCCATCTAGGTGGGACACATATGCCACAAGTGGCATATGAGTCCCATTTGGCCTATTTTTAAGGTTTTGAGTGCTAAAAAAGGGGTTTTAAGTTCAAATTTCTTTTATGTCAGCCTTTGGGATCTAATACACAATATATTAGATGGATTGCTTATATAAATGAGCTTTCAAACCATTATTTCATAAGTATTCATGATATCAAGTCAAGCACTCAAGAGTTAAGCATTCCAAGACTTTAGTACAAGATCATCAAGAGAGCATTCAAGATCATTTTTAAGGAATTCAAGAGCATATTTCTTCATCAATTGTTGCAACAATTCAATATACCTCATCATGTCAAGAATATCAAGCATCAAGCGTGTTATTGAGCTAGTGTTGTGATGTAGCATTGAAGATCCAATATCAAGCATTGTTCTAGACCCATTGTGAAGATCAAGATCTACATCCTTCATGGCCATTTCATGTTGAGTTGTAGATTTACAAAACATCATTTACAAGGAATCATTCAAGGTATCATTGTTCATATTTCATGTCCTATATTTCATGTTTCATGTCCTTGTTTCATTTTTTCATCATTCAGTTTAATTACCTAAAAGGGGTTTGACCAAGGAAAACCCATATTCACTAACAACCAACAAGTTTTTATTCTCCTAACATGTGTGATTGCAAATCTAGGTGTCTTGGAGCATGAAGGTTCATTAAAGATTAGGTTACAATATTGGAGAAAGTTTTTGGAGTTGTGTCCTCATTTGCAAGGTTGTAATCTTCACTAAAAGGTCACATACAACCCTAAAGTCATGGTTTCTGATCCAAGAAACAAAGTGGAACAGAAAGAGAAAACGTTGAAGAACAGATTTAGACTTTAAAGTTTGAAAAAATCCTAACTGGACTCATATGCCAGTCCTTGCGTATGAGTCCCATTTTAGGTCATTTTTCATATTTTGGTAGTTTCAGATGCCCTTTTTCATAAACCAGTTCCTACACAAAAACCTAGATCTGGGACTGATTTTCCCAGACTAGCATATGAGTCCCAATAGGCCTAAATTTTAGGTTATTCAACATTTCAGGCCTCCATTCAAGCCTCTACAATTTTCCAAGTGCACACTTCTAATTTACAACTTTCTATTCTGATTTATATGTATTTCTAGGTCATTCATTCAAGTTTCATGCATCACTAGGTTTTTTCATTAGATCTTGCATTTCATTTGTTTTTCCAAGCCCTATCTTAGTGGTGAACCCATCATTAATCTCTAAACATACCCTAGGATACCCTATTTCTAGATGTCTTCCTCCATTCTTCATTGGATTGAGATCTCTAGGGCATCCTTGAATGTTAGTTGGAGAAAAGTGGTGTTCTATGTCATAAACCATAAAGCATCCATTTTTCAAATAAATAGGATTAAGGCGTCTCAACCTTAGAGTCCTAATATTGATTTAATTTGATGTATTAATGTATTTATTTGTATTATTTAATTTTCTATATGTTGTCATGTCACAAATTGGGACCCATTGGTTGGGTGGCATCCTTACTGGAAGTGACTAGATGACACATAATCATCCCAAGTGAACATAGGCATCCCACTTTGGAATCTATGACATATGATAGATTCTATGACACATCATAAGTCATCTTCATGTATGGAGAAAGTTGGTGCCCAAGTTGGGTTATGACAAGATGTAAGAGAATCGACTATTTTTAGTCAGTTATGACGGATTCTCTCACAACTGTAAGTGTTGTCAGTTATGACATATTCTATGACAGCTATAAGATGTGTAAGGCATCTGTCATAACTCATTTTTAGTATATTCTAGGCACCCAAGCTTGGAAGAAGAATATTTGCATGTATGAAATTTGTAAGGCGTGTAAGGGAATATGTTGCATGTGTCCAAATACATTCTATGGCATGGAAGAATGTGCCATGTGGATTTGGATGCCCAACTCCTTGATGCTTCTTGAAGCTTATATCTCTCTCTATATATAGTGAGGGCCTTCCATTGTAGAATGCATATTTTTCTTGCAAGTAACGTCGAAGTGTTGTTGGATTGTCTCCAACATAGGTGTTTGTAACAAAAAACTTGTTGAAGAAAGGCTTGTACTTTAGGTTGTATTGTAACTCCTATTTTAAGTAATACAATAGTGTTGTGTTTTTGGAGGGTGGGGCTTTTTTACCCGAGAGGGTTTTCCCCACGTATATTTGGTGTATGTTGCATTTGTGTACTTATTGTTATATTATATTATTCTCTATGTGTATCTCTTATTGTAACTAAATAAGGTGTTAAACAATTTTTTTGTGATTCTCCCTTGCTTAGATTAGTGTAGGAAGTTATTTCCGCTCACCTAGCTTCCTTTCAGCATGGGCCTTTGTGGGATCCAAGATGTCCAAATTCATATTAAAGCATGAAAAATTCTTTCTCAAGACTTCATTGAACTACTATTTGCAGTGGAATGGACTCGCAAAGTCCATAAACAAAAATCTAATCTAGTTAATCAAGTGGAGGTGCAAATCACCAAAAGGAATGGCATAGGCACTTATGGGAAACATTATGGGCTGACTGGAGTACTCTAAAGCAAGTTTTGAAAGCCTTACCATATGATTTGGTTTAAGGTAAGGAGGTAGTGTTTCCAATCTCCATGGAGACCCCAACACTATAATTACTTAAGTCCCGAGAAGTTGAGGAGAATGGTTGCATGGAAGTAAGGTTGGTAGAATTTCTTAATGTCTAGGAAGCTCAGGAGAAATCCAATGATGCTATGAAAAACCACCAATAGGTGGTGAAAATATGGTTTGATAATAAGGCATATGATCCCATTTCCAAAGGAGGTGATCTGGATCTAAACTATTACGAATGAGCCACCAAATCGAGTTAGCACACTAAGTCTGATATATTGTGGAAAGGTCCTTTCTGTATTACCAATTATAAGGAAATCAATGCATTTGAACTTGAAGATATGGAAGGAAATTCTCTAGGGATTCCAGTGAATGGTATCCATTTGAAGATTTTTAATTAACTCCTTGTCTCTTATGAGACTTTTTCTTTCTAAATTATGTAATTTTTTAAAATTTTGTACCATATGTAAAAAACTGTAAAGTGCAAAATTTTCAAAGAAGGAAATTACACACAAAATACAAAAAATGTATATTCATTTATATTTGAAAAAATGTTTTACAATATAGTAATAGGCACTTAGGCCTATGTTTACAAAAGGGAGGCTCTGGTGAGTTATATGAGGTGGAGAGAATATATAGAAAGAGAATGTCTTTGGGCAAGAGTACACTCTTGAAAGCCCCCCAAAGAATTGAAGAGAGTAGTTTTGAAGAGTATGATAGCAAAGAATTTGAGGAAGATATTGATCCAAAGAAACAAAAATTTATAGAAACTCAATTTACTACTAAGCCAAAACAAAATTGCTAATCTCACAAACTCAAAGGAATGTGCCATTAGAAGCTCCTATAAAAAAGGAAAGGAGCAGCTATGAAGAATCTGATAGTGAATCATGCTCCACTAGCATTCTCACCCACCACAAGTTGAGGAGGGTACACGAGGTCTCAAAAAAATTGGTGTACCACTCAACGTCATGGACAGTCTCTACATTCATCACCTTGAGGAGAAAGGAATAGGCAAGATTTGACTTCTCAAGGTGCCACTCCACCATAGTTGTTCATAAGCTAGAGAGAAAAGGGAGCCACAACGCCACCTTGCCACTATCAAAAAATTGTCTTATGTCCATCACAGGCAATGGGAGTAACAAAATTAGAGATTTTAATAGTCAAGTTGTACAAGGTAGTGAATTATGCCTTAGCAACTACATGTATAAGAGATAGGAGAGTGGCCGCAAAGAAGGCCAATGAATCCATCAATTGCAATAAAGTAGCTTGAAGGGGTAAAGAATGCCACCACACCTTAGAGCTCAAGGTGAAAGAAATGAGATGAAATTTTGAGGGGTTAGTCCAATTGGGAATTCCATCCCCTTTCCTACCTGATGGAACAATTTTGGTTGAGGACAATATTAAGCAGTTACTGGAGGACAAACAATGGGATTATTTGGTTTTTTGGGCCCTAGAGGAGATTGAGAAAATTTTGCATCCTCACATACAACTCAAATTTCATATGGGGACCACACGGAAAAAATTGAGCGATGTCTCTTTCAAAGAGATAATTAATTTGGACCAAGCATTTGAGGACTTGAGAGCGTTAGTATAACCTTTAGAGGTGAAACAAAGAAAAAGAGGTTCACACAAAATAGGATTCACCAAATGGATGAACCTAATTTTGCTTATGTTGCTTCATTCAATTATGAGAATAATAATGCATAAATAACAATAAAAAAATCAATCCTAACTATTACAATAGTAATAAGGGAGATTTTAAGATGTAGAAACAATGTGTACCTTGTTGAAAAAGTGTTGTTTTGGGGGTCATTGAGGACTCATTCACCCAATGGTGAATGGATCCCTGCTAGAGTTCTGGAAAAGTGATTTCTAGGTTATGTTCTTCAATGTTTGCACTCCCAACTCCTAGGTTATCAACTCTCGAAAGTCAAAAATAAATTTTGTAGAGCTCTTTCCATGATCTTGCAAGATGGATGAAAACTTTTGTAACTTTTCAATCTCGATATCTTTGACAACTTTTATTCTCCACTTGATCTTCAACCTAGAAACTTGCAATCACTCATCAAAGGAGAAGAAAAATTGTTGTTTGCTAGGGAATAGGGGTTTTCCTTGGCCAAACCTTGTTTTGGTAATCAAACCTTATGACGAAACAATGAAACATGAACATGAAACATCAAACATGAAACAATGATACCTTGGATGAAGTATTGGAATGTAAAATCAACAATCTAACATGAAGCGACTATGAAGAATGTAGATCTTGATCTTGAATATGGATGTGAAACAATGCTTAACTTAGATCTTCAATGCTACATCATGACATAAGCTCAACAACATGCATGATGCACTATTCCTTTGACATGATAATATGACCCTTGATTGCTACAATAAAAGCTTGATAATGTTCCCTTGAATGCCTTGTAATTTCTCTTGAAGTGATCTCTTGATCATAAATTTTCTATAATGATTGAATACTTCAATGCTTCGATGAAACTATGTGAATTAACCTTATATTTATACTTATCTTAATATTTAATCCCAAAATTCAAATAACACAAGCCTACATCAAATCTAAGATTCAAAATCACTAAAATCCTACCAAGAATAAGTTCAAAAAGGGTTGTCCTAGGTTAAGGAGGACCCATTCGCCACCTCTAGCATAGTTAACTAGGATCAATTTTGGGGATTATTAAATATTATGCGAAAAGGGGGTCCTAGGACATATTGAGGACGCATTCACCAAGTGGCGAATGGGTTCTAGGTCACTATCCTAGGACTCAAACCTTGTAAAATTAAGTGTTATGCAACATTATTAATGAGTGTCGGGACTTATCGTTTGGAAAATGCAATAAATAAGGCTTGGATTTGAATTTAAGGGGCCAATTAATCTCTAATTAACCTTAATTAATTAATAAATCCCTAGATTAGTGTGAAGTGTAAGAAAACACTTTACAACACCCTAAATAAGGCATAATTAAGTCTATTTTATCATTAATTTTCATTCCCAAACTAAGTGTGAAAAGGGGTTATGCTACATTTTTCCCCCACTTTAGTGAGAGTTTGAACCCATGACAAACTCACACTAAATTATACATTCAAGACACTTAAGTATGCAGCAATGGAAAAGATACATAACCATACCCTATCAAAGACCATGAAAAATAAAGGAAAACAAAGGATTAAGCTTCGACTGTTCCAACACAATGTGGAACACGACTGATTTTTTGAGAAAAAGGATCAAGCTTTGACATCCTGTCCAACACAATGTGGACCAGGTCTAGGCTATTTGTCCATAACATGCATGTTCACTCTAGGGTAGTGGAACCTTAGGCCATCCACTAGGTGAGTTATCCCAACAATAAAGATGGCAAATGAGAGAATCATATTAGCCTCCCATACCATACCAACGTTATCCTCCTGAAAAATTCGATAAGGCACCACAATGCTATTCTTTTGAATATTATTTCTATAGGTTTTTGTTAAAGGGGATTTTGCTTCATTCATTTAAGGTCATCTTCTTAGGGAACATCATGCCTAATGTCCCCAAGAGAGGACAAGTCCAGAATATCAGATCACCACTTATAGGATTGCTGGAAACACAAGGGCAGACAACTGAGAGGGGGGGTGAATCAATTGTCACTGAATTTCAAACTTATTCAACTTATTAACCTTATTACCAGATCTGATCTTTAATCATGAAAGCATAAATGAACAACACATCAAAATCACACATAACACCAAGATTTTTACGTGGAAACCCTATTAAGGGAAAAACCATGATGGAGGTCAGTCCACAAATAATTATGAATGGGGAATGCACATGCATTCAGGCACACTGCCTAGAGTTCACTGCTCAAATACAAAATAGGCTTACTACCTAAAGGAAGACACACTGTCTTATAGAAAGGTTCTGATTAAATCCATTAGAGTTTGAATTGAGAAAATTAGCATTTGCTAATGTCTGGTTACAATTCCAATTAAGCACATGAACACTTCTTCACTCTTCTTCTCTCTTTGCTCTTCCTTTGAATGATTTAAACTTTATTCGCACACATGAATCTTAAAATTTGCACACACATGCCTTCAAACGATAAAAAAATCACTCTTATATATCCACAACATGAAATTACATCGCTATAAGTCAGCTCCAAAGAAATAATAAAATGAATATAAATAGTCGGCCCAAATCAATAAATATTATTCATGTGAATTAACCAAGGTTAGATCACGGGCACAACTATCAATGCAAACATGCAACATAGATAGAGCATGAACTAGAAACATCCACAAGCATCATGAAACATCAAAGAAGTATCCACAACAACTGAACTTACTAGAATCACATGATCTTCATTTAGGAACACAAACAAAAAAATTATCAAAATACAAATCTTCATAACTCGATCAAATCTTCACATGGATCTCTAAAATTTGACATGGATAAACTAGCTATACTCAACAAGAAATCCTTTAGTCCAAAACCTCTGAAAATCAATGTACTGATCACACCAACAGAAAGAACTTCACTTCACCACTGACAACCTATAGCACTTCTTATTACAATTTTCTCAATATCCTCGACATATACAACTTCTAATGCAACAATGCTAACAATGTTGACATCAATGACAACCACATATCAGCAACAAAACATCCAACAATCTCCCCCTTTGGCATTGATGACAACACATGATGTGAAAAATACCATCAACACATTTGTGCTTACTCCCCCTTAGGTTCTGACTCTTCTTTCCTCAACTCTTCTCCCCACAAAGATTTTTCACATTGCTCTTCTCCCCTTTTGATATCAATGGAAAAGATTTCTTCTATACAAGATCTGAACCACATATTTGAACACCTAAACTTCTGAACATTTGACTACTCCCCCTGAGTAGTAGGCACCACAACATCAATTTAGATCAAAATATGCTCATGAAATGCACTAATTGATGCAAATCAATGCATCCTTAGTTCTAATTAGGAAGGTAATCACCCCTAAATTCCCTTTGAGATACTCAAAATTATCCTTAGGCAATGACTTTGTAAATATGTCTGCAATCTACTCCTTAGTAGGCACATACTCCAATCTGACTTCCTTTTCACTTACTTTCTCTCTCAAAAAGTGAAACTTGATAGAAATATGCTTGGTCTTGGAATGCAACACTAAATTCTTAGAAATGTTGATAGCACTTGAGTTATCACATAATATAGAAATAGGCTCATCATACACAAGTCTGATATCCTTCAACATCTATTTCATCCATAATACTTGAGTACAATTATTAGCAGCAACAATGTATTCTGCCTCTACATTAGATAAAGAAATAGCATTCTGCTTTTTGCTTAACCATGAAATCAACTTCTTTCCCAAGAAAAATGCTCCACCACTAGTATTTTTCAAGTCTTTCACATCTCCTTCCCAATCAACTTTAGTAAAGGCACTCAAAGTAAGATCATCTTTAGGATACCATAAACCAAAATCAATTATCCCCTTCAAGTATCTAAAAATCCTCTTCACAACAGTCACATGAGATACTTTAGGATAAGCTTGAAATCTAGCAACAATACATACAATATTCATGATATCAGGCCTAGTTTGAGTCAAATAAAGCAATCCACCAATCATTGATTTGTATCTAGTCTGATTTGCCTTCGAAAAATCATCATCAGTTGTCAACTTGCATCCGATCACCATTGGTGTACCAACTAGCTTTGAATCTTCCATACCAAATTTCTTCAACAATTCTTTCACATACTTGGACTGAGATATAAAGATCCCTTTATCTAACTGACTAATTAGCAACCCTAGAAGAATTTCATCTCTCCAATATTGACATCTCAAACTCATTTTGCATCTCATTAGCAAACTTCATACAAAAGCTATCATCTCCTCCAAATATGATATCATCGACAAAAACTTCCACAATCAAATCTTTATCATCATTCTTGAAATATAGATTACTATTAGTAGAACCTTGGTTAAATCCAAGCTTCACCAAGTACTTATCCAATCTAGAATACCATGCTCTAGGGGCTTGTTTGAGTCCATACAATTCTTTCTTCAATCAAAAAAACCATATCTCCTTGATCAGTCAACTGTAATCCATCAGGTTGTTCAACATACACTTCTTCCAATTCTCCATTTAGAAAAGAAGACTTGACATCCATTTGATAAACTTTGTAGTCTTTGTAAGTAGCATAAGCAAGAAGCAATCTCACAGCTTCAATTCTAGCAACAGGGG
The DNA here is from genome assembly GCA_007258455.2 of Sequoia sempervirens. NCBI lineage: Eukaryota > Viridiplantae > Streptophyta > Pinopsida > Cupressales > Cupressaceae > Sequoia > Sequoia sempervirens. The sequence goes on from VDFB02270651.1 coordinate 503,179,480, forward strand.
CAAATGTTTCTTCAAAATCAATACCTTCCATCTATGAATATCCCTTACATACTAGTCTTGCTTTGTTTCTAACCACTTCACCTTTTTCATTCAATTTGTTTCTAAAGACCCATTTAGTTCCAATTACATTCTTATCCTTAGGTATAGGAACAAGAATCCATGTATCATTCTTTTCAATTTGTTGTAGTTCCTCTTTCATTGCTTCAACCCAATGTTCATCTTTGCATGCTTCATTCACATTGTTAGGCTTAGTCTTTGAAATCAAAGAATATTCTTTTGCAATCTTTCTCCAAGTCCAGACACCTTTGTTCTTATCACCAATAATTTTATCTTCTGAATGATTCAACCTTACATACCTCAGAGTCTTCTTAGAATGTTCTTCAACTTCAAGCTCTTTTGATCTCTCTTCTATTCTTCCACCAGTTTCTCCTTCCTCTTGATCTTCTTGATTCACTAGAATGATTTGGACTTGACTTGAAGTCTGAGCTTTGTTTGTACTGTCATTCTGAACATCAGAATCATATCCATAGGTTCTGGATAGTGTACCAAAGTCTTCATCAACCTTAACATTTGGACTTTCAACCATTTTCTTCAATCTCTTATTGTAACACTAGTAGGCCTTACTTTTAGTAGCATAACCCAGAAAGATTCCTTCATCACCCTAGCATCAAACTTTCCTATATCTTCATCTCTTTTGATATAACACTTGCTTCCAAAGATCTTGAAATATCTAATAGTAGGTTTTTGACCAGTCCATAGCTCAAAAGGAGTCTTACCAATATCACCTTTGATTTGTACCTGGTTAAGTGTGTACACAATAGTACTCACAACTTCTTTCCAGTAGATATGAGGTACATTTCTTTCCAACATCATGGTTCTAGCAACATCTAGAAATTTTTTGTTCTTCCTTTCCACAACTCCATTTTGTTGAGGGGTTTGCAATGTAGATAACTGTCTCTTTATTCCATGTTCTTCACAAAAAGAATTAAACTCATCATAAGTGAATTCACCACCTCTATATGATCTCAGACATTTAATCTTTAGACCTGTATTTGTCTCAACCATAGCCTTAAAGATCTTGAACTTTTCCAGAGCTTTAGATTTCTCCCTTAAGAAAGTAGCCCACATCATCCTTGAATATTTATTAATAAGCAACATGAAGTACCTGTATCCTTGTAAACTTCTAGTTCTAGCAGGACCACAAAAATCAGTATGCACAAGATCCAACAATCCATTTGGATTTTGTTGTTTACTTCAAAATGAAATTATTGTTTGCTTTCCTAACTGACATTCTTTGCATATGGTATTAGTAGGTTTCATCAGCTTAGGAAGATCTCTCATAGCCTTCTAGTGGAACTTATCTTGATAATATTATAAAAGTTAACATGACACATTCTCCTATGCCACAACCAACTTTCATCAATTTGAGCAATCAAACAACTTTTAATAGCAAATATCATACTTTTCCAAATTCACAAAATTACTTTTGTCTCCTGTCATATGATGAGAACAACCACTGTCAATTACCCATTCATCTTTCTCTTCAACTCGAGTAGCTAGGGCTTTCTCCACATTTGTACAACTAGTAGATAGAAGATTATTTTCCTTGAAAGCAATAAACACAAATTCATCTTCACTTGCATTTCCTTTGTCAGATTCATCATCTGTCACACCTTCATCAATAGCATAGTAACACTTCTTTTGGAATTTATGCTTGTTAAATCTTGGCTTGGAAACTCTCTCAAGACACCTTGATGCAAAATGACCTATCTTATTTCAAGAGAAACATTTAATAGGCAATTTTCCTTTACACTTACCTTGTCCTTTGGCTTCTCTTTTCACAATCAATGCTTCAAGTTATTCAAGCTCTCTTTCTTCTTCATTAAGCTGTCTCATTTCATCCTCTTACTTGAATATCTTTCTAGATGAACTTCACTTGGATCATATCTCTATCTATCTCTTCCAGAAGTAGTAGCCTTGAATGCAAATTCAACCTTAGGAAGTGCATCACCAAATTCACTCAACTCAAAAGCAATAAGCTTACCAGTCAACATATCTTTGGTAACATTTGTTACAGTATGGAGTTCTTCAATAGCACTAGCCTTGACTTTGTAAGAATCAAGCAAGGATCTAAGCACTTTAGCAACAATTTCGTATTTGGCTATCTTTCCACCAACACATCTAATACCACACACAAGTTCATTCACTCTTTGCATGAAAGTAGTAATATTTTCATCATCACCCATTTTCAACATTTCATATTTTCCTTTCAGACTTTGTAGCTTGGAAATCTTCACATTAGCATCACCTTCATACAAGGTTTCCAACTTCTTCCAGATCTCATAAGCAATTTGTAGATCCATAACATTATTCATCTTAGTATCAGTCAAAGCACTCAACAACGCCTCCTTAGCCCTGATATTATACTCAACATCCCTAATCTCAGCAGAAGTAGTAGGACCATTCTGTGGAATAACATATATATTTTTTGTAATGCTCTAGTAGGGTTCACCAATGCATCTCAGATGGCACTCCATTCGAGTCTTCCATAAAGAATGATTTGTTCCATCAAATCTAGGACTATCCTTATTATAAGTTTCCCTCCTGGATCACCTCAAGTTGTTAAACTTCTTCCAAGGAACCAAAAATATCTAATACCAATTGTTGGCAACACAAGGGAAGACAACTAAGAGGGAGGGGTGAATTAGTTGTCACTGAATTTCAAACTTATTCAACTTATTAACCTTATTCTCAGATCTGATCATTAATCATGAAAGCATAAATGAACAACACATCAAAATCACACATAACACCAAGATTTTTACGTGGAAACCTTGTTAGGGGAAAAACCACAGTGGAGGTCAGTCCACAAGATTACACCCTATTAAAAGTATAAGGAATTATGAATGGGAATGCACATGCATTCATGCACACTGCCTAGAGCTCACTGCTCAAATACAAAATAGGCTTATTTCCCAAAGGAAGACACACTATCTTACAAAAAGGTCATGATTAAATCCATCAGAGTTTGAAATGAGAAAAGTAGCATCTACTAATGTCTGGTTACAGTTCCAGTTAAGCACATGAACACTTCTTCACTCTTCTTCACTCTTCTTCTCTCTCTACTCTGCCTTCGAATGATCTAAACTTTATTCACATACAAGACTCTTACACTTCACACACACATGCCTTCAAATGATAAAACAATCACTCTTATATATCCACAACAAGAAATTACATCATTATAAGTCGGTTCCAAAGAAATAATAAAATGAATATAAATAGTCAGCCCAAATCAATAAAGATTATTCATGTGAATCAACCAAGGTCAACCACAACATAGTGAAGACTGAAAATAACATCCTCAAACATGAAACACTTCAATTAATTACTCCTCAAAGATCCACAACATGCTTCAACACTTTGTTGGCCAAGAACATGAAAAACATGAACACGCAAGAGAAAATCTCGGATCACAAGCACAACGATCAATGTGGACATACAACACAGATAGAGCACAAACTAGAAACATCCACAGGCATCATGAAACATCATAGAAGCATTCACAACAACTGAACTTACTGGAATCACATGATCTTCATTCAGGAACACAAATAGAAAAATTGTCAGAATACAAATCTTCATAACTCAATCAAATCTTCACGCGGATCTCTGAAACTTGACTTGGATAAACTAGATATACTCAACAAGAAACCCTTTAGTCCACAACCTCTGAACATCAACATACTGATCACACTAACAGAAAGAAATTCACTTCACCACTAACAACTTGTAGCACTTGTTATTACAATTTTCTCAATATCCTCGACATATACAACTTCTAATGCAACAATGCTAATAGTGTTGACATCAATGACAACCACATATCAACAACACAACATAACATCCAACAAGGATTCCTCATTCGCATCATGCAACCAAGGGAAATCATATGCTTAGAAATATCACACTCTTGGAGGACATCAAACCCAATGACACCACCAAGAAAAGGACATGTCACAATAGAAAAGAAAATCATGCCATGAAATATGAAAAATGTCAAAAGATGTCATCGATGTATGCCCCCAATTTAAAGTGGTTGCTAACACCATTACTATGAGCAAATGCTTTAAAGTAGCCAATGTTTTCTCCTAAGACATGAGAGCTTTCCTTGGAAAACCCTATGTCAAGTCATATGTTTTTGAAATAAAGATACTTCATGAACAAGGAGGGAGGGGTTGCCCCTAATAATACATAAGGTATCTATGGATTCGGGGTCAGTATGTCTTTTCTTACAATGTTGTCATGGAGCTTGGAACTATCATCATTCCCCAAATATTCATAGAACTAGAAGAATGACACAAAGAGAGTGAAAACAAAGGAAAGGCCTTCAAGGTCAACATGGAAGAGACCTAAATGTCTCAAAGCCTTTCATCATCCCTAAAAGGAAAACACAAGACAAGGGAAAGATAAAGGAAATTTTTTTGGGTCAACATGGAAGAGACCTAAATGTCTTGACACCTTGCATCATCCCCAAAAGGAAAAAACAAGACAAGGGAAAGATAAAGGAATTTTTTTGGGTCAACATGGAAGAGACCTAATTTTCTCGACGCCTTGTGTCATCCCCAAAAGGAAAACATAAAATAAGCGAAAAAGATAAAAATTTTACAACATAGAGAAGAATGTAGATACAAATAGATGAATGCAAAAAAAGAGAGATACAACAAACAAAACAAAATGGGGGATCACATTACGCACATGCAATCACATAGAAGAACATGAAAAAGAATACAAAGAAAAATACTAGTAAGGCATGTGCAAGTCAGCCTATAGCAAGTTGTCTGCATCCCAATTTCAATCGATATAAATGAAATGCGGAAAATTGGCCAAAGGGACAACAACAAGTGCCAAACTAGGGGAAGCACCAAGTTCAACACTCTTTTTAGGAGATTTTTCATTTAAGCTCATAGAAGAGGAAAAAAATGTATTTAATTCATTATGCACTTGTTCATCAATCTTTGCAATATTAATGTCATGATCTAGATTAATGACAACAAGAGATCGAATGATAATGTGTCTTGAAGGTTCTTGTTTACGTTGCAACAATGGTACAGAGTCATCATGCATTGCTTCAGGTAAGTTCAGATTTTGATTTTCTATGTTGTTCTTTTCTTCTTTAGCTTGTAACATACGAGCAATAGCATGACATCTATGCTTACACTCTCTAGCATTCTAATTTCATTTCAATCTGTTATCAATTTGTGTTTGTGTAGGAGCAGTTTTGTCAACTATAGGTTTCTTCTCTTCCCTTATGGGAGGAACAAAAGGAACCACATGAGGTTGCTCAACCACTTTATCTTTAGCTTTGTAAACTTTTTTAATTTTAGGAGGCATAATGGGATTGTTTTGGTTTTTTTGTGGTCTCTTGTAGGAAATCGTAGGAGGTTTTGTCATAGGCTACTCTTGGATGGTTGGAAGGGCTTTCGATTCAATCATTGTTTCATCAAGGATAGGAGGCTTAGTTATGGGTTGAGGCATGTTTCTAAGGGATACAACTGCTATACACTTTGCCTTGAACTTTTGATAGGATTTGAAAAAGAAGTTTTCTCGAGGTCTAATAGGCTCCATAGGCTTGGGCCAAAAGAAATCTAATTAAAATTTCCCTTGAGAAGACACTAGATTAAACCCACTATGATGCATAGTAAATATATCATTTCCAAAGGGAAAATTTAAACATTTATGTACAAATGAGGGGACGAAATTCATGGAGGGAAGCCATGGATAACCTAACTTTACATGAAATTGGTCTGATTGTGGGATGATGGTGAATGAGACATTTAATGTTTTCAGTCCAACTTTTGAAGGGAGATCTATCGATCCAATCATAGGACAAGCAAAACCATTATGTGTCTTGATCCATGCTTTAGGTTTGCCATATCTATCTTGATAAATTTCATGCACAAATAGAAATTCTTCAGTGATCACATTCTCTCCATAGATAGGATCAATTAATATCCCACTAGTAGGTGTATATGAGCGAATTTTCACCCCTTATGCAAATTCCCGTTTTGTGAACCCTCACCTTAGAAAATCAAAACCGAATATGAATTTCCACATCACCAAACTACCTTCCATCCACTTGGAATCTGTCCTTTTTGTCAGTGGGAGAATATTTGTCAAGGACACACATGCGACGCATAGACATTTGTGTGGCTCGCTACTGTCCCTGACAGATTCTTGTGTCTAAAGTTGGCAGAGGCATTACACACCCAATTGGGGTCGAATTGTAGCATACCTCTTCGACCAACCGACCCCAAAAATGGTAGATTCTTCTTCATTCTCCTTCAAATTCATCCATTCTCACTTCATTTAACCCTCTGGAAATCTCCTAGCAATTCAATTTCACTGTCTAGCATTCACTTTACTCTCAAGTAGTATTTCAACAATCCATTGTAGCAGCAACACTCAATCAACTCCACATTGCAAGTGTGAAGCAAGCCATAGAAGCATGGGCTTGGAGTCTTACGAGACCTCCCTTCATCACAATTGTCGTTGTGGTGACTTTGCTAAGTCCATATCTCCTCCATTGGCTAGTGAGATTTTAGGTGGAGGTGGTAAAGTTTCACTCCTCTCATTCATGATTTGGTTGAGTAGCATTGTATTGTTTTGTAGTGTGTATCACTCTCCTTTCTTTCCTTTATTGCATATTCTACTTTGTTTCTTTTTGGCTATCCATGGAGGTGGAAACACCAAAATGGGTGTGTGATTGAGGCAAGCCCCTATACAGCCCCAACAATTTTCCCTCTTGCTTGTGTGTAGGTGAATGTACATGTGGAGCTAGTTGGAAAACATGCACTTTTTTGATATTATCTTTATCACTCTAGCTTTCATTTACTTTCTTTATCATCCCTATCTCTATTTCGCATACTTTATCATTTCATTTTTCCCATCCAAACCAACTAGCTAGGTTGTTAGTTAGTTTTTAGGTAGTTTGTATTGTGTTTAATGTTTTATGATCGTACAGACACTAGTGTGCCTAAGAGACGCCAGCGCACTATGCTATCATCCCAGATCTGCATTGTCATCCTCAGACAAAGAGTTGTTTGAGACACAGTAGTGACTCCAAAAACCAGCTCTCCTAGCCCAAACCTAAGTTCAAGATTTGTGGGGTGATAGAAGTATGCTATAGTTCTCATCATTCTTGATGCTTATCCCAAGGCATCATTTAGAGTGAGGAAAGTTAGGGTAGCCCTCCGTTGTTGACTCTCCGTGACTTGGAGCCTTGACATGGTTGGTCCCCCTCTCTTACATTTTTGGTGAACATGATGTGAACCATTTTGGTTTCATTTAGCAGTACTGAAGGGTCCTTTCCTTGCATTCTAGGAGCATTGTACGTGTGAGTGTTGTGAGGTGTTTCGCCTTACAGCCCAACCTACAACCCCTAGTAGGCGTAGTTGGAAGGTTCTGTAGGTGTTACGGAACAAAGCCTTAATTGGATCATTGTCCTATTTCAAACCTTTGGGGGGCTTTGTGAGAGTATCATTTAGTGTGTGTGATGGCCTCTTTTCTACATCTTCCTAACCCCTCTGCACAGCCCGCGAGCAGTAGTACAAGTATAGCCTTCACCTTGTAGGACCTATTGATGGGTTTTAATAGAGAACTGTCTCCTCTTTATATCCCTGTGTGAATCAACGAGAACATTGTAGCCGGTGTTCCTGTTGACCCAACGTCTTAGGTGAATATTATAACTGAGGAGATCATGTTAATTAACTTCCTACATAAAGATGGGTATGATGCACTTGTAAGCACAATTCAAACACATAACGGACTTTCCATACCTCCTCTTGGTAGTATCATTTTGTTAGTCCTTGTCGGACCTAAGTCTATAAACCTATTGTTTGACATAATTTAGGGGTCTGAACTCTTCAGGGTGAAGCTGATTATCCCCTAACTAGTAGCTATGAATGTATTTCCCTCAGTTGTGCACAAGTGTCTGAAATTCACTCATGAGGGTTTTGTGCATGTGGTCCATAGCACTAGTTATAGAACACCGGTTGCACGTGATAGTTATTCTTTAGATCACTTTTGACCTGCACCCATTGGTCCTCTCCCACCTAGGAAGGACCTCTTGTACCAAACATATCATAGGTACAAGAAAGGGTGCTTAACACCTAGAGTAAGGTACCCTCCATCACCTTATGTTGTTTCGCATAGGGCATGCCTAAAAGCTGAAAGTGATGCTACCAAGGCTCATAAAAGAGAAGAAGAGAAGCCCTCTTAGGGTCCCTCTTCTTCCTCTTCTGCTATCTATCCTGACACTTCCTCTCATCCTATTGTGGCGCCATCAGATTTTGTTTCGTGCTTGTGAGAGAATCCTATGGTGTCTGCTTGGCGAAAGCCTAAGCGTCCCACATTTGAGCTTCTTATTCTACCCATGGAGCCTAGGCTCATTCAATATGCTAGAAGAATGTGTTCTCGTGGGGAATCCTCTATGTCTCACCCTCCGCAACCTCCCATTTCTTATGCTTTGAAAGTAGTAAATGGGAAGAGGCTCGCTGCCAAGGCACTAGAGCTGACTCCCCCCATTGTTTCTCGACTCGCTCCTCTTGCTCCCGTTCAGGAGCCTATCCCTCCACTGAAAATGACTATAGTGGACACCCCTATGGCTGAACAAGAGTCTTCTGTCCCTTCACAGCTCCTGGCCTCTAGCTCGAAGTGTTGCAATAAAAACCAACTTGCACATGAGCACAAGCATCAGCAAAAGGCTTTGGTGGTTGAGCAAGCTGCTTTGTAGAAGAAGGAAGAGGAGACAACTTCTCATGTATTAGGGCCTCCTGTTGTGTCCTCCTCTCTCCTCCACTTTGCTTCCATTCAAGTCTAGTTCAGTCTCGCTTCTGGCTCCCACTATGAGTGTGAATGCACTTGACCCCAAAAAAGTGCAGGTGTTTATCGCTCCTTCAATTGAACCACCCTTATTGATGTCCCTTCTTGACATCCCACCATTCAAAAAACTCGTGGATATGTTGAATACTTTGGTGGTATCTATCATGGTTTTCTCCTCCTCCTCTTGCTCTGTGCCTCTTGCCTTGTTTGTGGAGAGTTCACATCCCCCAATGAAGCAAAAGGTAGAGGTTGGTCCCTCCAACAAAGGAGGGTGAAGGAGGAGCCCACCTTCTTTGAAAGGTGGTCCTACACTAGCTTATTTTGTCCTAGTAATAGAGCAAGTCCTGGCTTCCCCTGAGTTTCACCGCTCCTAAGTCACTCGGTGAGCCAAGTGGTGAGTCTTGGGCGTAGTCCTCTCCATCCATTGAGGTAGGACATGGCACTCTTGTAAAGTGCACGTTCAATTCTCTGGATGAAGTTCCGACCTTGATAGTGATCTTCGCAAAGTCATTAACCATAGCTCCAAAAGAGCCTAGTAGAGAAGACCTTGCAGGGCCTTCTTCTTTAGCCCTTGTTGTGGGAGGGTCAGAAGCTCCTCCCCTTAATATTCCACCACTGCAGGATCATCCTCCTGCCCCTTATAATGATCTAGATTAGGAAGCAAATGACCTCTTGGTTGATGAGTCTTAGGGGGAGGCCTCTTGTTTATCTTTAGATTAGATTTGTGTGTTGTGATGTGTTCCCTCGTGATTGTGTTATGTGTTCCTAGATGACCCTTGTCACCCTTGTTGGTGCTTGGATATAGGAGTGATTTTGTGTTGTAACCTTTTTCTCTCTGTATCATCATTCTTCCATATTTGTGATTGATTTCCAGCAAATTAGGGATGATGTAAAGCGTTGGGGGTATTTAGGCTTCCCTTCCATGTTGACCCAATTTTTTATTTTTACTTTGTTTTCCATACATTATTCTTTATCTGGTGGGGATTGATGATCTTTTTCCTTGCTCCGTGGTTACCTATTATTTATGTAAGCATGAGAAGATCTGACCCCGCAAAACCAGATCCCCCTGTGTCCTCTATTTGTGATCATTTCTCTTTTGCTCTTTTCTCATCTTTCTCTCTTCTTTGCTTGAGTTGTCCCTCTCATGTGTGACAACGCCATTTCTATGATACTTTGATTTTTAGAAAATGCATTCATTGCTGATGAATATTTTATTGAAAGTCCTTGCAACCTTTTTTTGAAAATCGTATTGTCGACTTGGACCCCTAACAGAACACGTTTCCTTCATCAGGGGTTCGCAAAGAAAGAACTTGAGAAATTTCCTTCGAGGTGGGAGCAAATTTGACCTTCCCCTCACAAGGGGGCATTTTCTTCCTTTCGAATTCCTTGATGAAGTGAACATCTTTCAAAAGGATTCCTTAGTGATGAATTGATTTGAGAAAAAATGTCTATGTTACACTTTCAAACAACGCGTCCCTTGAGTGGACCACTCTTTATGTCGGGTTCCCAAGGGACCCCATTGAAATCCTTCCAACTTGTCAACGATCTGTGTGACTGTCTGCTTATTTTCCTACGTGGATGCTTTTTTTTTCTGACATGATCTCTCTACGGATCAACATGTCGCTTTGTAGGTGTGCTGGTGAAGCCACTTTCTGACTCTACAGAGCCCCCTTATATTTTGGTTTCCTCCATGTGAGAGATCTTGGGGGACAACTCCTTGCAGGTTTGTGGGCCTATAAGATGCTTGCTTCTCTGGGTTTCCTTCATGTGAGAGATCTTGGGGGTCACCTTCTTGTAGGTTTGCTAGCCTATAAGGCGCTTACTTTATGGGGCTTCCTTCATGTGAGAAATCTTGGGGGTCACTTCCTTGTAGGTCTGTGGGCCTGTAAGGCACTTACTTCACAGGGCTTCCTTCATGTGAGAGATCTTGGGGGTTGCCTCCTTGTAGGTCTACGGGCCTATGAGATGCTTTCATCCTGTGGGATTTGTCCATCATTGGTTTGAATGCCTTTGGTTTACTTTGTGTAGCTTCATAGTTCTACGAGCCTATGGAGTATTTTGTTTGAAGCTCCTCAAGGAGAGTACCTATGGATTCCTTTGCCTGTCCTATGCTTTTGAGCTCACTAGATCGTGGTCTACTTCCTTGACGGTTTAGGTATAAATTTCTAACCCTACTAACTCTTCAATCTACTTTACCGAAGCACTCATCAATATTCATGCTCACTAAAGTGGGGGAAAAATGTATAGGAGTGAATTTGCACCCCTTACACAAATTCCCCTTTTGCACACCCTCACCTTAGAAAATCAAATATGAAGGCAAATTTCCACATCATCCAACTACCTTCTGTCCACTTGACATCCGTCCTTTGTGTCGGTGGGAGAATATTTGTTGGAGATGCATGCACCGTGCACAGACATCCGTGTGGTGCTATTGTCCCTGATGGATTCTTCCATTTGAAGTTGGCAGAGGCATTACGCACTCAATTGGGGTTGAATTGTAATGTACCTCTTCGATGAACTGACCCTGAAAATGATAGATTCTTCTTCATTCTCCTTCAAATTCATCCATTCTTGCTTCATCTGAACCTTTGGAAATCTCCTAGCAATTCAATCTCACTCTCTATCATTCACTTCACTCTCAAGCAACATTTCAACACTCTATTACAGGAGCAACACTCCATCAACTCCACATTGCAACTATGAAGAAAGCCATAGAAGCGTGGGCTTGGAGTCTTGCCAGATCTTCCTTCATCACAATTGCAGCTGTGGTGACTTTTCCAAGTCCATATCTCCTCCATTGGCTAGTGAGCTTTTGGGTGGAGGTGGTAACATTTCACTTCTCTCCTTTGTGATTTGGTTGAGTAGTACTGTATTGTTTTGTAGTGTGTATTGCTCTCTTTTCTTTCCTTTATCGCATATTCTACTTCATTGCTTTTTGGTTGTTCATGGAGGTGGAAACACCAAAACAAGAGTCTAACTGAGGTAGGACCCTATATAGCCCCAACAATTTTCCCTCTTGCTTGTGTGTAGGTGAAGGTATGTGTGGAGCTAGCTGACAAACAAATGCTTTTGTGAGATAATCTTCATCACCCTAGCTTTCATTTACTTGCTTTATCATCTTCGTCTCTATTTCTCATACTTTATCATTCTATATTTCCCATCCAAACCAAATAGCTAGGTTGTTAGTTAGTTTTTAGCTAGTTTGTATTGTGTTTACTATTTTCTGACTGTATGGACGCCAATGCACCTGAGAGACACTAGTGCACTGCACTGTCATCCCAAAACTACGCTGTCATCCTCAGACGAGAGCTATCTGAGACATAGTACCAACTCCAAAAACTAGCTCACCTAGCCCAAACCTAAGTTCAGGTGTGGGGTGATAGAAGTACGTTATAGTGCTCATAAATCTTGATCCTTATCCTAAGGCATCTTTTAGAGTGAAGTAAGTTAGGGTAGCCCTCTGCTCTCGACTCTCCGTGACCTAGATCCTTGACATGGTTGGTCCCCCTCTCTTATAGTAGGCTTGTCATTGATTCTTCTAGCTATGTAAAGAGGACCATCAAGTGCATGTTCAAGTATGTATTTTTGTGAAAAATAAATATCAAGAGGCACTTTAGTTGAGCCCTTATGAGGTTTAGCTTCACCAAAATGAAACAAAGTGCTCACCCAAAAGGGGATTCACCAAATGGATGAACTTAATTTTTCTTATGTTGTTTCATTCAATTTTGAGAAGAATAATGCATAAATAAAAATAAAAAATGAATCCTAACTATTATAACAGCAATAAAGGAGGTTTTAAGATGTAAAAACAATGTGTACCTTGCTGAAAAAGTGTTGTTTCGGGGGTCAATGAGGACTCATTCGCCTAGTGGCGAATAAGTCCCTGCTAGGGTTCTGGAAAAGTGATTTTTGGGTTTTGTTCTTCAATGTCTACACTCCCAGCTCCCAGGTGATCAGCTCTTGAAATCCGGAAATAAATTCTTTAGAGCTCTTTCCATGATCTTGCAAGATGGATGAAAATTTTTGTAACTTTTCAATCTTGACAACTTTGACAACTTTTATTCTCCACTTGATCTTCAACCTAGAAACCTGCAATCACACATTAAAGGAGAAGAAAAAATGTTGTTTGTTAGGGAATAGGGGTTTTCCTTGGTCAAACCCTGTTTTGGTAATCAAACCTTATGATGAAACAATGAAACATGAACATGAAACGATGATACCTTGGATGAAGTCTTGGAATGTAAAATCAACAATCTAACATGAAGTGGCTATGAAGAATGTAGATCTTGATCTTGAATATGGATGTGAAACAATGCTTAACTTGGATCTTCAATGCTACATCAACACATAAGCTCAACAACATGCATGATGCACTATGCCTTTGACATGATGATATGACCTTTGATTGTTGTAGTAAAACCTTGATAATCTGCCCTTGAATGCCTTGTAATTTCTCTTGAAGTGCTCTCTTGATTCTAAATTTTCTATAATACTTGAATACTTGAATGCTTAGATGAAACTATGTGAATTGACCTTATATTTATACTTATCTTTAGATTTAATTCCAAAATTTAAATAACACAAGCCAACAACAAATCTAGGATTCAAAATCACTAAAATCCTGCCAAGAATAAGTTCAGAAAGAGGTGTTCTAGGTTAAGAAGGACCCATTCGCCACCTTGGGCGAATGGGTCCTAGCATAATTAACTAAGACCAATTTCGAGGATTATGAAATATTATGCAAAAAGGGGGTCCTAGGACATAGTGAGGATCCATTTTCTAGGTGGTGAATGGGTCCTAGGTCATTATCCTAGGACTCAAACCTTGTAAAATTAAGTGTTATGCAACATTATTAATGAGTGTTGGGATTTATCCTTCAGAAAATGTAATAAATAAGTCTTGGATTTGAATTTAAGGGGCCAATTAAGCTCTAATTAACCTCAATTAATTAATAAATCCCTAGACTAGTGTGAAAGTGTAAGAAAACACTTTACAACACCCTAAATAAGGAATAATTAAGTCCATTTTATCATTAGTTATTTATTCCCAAACTAAGTGTTAAAAAGGGTTACTTTTTTTGATGCTACAAGAGGTAGATTGGGAACCTCTACAATCTGCGCTCCCTAAGCTTTGTGGTCACACATTTCTCTTTTACCTTCATTTTTTGATGCAGAACTTGAAGTTTTTGGGTTCGCGCTTCCACAAGTAGAATCCCCTTGGAAGTCGCAAGGACTGTAGATCAAATCTCCTACAACTTGTTACTCAATTCTTTCATTGAAATTCTTTCCTTTCAATTATTTCATGATTTGTGATGCCCCGCGACCTCTCCCTTTCATTTTTGATTATTTCTAAACGAGCCCATAAAATTCACATGTTGTTTTGCATAGTGCCTCATTGTAACACACTAGGTGTTAACATGGCGTGGGTTCAATCAAGGCCACAACCTCTTGCCTTTGCAGGGATGCATGAAGCTGCCACGTGGTGGCCTCATGCAGTCTTTATAAAAGGATTTTATTCTTTGAAGTGGTTTAAGGAGGAAGGTTCCACATTTTGACACCATGAGAATTCCTGAAGGTAGTAGGAAGGAAAGCCTCAACAAGCTCCACCTATGTGCCACGTTGACATGCAAATTTCTTAAAAGGGAAAAGTGAAAGGATTTGGAAGAGCGTTGGGGGAACCACATGTCATCCATGCAAAAGCTTAAGCATGTTTTGAGTTGGGGAGGTTATGGAAAGCACACTATTGGTTATTTTGAAAGTGGAAGGGTGTCATAGGGTGCTGCGTGTCGAAGCTCAGAAATGTGAATGCCATTTCTGCTTGCAATCTCACTCGTCTAAGCGATTGCAACAATCACCATAATGATCCATGTTTGGTGTATCATATTTTGGCTGTTAGGAGGGTCTTGATTAGGGATGGTTCCTAATTATTCTTAAAGTTTTGTTAGAGGGAAATCATTTTAAAATTGGTTGGTATCTGCCATGGTTGGTTTGTACTGAGGAGGTGGTTGAAAGGAATGAATTGGGAGATTTTAAGATCCGTTTCAATTAGATCTCACCAACTGAAACATTATTGCAATATGGACCAGTTAGAGGGAGAAATTGATTTATGTCAACTTTGTACAAGCTTCATACAGTTCTCTGGCCGATGATTTAATACCATCATTTATGTTTTTGTCTTTTGTATACCTAGGCGGTGGGAGTGGTTTTTTTCTTGTTGCTTCCCTTGTATAAAAGGAATTTTGAGCCTCTCCCAAGGGGTTCACAATTTTGGCAGTAGTTGTTCACCATTTTTGTAAAGAGAATACTTAGAGAATTAGTTTTCAAATATTTTTCATTTCCATTCGATTTTAACATTTTGTATCTTTTAAATCAATCAATAGAAAGCATAACACATCAAATTGTGCCCAACTTGCCTCTGCTATGTGTTTTATTTTCTATTTATGCTAGCTTTGATGCTATGTGTCATTCATGAATGAATATGATCTTGGCGACTAATTGTTTTGAGTTTTAGCTTTTATGGATTTTAGTATAAGATTGCAGATAATTGAACCATTTCTTGTACTCTTTCATTTCTACAATGATTTATGTTAGATATCATACTATGCTTGTTGGTGATCAATGTCTATAAAATATTTAAGAAGTTAACAAAATAACCCAAGAGTATCATACTCTGTTGAGCCTTAGTGGATGCTTCCCACGAAGAGATCTAAATACTATGCTCTATGCTTACCAAGCCTTAAGAATTTTGTTCTCTTTTCAATAATGAAGGGTTTGTGGCACCGTATGTTTAGTTCTTAGGAATTCATTCTTTTGTTTATTTGAAGTGGGATTTGAAAAGTTGTAAAATATTTGGCCTATCACCCTGGTTTAGATTTGTTTACGTTTATTTCTTCTTCCCCTCCCCCCTTAAACAAGAACAAAGAGTAGGCTTCTACAAACCCAGAGGTTGTCCAGTGGAGTGCAATTCGCCCCCCATCCACTGAACTTCCCATGAGTGTAAGCTTTAAGGATCAACGAGTGACTTTTGTTTTGAAATTTTGTGAATATTTTTCTATATATTAGTTGTATGCTATTTTTTAATTTTATTTGTATGTATTATTTATTTGTTATTGGCATGTTTGGATACTAGTATTGTGTAAAGGTTATGATGCATGCAGTCTTAGCTTAGGAATGTGATATTAAGAAGACATGTAAAGCATCACATAGATAAAGCTTTCATAGCATGGGCCGTGAGTAGTGATTCATGTGGATGTTGTATATGGTTTTGGATGTGTTATACTAAGTCAAACCTTATATGGTTGAAATGATTTATAGTTTTTATTCATGGCCATATTTGGCTTTTCCATGTCCTAACATTCACATATGTATTAGATGCTAGAAAATATGTGTTGTAAAATATTGCTTATCTTGGAATGATTGTTTGGAATGTATCTATTATTGAGAACATCCATTGTGAAATCTATTCAATATATTTTAAATATTGTGGATTTGTAGTTTTATACATGTATGTATTGAGTTAGTAAAGGAATACAAATATAATGACTAATAATATATTGTACCACACATTTGGATTGTGGATGGTGCTTCTTCACCATGACTGATGGATAGGAGAGGAACACCCTTATAGTGGGTTCAAACCTTTCCCCATTAAAAACATGAGCATGGGATCGTGAAGGATTAGTTTGTAGAGTTAGGCTTGGACTTCTTAATATACTATTTATTGTGAACATTGTTTTCTAGACCACTTGTATATGTGTGATTAGTCTTATTACCTATTATATTTTTATCATAGATGAGAATTGGAGTTTTGACCCCTTATATATTTTGGTTGTGAAATTGTGTTTTCTTCATCGTTGAGTTCTAAAAATATACTTGTGAGACTTTTATATTATTTCAATGTACTTAGTGATGCAATTCCTTATTGTACTACTCTAGTGGGTGTTATATATATTGGGTTGATTCTTATTGGATATCACTTGCATGCCTTTCTTATCATTGCAATATTATATCATGAACTTGATGGAAGTTGTTGGAAGTATGTTGTACCATTTTGTTAGCATTGAGATGTTTATTTTTGGTTAATGACTACAAAATTTCAAGGTTGTATTTTTTGAGGTTTTTATACATATGTGCAAGGTACATCACTATGATCTTATGTACTAAAGTATACATGTTCCAATTGAAACCTCAAGAATGCATTTGTCTTAATGAAGTGCATGTTAAAATACTCGGGTTGGATTGAGCTTGGATGTATGGAAATGGTTTAATCAACTATAATAGTAAAGATTTGGGTAAGATGGGTTGGATTGGAGAAGATAGACCAATCAAGTGCATATTGAAGTTATAGTAAGGATTTGATGGTTGTAGGACACAAGGTTTGTTATCATATGTGACATATGCATCCTAAATTTTGTTTAGGAGAATTTAAATACAATGATTTTTTCTTGGGAGAAAATGATATCAATTATTCACTGCATTAAATAATTTATCACTTTAAGCCTTGTAAAGTACTTGCAACATTGATTTAGTTGATTAGGGGATTCTTTTCCATAAGAAAATGATAATGCACTACACTCAATAATGTACTAAATTAAGTCTTGACAAGATTTGGAACATTGATTTAGTAGATTAGGAGATTCTTTTCCACTAATGGTATACCCATAGATAAATTCATTCACAAGAAGAGTACTAGCTATATTTGTTTTATCTCATTATGTATTGAGAAGAGTCATGCTATCTTGCATGCAAGGGCATGGTTCAATAAAGTGCATACTAAGGATTCAGGTGGAATTTGATTTAGTTGTTTGAAGCAATGTTTTTTTACCTTATGCTAAAGTGTACATGTTCCAACGGAATCCTCAAGCATAAAATTGTTTCAATCAAGTACATATTAAAAGATTTGGGTGAGATTGAGTTTGGATGCATGAAAATGGTTCAATCAAATATACAATCAAGAATTTCTAAGATGGTTTAGATTGGAGAAGATGACCCAATCAAGTGCATACCAAATATTTGAGAGGGACTTGGTTTGAATAAATGAAGATTAATCAAGTGCATGATAAAGATTTGTGTGAGATGGTATTGATTCAAGAAGATGGTTCAATTAAGTGCATACTAAAGATTTGATTGAGCTCTAGTTTGGATACATTTTTAGATGGATTAATCAAGTGTATACTAAATTTATAGTGAGGATTTGATGCTTGTAGGGCACAAGGTTTATTATCTTATCCCATGTATGCATTCTAAAATTTATTTAGGAGAAATTACATACAATGATTTTTTCCTCGGAGAAAATGATAATGATAATTCAATGTATTCAATAATGTATTAAATTAGGCCTTGGGAAAGATTTACAAAAATGATTTAGTTGATTAGGGGGTTCTTTTCCAAAAAAAGTCGTAGTGCAATGCACTCAATCTTGTACTAAATTAAATCTTGACAAGATTTGCAACATTCATTTTGTAGATTAGGAGATTCATTTCCACCAATGCTTATCCAAATGTAAATTTATTCACAAGAAGAGTACAAGCTAGATCCTTTTTTATCTCATTATAGATTGAGATTACTCATACTGTCT
Organism: Sequoia sempervirens; assembly: GCA_007258455.2. Lineage (NCBI taxonomy): Eukaryota > Viridiplantae > Streptophyta > Pinopsida > Cupressales > Cupressaceae > Sequoia > Sequoia sempervirens. Next base: position 503,197,939 of record VDFB02270651.1, read on the forward strand.
TGCATCCATGAACATGGATTAATCAAGTGCACGCTAAGGATCTGGGTGGAATTTGATTTAGTTGTTGGAAGAAATGTTCATTATCTTATGTTAAAGTGTACACATTCTAATGGAAAGCTCAAGCATAAAGTTGTCTCAATCAAGTGGATATTATAATATTTGGGTGGGATTAAATTTGGATGCGTGAAAATGGTTCAACCAAGTATATAGTCAAAATTTAGGTAAGATGGTTTGGATTGAAGACAATGGCTGAATGAAGTGCACATCAAATATTTGAGTGGGATTTGATTTGAATAAATGAAGTTTAATGAAGTGCATGACAAATATTTGGGTGGGATGGTATGATTAAAGATGATGGCCTAATCAAGTGTGTACTAAAGATTTGAGTGAGATTTGATTTGATACATTTTTAGATTGCTTAATTAAGTGTATACTAAAGTTAAAGTGATGATTTGATGGTTTTATGATACAAGTTTTATTATCTTAGACCAAGTATGAATCCTACATTTTCTTTGGAAGAAATTACAATAATGATTTTTTTTGTGGGGGGGAGGGGTGAGAAATCACATGCAATAATTTTCTTTGGGAATTTTTTTTTCATACAACTAAAGCATGTCTTCATAATGTCATTTATCTAGATATTTAAATACAACAATAGTCATTCTTGAAGACACTAACTATCTATTCAACACGATAAATAACTAATACTTAAATCCAATCTCCCCTCTTCCTAACCAACTTTTCAAAAATTCTAAAAAAATCTATCCAAAATTGCTATGTTGTGCATTACTCATCTTAACAAGAACTACTAAATAAGAATTTGACTTTTTTTTTTGATATCTCAAAGGGGTATCCCTGTAATCCCCTCTAGGCCGCACGATTTCCCAATACCTGTCCCATAGCGTGTGCAGCTGGATGAGTCGAGGTTTGAATGTGCATCGATTATGTGTCTTTCAACAACTCGACTAACCAATCTACACTTGATCACAAAAATTTGACATATTTTATGTGCTAAAAGAAATATTATTTTTTTTCCACCTGAATACCCACTATGATGATAAAGTTCTTTAGTTTAAGCACGTTTAGTATATGTTCTGTTCCTTCGGAAGCAAGGGATGAAATCCTTGGCTAGGGCCACACCATGCTGTACAAAAATGATTTAAAATATGGAAACATCACTGTCTATGGTAATGTTAGGATTAGTCTCAGGCTGAATTGATACCCTTCCGACTTCCGTCTATAAATTCCCGTCCATCCTGAAGTTTTACGACACTCGCCACCAATTTTAATTACGAAAACCTCACCCACAGAATCTGTCTACATGGGATCCATTCAACAAACCAACGGAGTCATTCAACAAATCAACGGAGCCAAACCCAAAAGGCCCTTTTGCGACAGGTGCTGCAAACCCCAAGTTGTATGTATCTGCAATCGCATTCAGAAACAGGTAGAAAATGTAACAGCAATCACCATTTTACAGCACACGGACGAAAGAAAACACCCGTGTGGCTCTGTCCGTGTGGCCTCGCTGGGCCTCAAAAAGATCGAGATAATCTCCGTCCGCGACCTCGAACTTGAGACCTCCCACAGGGTGAAGCCAAAGGTCCCCGGTTCGAAACGCAGCATTGCGTGCAGGGTAGGTAGAAAGGGTCTAGTCACTAAAAACAACGATGACTCTCAACCTGGACAAAACCTACCTGATAAGATGTGCAGCAGAGGCCCGGGTTCGAATCCAGAGGGCCAAGAACTTTGTATTCCTGAGTGGGTCTGTCTTCCGTCGGGCTCTGCGCTTCTTTTCCCGAGCGAGGCCGCTGTAGATCTTCTGCCCGGTTTTGCGGACTTTGAGGTTAAGCATTTGGTGGTTTTGGACGGGACATGGGGTAAGGCGAGGCGGATTTATTACGAGAATCCGTGGTTGAGATTGTTGCCTCATTTCAGGCTGCCGTTGAAGTGGCCGAGCATTTATTCCGAGGTTCGTCGTGAGCCTAAGCCCGGGTGTTTGTCTACCATTGAGAGCATTGTCTATGCGCTAAAGATAATTGAACCTGAAACTGATGGGTTGGATTCTCTTCTTCAAGTTTTTGATTCCATGGTGAAGGATCAGAGGCGTTGCAAGGAGGAGAGGTTGCGGAAATCGGGGGAAGAAGAAGCTTGAAGTTTTGCATTCTTAATCTACTTCTAAAGATTAAATTATTGATATTATTCATTACAAACTATGGACTAATCCAATATCTTTATAGTGGTGCCTCTCTGTGCTTGAAATTTTAGGTTTTGCCATTCCCGATTGAGAAGATTCATGAATCATTTTTATCGGTTAGGTTTTGTCTTAAAAATGACATTTTGAATTTTTCTAATGTATGGACTGGCATGGCATTATTAATGCTGCAAAAGGCGCGTCCTTGCCAGATATTGTCTGTGCGGAAGGGTTTGAGATTTTAGTCTTTATCATTGCAGACCAGGGGTTTAGGGTTTATTAGATTAATGAAATTGGCTACGCTGGGTTTCCTCATTGTTGACGGGTTTTTAATCCTGAAAGAAAAAAATTGTGAAGTTATTCAATGTATTTCGTGTACTGGACTTATGATATTATTGCTGCAAAATATTTGCCCCTGACAGATATTTCTGCTGCCAAGATTTATGACATCAGATTTCCTCGAGGGATTGGGGCTATAATAATAATGGTTTTTGACTAATGCATTTTTCTCTAGTGCATTGGGCAAGTCATGCGGATGCATTGTTTCTCAAAGTTTTTGATCGAATATTGTGGCCCAGTTGATGTGAAGAACCAGACAGTGAAATGCCAAATGGATTTGGGTGGCTCAAGGGTTTGAAGTTTATGCAGATTGTGCTCGAGCAGTGTTCCAGTTATTTGTGGCACATCGGACTGAAACTAGACTAGAATCATTATTTGACTGTTATGAAAATGAAATCAATACAAGCAATAATCCACAATCTGTTGGATTAGTTTTCACTAATTCTGATTTAGATGAAAGCTATCAGTAGAGGCTATTATTGTATTGAGTATCAAATTAACTCAACCAAGCCTTAAAACTTTGAAAGCACGTTTACATTTGTAAAATTTACTTTACATAGTTGTCTTTAATGCCAAAATCCAAGGGCTTTTTGTGGGCGCAATTTCCTTTGTTTCAGATTTTTTAATTTTTCCCGTTCAGAAACCCGCATGCTGGAACCCAAATCAATAGATAAATACTCTGTTAGTCACATTCAGCTGAAGCTAATATATATCAGAGATTCAGAAGCTTCTGTCCCAGATCACTATGTCGAAATGTCTGGGCCTAAAACTTATCTGGTATTATATTAGGTCGAGCTGATTATCGCTGATAAAGTAAAGACTTAATTAGAGGCATCTGCATGCCAGAATTTTGCTGTAGATTGCACTGAAACATGGTAGTCTAGTAAAATTCATAATCATCCAAAAGCAGGTGTGGCCAGTAGATTGATTGGCACTTGTTGAGCGTTTGTCAGTTAAAGGTTGATAGTTTGAATTTCACATTTCGGGAATCTCTCTTATTTCAGGTGGACTCTATTCAGAAGAGGCAAGTATATAATGACTGTTATAACCAGAAACAGAAACTGTGTAGACTGTAATGTTGTTGGATGAAGTAATGATGTTACCTAGTGCCAAAGCCAAACTCTTGATCTAGGTAGAGATAATGAAAGGTAGTAATTGATTTTCCTATATAACAACAACAAAAAGGTCATTCAAAAGCTTTTTTTTTCTTTTTAATTAATTGCATCCAAAAAATGATACCTAATAGTGTTCAGTGTGCTAATTTGGTGGGTCTTTCATTCTGGTTGGACATTACCAATAAGAGGCAGGTTTATAGTGGTTACAAATCAGGATTATAAACATAACAGATTTCAATTTCATTGGATGAAGCAATGATGGTGTTAAGTATCAGAGTCGAACTTCTGACTTAAATAAAAATGATAAAAATGTAACTGATTTTCCTATATAACAAAAAACAATCATTGAAAGATTTTTTTATTTATTGCATCAAAAAACTTATTGAATACCTAAAAGTGTATAATGTGCTGAACTGTGAACGAGAAGGAAACATACAAGCAATTTCTACAAAAATAATCAATAATATTATTACTCTGCAACCGGAGATTTCTACTCTGTGCAATGGCTGTTGAATGTTTTAATAATTTTGGAAGATGAAATTGCAATCTTGTCAAATCCAAGGTTGATATAATTTTTTTATGGGCTATGTGGATAATGGTATCAACAATTTCTCTGTTATTGGAATTTTTTTTGTAATGTGGACAGATTCTTATCTAGGCTAATCCAATAGAATGCATATGCAAGCCTAGCTAACCAATTTGGTCAGGTGATTGAAGTCGATTTGTTCAATTTGTAATGCTGGTCTGCTAAGGGAATGAAGATCAGGGTCCCATCCAAGTAAAGCAAGTTTCTCATTGTACCCTATCGAATAGAAACTCAGGAGGGGAGCATTTTGTTATGTAAGGGTCTCCAAGGGGTTACTTGCATTGGGCTTCCTATTAGAAAGATATAGGGCAAGATATACAAATTTGAAATATTAATTAATATAGATTTATGTACTTTGGATTAATGTTTCAAATTAAATATTAAAATAATAAAATAGATGTATTTATTTAGTTATGCGATCAAAAAATAAATATTCTTAGGTATGACATTGAAATTTGAATGTTTTGGAATGAAAGAGGGTTATACTTATCTTGAGATTGGGCAAGTTCAAATTTGAAGATAAGAATCAAGTATACGATTGTAGAATTGTCTTTCACATGTAAACTTGATTTCGGATCTTGTAAAATTATGATTTCTATTACTTTGGCTTTTTATGATATTTGAAGATTGATACTATTTAAGAATATCTTGGAAGGATTGCTAATAGTCTCACAAAATAAAACACACGTCTAAGTCAACTCTGAAAATTTGAGGAAATGATCAAAGAGAACACTCTTCAGTCATGCATATGCTCCTAGAATGCTCATACAAATATAGATTCCTTTTATTGCACCAACTCAAACATTGTAATGCAAATGATATTTGAAATGATTCTTGAGATTCATTCAATATGTAAAACAAATACACTCAATTCCTTAACTACAAAGATATAACAATAAATTGCATAAATTTGTGCTTAATTAGCCTTTGGTGGGAGTTAGCTAAAATTTGAATTTTGAATTTTAAAATTGAAAGGGTTGTTTACAATTGTGGAAATGATTCTAGACATTAAAAAGGCCTTGGTCAAGGTGGATGACATGTAATAGAAATATGTGTGCATGAGTAGGGATAATGAATGCATAGATAAAGAGAATGCATTGGGATGTGTTCATATAGATGAGGTAGGGGATAAGTGTTGAGGAATCTGCACAACAAATAAGTAGGTGGTATAGGGCAAGGGACCCAATTTTACACAACATTATAACTTTTATCAATATATTAATGTATCATGACACTCTCCTCAAACAAATAGGAAATTAAATGGAAAATGACATATATGCAAATTTCACTATTACACTATGTTAGGGGAACATTTTTGGTTTCTTAACTTCTTGGTACGTTGTGGCTTATCAACAATAGGATTCCTTAAAGATGTGCAATTTTTCCCTACTATAAATTAGGCTTTACAACCTATAATTTCCATAGTTACTAGTCAAACTTCTAGCACCTAAAACTCCCTCACCCCTCCATCCCTATCATCCCATGATGAAATAACAATACAATGATGCCATGCCTAGCTACAATAGCATTATTACCCCCATCGATGCCAAGTTACTATACTAGTTGGCTTGGCACATCACCCATTGCACACTTTTTGAGTTGAAAGTTGAATCTCTTGCTTTGTGCTTGTTTTAAATTAAAAAAGGAACTTCATGTTGTTTGCCTCCATGTTGTAGAGAAAGGAAGTAGACTAGAGAGCATTTTCAATTATGTTGAGGGGGTTTGAGAAAGGGTTTGTTCAACTTTATAATTGATTGTTTGTAACAATAATATCACATATGGAAACAACCCCATATAAAACGACATAACCAATGCCTTTCTTTTGATATATAACAACATAATTATTTAGAATGAAATAAAACACAACAAAAATGATCCAGCGGCATATAGATTCAAAAGAAAAAATCTCTGAAACGATATTGGCAAGTGACTTACCTCAAGATTCTACACAAATTGTGTCGTGCTATCAACGATGTCAATGAGAAAAAATGGGCAGAGTTTGCAAGAAGCCCTACCAAAGCAGAGATCACTTAAAAGTGAGACAAACCAAAACTGATCCCTCTAGAGCTACTGCTTCATTCTATTCACAATAAAGCAAAAGTAGATCTAATAATATCATATTTTAGAGCTACCAAATTCTTGCTTTCAATCTTGAGACAAGATTTTGGAGGACTCTTAAATGAAAATATGGATTGCATGTTTTTTTGAAAGCAATTTAGGGTTTGGTGCATTCTATTGAAGGGCTTCTCCTCTTAGATTGAAGCTTCTATATTTAAACTATGCACTTCTCTTGCAAGATTTTAGTCAACAAAAAAATGCTTCCATCTAGAAGTGGGAAATACATAATTTGGGTGTACAGGTTTCCTAAAAAGCTCATTGAAACTAGGGAAAGTGACTTAGCTCAAGATCCTGTACAAATTGTGTTTGTATGTCAACAATGCTAAGGAGAAAAGTGTGTAGAGTTTACAGGAACAATATTACAAAGCCTAAGACGAACAAATTCCAATCTGCATACAGATAACAAGACAATTGTGTTAGAATAAAATAAAGCTTAAAGAAAAAATGAAAGATATATTCAACAAAGAGCATAGGCAGAGCTTCTGCGATGCTAACGGTTTCCACCCCTCCACCATCTAAAGATTTGTGTTGTTTGAAGCCGTCAACATTGAATATATGGATTTTAGGGTACGAGTTTCATGAGACCATAATGTTGTTCATGGGAAACTAGATACAATTTCTATGCAACTAGAAAAAATACTACTTTGCTTGAAGTGTTAAAAAAACATGCCAAAAGCTCTCTAGGTATCAATGTTGTGTTACATGTGAGGGGAAAGAATGATGTAGAAGTTCCCAGATGGAGAGCATGTGTGATGCTATAAGGATGAATTTTCCAAAAAGTAGTAATGAAACCAGGGCAAGTGACTTACCTCATGATTCTACAGAAATTGTGTCTTTCTGTCAACGATGCCGAGGAGGAAAGTGTGCAGAGCTTGCATGAAGAATATTACGAAGCCAAGAAAATATTTTATCACAAAGAATTTGAAGCCAAGTAGATATTTTATCACGAAGAATACAAAGCCCTAACTATCGTCCAACTACAAAATGTCAAATCAAGGGGGAGACAAATATTTACAGGTGGGAGATATACTGCAACTTGCAACCCCCTCTGCAACCAACGACTCTGACGATGAGGATTGTTCACATTGTCTTGCATGCCCCCTCTGTAATTTGAGACCATCAATAGACAAAAGAAGGTTGGAAAACTTCAGTGAGGGAATGCCTTCGATGTAAATAACAAAAAAATTGCATCTACACACTCATTGGTTAGAAGGAACAATAAATTTGCATCTACACACTCATTGGTTAGAAGGAACAACAAATTTGCATCTTTCACTTATTGGGTTTCAAAGGAACAACAAATTTGCATTTTTCACTCATTGAGTTTAAAAAGAACAACAAATTTGCATTCTCACTCATTGGGTTAAAAGGACAACAAATTGCATCTTTACATTTCATTGGGATTAAAACGAACCACAACTTGCATGTTGTTTTGTCTTTTGTTAATTTTAGGCACATTTTGATTTGGGGCTTAAAATTAATCATTATCTTCCGTGCTTGGTGCACTCACACAAATTTATTGTTGTAGAACCCATAGGTGTAGTGAAGTATCCTCCCCCCTTGCATTTTGTGTAATCTTAGGTGTAAGAGAAATCACTGCATCTCTTTTTTCTTTTATATTAGGGCCTACCAATTGAGACAATTCCTAATGGAGAAGTCATTGGTGACCCAAAGCATTTTTCCCTCGGGCCGCTATATAAAAGGATAAGACGAAAGCCAAGTCCAAAATTTTGTTAGCCTTCATCATACAATGCCAATCCAAAAGGGGAAGTTACCCACATGCATGTGAGGTATTTTATAATAGTACCCTAGTAAGGTTGGTTAAAGCCTTAAGTGGGTTGTTGGACACTCACGAGGTGGTAAGTCCCCGAGTTGTGACTAGAAACCTTCATCCCCACCCTTTTGATTGAGATTATTTGGTCACTTTTAGTGTAGGGGATTCACATTGCACCCCAAAGTTACTTGCCATGAGGCTCTCTTTAGATGAGACAAAAATCCCCAACTTAGTATAAGCTACTTGTGATCTAGGAGGATCCAGAAGACCAAAAATTTTAGTCTCAAAATCTGATGAAACTAGCATCACTGGATAGAGCTCATCGAGAGCTTTCCAACACAACTTGAATGGGATCAAACGGAGTCCATATGCCAACATTGCATAGAAAAAGGTTGACCAGGACATGATGACATCAACATAATGACTTGGGAGTACAGTTGGGTGATGTGGCAATCTTTGCTACTAACACGTGGCAAATGATGACATGGTAGATGATGACGTGGAAGACATAGGTGGCATGGACCAACTTGGTGATGACACGTGGTAGGATGCTGAGATGGTAGGCATAGGTGGCATGGGCCAACCACATTATGACATGTGTTAATCTATGAGCAAATAATATCTTACCATGTGGCCCAGTGGTTGGGTGGCACGTGGCACTACTGGGAATGTCCTCTAGAGGTCATTGTTGTTGGTTGTTACAAAAATTCGTTGGGGAGAGTCGAACCTATGACCTCCCCCTTCCTACTCTTCCTCTCAACCAACGAGCCATGCAATCTCCTATGACCTTCGTCACCACCCTTTTGATTGAGATTATTTGGTGCCACTTCCAGTGCAGGGGATTCACATTGCACCCCAAAGTTACTTGCCATGAGGCTCCCTTGAGATGAGACAAAAATCCCCAACTTAGTATAAGCTACTTGTGATCCAAGAGGATCTAGAAGACCAAAAATTTCATAGTCTCAAAATCTGACGAAACTAGCATCATTGGATAGAGCTCGTCGAGAGCTTTCCAACGCAACTTGAATGGGCTCAAATGGAGTTCGTATGCCAAAGTTGCACAGAAAAAGGTTGACTAGGACATGATGACATCAACATAATGACTTGGCAGTACGGCTGGGTGATGTGGCAATCTTAGTTGCTGACACGTGGCAGATGATGACATGGTAGATGATGATGTGGCATACATAGGTGGCATGGACCAACCAGGTGATGACACATGGCAGGATGTTGAGATGGTAGGCATAGGTGGCACGGGCCAACCACATTATGACACATGTTAATCTATAAGAAAATAATATCTTACCATGTGACCCAATGGCTGGGTGCCACATGGCACTACTGGGAATGTCCTCTAGAGGTCATTGTTGCTGGTTGTCATAAAAAGTCGTTGGGGAGAGTTGAACCTATGACCTCCCCCTTCCTACTCTTCCTCTCAAGCAACTAGCCACCCAATCTCCTATGACCTTCGTCACCACCTTTTTGATTGAGAATAATTGGTGTCATTTTTAGTGTAGGGGATTCACATTGCACCCCAAAGTTACTTGCCATAAGGCTCCCTTGAGATGAGACAAAAATCCCCAACTTAGTATAAGCTACTTGTGATCCAAGAGGATCTAGAAGACCAAAAATTTCAGTCTCAAAATCTGACGAAACTAGCATCATTGGATAGAGCTCATCAAGAGCTTTCCAACACAACTTGAACGGGCTCAAACGAAGTCCGTATGCCAAAGTTGCACAAAAAAGGTTGACCGGGACATGATGACATCAACATAATGACTTGGAATACGACTGGGTGATGTGGGAATCTCTGCTGCTGACATGTGGCAGATGATGACGTGGTAGACATAGGTGGCATGGACCAACCAGGTGATGAAATGTGGCATGATGCTGAGATGGAAAGCATAGGTGGCACATGCCAACCACATTATGACACATGTTAATCTATGAGCAAATAATATCTTGCCATGTGGCCCAGTGACTGGGTGCTATGTGGCACTGCTGGGAATGTCCTCCAAAGGTCATTGTTGCTAGTTGTTATAAAAATTCGTTGGGGAGAGTCGAACCTATGACCTCACCCTTCGTACTCTTCTTCTCAACCAACTAGCCATGTGATCTCCTTGTTATATATGGGGAGGTAGTTTTGTTTAAACTTTAACAAATCCTATCTTGCTAAATTAAGGAGGCCAGTGGTTTGAACCTCCAACCTCCTCTCACCTATTTTCACTCCCTACCACTACACTACACGTGAGTTTTGGAGCAAATAAGGGGTCAAAAAATAGAATCAAAAGCCAATTTCTCCCATAATTAAAATATTAACCCCTATAATTTAGAAATCAATCTCCTTAAAATTGAATAAGCCAGATTAGTGATATTTTCAAAGGGCTTAAATTATATTTGAAAGATATTAAAAGGCTTATCAAGGGATTTAAATGATTTTTATGATGTAATTAGGGGATTTTTTTTAAGATTTACCTTTGTGATAGGGGGAATTATTAGAGTTTTTTACTTGTAATAGGAGATAGGCAAGATTTTGTAAATCATATGGTTATTAACCATATTGAGAAAATGTAATTGTATAAAAAGGGGGGTATAGGCTTGAGAGAATTAATCAATTCTTTTGGGAGGAAATTAGGCAAATTAATTTTTGGAGATTGATGTAACACAAAGACTTTGAATTTTGTATTCCTTCAAGTAAAGGAGATTGTGAAAGAGTCTTAGGTGTTGAGAGAGATTGTGAAGAAATTGTAATGCAGGTCTAAAGTTTGGATGGTGTAAAGAAGCGGTTAAAGCTTTTCATCACTAATAAAGCAGTTACTCATTGAGAAGCGGACCCAGAAACGTAGCTCATATTGAGCGAACTTCGTTATCAAGCTCGTCATATCTCTTCTTCTCTTCTGTCTTTAATTTTCTCTTATTCTTTCCAGTTCTTCTTTAACTCCTTCTTTGAGATATTAATTATGACATTTAAGTAATTAGTTAAGTTGTGTAAAGGAATAAGTGAACTCAATTTATGTAATTTCAAAGGTTAAATAAACATAACCACACAATTATGTTTGCGATCGGGATGGAATCTATAATTAGAATTAAGTGCAAGTTATTTTGCAAACCTTTAATTACAAATAAACTTGTTTTACTTGTAGCTTTTCAGGGAGAGGGTGATTGGGTCATCCTTCTAGTCTTGGAGGCACCTAATTGTCCACTCTCACAAATACAAAGGTGAATACATGCCCTAAAGGTGTTCCTACTCTTGTGTCGAAGGAGATTCCAAGTTGTGGGCCTGATAGTGCTTCCATTGGCTATTGACCTTAGAGATAGGAAGTGCTTGGTGTGTTTTCGATTGTTCTATACTAGTGGAAATTGGGGTGAATGACCCTCGAACATACACATATTCACATAGGGATTTCACAAGTCACAAACAAAAATAATGTTTGTAGAGTGTCTACTATGTTTGCAATCATCTTTCCAAAACTTTTCAACACAAAAACCATTCCAAAACATCAAATTTGCAACAAAAAAATTGTGAGCCACTTTTTCCAGTGACAGTGCACCACAACTGTAAAAATATGAACCACATTTGCTAGGTAGTGAGCTGCAATTGCTGAAACATAAAATTTAGGGAAAATCTTTTTCCAATCTTAGTCTCAAACATATTATGATAGTGACCTTGTTCTCTGATCACAGACTTGTAGTCCATTTTCATTACATTCATTTAGGTTGCATTGCTTTGGGTTAGGAAAATTGCATTATCCACCTTGCATTGCTTTCTTAACCTTAAGTCATTCTAAGTCATTTGCACCTCTCAGATTGCAGATTAGGAAACCTACCATGTCCTTGATCAGTCCATTGTTACATGCTTAGATTGTTTATGACCTCATATTTTCTATCAATCAATCGTCATCATCATTGGGTCTTAAACTTACGCCTTAGTTTAGAATCACCTTGTCAAACCATCATCTTATCAAAACCTTGTCCTTTTGAGGTCATAAAAATTTGGTTTGTTACATTTGACTACCACAGCTTGGTTGGTAACCTTTTTCTTAGATCGAAAGGTGCATCCCCTCAGTTTCATTTGGCATACCTTAAACATTAGTTGCATATCCCAAAATATTAGTCAACATCTCATTTGGTATCATTTCATATCCTTAGTCATAAGTTCATTATCATCATTGCATCTCAAAACCTTAGTCTTAGGTGCATTAACATTTTCCATCATTATATCCTCAAAAATCCATTTTTTTTTAAAACATAGCTTAGTCTCATATTTCACCTTGCATTACCGCCTTTGCATTATCAATCCTTAGATTGCAAGTCTTACACAGTTGAAACAAGGTCACGAGGAAAGAGAAAGGACATTGACTCTTCAAATGATTCCCTCTTCAGTCCCACAAAGGAAAAAAACCTTGGGTCAAATTCAAATCCACCTCAAACACCACAAAGAGAAACATCAAATCCATTTTCCAACCTCACATTAGCTGAGATCAACAGACATTTGACCCTTGAAGAAATTGAACATACCTCCCAAGATCCAAGAACTATACGAATTGTGGATGAGCTTGTTAGTACAAACCCAAATAAATTATTTCTCACGCTTGCTCAGAAAGGCACCAAACTCCTCTCTTATTTTGATACTTCCATAATTGTAGAGGGAGTAACACAATCACAAACTCAAGGTCCAAGTCAAAACTCATTCACCCAAGGTCAACCCATTTCACATCAAATGTTGACTAGTCTACCCATTAGGGCCACAACACACATTGCAACAACTACACACATCCCTAATCCACCAATATTTAGAGCTAAGAGAACACATACTATGTCCCAAGGATCAACATTCACATTTGGTAGCTCTTCAAATCCCATGGGTGAGACATTTATAAATCCTTTTGGAACATAAAACAATTGACCCTTGATCAATGTAAGTCAAAATCCACCAAACAAAACAAGAAGAATTCACATTGTTACATCTAAGGTGCTAACAAAAACAATCCATGCTACCCCAAATACTAACATAACTTTTGGAATGAACTTGAACACCAATCCCTTTCCATCACAACAATATGCCACACCAAATGTCAATTTCATACCACAAAATCAAATCAATACCAATGCCACATTTACACCTCAATATCAACAAGGAAATCCGAATTCTTTGCATTAAAATGTCAATCTTAATCACACAGTGGTGCCAAACTCATCATACAATGCTCTTAACACTAATGTTGACCCCGCCATGCAAGGGCAACCCAACATGACACCATCCCCTATGGACACCTTAATACAATAAATGCAAGCAATACAACAACAGATGGCCAACATGCAATTAGGAACATATAAGAAGACATATTCTATGGAGGAATTGTTCCCTTACCCTTTTGATAGAAACTTATACATGTCGCTTTTCTCTCCACATTTTACCACTCCAAACTTTAACAAGTACAAAAGGAAAGGGGATCCAATGGAAAACATACGAGAATTCAATAAGGCATGTATGGACAATGCATATGAGCCCACATATTTGATGAGACTATTTCCTCAAAGCCTTTTGGAGATAACTTTAGAATGGTTTGCACACCTTCCTCCTGGGATACAAACATGAGGTGACTTAGCTGACCTATTCATCAAGCAATTTTCCTACAACATAGAAGGTAACACAACCCTAGCAACATTATGCACTACTAAACAAAAAGAGGGAGAATCACCTACATCATTCTACCAAAGATGATGCAACATGGATAATAAGTTCCCTTGTCACATACTTGAGAAACAATTGGTCATTGTTTTTATAGAAAACCTCAACACAAAATTGATGACTCAACTCCAAATTCAATGTTGCACTACCTTTGAAGACATCATTGCAAAAGGGGTCTTTATTGAGAAGGCTCTTGTGGTAAAATGACTAGTTAAAATCTTCAAAGAAACTCCAAATGCTCCTAGTGACAAAGGTAATTTTTGGTCTTGAAATAAGAATATCACTAATGATGGAGTCATGGATGCTAAAGTGGTAAATCAAGGTAACCCCACCCTTCATCTTAAAGGTCCATCCATAACAAACACACCAACACCCAGTCATGATCAGACATTAAATGTAGTCCAAAATAATCAATAGTGCAAAGGACCTCCACACATTAAAATGACATACACACCCTTAGGGGAACCCATTGAGTTGATTTTAAAGAAAATTTTGCAATCAAACATCATTCAACTTCTAGACATTAAAACATATGAACCAACTTTGGTCAAACTAAATTGGTGAAATGAAAATGAATTTTGTGAATACCATCATGGAAAAGGACACAAAACATCATCATGTTGGAGACTCAAAAAAATCATTCAAGATCTTATTGAACAAGGAAACATTTTAGTAGAAAATTCACAAGGAAAAACCAATGTTGATCACACCATATTCAAAACTCCCTTGCAAGACCATGGGAAAGGGAAGGCCTCTAGTTCAGTAAATAATAATAGTGCTAACTACACCTGTGTTGTGCATGACTATACCATTAATCACATTTGAGCCCTTGATAATCATATTGATACTATCACCATTAATTAAATTTTAGAATGTGTCATTACCATCCACAGTGCCAAGGTGACCTTGCAAGGGGTTTCCTCTAATCCACAATTGAAAAGTCAGTACAACCTCCTAGATCATCTAGGAAAGATGCCCGCACAAATATCTATTCTTTAATTGATTTGTATTTCCCCAGAGCATAGAGCCATTCTAGACAAAGCCTTGCAAGATACATCAGTACCCTTTGACCTAAATGTCAACCAATTCTAGGCCATGGTTGGATACCTAGCTACACCTCACCATGTAACCTTTTTCGAACAAGGTCTTTCCACACAAAATCTAAATCATAATGATCCCCTACACCTTGAAGTCTACATAAATAAATATAAAATTAGATGAGTCTTGGTAGACAATGGAGCAGATATGAACATATGCACCCTAAAATTGGTCACAACATTGGGATTCTTTGAGGCTTGCATAGATTGATCTAAGACCATCATTATCAATGTTTATGATGATGTTGAACGCTCATCCAAGGGATTAATCACACTTCCTGTAAGGGTTGGACCTACTATTTAGAACACAGTGTTCCATGTCTCGGATCTGGACTTGCCCTATAATCTTCTCCTAGGTCACCCATGGATTCATTCCATGAGAGTTGTACCTTCCACTTACCATCAATGTACGAAGTTTCCCTATGATGGCATTGAAATCACCATACTAGGTGATCTTGATCCCTTCCAATACTGCAATAATCTAAAAGGGACTACTGAATTTCATGTGACTATTAATTAGGAAGCTTCATCTTCCACCTCGTCACATTACATTGATCCATATTCCCTTGTCAAATCATCCACTATATTCACTACACCTTCCAAAACCAAGGTCCAGATCCATGACATGGGATGTGGAGAGTATTGTATGAATAGTTCATTTTGTGCTGAGACATAATTCACAGGAGAAAATGTTAATGCTGCTAAGGATATCCAAACTCTTGAGAATGATGTTAAGTTAGCTTCAGATGGTCATGCCTAGATTGAGACCTTTTGGGATCCTGATGATACCTCCATCTTTACCATATCTTCCCATTATCCTATTGAGGATGTTCAAGATCATCCTTCCCCATCTCATGATTCTTTTCCTTCCACTCTATCTTCTGAACCTTTACCCTTCCATTTTGACCATCTAGGGTTAGGGTATGCATCCCCTATTGTTTTCTCTACTGATTCTTCTTGCTAACTCGTTAAGGATGTGCAAGCTTCCTTTGGTGTTAATAGTACCAAAAAGGATAGTCCTAAAGAATCTATTGAGTTCATCGCCAAGATTTTTCATGAGTCACACATTCCTACAATCTCATCTAATTCATCCATCCACCTCATATACATGGATCAAAAAGTATCACATCAAGAAAATAACAAGGATATAGCTAAATAATCAAAGGTGAAAGTTCCTTTTACAAATGGAGATACAAAATCTAAAGAAAGAATGCAAAGATAGAAAGATCAAGAAAAGTCCTCTAGCTAAAATCAAAAGCATTGGACAAGTCAAAGATAAAAATAAAAGTCAAGAATGAAAGTAAGAAAGATTATGCCTCTTTATCAAAAATAACTAGGGGCATCTAACAAAAGAATGAAAGTAAGAAAGAATTGATCTCTAACTATGCCTCTTCATAAAAAATAACTAGGGCATCTATCAAAGAAAAATGTAAAAAGAAGAGATTGTTGATCCAAAGTCTCCATCCTCATTCTTTTCACTCAAGTCATACACTCCTCCACATTCATCCATATCTTCTCATCCATCATATCATTCCATCTCACTTGGTGATGTCCTTCGATGGACCTTTGACAATGACGCATTTACGTGCTATAACTCATTGGCTACCCAAAATCCTTTTCGTGTGAAGCATGATGGCCTGTGTAGTGTGCACATTAGGAATCATACCCTAGCTCCCTTCATCTGCTGTAATAGTCATCTTCCGTATCCATCATTCAAACCCTTCATTCAAATTAGATCCTTTTATCCAACATAGTCATCCAGATATGAGTCTCATTGGTTGGGTCCCTACATCATCACAACAACATAGGGGTCTGGTGCTTATCATTTGTCTACTCTTGAAGATGAACCATTATCTGATCCCATCAATAGTATGCACCTTTTTCGGTATTATACATAGCTTCTAGAGAATCCCATCAAAAAGTCAAAAAAATGCAAAAAATTCAAAACATTCAAAAAAAAATAAAAAATCATCACCCTGATGAAAACCTGGCAAACAAGAATCTTGGTGAGGACAAAAAAATTAAAAATATAGTAAAGAGAAATAATTTGTCCAATATTGAAAACCACTTCAGTGGCAATTTAGATAATACAATGGTGAAAACCTGACAAACCGACGCTATGTGTAGCAAGTCTTTGCTCTATCATCTACCATCATTCTATTTGTTTTTTCACCTCCATCCACCCATTCTTCTCTTTTCATAATAAAGCTTTGTCATCATTCTCATCGCTTGAGAACCATTGGCATTTGGAATTCATTGCTTTTCTTGACTATCCTTGACATCTGTCAATTCCATCACGCACAATAACTTGGTCCTATACTTGACTAGGGGAAATTCCTCAACCTACATCTTTATGGAATCCTACACATGGTATCAACTTTTAAAACATCAAAGGTCCAAAAAAATCATAAAACATCATGTAGTGTAGAAAAAAGTATCCTTTTTTCACACTTAATTTGGAAATAATTAATAATAAAATGAGCTTAATTATGCCTTAATTTAGTGTTATAATATGTTTTACATATTCACATTAAGTTTAGGGCCCTTTTAATTAAATGTACTTAATTGTGCCTTATTTTTGGTGTTGTAAGGTGTGTCTTTACACTTTCACATTAATCTAGGGCTTTATTAATTGATTGGGGTTAATTTTCCTTAATTGGCCCCTTTAATTCAAATCCAAGCCTAATTAAATGCAAATTTCGAGGGATAGAACCTGCCATTCATAAATGCCATTTCACAACACTTAACTTTGGAAGATGTGTGTCCTAGGTAAGTGACCTAGGACCCATTCGCCATAGGGTGAATGGGTTCTCACTTAGATCTAGGACCCTAATTTGACATAATGTTTAACACTAAGCAATGTGTGTCCTAGGTAAGTGACCTAGGACCCATTTTCCCTATGGCGAATGGGTCCTCACTTAGACCTAGGACCCCCCTTTAAAATATATTTTTGGTGGTATTTTAATGATTTCAAATCTATAATTCAATGTCGGCTTGTGATATTCAAATCTTGGGAATTCATGTTATGATATGTATAAATACAAGGTTGTTTCACTTAGTTTCACCTAGATTTTCAAGTGTTCAAGTCCTAATAGCAAGTTTATGAGATCAAGAGCATTCAAGAGAATTTTCAAGCCATTCAAGGGCAGATTTATCAAAGTTTATTGTAGCAATCGATATTCCTTTCATCATGTCAAAGATTTGTTGCATCATGCATGTTGTTTGAGTTAATATGGTGTAGTGTTCAAGATCTATTCAAGCATATCAAATGCATTATCTCTAATCAAGTTTCATGATCAAGATCTACAATAATTGATACCACTTCATGCTAGTTTTTAGATTTATTGTCCAAGGTTCAAATAAGGTTTCTTGGGTTGGGTGCTGGCAAGAAGTTGAGTCCACTTTTTGGCCAAAAAGTGGAAGTGTTTTTCCTGATTTTCAGAATTTGACACATTTTACCTTAAAATTTGAAGCACTTAGAGATGGAATCTTCAAAAAAGTCACTAATCATAAAATGTAGTGCTTGGAGTCTAGTTTCCAAATATGTAATTTATTTCAATACCCATATTGTACAAATTGAGTTTCAATAGGCGTTTCTAAAAACCACTATTTAAAAGTCACTTTTTTTTACCATACCATGCACGTGTATGACATCCATATTTTGACTTAAATTATCGTATTTTTCTAAATCCTTTTGGGAAAATATTTGTGACTCATTGAAGCTAAAAGTAATTCAAATTTTTGAAAACAGGATCTCATTTATTAAAAGCAGGATCCCGTTTATTAAAAGCGGGATCCCATTTTATAATTGGGATCTTGTTCCCTAATATTAAATGTGTGGACTGTTGGAAGGGAAACGAGATCCCGTTTCCTTTCCAACGGTCCCATTATTTAATACAAGGGAACAAGATCCTGATTATAAAACGGGATCTCGATTTTTATAAGCAGGATCCTGTTTTATAAGCGGGATAAATGGGATCCCATTTCTTTTATTTAAATTTATTGCCAAAAATTACTGTGAAGTTTGCAACTTCACATGTATGGCCGAGAGAAGTGAAATTGAGCTATTTTTCATGAGCTATTGTCTTTACAGGTGGTGAACTTGATTTTTGATTGATTTTTTCAAATGAGGCATCATGTACACCATTTTTGAAGTGGAATTGTGTTAGTTTTGTACTTGTTTGGAGGAACAAAAGGTCTTCAACTTGCAATAAGGATTGAATTTTTCAAAGGAGGCATGAAGAAAACAATTTTTAAAGTGGAATTGTGCTATTTTTCTACTTTTTTTGAGGAACACAAGAGGAAGAATTTTGTCCTAATAGGTCTTCAACAGTTTCTAATTTGGATTAAATATTTTGAAGAATTTCACTATTGACATTCATTTGTGCTTGAGAATTTTATAATCATGGGAGATAAAGCTCGTAATAAGAGAAGGAAGACATTGACTCCTCACGAAGTTGAAGCAAAGAGAGAGAAGGAGAGACAAAGACAAAGAGAATGAAGAATGAGAATTAAATCAATGAATGATGGTGGAGCATCCAATTCCACAACTATTGAAGATGAAAACATTGAGGATACCATGGTTGTAGATGAAGCTAATTTGCAAGGAGTCAATTTGGAGAAGAATATGATTATACAAACAAGTCCTACTATGTCTTCAAATCCCTCTTTGAATGCTATGGAGAATGTTTCAATATGCACAAATCCAGGTACATCTTCAAATCCACATGTTAGTGAAATGGTAAATTTGTATGTAGAAGTTTTACAAGATGTTGGACTTAATGATGTTGACATTGATGATATTCAGAGAGATGAAGCTTTTATAGAATTTGTTGAAAATGAAAAGAAAAATATTTTGTTGCAAATAAAAAATGAGAATGATCCTTTGTTGAAAATGAAAACAAAACCCTGCTTTTTGATGAAAATGAAAATGAAAACTGCCTGTTGATGAAAATAAAATGAAGATGAAAATGAAGACTAAGATGAAAATCTAGTGTGATGTTGAATTTAATGAAAATACTTTTTTTAAAATTGGAAGTGGTGTTTTCAATAATCTTCCTGCTCAAATTTCTTGGAGGAAAATAAGAACACATGTGAATAGAATATACACCAAATTCTTTTATCATAAAAAAATTGCATTTCAATGTCAACTAATGATGCAATTGATGAGAATGCAAAAAATGAGGAAATTAATGAAAAGGTTAGGCTTTTATGTTAAACCAAAAAGAAAAGATCAATCATTAAAACATGTTATGTCTACTGTTGCTAGTGCCATTCAATCTATTGGGAAAAATACTCGATCTAAAGATAAAAACGCATCAAGAAGAGCTATAACAACTTCTATAGTTAATAAAGCAACTTTTAATAAAAGAATGGTAAGCAATATTAGTGAAGTTTTAAAAATACATCCTAAAACATTGCTAAGAGCAGCAAAAAGAAGAGAAAGTATAGAAAATGATCCTATCAACCAATGTTGGAGTTTCAATGGTCGATTATCGAGGTCTGATATGAAATTGAATGTTGAAATTAAATCTTTGATCGAAAAATATTGGCATGATAATAATAGGGTTTCATCTAATGCTAGAGATGTTTTAAAATTAAGGGCGGGGTCCAAAGTTTGCGATCCTCACCCAAAACACCTATTAGATACAACACAAACTGAATTTTATAGAAAATTTTGTAGTGATTCAGTGTTACCTGGTAATATTAAAATAAGTCAAAGGTCTTTTGAAAAATGTAAACCCTCATATGTAAAAATTAATAAGCAACAAATATCTTCTTGTTGTAAAACACAGGTTCAATTTCGTTATTTTAATGATGTTTTTGATATATACGTTGTACCTTACATACTAACATGATTATACAGGAGTGTGGTATTGATATACCACTTGAAGCAATAAGAGAGTTTATTTCAAGTTTGTTTTGTGAAAGATCGAATGATAAATTGTTTTATTTAAGTTTTTGTATTTATGGACAATGCATTAACTATAGAAATCTTTCATTTTTAAGAATTTGTATGCATGAAAGTGTTGATAATGATTTTGGACAACAATTAGTAGATGTTAAAAGATTTAAGAATGTTCACTATTCTTTAAAAGATGGAAAAATAGGAAAGCGTTGTGATTTAGTTACAAAAAAAGTTAGTGTGCATGCATTCATGAGTGAATTTATGAATAAAATTGTACCAAAATATTTCATGCACTCTGAACATGCTCGATGGCTTGATGGCATATTTTGCGCATGTAGAAACAAATTTCCAATTGATACTATACTTTCAGTGGTTTATTTTGCAGAGAATTATACTCTTGCTCTGCAAGAGGAAATTCAATCACAGTATTATAATTTAGTGCAAGTAGTTATGTTTGTCCATATTGTTTATAGACATGCAAATGATAGCACTGAGGATGATAGGAATTTTTTGAGGGAGTATCATTTTTATTTGAGTGACAATCGGTTACACTTGTCAAAGTTTGTTCAATACTGTTATAGTATATTTTATAGAAATTTAAGAGAAAGAGGAATCCATATGAAAGAACAACTCATATGGTCAAATAATTGTACGAGGCAGTTCAAGAATGCTCGAATGTTCTATTGGTTAAGTAGGGTTCACAAGGAACTTAATGTCCAGCATATATGGAGTTTTTTTGAAGCTGGGCATGGTAAAAGAGAACATGACAGAGCTAGTGTGTGTGTCAAAAGAATTCTTGCTAGAGAACAATTAAAATTATAGGATTCAGTAAAATTTAAAGATGCATGTGGGATTGTGGATTGGTGTAATACAAGATTATTTGCACATGGTTCGAGTGAGTACTCTATAGTTCATCGATTATTTTGGTTGGTTGAAGAAGAGAACATTGTACCTAGAGTTGATTGTGAGACAATCAGTGGATCTACTAAATGGCATTCATTTAGGAGTACGACAGCAAGCACATGGACTATTTGGACAAGGGAGCTTGCATGTTTTTTCCAATTTTTTATCTCAAGAGATTGGGAAGCATGTGAAAATACATAATGGGTTGAATAGTGGGAGCAAAGATCATTGATACCTGCACAAGCACATGATCAATATGAAAGAACTATTGAATACAATGATCAAGTGTTTGCATCTGAAGATTATGACTGTGTTTCAGACCTTGTACAAGAAGGTAATCTTAATTCAATTTATTTCACTTTATTAAGTTATTTTGTAATACTAAATTATTTATATGGATATGCGCAAGTTATTAAATCAAATTTTGTTTGCAGAACATGTGTATGCTATTGTTGCACCCGAGGGGAATGAAGAGCAAACAAAATATTGGTTGGCTCGTTGTGTGGAAACTAAACATAAGTTAATAGCACCTCGAGAAGATGATGATGGCTTTCATCATCCAAAAGGTACGGTGATCCCCTTAAGACATCCCCTTAAGCAAATTTTGATAACAAGTTTTTGATCCCCTTAAGCAATTTTTATAACAAGTCTTTGATCCCCTTAAGAAAATTTTGAGAACTTATTTGATGATGGTTTTCACATTTTCCAATAGGATCAGTGGTGGTTGTTGGCACTTGGCTACAAAAATACCTGACAAGGAAGAATGGTCTACTTGCATTCAAAGACTATGAAACACATAAAAAGATTGTACATTATTCACATTTGGTGGTGGTAACAAATATAGAATTAGAGCGGCATCGTGGAAGACCTTCAAAAAAAGTGCTATGGTCAATTTCTATGGAAGAGCATAAGGCAATCATAGATGCGTTGCAAAAAAGAGAGGATGCAAATGGTACTATGGAATAAGTAAATACAGGTAAATAGAGTTTTAGTTTTATTTTGTCCTTTTAAATACATTAAATACATGTTTCGATATTGGTCAAGTGTGTTATTAGTTGAAATTGATTTACATTGTCCTTTTATAGATCCTTAAGGCATAATCACAAAAGGGATCTAGTCCATGCAGATTCAACATAGACAACATGGAATACTTAGTAAAAATAGGTAATTATTAGTTAAATTATATTTAAATACATGTTTTGATTACATATTGATATTGCTTGTACATTAATAGTTAAAATTGATTTATTGTCCTTTTTTGTATCCTTAGGCCATCATTGCATTGATCTCATACTTTGAAACAAAAAGGATAGGATGCTTGGATTCAACCTACACACATGTGTGGAATACTTTTAAATGCAGGTGCTTGAGTTGTGTACATATAGATAGTTTTATATAAATTAAAATATGTATGTTTTGATGATTTCATTGATATTGCTTGTACCTTTTTGATATTAGGTGGTGTGAAGACCTACTACATTCTAGGAACAAGTTTGAGATGTTCTTGAGATGGAATATCCAAATTTTGTATACACTATTTTGAGATGACATATAAATACATACATACTTATAGGATTAAACATACTCTATGTACTTCTATGTATCAAAATCCATATTCTATATTTTTTTTTGTTAAATGTGCATGTTTTCCTACTTTGAAACTTTATGTATAATTGTATAATCACTAAATATCATGCATACATTATTGTTAAATCAATTATATCCTTAAGACATTGTATTATGACCCCTTAAGACATCCCCTTAAGAAATTCTATTATGACCCCTTAAGACCCCTTAAGACATCCCCTTTAGATGTTGTATTATGACCCCTTAAGACATCCCCTTAAGATGTATTATGACCCCTGTATACATCCCCTTAAGACCCCTTAAGAAATCCCCTTAAGACATTGTATTATGACCCCTTAAAACATCCCCTTAAGAAATTCTATTATGACCCCTTAAGACATCCCCTTAAGACCCCTTAAGACATCCCCTTTAGACGTTGTATTATGACCCCTTAAGACATTGTATTATGACCCCTTTAGACAACCCCTTAAGACCCCTTAAGACATCCCCTTAAGACATTGTATTATGACCCCTTAAGACATCCCCTTAAGAAATTATATTATGACCCCTCAAGACATCCCCTTAAGACCCCTTAAGAAATCCCCTTTAGACGTTGTATTATGACCCCTGAAGACATCCCCTTAAGATGTTGTATTATGACCCCTTTAGACATCCCCTTAAGACCCCTTAAGACATCCCCTTAGGACATTGTATTAAGACCCCTTGAGACATCCCCTTAAGACGTGTTATGATGACTCACCCTAAAGCTTATAATATTGTTAATATCACTTAATATTTATACTCAATTATACTCTTCTTTGATCCCCTTAAGACATTGTATTATGAACCATTAAGACAACCTATAATTAGTGTTGGATGCTATTATTTGTTTTGATAGCTTATAGATTAGTATTCAATGCCATTATTTGTTTTGACAACTTATAAATTAGTATTGGATGCCATTATTTGTTTTGACAACTTATAAATTAGTATCAGATGTCATTATTTGTTTTGGAAGCTTATAAATTAGTGTTAGATGTTATTATTTATAGAATTTATTGATGCTTTTATTCTCTAATCTTCTATGGTATTCTTTATTTTTAAAATTTTTATCCTTTCTGGTATATAAATGGATTGCTTTTGTTTGTAAATTATGATTTATTGACTAACTATTGATTGACGTGAATTGAATAAGTTCATTGAGTAATTATTGATAATTATTGAATGTATATATCATGTATATCATGTATGAGATCACTAAACTTCACATTAATGTCCTATATTAATGTCTTGACTATGAACATAAAATGCATAAATGTACATGTGTAATTTAAAATTTCAAACAATAATAAAGTCCATAATTTATGTAACATATTAAGTGCATGAAACCAATATATTAAGCACATGAAATTAAGTCCATAGTACAACCCATGAACTAAAGTCCAACTAAGTACTCGAGCCATGAAATATAAAGTACAACAAAGTACAAGAGAAACCAAAAATATAGTCCATGAAATAAACAAATATAACCCATACAATCATGTTTCTAGGTCATGTATTGTCTCTATAATCAAGAGACCTCTTTAGACCATGCAGACTATGCGGATGACTTGAAACACTTTGTACAAGAGAAAGATGAAATCAAATGTAAGACAATGTAAAATGATTTTATGACAATTTAATTTATAATTCATCATAAAATTAAATTACCATCATATCTACATCTGGATGCTCTGGTGCACCTAAAGCAACCTCTAAATTCTTTGAATCAATCTACATAAACAATACAAAGAAAGTTGAAATTAGATGTACAAGTCTACAATTAAAAATGATTTAATTCAATTTAATTTATAATTTACCATATTTTAATTGTACCGTATTTTGAGGTTGTGCACCCTCTTCTCCAGGACCTGTCTGTACATGCTCAACTACAAGATGTGTCTCATGCTATAAAAGAAAAATAATATGTAACAAATCTCATATTATGTATATATTCAATTTAAAATTTAAAATTAGTTATATTCAAAATATGTAATTTATAATTGACTTTAAATATAATAAGAAAATTAAATTACCATTTGATTTGGAGCCTGCTCTGCATATCCTCCTAGTGGTGTAACTATGTCTGGATTAGGGCTGAAAGCTGCACTAACAAAGTCCTACAAGATCAAAATTAAAGCATGTATACTTGAATTAGGTTAATATATATATATATATATATATATATATATTCAAGTTTGCACATTTTGTGTAGAAATTTTTTAAACAACTTGAAAATCAGAGGCCTCACGAGTAGCCTAACATCAAATGTTTTCCGATTCCATTCTCATTGTGGTATCTAAGGGAAGCAAAGGTGCGCGGAATCGCTTCCTACGCTAATCTTGAGAGGACGATTATGCAAATTCAACTAACTATTACAGAGATTTCAATGGACAAATAAACATGCATAAATGAAATATCACAATAAACACATAACACATTAATTACTGTGGGGAAACCCTTTCGGGAGAAAAACCCCACCCTCCAAAACCCGCACAATGTATTATCAAATCAAGAAGATTACAATACACTTGCAATGCAAGTTCTTACAGGAGCGCATCACCACAACTCAAACTCAGACTCAGAGAGACTCCTTCTAGCACCCAGTCTTGCAAACTGAACTCGATGATTCAAACACCTCCCCAAGCCCTCCTTTTATAGTGATTTACAACCTGGAAACCATTTGTGGTTTTACAAAACCATGGGCCATGGGAAAAATGACCATGCCACATGTTACCCACTTGTCATTTGTAACTCCAAGATGGAAAAACAACCAAGTTAAAATAGCATTTTCGTCCATAATTTTGTCCTCTAGTTTAGACCCCCATAAAAGTTATACAATGAGTTGTTTATACTCTAAAAATAGCCCTCCTATATTCTACTAGGGACAAGGCACATTTTTTAACAACTCATACACCTTTTTCCAACACATAAACATGTGGAGAATTACCACAAACAAATTCTAGAATTTTTTGGAAAAAGCTTGCAAGGTTGAGACACAATTCTCAACATTCTCCCACTTGTCGAACACCTTGCAAGAGTCAGGGGATCCAAAGTGTCATGGACTTAATTGCTAGGGGCCGAGAGCCCCATAGACTCTGAACACCATCTGAATTTCTCTGTGCTCACGGGCTTAGTTAATGCATCAACAACATTCACCAAAGTCTCCACCTTCTCTAGCTTCACCTTGCCGTCCTCGACCATATCTCTCACAAAATGATATTGTACATCAATGTGTTTAGTCTTGGCATGAAATGTCGGGTTCTTCGCTAGGCAGATTGCACTCTGACTGTCACTATAAATTGTCACTGCACCTTGTTTGAACTCTATATCTGAACACAATCTCTTTAGCCAGATGGCTTCCTTGTAGGCACGAGTAGCTGCCATATACTCTGCCTCTGTAGTGGACAAAGTGACCACAACTTGTCGCTTGCTCATCCAACTAATTGCGCCACCGAATAATGTAAACACATATGCACTAATGGATCTTCTTTTATCAACATCACCGGCCTAGTCTGAATCCACATAGCCTTGAATATCCAAGGAATGCTCATTTCCTGTTCCATGGAAACATATAGAGTACTCTAAGGTACCCCACAAGTATCTGAAAACTCTTTTTACTGCATCCCAATGTGCTCTTCCTGGATTAGACATGTAACGGGAAAGTACTCCCACTGCTTGGGCAATGTCTGGTCTTGTACAGACCATAGCATACATCAAACTTCCAACAACACTCTGATATGGTACTCGACTCATCTCTTCCATCTCCAATGGGGATGTAGGACACTGTGAGCTAGAAAGCTTTGTTCCCATAGTAACAGGAACACTCAATGGTCTGGAATCCTGCATATTGAATCTTCTCAGAATAGTACCAACATACTTACTCTGGCCTAGCCAAAGCTTTCTATTTTTCCTATCTCTTATAATCTCCATTCCCAGAATATGCCTTGTTGTACCAAGATCTTTCATTTCAAACTTTGCTGAGAGCTGAGATTTTAATTCTGCAATCAAACCTTTTCCTTTGCCAATAAACAACATGTCATCGACATACAAGGCAATAACCAGGAAATAATCACCATCAGACTTGTAATATATACAGTGATCAGATTTAGATCGCACAAATCCCAAACTCAAAACATATGTATCAAACTTCTGGTACCACATCCTAGGACTTTGTTTTAAACCATACAAGGATTTCTTCAACTTACAGACCAAATGACTTTTACCTTTCACCACAAAGTGCTTTGGCTGTGTCATGTAAATTTCTTCCTCCAAATTTCCATGAAGGAAAGCTGTTTTCACATCCATCTGCTCAACCTCTAGATCATAAGCAACTGCAATAGAAAGTAAAAATCAAATGGATGTCATTTTTGCTACAGGAGAAAAAATTTCACCATAATCAACTCCTGCAACCTGGGAGTAACCTTTTGCAACCAAATGTGCTTTATACTTCTCAATGCTTCCATTTGAACCCATCTTCCTTTTGAACACCCATTTACAACCAACAGGCTTCTGTCCTTCAGGCAATGGTACAAGGTCCCATGTGTCATTCTTCTTAAGAGCTGCCATCTCTTCTTCCATGGCTATTTTCTAGGACTCTGAATCATTCATACCAAGAGCCTCTTCTACAAATCTCGGTTCATCAATATTAGCATTCAAAGCAAATATACACCTCCAATCATCAGGAGAATATCCATACCTTTCTGGTGCTTTCCTCTGTCTACTAGACCTTCGAACAAGATCAGGTTCAGGTTCTCCCTCTTCCTCTAATGATTCAAAACTTGTAGAGCTCTCCTCAACATCTTGTCTTTCTAAGGGCCTCGATTCAACTTTCTCAGGTGTAGCAGGCAGTTGAATCACATCTTTCTTTTCTTCCATCTGTTCTGGCTGCACTATAATAGAATAAGGCTTAGTTTCTCTAAAAATAACACTTCTGGAATAAAATACCTTTTGTGCAACATGATCCCAAAGCTTGTATCCTTTCACACCATAACTATATCTAATGAAGATACATTTGACAGATTTGTTGTCCAATTTTGTTCGCTTCTCCTTTGGCACATGAGCATATGCTTCACAACCAAACACTCTTAGATTTCTAAGTGAAGGCTTGTGGCCCAACCACGCTTCCATTGGCATCTTATCAACAAGAGCTGATGCAGGAGACCTATTTATTAGGTAGCAGGCAGTGGCAACAACTTCAACCCAGAACTTTTGTTCTAGTCCAACTTCACTCAGCATACTCCTAGCCTTCTCCATCAAGGTCATGTTCATTATTTTTGCAACTCCATTCTACTGTGGAGAATACAGAGTCGTCTTCTCTCTTTTAATACCACAATATTTACAAAATGTGTCAAAATCATTAGAGCAATATTCACCACCATTATCAGTTCTCAAACACTTTATCTTCTTTCCAGTTTGCAACTCAACCATTGCTTTAAATTCCTTGAAATGACTAAAAAATTCAGCTTTACTCCTAAGAAAATAAACCCATGTTCTTCTACTGGAATCATCAATGAAAGAAACATAATAAACTGATCTACCACTAGAAGAAACATCAACTGGACCAAATACATCTGAATGGATAAGATCCAAAATACATGAAGACTTATGAGAACTCGAGTAAAATTGAATACAATTTTGTTTACCATAGATACAATGCTTACAAAAATCAAACTCAAGATTGCAGTCATTCAACCCATCAACAAGGTTTTTATTTTTCAAGGTCCGTAGACCCTTCTCACCTATGTGGCCGAGTCTTTAGTGCCATAACATGGTCTTCTCTGCAGGTAACTTTGATTCGGTAGATAGAGCACCCTTGGGTACCCAAAAACCACGACCATCTATTGAAAGAGAAACCCTCTCCTTCTCCAACAAAGTAGTCATTTTCACAATCTTATTAGAAGTACTATTTCACTAAACCATGCATGCATCAAGCTAGTACAATGTACCCAATCTGCTTCCTCTTGCTATTACCATAGCACCTCTCACCATTTTCACACCTGCTTCAGAAAACTGTACAAGCACACCCACATCTATTAGTTTGCTAACATATAACAAATTTCTTGCTAGTCCCAGGATATGCAAGACACCATCAAATCTTCTAATTCTACCATCAGAAAATTTCACATGAATAGTTCCACGACCAACAATATCAAGAACAGAGTTATCACCCAAATACACCTTACCACCATCAAAATTTTCATACTTACTAAACTAGTTTCTATTAGGAATCATGTGGAAAGATGCACCTGAGTCTATCAACCATGCATTGTCACCTACATGAGTGGCCAAGGATGCGATGAAAGCATCTCCATCTTCCTTCTCGGACTCAGAATCATAATCTTGCTTCTTCTTCTTCTTCTTCTTCTCCTCTTTACAGTCCTTTTAGAAGTGTCCAGGTTTGCCACAATTCCAGCAGATTGCCTTGGACTTACTAGGAGATTTTGATCTCCCCTTATTCTTGGACTTAGAATGGCCATGCTGCTTTTCATTCTTGCCTCTTTCTTTTGGTATTCCTCGAACACTCAAAGCCTCTTTGGCATTTAGAGAGACCTTCCTTCTCATCTCCTCAAAAAGTAGAGAACCAACAATGTCCTCCATCTTCAAGACAATTGAAGTGCTCCCTATGGCCATGACAAGGTTGTCCCATGAGTCTGGCAACGAACACAACAAAGTTTGGCACCTTTCTTCTTCATCCATCTTAACCCCAATTGAGGTCAACTGAGTCACCAACATAGTGAATGTTTCAAGATGCTCAGAAATTCGTCCACCTTCTTCCATTCTCAAGGAATACAACTTCTTCCTCAAGAAAATCTTATTCACAAGTGATTTTGCTTGGTAGATCTCACTTAGCTTCTTCCAAAGCTTCTTTGCAGTAGATTCTTCATGGACATTAATCATAATTGAATCTGCAAGACACAATTTGATGAGACCTTTAGCTTTTCTATCAGTCACATCATATTGTGCAGCTAAAGTTGGATCTGTAGGCCTAAGTGTATTCTCATCCACCGCATCCCATAGATCTCGATCAATTAATAGATCTTCCATCTTCAGCTTCCACATCTCAAAGTTTGTGCCAGAAAACTTTTCTACATCAATCCTCCCCGATATGCTTGCCATCTTTGCAATCCTGCAATACAGAAATGAAAACCTCTGCACAAGCTCCCACTCAAACCTTGATTAGCTCAAAAAACCCTGTACCCAACAAATAGAACCAAAATTGGCTAGGCTCTTATACCACTTGTAAGGAAGCAAAGGTGCACGGAATTGCTTCCTACGCTAATCTTGAGAGGACGATTATGCAAATTCTTACAACTATTACAAAGATTTCAATGGACAAATAAACATGCATAAATGAAATATCACAATAAACACAACATAGTAATTACTGTGGGGAAACCCTTCTGGGAGAAAAACCCCACCCTCCAAAACCCGCACAATGTATTATCAAATCAAGAAGATTACAATACACTTGCAATGCAAGTTCTTACAAGAGCGCATCACCACAACTCGAACTCAAACTCAGAGAGACTCCTTCTAGCACCCAGTCTTGCAAACTGAACTCGATGATTCAAACACCTCCCCAAGCCCTCCTTTTATAGTGATTTACAACCTGGAAACCATTTGTGGTTTTACAAAACCATGGGCCAAAACCATGCCACATGTTACCCACTTGTCATTTGTAACTCCAAGATGGAAAAACAACCAAGTTAAAATAGCATTTTCGTCCATAATTTTGTCCTCTAGTTTAGACCCCCATAAAAGTTATACAATGAGTTGTTTATACTCTAAAAATAGCCCCCCTATATTCTACTAGGGACAAGGCACATTTTTTAACAACTCATACACCTATTTCCAACACATAAACATGTGGAGAATTACCACAAACAAATTCTAGAATTTTTTTGGAAAAAGCTTGCAAGGTTGAGACACAATTTTCAATAGTATCAACCTAGACATACATACATAGAAATTTAACACTTATAATATTTACAAGTGTACATGCATGTATTTCATATATCTAGTGAATTCAAAATTCATAATTGTAACTATACTAATGTAAACTTTAAACAATTTACAATATGAATGTACCTACCCCTAATCTATGATCCCTGATAGTGGAGGAGTGCTTGACAATCCCTCAAGAAAAATCGACATGGAAGCTGATTGACTCGCCTAAACCAACATAAATATTTCAAACATATATGTGATTCAATTATAAATTTAAAAATCAAGTTAAATTTATGATTTCATATGTAATTTTAAAAATTGAAATCAAAATACCCCATAAGGGTTGCTGAGTACAACTAGTGTCAATGTATGTACTCGTGGAACATATGATTGCCCCATCGTTAGTGTCATCTGTACACCAAATATTTTGATTGTTAAAATATATTGCAAACTTTTCTTTGATATATACATCCATCAAAATTCTTATAAAATGAACGTACACAAATGCATATTTATACCTGTGTCGCAGTCTCCTCAGGGTGATGGTCTGCTATAAGAAACTCTACAAATGAACTAATGCGACCAGATGAACCACTAGAATCTCCACGTCCACCTGAACTAGGTGTGGCCTGATCAAGTCCATAGCATACTTGATGACAACTAGTACATATATGGGGGATGAGCCTCGACACTCCTAGAGCACTACTCAGACTAGCTCCATAAAAAACTTCTCCATCATCATCGTCTCTATGCTCCCAAAAACCATATACTATCGATCCCAAAAATGTGCACTCATCTGTGGATGTATGCACCACCTCATGGATATTCTAGATTTGTTGGGTGGAATGGGTTGTCAAGTAACGAGGTCAAGAAAGTAGGGGGCTAGGTGGGCTTTCATTATTTTAAGGTCTAATATTTGTTTGTAAGAGAGACCGTCAGCATAAAATTCTCTCATTTGTTCTATGTCTCATTGATGCCTATCTAGATCATAATCGATCGTCCTGATGGCATCCACAATGTTTTGCATCACATATGCAAAATGTCTCACATGTGGTGGAATCAATGCTTGACTCCGCATAACATTGATTTGATTTTGTAAGGATGCAACTTGATCATTTATACGTGCTCACAAGCGAGCCTTGTCAGATGCGATAGGTGTTGTATGTGGCATATTAGGAGGAGGGGAAGGTGGAGGTGGAGGGGGAGGTGGATGAGGTGGTGAATTTATGATATCATCAATTTTAAAATCATCCATGATATGAGATATAAATGTGCACTTGCATTAAATTATACAAAATTAACATAAAACTTAAAAAATTACAAGAAATAGTTAAATTTGACACTTGCACATGCAAATTTGTTTAAATAGGATGTGCATACATATATTAAGATCATATATTTAATTGAAATGCACATATATGCATTGATTGAACTTGAGCACGTGCATACAGAATTCAAAATTTAACATGTACATACATTTAAAATAAAAAATATGATGCATAATTTGCATGCATACATCATTAAACTAAACTATGTACATACATGCAAATTTCAAAATTTAAGAACTATATGCAGATTTTTAATACATGTGTACATACTAAACAATAAACTTGAAACATTCACAAAAATCTCATTTTATGTCTAACACAAAAACACACACACACACACACACACATATATATATATATATATTACAATTTTCCAACAGGAGAAATCATGATCTAGTAGATAGTCATAAAATATATTCTATTATATATTGTTCATTATAAGTTCATAAATTCCACCAAATTCATAAATTCATGTCGTTAAAAATATCCATCGTTCACCAAATTCATAAATTTATAACTATTTAAGACCAATGTCTTAATTTAGAAACTATTGTGGCTCTCTATTGCATCTCTTTATTTCTTTGTGTTTTCCTTTTCAGAATTGGAAGTTCTCCTCTCCTCTAGCCATTTTCGATGCTCATCTAAGATCCCATCCATAGCCCTGACAACATCAACAAGGGTTTGCATCCTAGGTGCAAACATCCTCACAGGTGGTGCGACACATTCTTCATTTTGAATAATGTAGATTTGATCTTGGATGGTTCTAACATTGGCATTGATTCATGCTTGCAAACAAGCACCATCGATTTCAGGTGGTGGAGGTAGGTGGTTATGAGGTGGAGTGGGTAGAAGTGGAGGTGATGGTGGTGGAGATGGATGGCGTGGAGGTGGATTGCGAATATTATTGAATTGATCCATGTGATCTTTAAGATATGAGTGAACTTGCATTAGATTTGTAATTTCAAAATGTAAGATACATGTTTAGGAAATATCTTTAAACTATTCAATATAAATGGCCTTTAATTGAATACAAATGATAAAATATGTAAGCCTCATTTATGTCTAAGGCATGCTACTTGAATGAAAATACAATTAAATATTAATCTAGGACAATTTATGAATGCTATAGGGTTTACAATTTAGAGTTTAGGATTTAGGTTTTAGGGTAATACGATGGCTTAAGGGGATCTATGTAGTAAGGTCCTAGTACAAAATGACATGGATTTTAAGTGAATAAAATTTGGTGAAGAACTTATTTGATCCCCTTAATAAATGTCATATTAGGACCCCTTAAGAAATTGATTTACGATTTAGGGTAACAGGATGGCTTAAGGGGATCTATGTCTAGTGAGGTTCTAGGAGAAAATGAAATGGTTCAAGTGAATAAAATTTGGTGAAGTTTCCCAAGGAAACCAAATTTCATTAAGAGCCTAAGAAAAAATGATGGCTTTAGGGTTTAGGGTTTGGGGTAATAGGATAGGTTAAGGGGATCTATGTAGTAAGATCCTACGAAAGAATTACATGGCTTAAGGGAATGAAATTTGGTGGAGTTGCCTAAGGCAACCAAATTTCATTTTAAGGTCCTAGGACAAAATGAATGCTTTAGTGTTTAGGGTTTAGATTTTAGAGTTCAGGGTTTAGGGTTTATAGAACTTAGGGTGAATTTTTGGTGCCCCTTGGAATATAATGAACTTGAAAGTTAGTGAAGAACATTTTCTTGTGGAATAGTTGATTGAGATATCTCTTGTTTCAACTGACCAACCTAGATCATGAAATCTCATTCATATTATAATCTTGCACGATCTTATTATTGTTAAATTTGGTTGCCTTGGAAAACTTCACCAAATTTTGAGAACTTCTTTGATCCCCTTAAGAAATCAATTTATGATTTAGGGTGATAGGATGGATTAAGGGGATCTAGATGTCTAGTGAGGTCCAAATTTAGTCATAGTGTGACCTCATGTTAAAAATGAATCAATCTATACATATCACAATAATAATATACATCTATCAAAACAAGTAAAAATTTCCTCCTACATTAGGGGATATCAAAATAAATATAAAATATTTTAATAATTATACTTGTAATCACTTATTAATAAGTTATATCATACATAATCTTAATCACATAATAAGGGAATAAATATACATATGTAGAAGATACAAAAAAAAAAGAGGCTACTCACATGGATCTTGATCCTTCTAGGAAGTACCTAGATTGATGTATTTCGTGGACTCTATGTAGGTGTTGGGACCTTCGCAGGTCGCTCCTTGTATATTTTCAACAATCCCACTCTCCCTCTATAGAATTATTTCCTTTGTTATTAGAGTTCTTTTAATCTTCTAAATTGACCTCTTATTTATAGGAGCATAATATTAATCCCCCTCCTCTCTCTATTGTAATAATAGCCTAGTTTCCCCAACCTATCATCATGTACCTCCTCCATTTCCCATGTAATAGGTACCTTAGGTGTTAAATGGTTCCATCTTGGTCTCCTTATTAATGCATTTCTATCCTTCCACATAAATCTATATAGTATCAAAATATAGGTAATTTTATGGTTATCATCTCCCTTAATTGCTAAAGAACCCATTATGCTTTAGGATGGGTGGATTATTATCTAGGATCACATCTTAAAAATCCTATAGAGGTCATGGTATGTGTTTCTTAATACATATATTCCCATACAAACCTCTTTCCATGTATTATCAACTCTCCTATATAATAGACACCTTACTATTTAAATTTCATATGATATATACCCAAGTGTTTCCAATTGGAATTGCTATAATTATACTTTTATGGTATTCTAGATATTCATAATAGTTTTCATAAATCTACCAAATAGACCCATTCTTGACATTGAACCTACATAATTTTAGGTATCTCCAATGAAAGAAGTTACCCATATCACTCTCACTCACACTCTCCTATCTTGTGGATATAATAGAATAAAGTTTTCTTCCAATGATTTAGATCCCTATTGAACATGTCTAAGTGTCATAGAGAGTGATCATCCACTCTTCATAAACTTGTAGAAACCAAAAGGTTTTATATTATGTGTTCAAATAAGTGAAAACATTACAAAAAGCTCTATTGGATGGTGACAACAGAGGGTTTTTTAAGGCAACCAATTTCATTTTAAGGTCCTAAGACAAAATTCAAATGCTTTAGTGTTGAGGGTTTAGATTTTATAGTTCAGGGTTTAGGGTTTAGCAACTTAGGGTGAAGTTTGGGTGGCCCTTGGAATAATTTGGACTTGCAAGTTAGTGCCAATTGGAAATCGATTGTACGTGCTTGGATTTACAAATTTGCTAACTAAATTTGCAAACAAACATTGATAAAATTTATGAATTGTAACTATTCTTTAACATATTGTTTTCTAATCTAATTATAATTTAACATTGAAACTAAAGTTTAACATATTGTTTTCTCCATACAATGCAAATGAAATTTAAAACATTTAAGCAATGCAAATGAATTTTCTTGAGCTCAAAATTACCTAGTTTTCAAAATCAAAATGATTTGTTCAATTTCAATTTAGGTTTTAGCAATTTTTTGTTCCAATTCAATTTAGGGTTTCAATTTCTTATCAATTAGGGTTTTTAATGCAATTTTTTGTTTCATTTCAAACTAGGGTTTTCAAATCCATTTTTTTTGTTTGATTTGAATTCGTTTCAAAAGCTTGATTAGGGTTTCTAAATGCAATTTTTTTATTTCATTTCAATTTGTAGGGTTTTGAAATGAAATTTTTGTTTTGTTTTGTTTCAATTAGGGTTTTCAAATTCAAATTTTTTGTTTCATTTCAATTAGGGTTTTCAAAATCAATTTTTTTTGGTTTGATTGAACAATTTAGGTTTCAAAAGCTAAAATTTGTTTCTAAAACACAATTCAAGGTTTATTTTTTCATTTCTATTTAGAAATCTTCAAGTTTCATTGCATTTTTTGATCTATTTCTACAATTACTCATTTATACTATAACAGGAAATAAAATTCTTAAAATGTCAAATAA
This sequence comes from Sequoia sempervirens, assembly GCA_007258455.2. NCBI lineage: Eukaryota > Viridiplantae > Streptophyta > Pinopsida > Cupressales > Cupressaceae > Sequoia > Sequoia sempervirens. The sequence continues at coordinate 503,234,561 of VDFB02270651.1, forward strand.
ATTAAAAAAAACACGCTAAAATTAGTTATTCTATTCACAATTTCAATAAAAAATGAAAAAATGCAAAAAAAATGGGGGTGCGCAGGTACCTAAAGCTGTTTGTGGAGGTCGTTGTCACCTGAACTCGGGATCCTGTCTGCTGCAAAATGCAGTTTGTTCGTTTAAAAAAAAATAAATACCATTATAAAATGGGATCCCGATTTTTACAAAATGGGATCCCGATTTTTACAAATCGGGATCTCGTTTAATACTAATTGGGATCTCATTCCTTGTCTGTCGGTTCGGGACCCTTCAACAAACTAGATCCCAATTTTTAAAAAGCGGGATCCTATTTTGCATTTAGGCTTGGGATCTCGAAGCTAAATGGGATCCCGATTTTTAAAAATCGAGATCCCATTTTTGCAATGCCGATTTCTTTTTTTTGGCTAAGGAAAAAACTTCCATGTTTCATGGACTCAACTTTGTGCACTTACCCGATTGTTACATATTGTTGTTCATACATCATTCCTTCATGTTTCGTTTCATTACAAGGTTTAATTACCAAAATGGGGTTTTACCAAGACAAACCCCCATTCCCTAACAAACAACATTTTTCTCTCTTTGATGTGTGATTACAAATTTTAGGTTAAAGATCATTTAAAGAGAAAAATTGAGGAAAGTTGTAAAGTTGTCAAAATTGCAAGAAAAGTTGTCAAATCACGAAAACTCCTCTACATAATTTGTTTCTAGATGTCCGACAGTGAACACTTAGAATCTGAGAGTGCAGACCTGGCAGAAGAGAACCCATGAAGCATTTTTCAAGAACCCTATAAGCCAGGACCCATTTTCCATAGGGAAAATGAGTCCTCAGTGAGCTTCAAAAGGTGACTTTTGGTGAAAGGTACACAACATTTTCCCCTTTTTAGATTTTCCTTTTGATTACTGTTTCTGTCAAATTTAATTGTTGTTCTTCATTTGCATTTTATAGCTTACATTTTGAATGAACTTAGGAAAATAGGTCCTTTGTGGTTCATCAATCCTATTTTGGTAAACACACCACCTATTTTTCTTTGTTTCTTTGTTTCTATGAGGAAATTTTTCAAACAACTCACTACCTTATCATTGCTACCGCATTGCCAATGTAGTGAGTGGTAGTACATCACCAGGAGACCCCATTTCTTTGAGGCATTTTTTCAAACAACTCACTACCTTGCCAATGCAAATGCATTGACAAGGTTGTGAGCATTGTAAGAAAAAATGCCTCAAAGAAATGGGGTCTCATGGTGATGTACATCACCATGAGACCCCATTTCTTAGAGGAATTTTTTCAAACAACTCATTACCTTCTATTCAATATTTTAAACAATATTCCTTCTAACCCCACTTATAGATAGGCAACTTTTCTATTAATTCACTGGTTGTGAGTTCATTATTTGACTTAATAGAAGTTGGTCCACTTGATTAAGTAATCAATTTTTAATAATTGATTTTTTATTCATCGCCTCATTCTATCATTAATCCTATTTATTTTGGCATACCTTTGTGAGAATGAATATTTTTACTTAATGATAAACCACTAGCAATACATCCTTTAAAAAATAATTTTGATTGATCTCTTAAAAAATGTATGTTTGTGCCCTTTCCTCTTACATTTTATACCATTTTAATTAATGTCCTAAATTTAGTAATGTGTAAATACATTGTTATACATTAAAAGTAGCTAAACTGTAACATTGAATATATTGTTATCATAATGTCCTTTTATTAGTTTTCCTACAAGGTAGCAATGAAAAGGTAGTGGGCTATTTGAAAAAAATTCCTCAAAAAAATGGGGTCTCATGAGAGACCCCATTTCTTTGAGGAATTTTTTCAAACAACCCACTACCTTGTCAATATGGTAGCATTGGAAAGGTAGTGATCTCACTACCTTATCAATGCATCCACATTGACCATGAGGACATCTCTCATTGAAGCATTTTATCAAATAGTTCATCTGCCTTGTCTATGCATCCACATTTCACATGTGTCTACTAAGGAAATTGAAACCATAACACTCATAAAAATCCCCCCTTTTATGTTTTGATAGATGTCATACCCCATTCCAAGGTCCCCTTGCTACAATGGCTAAAATCCTAAAACATGTGCTTTCAACCAAACTATGGATGCATGAAAAAAATCTATCAAAGCATAATAGTAAGCAAAAGCATAGACAAGGTATTGAGCTATTTGAAAAAATTCCTCAAATAAATGTGGTCTCATGGTGATGGATATCACCATGAGACCACATTTCTTTGAGGCATTTTTTTCAAACAACTCATTGCCTTGTTTATGCTACCACATTTTCCATACTTTTTCCATTTTGGGCGTATCTTACAATCATTCCAATCTTTATGGGTAGATTGATAAATGAAAAAATGAAGTCAAAGATTCTTGAACTTAAGACTTTCATGGAGAAAATGCAATTAGAAATAGAAGATGAAGAAGTAATATGAAATGTAAGGGAAAAAAAGGAGAATCAATGAGGTGGACACTTGAAAGTCTTATCTATAAAGGTAGAGAAGTTCTATAAAGAACTTGTTAAAAGAAACATTTTCATTTTGTAATCAGGAAGACACTTCCAAAGATGATAACAATAGTTGTAGATGCAAAGGCAATAGTTGGAAGTGTTGAAATTGAAGCAAAACAACTGAAGACTAAAATTAACCGCTTAGAAAAGGAATTAAAAGACAATCTTGAAGAGATTTTATCGTCAATGAAAAGGAGGTTAGTTTTCTCTAAAAGAACTTGAAAAAGAAGCAGAAAAAATTGAATAAGATACACAATGTATTCAATGAAGATATTCTTCTTTCTCTCGAGAAGTTGAGGAAGGTGTGTGTGTGTGTGTGTAGATTCTTCTCTATTTGTCATACGACCAAACTGACTGTTCCAACATGTCCATATAGGTGGGTTTATGCTATGAAAGGTCCTCTTTCATTTCTTTGAATTCGAGGGCTACTCCTATTTAGTTCCAGATCAAGCTTCTCCTTTTACAATAACAAGTAGAGACATTAATATATAGAAATTAAATTATAAAAAATGATATATTTAACAAAATAATCACTTACCACTGCCAAATGATATCTCTCCTCAAGTAGAAGATTTGCATGCTTAGGGTCTGGCATGCTAAATTCCTATAGAAACCATCCAAATAGAAATTAAACTACGAATTAATAATCATTTGATTTTTCAATAATGAACAACTATAACAACAAATGTAATTTGAAATTTACTAATTTGCCTCATAGCCCCATGAGAGCCATTGAGCTGTCTATTGTGGAAGATACACCATGCTCCATTTACCTATCAACATCAAGAGGTGTTTTCACTTCCATCATTTTAAAATAAAATAATTCAATCACAAAAACTAGAATAGTGATGTAGTTCATGGCTTATAATGTATGAGATAATCAACAAAATTTTGAGTACTTATTGAACTATATATTTCTTACTATTATGCTTACTATTTTCCCTATCCATAGCTTGTTCGAAAGCACCTAATTTAGGATTTTATCCATAGCAACAAGATAGTGATCTCTTTGATAAAATGGTTTGGTAGGCATGTATGAAAAATGTGGTAGCATAAAGAAGGCAGTAAACTATTCAAAAAAATGCCTCAAAGAAATGTGGTCTCATGGTGATGGAATTCCATGAATTTTTTTTTTGTCCTAGCATTCCATCACCATGAGACTGAATTTCTTTGAGGCATTTTTTTCAAGCAGTTCATTGCCTTCTCTACACTATTATGCTGGGATGGGGTGGATGGTATAGTGTGGTCTTGGTTATGAGATGGAGAGGGATCATGATGTATGAAGATGGAGGGGTGTTTTGATCATGAGGGGAAGATGATCATTAGATGGGGTGGAAGGTGTACTTTGAGACCACATTTTGAAAGTGATCATACAATGGAGTGTAAGAGGTAATTTGATCTAGACACAAAGGATGTCATTAGATGAAGTGGGGAAGAGGGGATTGTGAGAGGGGGATGAAGGGATATCATGCTCTTGAGATGGAAAGATATCATTAGATGATATGGAAGGGATATGTTCTTGATTGAAAATGGGATAATGAAATGGAAGGGGATCATATGAATGAGGAGAAGGGTTTCCTTGATCTTTAGCACACTTTAGATTAGGAGATGGACATAGTTCATTTAATATGGATGGTGTGATGAGGGCGCAAGGTTTTATAGACTCTTCAACTTGGATAGATAGATTTATAGGGGATTCATTTAAGATTTAGGGTATTAGGGTTTACCTTGATGTGGGCTGATGAAGGTGGATGCATGATATGAGAAGATTGCACTACTTTGTTTTTTCATGGGGAACAACCACTTTTGCAAATAGTCCTTGGAGGAAGTTATTATGAGAGACATGGGATGACTTTGCTTGGTAATAGTGGGGTGATGTGAATTTTTAGGACATGTGGGATATGAACAAGTGGAATAAGAGGTGGAACCTTCCATGGATTGGTAAATTGAGGATGAGGACTTTGAAAATGATTTGGAGGGGAATTTTTGCTAAAAGCTTGGTTTTTGTTGTCAAAGGAAGGGGAAGGATAAGCAAGAGAAGATGAATTGGGTTTGGATGAAGGTAGGGAGGATAGAAGCTTAGAACTGATTCCAAGCAGACATCTAAGCATGGAATCCTTATAATTATGGAAGTAGTAGGTGAGGATAAAATTAGTGGTGATGGATGGGGATGATATGGATGGGAATTGAGGGGAGCTTTGGATGAGGGATTGGTGGAAAATTGGAGCATTTTGTCTATTAAAATTGGATTCAAGGTGATCTATAATGCTCTCATTGTCATCATTGGGATTATATTCAGGTTGGTCAAAAAGGCTAGCCTCATCATCATCGATATGGTTGGGGTTGGTTGGAATGGATGAAGTTGGATTAGAATAGATTAGGTTGGATGGAGGATAGATTAGATGGTTAGAAACAGTGGAAGATTGATTGGAAGAATTATTATTATTGTTTTTAAATGAGGATGGAAATTAGGATGAAGGATTAGAAATGAACTTTGGGATAGGAAGAATAGGATCTAAGGATGAAGATGGTGGATGGGATTAGATCTGGGGATCAAATCTAAGACCTTAAAATGATTTGATTTGATTAAAGAGGATTATCTATTCTTAAGGCATTGAGTTGTTTGAAAAAAGGCCTCAAAGAAATGTGGTCTCATGGTGATGGAATGAAATTCCATCACCATGAACACTACATTTCTTTGAGGCATTTTTTCAAACAACTTGTTGCATTGTATATGGTATTGATTACAATGATGCTTTGAAAAAAAATTTTCCAAGCATCCATAGTTTGTTAGAAAGCACTTGTTTTAGGCTTTTAGCCATAGCAACAAGCAAGTGAACTGTTTGATAAAATGCTTTGGTAGACATGTATGGAAAATGTGGTAGCATAGACAAGGTAGTGAGATATTTAAAAACATGCCTCAAACAAATGTGGCCTCATGGTGATGGACATCACCATGATACCACATTTCTTTGAGGAATTTTTTCAAACAACTCATTGCTTTTTCTATGCTATTTCTTACTATTATTCTTTCATATATTTTTTACAAGCATCCATAGCATAGACAAGGTAGTGAACTATTTGAAAAAATGCCTCAATAAAATGTGGTCTCGTGGAATGTCATGACAAGCAAATGCAATTGGTAGCTGCTCCTAGTTATTGGTTATGTTGTGTGAAGTAATTGCATCATTGCTTATGTTGACTAAGTTCTAAAAAACTATATTGTAATTGTAATTTTATCATCTATCAACATATAGTTATTAGTTATGCAATGTGAAGTAATTCTTTGAGTTTGAAAGATGTGCAATGCAATGTAATCAACGATATGAATATAAACTACAAAAATCTATTAAGTATAATTCATTAGTTAAAATCTGTATTCTATTACCTAAGTGAAGATTTGAACTACACAATCACTTAGAGGTGTTGCCATGAAATATCGAATATTAACCTATTCAACATCCAAAATTAGATATTAGAATATGATTCATATGACAATTATATTCACTTGTAATATTCATAATTTTTTACTAGTTACATACCTTGGCAGTAGATTTTATGGAGTAATAAGGAGGTGGAGGGCCGGTGAAAATAGTATGAACAATATGACCTTTAAATTTTATTACAATCATTAAAATAAGTTAGTTAATATTGCATAAATCAAAAATGAAATTTAATAAATTAAATTCAATGAACATGCTAACATTTACCTGAGTACCGAGTTTGAAAGCCTCATTCAACATGGCATATGTCATCACCAACTGGTCAGTTGTAGACATAGCCTGTGCACTAGCCTCCTAACTATATATATGCGAGGTCATATGCATAGGTGGAACCACAAGCTTAAAAAATATGGGGTGGAACCCTAACCCTCGAAGTCTCCCCTGGCTCACACTATACTGCAGGACTCACATGGTCGATGTTACTCTGGGTCAAAGAACTAATAGACTATAGAGTATCCACCTTAGCACTCTCCTTCACAACAGCAGGGGTAGCAGCTTTCTCATAAGCTAGTCTAGCAAGTGCTCATCTCATTGGCCACTGAGGATTGAGACGTGCACCTAGTCTATCCCATGCCAACCCACCACCTCTCCCCTGGAAGTCCCACATATCAAAATAGTTGGGGACTTTGTTGAGGACAAACTTGTAGTAGAGTTTTCTCAAGAAATATTGGGGGACCTCATTATTGTTGCATAGAGGATGGTCAAAACCATCCCCCACCTCTTCCAAAAATTGTTCTTTATCCCTTGGTGGTTGCACCAATTGATAGGAAACCTCTTTCTTGTAAGGCAAAGAGGTTGATTTGTATGTGGGTTAGTGAATAGTGGACACGAGTCATATTTTTTATTTTTTACTTGTTTGTAGGATAGTTTATCTACATAAAAATCTCTATACTCCCACCTCTTATCCACCCAACCACTTAATTGCTTGCTAATTGCATCTACATGTGTTAACATAGCTTGAAGTGAACTTTCAAGCATGGTTCTTTCCAAGGTGGATCTTACAAGATTGTTCAACCTCACAATTAATTGGACTCATTTTTTTTTGGTTGTTTTCAATTTCCCCCATTAAATTTTGTTCAGTTATAGGAGGATGTTGAGGAATTGTTGGAGTTTGTTGTTGTGGTTGTTTATCAGTATGTTGGTATGGTTATTCATGAGTAGAAGCATTTTGAGGAGGAGAATCAAGTGGATTATCAAATCCTAAAAATTAAAGAAGTTAACATCAAAAACATTTTAAATCTACCTATTTAACAATAAATTCACAAAAATTAAAATAAAAGATTACTCCTTTGAGCTCCCTGTCGATGTGGCGACATTTTGGCAAAGAAATAACAAAGATTCAGTGAAGAAATTGATGAATTTTGGGTCTCCACAATGCAAGTGCACCTTGGAAGGGTTTGCAGGCCACAGATGGAGGAAATCTGATAGTGTAAAAATGAATTCAATTTGCTTTTTTTTCTTATAATAACTCATAACATACTCACGTCCCACGTTATAGGCTCAGTCACACCAAGCCATAACGTGAGCATGTTATAATGCACTCACGTTATGGATTTTCAATTTTTTTAAAAATGTTGGCCACTTTTTGGCCCCCCAACTTTTTGCACCCACCCTCATTGTTAGAATTGGCTATGACAGCCACCCAGGATCTATGGACCAAATAGAAAGCAAAAGAAGAGAGAGAAAGATTATGACAAGAATAAACTGTATTCAATTTCATTAATATGATATGTTGATTATGATTGATTACAAATGAGAAAGACCCCTTGGTTATATAGCCAAGGTGAGATCATAGGAGGGCATAAGATTATGACAAGTGTCAGAATCTTATGACATGAGACAACTAGGAAAACTTATCACTCCACCAAAGATGGAGAGATAATCACATGATGTGTCCACAAAAGGTGGAAGTGATGAGGTATGACATGTCAAGTCCACCAAAAGTGGAAATTCTCCAACAACCTCCTATGTGGTCCCTAAGTAAACTTAACTAAGGTGTAATTATGACCTAGGACAAGGTACAAGATATTTAATTACACCAACACCCCCCCTTAAGTGCAACTTAGGGAGTAGTGCACAAATGAAAACAATGCAAGATGGGTCCCGGCTACTAGGCCATGTTAGGTACCCATGTACAAACAATGCAATGAAATCTCTCACAACCGAGGAAAGGGAGAAAACCTCATGGGACAAAACTCCCCCTCAAAAGAGAGATGAAATACAAAATAGAAATTCTCTCAATGAAGAATGAGAAGGTAAAAACCCCATGTGAGGAAAAAGACCCCCCCATAAGAGAGAAGTAGAGAGAGAAGTAGAAGAGAAGCAAGGTAGCCCCCCCTCAATGTTGAGTCTCCTGCAAGAATGGTAGAGGCTCGACATTGAATGTTGAAGATGATCCAATCTCGCCGAACAACGTTCCTACCCTTAGGAAGAAACAAAACCAAGGTTGTATGCAGGATGTCAAGATGTATGATGTGCGATGTTGTCTCTGAAGCATGCTCAAGTGTCTCCATGTCGATGCAGAAAGCTGAACCACTCCAATCAGGCGTTCTAGGCCACACTGCTGAAGAGGAAAACCCAACATCTAGTAGAGATGAATGTAGAGCACTATCAAAAGACAATGGTATCTCCTCTGAAGACAAAGAAGCCTCCTCCAAATGTTGTCCAAAAGAATCCATACTCACGCCAATCTGTGAAGAATGATCATGTAGAGAATGAACAAGAGGGTCAAGGTGTTCCCTCACAACAACTGAAGAAGGTTCATCTTCATCAAAGAGAAGATGAATGTCATCAATGGTGTCCTCCAAATCTGCAAGATGTGACTCCACAAACAAGTCTGAAATACCTGTTAGGAAATCATCCAAAGTAGCCATATCTAGAAGACAATCAGGATCCTGCTGCACTGAATCACTAGGAGTCAAAACTGTTGATTCGCAAGTATCATCAAGTACAACAGTAGATGGAGGAGATGAAGTGCATGGCTCAAGGACTGGATCTGATGTGAGTATGTCCAAGTTCAAAAAGCCAAATGTCTCCTCAGAATCATAGTTTATGTGATCAACAGTCAAATGAACAAAGTCATCATCAGAAGCAAACTGTGCAAAGGAATACAACCGAGATGAGTGATCAACCACCCCAGTAGCAATGACATCTCTAGTCTCCAAGTCACGAATGATAACAGAATCAGGAGTGAACTCCACAGTTCTCCCATCTCCACCATGTGTAATCTGATAAATGGAAAGTAGATTGTTCGTCAAATGAGGAACACACAAGACATCCTGAAAAGCGTTCTCCCCAATGCTAATAGATCCCTTCCCTGTTACACTCATGTATGTATTGTTTCCCATCAAGATAGGAGACATAGAACAAGGCTGAAATGTAGAGAAGATAGTCTGTGAAGATGCCATATGATGTGACGCTCCTGAATCTAGAAGCCATCTCCCTGATCTTGGACTTGAATGAGCACAGAGAGCTTGTCCTTTATATCCTGATATATATGTTTGACCTTTGTCCTTTTTAGACTGTTTTGAAGGAGAAGAAGATTCAGACATTCTAGAAGGCAAATCAATGCGATTCTTTTTGAGAAGATTCTTCAACTCATCAATATCCTTCTTATAACAATAGTGTTCTTCATGTCCATCCTTCTTGCAATATGCACAAAAAGGTCTCTCCTTCTTAGATGTTTCTCCTTTTGATTCTTTTTGAGATGAGGATTCTGATTCTTTATGTGGCTTGTTCATTTTCTTCTTTTGCTTCTTATCAAGATTCCCTGATTCTTTCTGTACCTTAGACTCATTTGCCACCAATGCTTGTGGTTTGGAAGACTTGATTAGACCCATGTTCATTAACTTAGTTTCCTCTTGGATTAGGAGATTTGCAAAGTCATCAAACTTAGGATCAACATATGATGCTCCCATAGAAAGTCGATGGGTATGAAAGCCAGAAACAAACACTGAATACTCAGACCAAGCTTGGATAACACATTCAGAATCAATTGCAAATCCTCTTTTTCAATAGTGCATTCTTTCAATTGTGTTCTTAGTTGCTTGATTTTGGAGATGTAGTCTTGGATGTGGTCAAAACTTTTAGGATCAAGATTCATCAAATCATTCTCAATCTGATAGCCTCTAATCTTATCTGTTTTTCCATACAATTTCTCAAAAGTATCCCATACCTCTTTAGGTGTGTTACATGATTCAATATGAAACTGCAAATCAAATGAGACTAATGAACATATGCATCCAAGTGTTTTCTCACGATCAATCTCCCACATTGCCAATTCTTTAGCATCTGTAGGTTTTTGAATTGTGTCCTTTAGATGACCTATTAGACCTTTCATCATGAGATAATTTGTTACTGATTTTCTCCATATAGCATAATTATGTGGATTTAGGGGTTCAATTTGAGATCTCCCCATTGCAAGAACACAAATCAAGCAAAAGAATGCAAACAATCACTGCAAGATTACCCCCCTAAATCACTCAATCAAGAAACTACCCAAGCAATATCTGATTTGGCACTTTATATTTAGTGCGTTTACAGTTGATAGATGCCAAAAATAGCAAGCTAGACTTGATCTTAGTGCTTACAAATGCCAAAATAGGCCATAGTATCAAATACAATTTTTGGTACAAAATGAGATCAATCTGATCATACCAATGAGAAGTACACAAAAAATTATGCACTTTCAAAAAAAATTTCACTCAAAAATGTTACCGTAGGAGCAAGATATGAGCTCCCAAAGTTCTCAAAACGAGGATGAAGCAGCAACACCTGTGAGAATCTGAAAATTCTGGAAAAACCAGGCACCAAAACCAAAAACTGATTGCACCAGTGCGTAGAGCATGAAATTTTAGCCCAAATCAAAAAAAAATTGCTTGAAAAAAGGAGTCAAAATGAGCAAGATATTAAGCTTCAAAGTTAGACTACAAAAACTAAAAGCTCATCCGTGAGGGGTGCAAAAATTTCAAAATGGCGCTGACGTGGCTCTGATGTCATCTGAATAGTGGCTTAAATTTGACGGCCTCCTGCACGTCACGGTTCGGCCCTGGTCCGCTGGTTGCAGAGAATATGCTGCGGAATATTCGTTTCGCGGAATCTTTGCCGGAATCTTCGATGCGTTCGGAATATTCTTCAAGCATCTACCGCCGGTGATTATTGTCGGTGGAATTTTCGGCTCAGTCGGAATATTCCTCGCATAGCCGTCGGAACCTTCAGAAAATTGCCGGATTTGTGTTTGAACTAACCGCCGGTATTGTGATTTGACCGCCCGTTTTTTTTGTTGAAGGCGCCGCCTGTCGGAGATAGAAAGTGGGGGGCGGGGGCCACGGCCTATGGCCACGTGGTGCCTGCGGAGGCAACCCGTGGGTACTGCCGGTACCGGGTACCCTCTGCGGTACGAGTCTGCAACCCGCAGACTCAAAAAAACACTTTTGTATTTTTTTTTTGAATTTTTAATACAAATTTTACAATAGAATAAAAATGCCGACCACAATAATTTTTTTTTAAGAAAAATATTTATCAGAAATAAAATATTATTTTTCTGAGATCGTACCGTCGACAATGATGGCGACCTGGGGCCGTACGGCTCTCGGGAAAAAAATTTTGCTTCATCGGATGACTTGCTCCAAAATGAATGAATTGACAGTCGATCTTAGGGTTTTTGGCTCTTCTGGACGCGATGGCAAGGTCGGATTTGACCCAAAATGCTCCAAAATTGCAGCTACCTTCTGGATCTGGCAACCACGCTTCAGCTTCAAACCCTCATAGAATTGGCCTCGTAGCTCCGATTTGGACAAAACAAAAGGCAAAATCGACTATCTCGAACCTTCCGGACGCAATGGTGAGCTCAGATTTGCACTAGCAAGCTCGGATTTGAACCTGCAACAAAGAGCCACGAACAGAACCTCCTCAGATCTGGAATCTCTCTTCAGAATAAGACTCTCCAATGGCTCCAAACACGCTCTGATACCATGTTAGAATTGGCTATGACAGCCACCCAGGATCTATGGACCAAATAGAAAGCACAAGAAGAGAGAGAAAGATTATGACAAGAATAAACTGTATTCAATGTCATTAATATGATATGTTGATTATGATTGATTACAAATGAGAAAGACCCCTTGGTTATATAGCCAAGGTGAGATCATAGGAGGGCATAAGATTATGACAAGTGTCAGAATCTTATGACATGAGACAACTAGGAAAACTTATCACTCCACCAAAGATGGAGAGATAATCACATGATGTGTCCACAAAAGGTGGAAGTGATAAGGTATGACATGTCAAGTCCACCAAAAGTGGAGATTCTCCAACAACCTCCTATGTGGTCCCTAAGTAAACTTAACTAAGGTGTAATTATGACCTAGGACAAGGTACAAGATATTTAATTACACCAACACTCATCATAAACATGTTAGGTCATCCATATTACATTTTAAAATACAAAAATATAGACAAAATCTCATCATAAAGAATCATATATGCATCCATATAAGCATTGCATGTCCTAATCACATAATACCATCCTACATTCATGAACATTAGCATGCATACCATTACATGTGTCTCATCGTATATCACACCACATTTGCATGTCGAAAATAAAATATACGAATCATCACATTTTAGGTGCATATCCATAATGCATATCCATTATCCATATCATTACATTTGCATACATCACATATGTCCATATCATTGCATTTGCATAATCATGAAGTATCCATAACATCCTAAGATCATATAAGAATCACATGTGCATTTACGTACAAGCATCATAATCATATAAAACCATCATACATATAGCAATAGAAATCATGTGCATCATAATCATTTTGCTAATCAACCTATCAGAATAATTTTTCACATTTTTCAAAAAAATCAAAATTTGCAAAAAGAAAAATCTGAGGGGGCATGGGTCTATCTTGCCTTTGCCAAGGCATGTTGGGGCATGGTATGAAAAATATTTTCTTTGATACTATGCTCAAATCACATTATGTCAAAGAGGGGCAAAATGTAGACATTGAAAAATGTCATGGGTCTACGAACAACATTTTTTCGCTTCAATCTCTCTTCTTCCCTGCATAATTAAGTAATTTTAATTATTTAATTATTTTACCACATTCTTCTATTAATTAAATAAGTTTTAATTATTTAATTAATTAATGTTCCATTGCTTTATTCTTCTTTTTGATTAATTAATTAAATAAATATTTATTTAATTATGTTGCTTACATTCTATTTCCTTCTATATGCACCGTAGAAAAAAGTACCCTTTGCTTGACATGGGAATAATTCATGATAATTGGACTTAATGAGGTCTTGATTCAGGTGTTATGAGGCATTTTATGCATCCACACTAGGTCTTGGAACCTTGCAAATTGAATAACATGCCTTTAACGATGTCTTGTAAAGGTGTTGTAAAGTCTTGTAAAGAACATTCATGATTTTCTAGACATAATAAACTTATTTCTCCCTAATTCAACATTAAAAAATGTGTTTTATAACATTATTACATCAATCTAGAAGGCTTATAACTTAAAATTAATGTTAAACTAGTTTTGTAATGTGTCTTGCACATTCACATTGGTTCTTGTGCCTTCCTAGGCTAAGTGGACCTCATTTTGGTGTTGTAAAGTGTATTTAATCACACTTTCACATTGAATTTTGTGTCCCAAGCCCTATTTTACATTCACATCATCACTAATAATCCAATATTAACTCATATTGTGCATCTGGAGGCTCAAATTGATTTAATACCCAACAAAGTTGCATTTCAATAGTTTTCACTTAAAAATCAATCCATTTTATCAATTAGTAGCACTTAGATACTTCATTTAGCTTAGAAAACATCAAACATAACATAATTTGAATGAAGCCTTTAGAATTTTTTCCCCTACCTCTCTCCTTTTATGTGAAAAACCCTAGAAGAGCAAGAGAAGTCCTAGAGAGCCAAAAATCTACAGTTCATTTTGGTGAACCTGCATTTTGAACACTTTGCATTTCTGATTTCATTCACATATTGCATCCTAGATTACATTTGCATTAACATTCAATTAGGACATTTTTTTTCATTCTAGGAATTCTCATATTGCATTAGTGAAACATTTATTTAGGTTCCATTTTTCCATTATCATTGAAAAAAAATAGAAAATCTGCATTCTGCATCCTGCATCCTTAATTGCATTCTGTACAACATTAGAATCATTTTAAAATTTCTGAAAAACACAAAAAAAATATCATACTGGGGCTCATTCGCCACCCTGGGTGAATTAGTCCCTCTGCACTTTTTAAACAACATTTATGGCATCTTTATGATATTTTCTTTCATTACAGTTTTTTGTTCTTGCATTCTGTTTTAATTTCTAGAATCTATGTTTTTAATCATTTATTTCATCTTAGTTTACTTGCATCATGGCATTTTCTTTCAATAAGTTTTGGAATTCATTAAAATCATTGGTAGACATGTCCAATTGTGCCTTTGGCTATGACCCTAATGACATTGAGTTGCCTCATGCTCCTTCAACTCCTCATGATTGTCCTCCTTGTGATGTAGACATCATTGGAGAAGATGATGATAGCATGAACATGTTCTACAATGAATGCCTTGATCACCTCGAAGCCAATGTAACCTTTTATCCATCCATGAAATCCCAAGATCTTCCTACTGTATTACCTGCTAATCACTTTGCATATTTACATCCTAAAATCAATGGTGGACCTAAGGTTCCTCCCTCAAGTGGACCTAGTTCCTCTAAACAAACATACTCACATCCATACTATGATCACAAAGTCACAAACACTTCCATAAACCTTGAAGACACATATGGAAAAGGTTTCACTATTCTAAGTAAACAAGGTTGTGATACAAAACATGAACATGGAATTCATCAACTTCTTGAACAACGGCCAACTGATGCACACACAACAGGGCTAGAATATAAAGATCCTTCTCATCTTGATAGATCTCCTTTTTAACCTAGGAGACTTCGGTATGCTAGTACAATGATCTTTGATGCTCCTCCTGACTTGAACATTCTCCTTCCATGTGAACAAGAATTCTCTCCTTCTAATGGAAAGGATGCTAGGAACCCCATGGGTCCCCTTCCTCCTTCTATTCATGAACATGGAGAATCTAGCAAATGAAAACAACCTTACAAATTAAAGAAACTCAAGCTTCCTACACATCCTCCACCTGAATGTGAAAGGAGACTTAAATTACTTTTAAACCGCAATCTTATACTCTCACCACCTTCAAATAGGTTGGTCATTCGTCCTAAAGATTCTCACATACCATATTGCAAATATCATCATGTTTTGGGACATCGAACCGAAGAATGTTAGACATTGAACGAGATACTGGACAAGTATCACTTCATTGATATACACTGCTTTCTTATCATCCCTTAAAACACCATTGCCTCATCATGCCATAGTTGTAGGATATTTTATTCTCACTATGGCATGATCCTTTCCATTATCACCTAAGTGGCTCATGCTTGTTTTTCCCTTTGTGGACACAAGTAGTTGTTAGCCTTTGTCCTTGTAATGCACTTGTCTTTGTCTCTTAACTATGTTATTCATTTTCCGCTTACATTATTTAAGATTGAGAAACCAATAACTTAGTTAATGGTTGACTTACATTTACATTACTTGCTCCTTTTTCATTTTTCTTTTCATGTGTGTATCATGTTCCCCCATAACATGTGTTTGATGTTTCCCTCTCTTTGTACACTTCTATTTGTATCTCTATTCTTCTATTTGTCGTGCATTGTCTTTTTCGTTTTGGGTTTGTGCTTTCCATTTGGGGATGACACAAAGCATAGAGATGCCCTATGTCTTTTCCATGTTGACCCAAAAGGTCCTTGTCTTTTCTCTTTTTTATTTTGTGTTTTCCTTTTGGGGATGACACAAAGCGTTGAGACACCCTATGTCTCTTCCATGTTGACCCAATCGGTCCCTTTTTCTTTTTGTCTTTTTCTTGTGGTTTCCTTTTGGGGATGACACAAGGCATTGAGACCACAATGTCTCCTTCATGTTGAACCAAAATATTTTTCATTTTCTTTTTCCTTTTTAGTTTCTTTCACCTTTTCATTTTATTTCTTTTCACTTGTGTTTTCCTTTTGGGGACGATGCAAAGCATTGAGACTGCAATGTCTCTTCCATGTTGACCTAAAACAAACTTTCATTTTTCTTCTATTTTTGATCTCTTTGTGTCATTCTTCCAGTTCTATGTGCTTTGGTGAATGATGACAGTTTTGAGCTCTTTAATAAACACATTGCAACAACGAACATATTGACCCCAAATCCATAGATCCCTTATATGTTTGGTGTGTTCTTTTCTGGGGGGCAACTCCCTTTCTTTGTTTTTCATTTTCCTTGACATGATGCAGCCTAACTTTGAAACATATGACTTGGCATAGGGCTTTCCAAGTTGGCTCTCATGTCTTGTTTTCTTTTTTGTATTTTCTTCCCTTTGCTACTTTAAAGTAATTGTTTATAGAAAGATGTGTAGCAATTCCTTTAAAGTGGGGGGCATACATTACTATAATTCATTTGCATTCTTGGTTCCTAGTGTAGCCTTGTCATTTATGTAATGCGTTTGTCACTTTGTGGATGACATTGGGTGTGATGTACTTCATAAGTGTGATATATATTAGCATATTACATTCCTCTTGGTGGCTTGATGCAACACACTGCATCCCCTAAGTTATGAATATACTATTCATTGATTGGTCCTCTCTTGGAGACATTAGGCACAATGTTCCCTAAGTGACTGACCTTGTATAAACTTAACAAGACTCCTTTGAACATCTTTTACATTTTACATTTTTGTATTTTTACATTTTACATTTTTACCGCCTTGCATAACGCAACTTGCATGCCTATGGTACCCTTATTTTTTGTTCTTGAGTTCTAAGCATACAGAGCTTTTCTTGTCTCATGAAGCATGAACCAACATTATTTTTCCTTCTAGTGCCTTGTTAAAGCTATCAAGAGGTATAACTTTGATATGGTTGAGTGGGAATCCCACCTAGCGGCATGACTTTTCCCCATAGCCACCTATGTGTTTTGTGAGTGCATACCAACTAGCGTATGTTTCTCACCTTTTGGATTTCTCACCCGATGGACAACCAAGATTTTTGTCGCCCCAGAGTGAGTATGCATTGTCTTTTCAAAACAAACAAGCCTAGATCTGATTCACAACTAGTTGGACAAACGATTGAAGCTTGATTCACCCTTTCATTTTAATCTTCTTTCTTTCCATTGCATGATTTTGTATCTTGATGGTTTCACTTAAGATCTTGGATCCTGGGGGCTTGAATACCTTCTTGATCTTTCTCATTATTTGTCATCTGCATCTGAAAAATTGGATCTCTCTTGAATGTCTACTCTAGTGTGAGTTTGAAGCAAGTTCATCCTCTCAGTAAAGTGGGGGCTAAATGCACTGTAGAAAAAAGTACCCTTTACTTGACATGGGAATAATTCATGATAATTGGACTTAATGAGGTCTTGATTCAGGTGTTGTGAGGCTTTTTATGCATCCACACTAGGTCTTGGACCCTTGCAAATTGAATAACATGCTTTTAATGATGTCTTGTAAAGGTGTTGTAAAGTCTTATAAAGGACATTCATGCTTTTCTAGAATAAATAAACTTATTTCTTCCTAATTCAACATTACAAAATGTGTTTTATAACATTATTACATCAATCTAGAAGGCTTATAACTTAAACTTAATGTTAAACTAGTGTTGTAATGTGTCTTGCACATTCACATTGGTTCTTGTGCCTTCCTAGGCTAAGTGGACCTCATTTTAGTGTTTTAAAGTGTATTTAATCACACTTTCACATTGAATTATGTGTCTCAAGCCCTATTTGAAATTCACATAATCACTAATAGTCCCATATTAAACCATTATGTGCATCCTAAGGCTCAAATTGATTAAATACCCGACAAAGTTGCATTTCAATAGTTTTCACTTAATAATCAATCCACTTTTATCAATTAGCAGCACTTAGATCATTCCATTTAGTCAAAATAACATCAAACATTGCATAATTTGAATGAACCCTTTAGCATTTTTGGCACCACCTCTCTCCTTTTAGGTGAAAAGCCCTAGAAGAGCTAGAGAAGTGCATCGGTGTCAACAATCTACAGTTCACTATAGTTAAATAAATTATCATTTATTTAATTATTCACTTTTCATTATTCACCTATAGTTAAATAATTATTTTAAATTAGTTATCTATTCATCTATCTTCTTCGTCCTTCTATAGTTAAATAATTATTGGAATTATTTAACTATCTTGTATCACTCTTCCATCATTAAATTATTAATCTGGTTTAATTATTTAATCCCTCTTTCCCATTTCCTCTATATTAATTTAATGGTTGCACAATCATTTAAAATTAAATATCCATTTCCATTATTCTCTCAAATAAATAATCTAAATGATATTTATTCTCTCACATGCTTCTCCATGAATTAAATATTATTATTTGATTCCTACACTACCTTCCCTCCATTTTCTTGCTCAAATCTTGACCATTAATTGCTTTCAATCTTCAAAGAATCTTGACCGTCTATCCTTAGCCGTCCCTAGCCCACTACTCTGTGGTGCATGAATCCTCCACCGTTGATCTTGGAATATTCTAGAACTTTAATCTCGTCTGTCCATTCGAGAAGTTTTTCTATAAAAAGAGGGTTGTCTCTTTCATTTTGGATTTACAACCACACATCTCTACCATTCTTGCTATTATATCATTGTCATTTCCAAGTACTTGTATGCAAAAAAATCTAAGGGAAAGCTTGCAAAAGCAGTTTTGAGGAGATGCAAGGAAGGTGAATCAAATTTGAGCATGGATTTTGGTATAAGTTTGGTTATTGCTTGATCTCCTTTGCTTTCTTGTGATTTCTTGTTTAGATTTGGGATTTCTTGGTTTAGATTTGAAGTAGTCGTGGTTGCTACTTGGTCTTTACCTTTCAATTTGAATTTAACCCGATCTTACAATATCCAAATGAGTACACCCTAATTTTTAAAATGTCAATAAATCTCAACGAAACCTTACACTAGCCACACAGATACATTTCATGACCTTCCCCATTTCACAAGACTATTTTTTATTCATTGCACGCATTGCAGACACACACCCGTTATATTAAATCATTAAATTATAAATCATACATCACAAAATTAAGAGCTAACCTATATAGTTTACCTAAGAAATAATTTTATTTCCAATGTAAACAAATACATTCATTCCTGGGCCCAATGAATCATTTACAAATAAATTTTTATTTAACTTTTATATCTAAATGAATTCACCCTAATTTTTAAAAAATCAATAAATCTAAGTCAAACCTTACTATCCATGTACTCACATTTCACGAGCTTCCCCATTTTAGAAGCTCGTTTTGGATTCACTACATGCATTGTAGACACGTGTCTCCTTGATTAAATCATTAAATTATAAATGGGACCTTGCAAAACTATGAGGTAAGATTTAGTTTACCAAAGAAATAATTTTATTTCCAATATAGACAAATGCATTCATTGCTAGCCCCAATCAATCAAATATTACAAACCAATTTTTGTTTCAGTTCTATATCCAAATGTGTCCATGTTATTTTTTAAAAAGTCAATAAATCTAAATCAAACCTTTGATGTGAATATTTATATTATATTATTATATTTTAATATAGTTATAATAATATATTACATATTAGGATTATACTATTATAATGTATAATAATAATATATTATTGATATTAATAAGTTCTAATATATAACATGTTTTGATGCGTAAGAGAGATAGTTTATAAATTAATTTTCAAAAAACCTTTACATTTGAATGCCTATCTTGCATCATGATATATTCACTTCACAAAACCTAAAATACCCTTGCATTCACTAGCTATAGAGAGCCAGGACCAGAGACTATGCCAAAACCAAACTCCTAACCCTTATCCTAAGGAATGACCGTGTAGGGTTCAAATTCATTGGTTATATTCCAAATACATTTTCCCCATAAAATTATGCCCTACCTAATACATTCACACCAACCATCCTACCCAACATAAATAGCTTGCAAATAAGTAATGAAATCCCCTACCCATTTGACATTCTAGATAGGTTCTAGAAGGAGTCTCTTTAAGATTCTTGCACCTCTTAATGCCTTGTCCTGATGGCTCTACAAATCTAGACCCTTCACACCCAAGAGAAAGGGGTAGTGTTTGGCCACCATGCCATTTTCGAGCAACTTCCATAGATTCCTTAGATGCGGTATTCCAATTCCAAGCTACACAAAGGTAATAAAATCTTTAACTCTACCAAAAAGATTAGGTCTAACTAATAACCTTTCCATTTCTAGTATCATTCCTTTCTGTAACTGTAAATCAAGAAGTGAGGCCAAAAACCTAGATGAAATATCCTTATTTACTCGATATCTTTCATCAGATTCCAGAAACTTGCGGTCAAGCATGAATTTGATCACCTCCAAAACCAGGAGATCATCCACCATAAATACTCCTTTTATCCTTTTCTCTGAGATTTCACCCAAAAGGAACATCTGGATTTTGGTGGTTGTTAACTTGATAGGAGAATACATATCACTTCCATCCAACTTCGAACCAGATCGACGAGGCATATTTAACCACCCATCAAGTACACCAATTTAATATCATTAATCAAACACCTCTCAATCTGTAGTACCCCTCCATTTATGCTTATGTTTTTTGGTTACATGTTTTCATACTATTAGACTATGGTACCTTGTTTGGATATTTTGATCGCTGGTTTTGAGCAACAGTGGATTCACTTTGTGACATGATGATACATTATATTGCGATAATTGATTTCTGGTATGCTTTGATATAGCATAGATGTTTTCCTTCAGTTGATTATTGCTATATGTATGTTTATGATGGACTAACTGTTATTTTATTCGTCAGTCTGATGTGATGTGTATTGGTGTGGAGAACGGAATCGCATCACTCGCTTGCGAGTGCCCTATGATATCCGTGATTTTCTCCACACGGTGTGCTTGTACAATGGATTTTATGTATATGCATATTATTTGCTTGGTTGCAGGATTGTAGGTACATGACACTGACTCCACCTGGGTACTCAGGTCTGAGCGTGTCAAGACTCAACAGATATGTTGATTGGGAGGTAGTAGCATGGTTCATCCTAGTCTAGTATTTAACCTGATCATAGTACATCGTCAGTTAGTTTGGAGTCTTAGATGGTTCTATATGTTTCTGTTTGGATTATTTGCTTGAAAGGAAAATTTAGGCAATTTTTAATATTAGTTTATTATGCTTTAAATTATTGTTATTTAAGTTAAATTTTAAATGTTAAAAAAATTAGTTTTATATGTGATTTAATAAATTAATTAGTTTGTTTGGTTAAATAATTTGATCTTAGAGATTAAATTTATTTAATTAAATAAATAAATTAATTAAGATTAAATTGTTTTGAATTGTGTGTGAATAGATTTATTTAAATTAAATATTTTTGTGGAAATGGCATTTTAAATTGTAAATAAATTTTGTATTTGGAAATGGAAAATTAAATAAAATAAATGCATGCAATTTGAATATTGATTTTAAAATTTAAAATGAATTGAATCCATGCAAATCTTGAGAGGCAAGATTGCCGAGAAGTGGTTAAAAGATATTTTGCACTTCCCGACAAGTGTGCCAGTTGCTTTTATTGTGTTTGTTGAGGAAATTGCCAAAGGTTATTTTGGATCTAGGAAATACAGAAGGGATATCAGTTTTTCTTCACGGGAGATTGAAGGAGTAATTTGCTGTTAAAATTATTTTTTTTCAAAATTTGTGATTATCTCTGTTCGGTTGTATATTTGTGGAAGATCCCTTTGGTGGGAAGTTCTTTGTGTTGGTTATAGATTTCTTGTGGATTTGGGGTTTTTTCTAGAGAAGCTTTGGAGGATTGTACACTACAGGCCACAGAGGCTCTCTTTTCTACAGGCAATTTTCAAGTTACAGGTATTTCCCTTGTTTTTGTTTGTTTAATTTGTTTGCACTTGAAAATAATGTCTATGAAAATAATTTTCTTTATTTTTAAAATTCCTGTTCTTCTCGGTAAATAATCTGTAGAGAAAATAGTTATTCTCTGTTAAAAATTTTCTACAGACTTTGTTATTTCTCTATTAAGAGTTTCCTATAGAAAATAATTTGTATTAAAATTTAAGAAGGAATTATTTGTTTCAAAAATGAAAATTTAATCCTCAAGAAATTTAACAAAATTTATTAGAGGAAAATATTGTGCATATTGTTGAAATATTCAGTTTCTCTATTTTTATACCTGTAGAAATTTTTCTAAATCTTGTTTATATGAAAACATTGTGGAATTTATATATATATTTACATATATGTTAATACATATATATATAAATATATATATATAAATATATAAATATATATATAAATATATATATAAAAATATATATATATATAAATGGTATTGTAAATTTTATATATTTTATATGAAATTTCTTAGAAATTGTCGTACAAGCGCATGAATTAAATTAAAAAAAGAAAAGAAAAAGAAGACAAATTTTTGGCATTCGCCGTATGGCGAAATACGTAGGAAATTTATAAAAAAAAATTAATAAAATTAATGGTTTGGGATGGGCCGAAACCCTTCCCCATTCCCATTGTGAGTGGCGCAGCCACCATGGCTGCACACAACAGCCAGTGGCTGCGCAACCCTGGTAAGGGCCGCGGCCTCCCCACAGGAGCCCGCAGTTGGGCTGTGAACATATAAAGTTTTATTACCTTTTAAAAAAAAAATATTTAATGTGATTTTTGTTTAATGCGTAATATGTATAAAATTTTGATTTCATTTTCAAGTTCTATTTATATATATATATATATATATATATATATATATATATATATATGAATATATATATATTTGGAATATGAATATATTTATTTATATTGATTTATATTTACAGGAATTTAGAAACAAAAATATTGGTTTTATAAGTGAGATATTTAAAAGTTGTATATTAAATGTTTAGATATAGACATTTAATAATAAATCATTATAACAAAGTTATTGCTGTTTTGATTAATTTGATGTTTTTTTAAAGTTTAAATGGATTTTATTCTAGTAAATGAATATGAAATTGGGCATATTATAGATTTGTTATTTGAAATGAATAGAAGTTAAATTATACCTTAGAAGATTAATTTATACTTCAAATTATTGCCTGATTGGATTTAGTAAATCCGAATAGTAGACGTTTATTTTTCAATTTGCTTTTAATCCTATTTCTTATTGGGAAAATTGGGAAAGTCTTAGATATAAGTCTTCCAAAATGAATTGTATAGAAAGGGTGATGTTATTGTTCATATGTATTTCTTGAGTTGACTTGGGTTGTGCACGTGTTAGAATATGGTGTATTGTTACCTGGTTTATGAATAAAATTTTTAATGACCGTTGTGTGTCATTTGTTATTATGTGATAGAATTTTGTGCACCTTGTAAACCTTAGTCAAGAAAACTTAGTATACCTTTGTTATGTTTAGGGGAGTGGCTCTGTGTAAGGGCTGACACACAAAGTGGTGTCAGGGTAACTTACAAAGAGTTAGTAAGTCAGTGATAACTAAACAACACAGTAGTTAGAATTAAAATTCTTAACAAGATGTTTATGCCTCACTTAATGACTCTTGAGCTAGTTCAGTCTTGAGTATAAGATGAGAAGGCCTGAAATGTCAAATCGATGTCTTGTTTCTTCAAAAGACATTCGATTCCGCAATAGCTTGCAATGGGGCCGGGTTTCGAATAGGTTACCAGGGTAACCCATGTTGGGGGCCGAAACCTAGGAAGAAACACCAGGGTAACCATTGCAGCGTTGTGATGACACTCCACCTAAAATAACAGTTAACCTTGTATATGTAGTACATTCGATTGTCTTAAAATCTGGAAGCAATGTAACCATCAGTCAGTTATGTACTTGTGTCTAGGGTTAGTAGATTATGTCTAGGTAACCATATTACTATCTCCTAGCATGGGGGGTGGACCTACAGGTACCACATGGTTGGGTGGAACGTGCACCTTACTTTGTTGGGTCCCCAGTTTATGATCATGGCATCGAGAGCTTCATGGATGGAGAGCTCATACATGGATACAAATGTACTTTCTTTATTGCATTTTTGTAAAACTTGTATTGTAAAACTTCCCTCAATTGTTTATGAGGTGAACATTGTAAAATGTAATTATTATTTGATCCACCTCATCAGATGAATGAGTATTGTAATATCTTATCAAATGCAATGTAAGAAACATGTTTGTACTTTATACTATCTTGAATGGAATTTCAAATGTTATGCAATGTTTATCTTTAAGTTTATGTTTAATTAAATATGTGCAATGCGAAATACTAAAGCCGTCTATGGAAACTCAAGTAGTGTAACGTCGCGTAATTTAATGAATGTATGCAACTAATTAACTTAATATTATTACTTTAAAAAAAAATTATTTCACTATTATACACAATTGTAACATTCCTTAGGTTATTAAGATGGGGCATTACACAATCATACTCTAGAAGGGATGCAATTTCACACATCAATTTCATTATCTATCATTCCTTAATTAATACACATTGGGTTGATGGACACTTTCCTGCTTGGGTTTGAATACTCTATCCGGATTTGATTTTTTTCGCCATGTGTAGTTCACACGAGTAGCGTTAGCAAAGTTAAAATGGCCCTTTTTCATGAAGATTATTCACTTCATAGTCATTTGGAAGAATACAAGCTTACTACCGAGCTTCTTTAGCAATTGATTTGAATTCCTACCAATCTTCCATTCCATTCAACCACTCACCTAACCATATAATGTAGCTCCAAGAGGATTTATATATCCCTTACTCTTGCTTTCAAACCATTGACATTGATATACACTTTGGGAACTTTCATGTACCACTGAGCACCCTCTATAGAAATCAAACTCTACTAGAATAGATTTTGTGTGCAAATGTCTACATGCTTTTAGGTGAGAATTTTAAACTACACTAATTACTATTATATAATGTATTATAATAATATATTATAGTTATATGTTTCAATTATATGTAGTTACTATAATAAAATTAATATTATTACAAATATATTAATATTATTATATATTACATTCAATTGTGGAAAAGAAAAACTCTACCAAAATTGATGATGATACAAACATGCACTATTGAGACATGTGCGTCTTTTAGAAAAAATGGCTAAAGAGGAAACTATAGTAAGATTGCAAAACAACACATGTATCACAGTGACAAGTTTGCTTAAATAAATTAAGTATAACTATATTATAAAATAATAATGATTATATTGATAATAATAATAAGGGCATGTGTCATTCTCTTGTGTGTTTTAGTTTTCCATACTTCTCTACACCTTTTCCTTGTATGTTATTTGTCAAAAGTGCAACTTATCTTGACAATACAACTTTCAAATTTATTTTTTTCTGCTATAGCTTTTGCAGTAATAATTTATATAGTCAAACCAAGATTTATACACTTTCAATCAATTAATATTTATCTTTCATTAAAACTACACATACCAATGATAAAGATAATAAAGAACTTACTATATTATAAAATCATATTACATAGTGTTATTTTTACACATTTATTCATTGGTATAGTTACTACCAAACCATCCCTTCAAGTTTTCATTCACAAGCTTCTAATTCAAATTTAATGGAGCTATATCTCTGATCTAGTACATGAAACAATGACATCAAAATTCTGCAAATTTTTCCTCAAATAGAAAAATTGTTCATTGACTTTCCACTAGCATGTCTTATGTAGTTTATTAACTTCTTTATTTTACTACCCAATTTTTATATGGATGTTGGTTTGTTGTTTTTCACTTCAATTTTTAATATAGACAATGGAATTAGCACAGTTGGCCCTCCTACTTGAAAATTTGCAGAAGTTCAAACTAAAAATTGACGTTGTTAATAGAAACTTTGAAGATTATATCCTATTACTGTGTTGCATTCTCAAAAATGCCCCTTTATTGAGAATGGTTAAAGTTTATCTACATTATGGATACACGATGCTGACTCTAACATAGACCTTCAATTCGTAAATGGCCTTCTAGAGTTACATGGATCACATCCACAAAATGACATGCTATTGTCCCTATTTAGTTCATCTCTAACAAAGGGTTTTCAATTTTATCTACCAAATCTAGTCTATCTAGCTATCTATCACTTGGGAATCACAACTACTAAATCTAAGACAAAAATTTTCTAAAAAAGAACTACCTTATAACAAAAAATATACAAGTATATTGTAAACTATATTTTCTTTCTGCATAGTACTACATTACCTAATACTGTTTCTAGGAAGGAGAATTTTGTTAAGGCATGCTCATTGTTTAAAAATTCTTATGGAAGTTTGCAAACTTTGTCTCAAGTAGATCCATTGCACAGTTTACACTTTATGATGTTAAAAAATGTGTTCTACCAGTCTTTGCAAAAAGAATTTTCACAAATTTGTATAAAAAATAGTGATATTAAAATATACAAACTATTTTACACTTATTATATCAATCATAGATAAATTTTGTATCTATGTACTAGAAGGCATTTATTTTGCACCATCTATTTTTTTATTCTACCTACCAAATTCAATTAGATGTCATTCTTATTAAGACACTTGCAAAGTACCATAAATTCTAGACACGCCTTCTCCTTTAAATATTGTATGGAACCACATCCTTTTATTCCTTGCATACATTAAATTCTTCAATCTTTGCTTTGTTACTAACAAATTATCTTGGCCAATTTTATGTATTGCTCAAGTCTTCTAACATGTTCATTGCTTAGCCTCTCAATCATTGATTTCCTTAATTTACAAAACTATAGATTATTTTTTGTTATTATACTTCTATTATCCACAGTATCATAAAAGGAGTAGTGATCTCATTTCAAAGTTCTCGGATTTATGAAGCTCTAGTAAACACACAACAAACAAATTAGATGGAGAAATATTTTTTCACATAGAAAACACTACAAAATTCACTCATCACGTATATGTAGAAAATCAATAACATGAGCCAAAAGTGGCGTGAAACTGATTTTGGCTCATAAGAATCAATTCTTGCTTCTAATTTTCTAGACAAATCTAACCAAGAGGCTTTTTTTCAACCTTTCTAGATGCAAAAAGGCACTTTTGCATATTATTTGTTTTCTGCCTATCTAACCAACTATATCGAAGAAGGATATTTCACTTGCAGTGAATTGTTTCCTCAACAAAAAAAACATCCGACTTCTAAACCATTGTAAGCGTTTTTACTTTCTAATTTTATAAAACGGCATTAGACGCTTTATTTTAGTTTTTTGACACTTATAAATCTGTACCAAATACATAAATATTTTTCTATTTCTTTCATCTAACCAAATATTTTTTGTTTAATTTAATCAAGCTCTAGATTAAAGTTTATATTTGTCATATTGATATAATCATACTATATCACATTTGAAAATAAAAATATAGGATTTTTGTATCAAAAAATCTTGATTTTCTTCACAACACTTACTTCAATGCACCATTGACACACAAATCAATTATTTCAACAGTTCACACTATTTATTTGATTCAACACATTCATTTATATAGCATACGTCAAGTGTTTAAACCATGAATGCTTCACATGTGACTTGATCTGTAATACAAGTTGTCAACCGCTACCAAAATAGATATTAAACTATACAAAGTTTTGTAACATGATCTTTTTCATAATAAATTTTGGATACAAGACATTTAACAATAGAGCATTTAGAATTGTCCTCAACAGCGATAAACAAGTGTTTATAACACTGTTAACACTAAAACAAGCATATAGTAATTACAATTGTATGGTTTATGTTCACTTTTTTCAACTTTCAATAGTTAACTACTACTCTAGTCCAAAACATTAAATAAATATGGGTTATTGTAATAAATTATTAGTGTTGTAAAATTGTACCCTAGAAAATTTCACCTACATTTGTTTATCCACTTTAGTGTCCACTATCTTGATATTTGTGTAGGCTCATTTCAACCCTTACATCAGCGTTTTTCCCTTCAGGATGCTCAAGACCCTTTTTCAGCGGCTATCTTCTTGTGTCAGCTTTGTATTAAACCTTGTGTTTTCCTCATTCCCACCATTTTTTAGCATGACTTGTTTAGACATTAGCTCAGTGTGCGAATGTCCACATGTCGTGCTAGCATCATGCAACATTTCAACATTCAAATGGTTGTTTCTGAGTGTTTTGCCATTTGTCACCCCTCTTAGTCAATGGAAATGGCTCGTGACACCTTGTAACTGCTTGAGAATATTCTTTTCCCTCATTTTCTCTCTTTAAAATCCACTTGTTCAATTCATTTGACCTTCTTGGTCTTTTTTCTCTCTTGGAAATTCTCTCTTCTCTTTCTCTCTTTCTCTCTTGCTTGCACAACTCTCTACATCTTGCTACAACACTCTCAAGTTCTCTTAGTGTTCTTTGTAACTCTCTTGGCTCTCACAACCCTTCTCGTTCTCTTCTCTCTCTTTGGCTTTCTCAAGCCTTGCAGGTAACATCTACTTTTTGTAATTTTATTTCTTCTGGATTTGATTGTGTATGAGTTTTTTCATCAACGTTTCGGATCACACTTCGTGATCCATCATCAACCCTCTATCCTAATGATGGATCATGGAGTGTGATCTGAAACGTTGATGAAAAAAATCACACACAATCGAAGCCAGAAACAATAAAATTACATTCTAAATGGATTGTGGAAATCTCATAGCACTAATCTATTTTTTGTCTTATGTCTTTAAGCATCTTGGGATTTATCACATACCTTATCTATGCATTTTTCTATCTTATTTATTTGTCTTTTTTTTCTATTTATCTATCTGGCTATCCATGGAGGTGGAAACATCGAAACAGGGGTTTGACTGAAGCAAGCCCCTAAACAACCCAACACTTTCTCTCAATCTTATGTGTGCAGGTATTGAAGACATTTATTTGATGGAGGCTTCATTGCTTAGCTAGTTGTAAGTGTTTTCTTTCTCTTACTTCATTTCATCATCTACATTCCATTTAATCTACACTTTACTTAGTTTACTTTACTTTATTAAATAGTTTTGTTACTCTATTATTTTCTTGCATTTCAAGAGTTCTTAGCAATCAAATTGTTAGTAGTCATTTTGCTATTTTCTATGGCAGTCTCGGTTTTTGGTCCATAAGAGATGCCAACGCACCATTAGGACGTGCGTGAATCACATTGTTGTCCTTGGATTATGCTATCGTCCTTGACCAAGAGCTTGTCAATCTGTTCAGAAGACTTTTGTGACCTACTCTTTTTTGTTTCTAGAACTCTTGTCATTTTATCCTATCACTTGAGCTTTGTTCCTTGAGGTAGTTGAAAACCATTTGCTCCCTGTAGACTCTTCTTTGTCCTAGAGACTTAGGAATATAAAATTTCCTATACAATTATGCACATAGTACTATATTCTATATTAATTCTTCATATATTTTGTTTAATTAAAAACTAAATAAATATACAACAAATTTTTATTATTAATATTTATCAATACTGCAACACACCGCTCTCCCAATGTTTGCAAAGTTGTCACTAATAAACTCTATGTGTTTATTACTCATTGAAATAGAAAATCTATGTGCCTCTATTGCACAAACCTTACATACAACACAAAAAAACTATCACATCTAAATGGTAAGTAGAATAAAATACTGACTATCATTAAAACATCTGAAAAGACCCTAACCTATCTTAAAAATGATTATGATAATTAGATTAAATTAATAAAAATTCTCCAATAATTATGAAATATAACATCATTAATATACTAGACCAAGAATAATAATTTATAATAATACCAATAATATAAAACATAGTTTCAAAATATAAATTATTATGCATTACTAATCGCAATACTCAATGGTATTGAAATAAATCACTAATTGGAATTGTGCCGAAGTGAATGGCTGAAAGAGTATTAGTCCTATAAAACTAAAGAATAGGGAGAAATTTCCTGGTCCGAGTGTAGAGTGAACCAAATCAGCGTTGGATTCAATTTAATGTCTAATGGGTGCATTCAGCAGGAGGGCCCTGTGGAAACCTTTTCGTGTCCGAACAGTAATCATATATCATGTAGTTCTTGCGCGCCCACTCAAGCTTCTGCTGCTCATTCCAATCCAATGCTGCTTCACTATACCATGAATTTGCAGAACAATTAGAGGAAGAATTGCACACCTGTGCATTAAAATTTTGGTATGTGGCAACGAAGGGGGCTTGGCTCCAGTCGATCTTCACAGCACCGCCTCTAGTTGCCCAATCGTCTCCGTTCCACAGACTCGAATATAATCTCATGGTCTGATTATTAGGATACGCTACGCCCAAATTCTCGTTGTTCTTAAACACTCTCACCGGAGTTCCATCCACAGAAAATCTGCAAGATACCATCAACATAATCTATATTATAAGAACGGACATGTTTACAATATTCCAGAGCCTAACCCCAGACGGAAGTTAAGCAGCTAAGTTGAATGATAAAATTAATATTACTTACACAATTAGTTGGGGATTCCAAAGCACAGAGTAATTGTGGAAGTCTGCAGTGGGATCAAACCAGAGGTAGAATTGTTGCTCCCGATTGCCTTGGCCTTCAGAGAACAAATTGGTATGCATAATATAGGGATCTCCAGACAGGTTTCCCAGAAACTCAAAGTCGATTTCGTCGTGCTTATCCCCTTCAGACGACAGCTGCGCCCATCAACAATAAATATTCAGTAGATGAATTTAAACGGCATTCTCAGTTCGGTAACAGTAAAATTCTAGGTCCACTGGGTATATTGAAGAGAGAGAGAGTTACATAATAAGCAGTTACAGTGCCTGCCGAGTTATTGGACACCAACTTGATTTGCATATCAATTTTTGCAAACAGATATTCATTCTTCGATTGGAAACCTGAACCTGTTTCAATTCACAGAGGGAAGCAATAACGTAAGGTTAGTCATACTCTTTGAATCGGACAGTAAACCATGGATTAAATAATAATATGCATATATACCTGAGGACTGGTTGAGAGTAAGTTGCAATTGCTGGCCGTTGTCCAGTATCTTAACGTGGTCATTACCCCACTTGATATCAAAGTCGCTGTAAAAATCTGCAGAGACAGGCTGCAAATAAGCAAGGTGGGCTAAGACTAAACATAACAAGAGCAGCTCCATGGACAATGCAAAGCTATCGAAGCGGGAGTAGAATGTTAATATAATAGAGAAGAAAACAAAGGGCAATGGAAACAATGAGGCAAACGCAAGATATATATAAACAAGAAAGGCAGGCAAGCAAGCCCACCGAGAAAAAATTCTCGAAAGTTGCTCAGCGGTGTACATATATTAGTTATTTTGGCGGCTTCCTTATGGCAGATTTGCGCAAAGGAATAAACGCTATGGTAGGGGAAAACAAGTTTTTACAGCTGTCTAATGTGTATGCAGATGATAATTGAGCGGATTACATTGCAATTGACGTTCAATTTTGGCGTACAGAGTATTGAGAATCCGCCCTCGACGCCCTACGTCTCGAATTTTCTGTCCACCCGGCGCCCCGAATCAATTGTATTGGGTTTTCTCTATGGCTTGCTTACCTATCAATTGGCCAAACCCCAACTTCTAGCCTCTTGGAGGGGGTCCCAAGTATTTAGCATACCCTCTCCATTGTCTTATAAAAATTACGTACAGTTCTCTATGCTAAAAAGAAAAGGAAACCCATTTAAAAATGTTAGGGGAGAGGGGCCTATAGTGGTGCGGAGTGTAATAGTGGGGATAGAAGTAGTCTTTAGTGGGCCCTATAGTGGAGCACCTTAATATCCAATTACAAAACTCTTTTTATCCATAAAGTACACAAACTAACAAATCATGTGATGCCATATTAGGGCACCAATAAAACATGACTTAGTGCACCACTATCAGTCTCACTTTTTTTTTGGGCCTTTTTGGATACCTCAACAAAAAGCATATTGATGTGGCATCATATTTGATGATGTGGCCCTAAAACGAAATATAGAAGCATGTGAGTTGCCAAATAAACTATTGTACAAAAGTGGGAGTGATTTGAAATTTCTACATAGGATTTTGAGAAACGCGAAGTTAGGGTGCTCCACTATGGGCCCCTCTCCCCTATTTATAGGTTAAAATTCAATACTTAGTTAATAGATAAAATAATATAATATTAATTTCATTATATTATAATGTTGATATATATTTGTAAAATGTGAAAATTGTATAGTGATGCTTTATTTATTTCTACCAACACTATAAGTAATGATATTTGCCTCGTTAATTTAAGTTACTCCTAACCATATAACTCCTCACAAGGAGTGATTTTTGACATACAATTTATGATACAAGAGAGGTTTTTGGTAATAGTTCAATACTAAGCAAATTTATGGTAAGGAAAAGACAGGTATATTCATGTTTTCGTGATGGACCTGGTTAAAACCCTTATTAATGTTTTGCATATTTTAAGAATTGTGAGATCATTTTTGTATCCAAGTCAAATGATTTAGGTGTGCATATGACATTTGTCAAGTCTAGTTGTAGGTAAGGAAAAGGTATAGTCATGTTTTAACTTGATGGAGGGTTAAAACCCTTATTAATGTTTTGCATATTTCAAGAATTGTGAAAAACTTACTTTTTGTATCCAAGTCAAATGATTTAGGTGTGCATGTGACATTTGTCTAGTCTAGAAGTAGGTTGATAAGAGGGAACTTGGTGGTAGCTAACAAATCTCAAATTGGGACCATGTTTAGGTTAAATGCCTCCACATTTGGTAATTCTACCAATGTAATTAGCAAGACTAAAAATGTATGCATGTTGTGGCACCAATGTTTGGGTCGTGCATAAATGAAAAAGGTCTTAGGACCATTATTAATAAAATATTGGTTGATGGTTTTCTAATTACTCTATTTGTAAAAATGATTTACATAAGCATTGAATGTTTTCTTAATTAAATGAATCTTCATTTCTAAAGTTATAAATAAAATATATGATTAAAAATAATTCATTTGAATGTGTTTGGTCCATTAGTTCTATGAGAAAATCTTGGTATTATATTTCATTCATTAACAATGCCTCTAAATACACCTAAATTTAAATGTTATGTGTTAAATCTAAAATTTTCACTAAGTTTAAGGTATTTAAAGCCTTAGTTGAAAAATAAATAGATTATAAAATAAAGGTGTTGAGATCTAACAATGGTGGTGAATATTGCTCCAAAAAAAATTGTGAGTTCTATTTAAGCATGTAGGAAGATGATGATTAAGAAACTCAAAATTTAATTTTCTAACACAGGATTTGTGAGGTACAAAATACATTCTTGGTATAGAAATTAGTATGGATTAGGTACACATAAAGCTTTAGTTGAGTCAAATTAAGTATGTTGCTAGAATTTTGCAATAGTTTAGTATGCATGATTACAAAATTATGAGTATTTAATTTTCTATTGGCACTAATCTTTCTTTAGATACTTGTCCTAAATTAGATTATGATTTTGATGATATGTTTTGATGTATGCATGGTTTGTACTAGGCTTAATATTACCCAAGTAGTAAATTTTTTGATGTGGTTTATGTCTAACCCTTGTAAGGAGCATTAGACAAGTATGTTAAGAGGGCTTTTATCAATTTTAAAGGAATGTATGATTATTATTTGTGTTATTATGGTATTGATGATGTGGATGAGACATTAGACATGTACAAGGATATATGAATCAAATTGGATATTTAACTTGTATAGTAGAAGGTTAACAAGTGGCTATGTGTTTTCTATGTTTGGTCTTGCAGTGAGTTGGATGGGTAAGAGACAACCCATGGTTAATTTTTCTACCAACAAAGTAGATTATATGGATGTTACGTGTGTCTTTTAGGAAATGGTATGGTTATAAATAATTTGCACAAGTATTGGTTTTGATTACAAGTTGATTAAAATTGGTTGTGACAATCAAAGTGTTATTTATTTGGCCAAGAATTCTATGTACCATGTTTGTACTAAGGATGTTGATCATTTTATGTAAAATATGGTAGAAATAGTAAGGTCTCGTTTTAGAAGGGTGACACTCAACACAATGTTATAAATTATTCCTTCATGAAGTCATTAACCATTGAGATTTGATCTTGGTGTAAGAAGGTCACGTGCCTTGAATTCTACATGATATATTTAATTGTTTCTTTGGATGTCATTTTAATGTATAATATCAAGTGGGGGAATATTAGGATAGTGTGATATTAAATTCTAATCCTAATATATTATTTAATTATGCATCTCTAGCAGTCTTAGAATGGGTACTTAGACACCCATGTTGTTGAGAGATATTATTATTTTATTATTATTCTCCTTGTAAACTTGAAATATTAGTTGTAATGGTATTCATGAAGGAGGTGGAGGTGGTTGTGGTAATTACAAAATTATTTTTTAAAAATTCTTAAATTAGGTGTTTAAATTGAGTAGTAGAGAATATTACATATTGTTGATGAATCCTATATGAGTTGGGTGATGGATTTAGATGCCTACTTTATAATATGATTTATTTGTAGTGTATAAAATTATACTCCTTTCTAAGAGGAAGTACAATTTCACACTTAATTTGGACCTATTTTAGTGACCTTTCATTTATGCATTTTTAAACCTCATTAATTGGACCCTAATACCCTTTATTATGCATCCCAAGGCCTATTTTATTTATTTCCCGACACTATAACCTGCATTGAATAAATGCTATTAATCAATTTAATGCCTTGAAATAAATTAGGTCCTGAACTTTTAGGTCCAGACCCTTTCACCCATGGGTGAATGGATCACCTTTAAGTTCAAAAATTCAATTTTAAACATGTTTTTAGAGGCATTTGAAATTTCTAAATTCAAATTCTAAGTGTCGGCTTTTGGGATCTAATAAACGAGAAACTAGAAAGGAAGTCTATGAAGTCGTCTTTTAATAATTTTTCACTAGACAAGTAAGAGATTCACATGAGATCACAAGGATTTACATTCAAGAGCAAAGAGAAATCAATCAAGCATTCAAAGTCAAAGTCTTGAAGTAGCATCCTATTTGTTTTTGCAAGTCTTCAAGCTCATTTTGTCAACATGATCAAGCATTGTCAAAGATTGATGATAGATTCCTATGGAGGATCATGATGGATTCTAGGTTTTGGGAGATGCACCAAGCCATTCAACCAAGCTTAATGACTTGTTTCCTAAGTGGTTCCATCTTCTATTATCATTCTACTTTCTGCCTAAAGGAAGGTATATTCAAATTTGTGATCTATTAGGGTGATTTGATGTCTCCCAAAGTAGGTCTTTTGTGGAAGGTTATTTTCTGGTTTGCATTTCAGATCTTGGTTTCTAACATTTGGAACTATTCATTGTTTCATTTAGGGTTCCTATTCTAACACATTTGAGTAGGTTTTCTTTACATTTAAGCTCTTATAATCTTAGACATACTTAAGATTAGGGATTATACACACTTTCATGTTTCAGATCTGTTCTTTTCATCAAGGTTTAATTACCAAATTAGGGGTTTGACCGA
The DNA here is from genome assembly GCA_007258455.2 of Sequoia sempervirens. Classification (NCBI taxonomy): domain Eukaryota; kingdom Viridiplantae; phylum Streptophyta; class Pinopsida; order Cupressales; family Cupressaceae; genus Sequoia; species Sequoia sempervirens. Next base: position 503,270,228 of record VDFB02270651.1, read on the forward strand.
GGCAAACCCCCATCCGCAACCAAACAATAATTTTTGTTTTGTATATTTATCACAGGTTCAGAGTTACAAGAAAGAAGTGCAAGTTTCCAACTCAGATCTCAAATTCAAAAATCCCCAAAACAGGAAACTTGGACCCATTCGCCCATGGGCGAATGAGTACTTGATAGGCTTGCAAAAACTGCTTTTTATGATAGGTGCATAGTGTTATTTCTTATATTTTTCAAAAAAAAATTGTTTATCTCAGTTTTATGCTTAATCTTCAAGATCCAAGTTATAGATTGCATTTTGGAGTTGATTTGCTATTTTTAGTTTTTCTCCTCAAAGTGTTGTTTGACCTTGACCCCCGTCCTTCAAGCATAAGGAAATCTATTTACATTCTCACATTGGATTGATACACCTAAGGGTTGATAATCAATTCATTTTGGGGATCTCATTTCCTAATGAATGTAGGAAGATAGGGTCTATTTCCACTCTTTGGACTTAACTTTCGATTTTGGGAAAAGCCCCTATTTTCTTTCATTTCACTATTATGGGTAAGTTACAAGTCAAAATATTGTTTATTATTAGTGTGGAGGTTACATTTACTATTTATTGCCCATTGGTAGTTACTTTTACTATTCTCACAAGATCCTCTTCATTTTGGATGTAGAAGTTTTTGCATTTTATCATGGTTAATTGGAGGCATAATGTTGGAGTAAATGGTTTTTACCATTTACCTGCTTAAGTTTACTTAGGCTATTGCATTTAGTTTATTAGTTTTGCATTTAATCATTCACAGGTGGTTCCTTCCCGTATCAGGAAGTTTTATACCCGCCATAATTTCTTGGCTTTAAAAGCTTGTACATTATGTAAATTTATTCATCTCATCTCATTCCATTTCTCTTTGGTGAAGTAGCATGGTGCTCCTCTCTATCTCATGAAAGTTTTCTACAATTGATATTTTCCTGGGTTATTCACTCTAACATGGTATCAAAGCAACCCAATTGCAACTCCTTCCTAAGAGTTTTCGCTAGAGATCTGTGAGATCATTTATTTTGGCATTTGAAATTTTTTAAAATTCAAAATTGCCTCTATTCGATATTCTAAGTTCTTTCTGCTGCTTTGGAGGCAACAATCCTAGATTGAGCTTGTGGCTTGTTGCTGGTGTGACTCATCTATTGTAGAAGTGATTTGAAAATTGGCATTTGTGAGGTGTGATTTTTTTCTATCTTTGAGGAAGGCTGCAATCAAAGTCTGGAGGTCGATTCTTATTGTTGTCGGCGTTCATTTTCTTGAAGGCATTTTTTTGCTAACCGGTTTCCTTTGTGTCGGGCATTGAATTTCAATTGTGTGGACGTGGGTGGAAGAAGCGTTTTGGCGAAGACGAGACTGTTCATTGCTTGAATACACATTTTTCATTGTAGGCTTCTATCTTCCTATCTCAGGCCACACTAGCTATTGAAGGAGAGACCCGTGCCTTTTTCTGAATAGGGCTCGATTCCTATCTTTTGGAGGCCACGCTTGGGGGCCGATTCTCCGTCATTTCATCCAAATTGTTGGTAGCGAATTACAGAGAGGAGGTGGATTCCTTTTTGGGCGTGACTATACTCCAAAAGCAGCGATTCAAATTTGAGGCATTCAATTTACATTTGAAGGCTAAGCCTCACTTGGCTGGTCATGGCTTTGGAAGGGCCCGTGTTTCTCCCCTCTGATTCTGTGGGATCAACGATTACTTTATTTTTGCAGCGATTCTTTCTGAATTTTGAGAGAGGCCCCAATTTGCATCCTTGAGGCGGTAGAAGTTCTTGAGACGTTTTTCTTTGTCTGGTTGTGTGCAACGATCAAGTTTTTGTGCAGCAATTTTGGAAGGCCTGATTTCTTGATTACAGGGCGATCTTGCTATGATTGAAGGTGTTTCCTTCTGGTGCTCGATATTGGTGAAACATTGTTTTTCAAACTTTATATTTTACGCGAGGTATCCAATGAGAGAGACCAACCTAGAATTTGCAATCCATGGTTGAGCTTTGTCCACAACAGCCGACCAACGATTGGAATGAACTGCACCGTTGATCATCTTTGGCTGAAAAGGCAATGCATTTAAACTACAGGATATTTGCCCTCAACAACAACACTCTACAGGATATTTGAGGCATCATAAATAAGGTAGATTTCCAGCTGATTGCCACCTCTCCAGCTGGTTCCACAAGTCTCTTTTGTCTTAAAAACTGCCGCCTCTCAAGTTGGTTCCAAAAGTCTCTTGTGTCTTAAAAATTGCCGCCTCTAAAAGCTCCTTCCAAACATTTCTTTTGTTTTAAAAACTATTTTAAAAATAATACCTATCATATCTCTATCGCTTTACATGGCATGCCAATCGCATTTGCTTGAATGTTTCTACAGAAAAGCTTGACTAAATTAATGAGGGCAATAGATTTCCTTTAGATTGCCCTCCATCAAGCGCGCCTCCTCAATAATGCATCAAAGTTGCATTTATGCTGCATTAGGTATAGGATATTTTAACTCCCATTTTCATAGCCAACTCCTACAAGTGGTTGAATGGGATATTTTTATTGCATTAATGCACCATGACTGCTGGCCATTTTTCACCGCCTCCTTTCTTCTACAAATAGACCTTTACTTGTAATAAATAAAAAACCACCAAACTGCTACATTTACGAAGAACAACGTGTTGCACAGAGCTTGTTAAAAAGAAGGATTGCAGAAGAGCAAATTGGAAATTGTAAGGCAGTGAAGAAGAAATCAGGTACCTATATCTCTTTTTAGCACTTTAAATCTTTCATATTATTTGCTAGATCTTACCATGTCAACTTACTAGTCTTATCATGGAGATGATTAGACTGCGGCCAAAATAAACTCATCGCCCTTAGTATAATGTTCATATCAAGTTTATTACAATTGATGTAATTTTATTTTTATGTTCTAACCTGACTCAAAATTTACCTTGGCTACTTTTTCTTTTCAATATCAAGTTCTTAAGCTTTTTCTTTTCAATTTTGAAGTTCATAAGGTCTTGGAGTTCTTTTGTCTTCTCTATTTTATGTTTAATTAAGTATACTTGTGAGGTAAAGGAAATTTTGTTAGTGCCTATAATCTTTCTAATGAAATCCATAGCAAAATCACCAAGTGAAGAATACTAATTTACTTTAGGTTTTTTCTTCATCACTTGGAAAATAAAAATATTAATATCACCAAGTTATCCAATTTTTTTCCTTCAAAATTTGACGAAAAAATTACATGAAAGGACTATAAACAAATTATTTGAAATTTGATGCATCACACTTAAAAAACTTACATGAAAGGACTGAAATTTTTTGCAACATCAAACTGATTTTAACTTGAAATTCTCTATCAAAAGCAAAAAGCAGGAAAGAACATAAACACGCTCCTTCATCGCTTATCATGTTGGAGCTAGCACGTTAGCAACCCCTGGACGAGGTTCCTTACCAAGCCTAGGACCATCCTCCCGACGCCTGAAACGCCGAGGAGGCTCACATTTACGGGGTCGGTGCGAGATCTGACTCGAACCACATGCGAGTGAATCACATAGGATATGCAGTACTGCATCTTCGCATACAGCTCGAGAAGCATGTATCTGTCGTAAATGCATGCTTCCTGCACATTGTGCACTGTAGCTTGTTCCACTTTGTTACGAACCAAATTCTCTTTATGGCTTTATCCTCAGGGCAACATTTTTCACAGTTGTAGCAGCAAATGAAGTTAACATGGCCAAGGTTGTGCTTCTCTTTATTTAGCTTCTGGAGTAGTTTAGCAAGCCAGGCTTGTGCTCAATGTCACTGCATATTGAATTAACAAGGTAAATTCCTTAAGTGTCGTGTAGAGGCTAGGGAAAGTTTAGAATAGTCAAGCAAGTGCCACATATAAATTGGGATTGTTGATTTACACAGGTGTAAATGAAGGAAAGCAACAAATTTAATCATGATGAATGGTTTGATAAATAAAATCTCTAAGTGTTGTGTAGAGGCTAGGGAAAGATTAGAATAGTCAAGCAAGTGCCATGTATATTTG
>VDFB02270651.1:503274350-503424579 GCA_007258455.2 Sequoia sempervirens
GAAAAATAAACCTAGTAGTTTAGAAACTACATTCAATTTGCCACATATTCTATTCTTATATTTTTTGAAATAATATAGATAACTTATTCAAATTTTTTGTGTCAAGTTGCCTAACTCTGAATTTTTTGAATTTTCATTGCCACTTAAGGGCCTATTTTTTCCATGATGATCCTGCACATACCTAAAATCTCTTCTTAGGAAGAGACTGTGAGGCCTCTTGATTGAAATAACCTTGAACAAAATCCCTTACTAAGAACCAATTGTTTAGAAGCCAATAACCTTCATGCTTGCTGGTGCAGGAGTGGTCGTTCCAAAGCCGCCCCATATTTTACTATTAATTGTTGAAATAGGAAAATCCTTAGGATCTTCAGATCTTCAATATTTGAGATTTGGTGGTCCCAAGAAGTGTGTGTTGTGGAGGGGAGCCAGTGTCGCCAAATCTCTAGTTGTTCACATTGTCTTAGTGTTTGGAGAAATCCAAGTGAGGATTTTGTAAGTAATATCTTCTAAACCTAGGTGGTAAATGCTTGTGAGTTAGTTTAATACTTTTCTTGGTTCCAAAAAATTGAAAACAAACATTCATAATCTCCCCCAAAATATTAAACCCTTTGAAGAGTCCAATTATTACTGCTTGTCCCTAAGGATTTTATCCTTAGAGGCTTATAAATACTTGGGATCATATCTCAATTCACTCTCTTCAAATTCAACCTAGGGAAACTATGGCCTTGACTCTTTGACTTTCACATAATGGACCTTGTGGAATGAAAAGGAGCTAATACATAGACATTTAGTTTGAAATTTAAACAAGACAAGTTGATGTGATAAAAAGAATTCATTTAATCAAGATAAAAAGACAATTGAACCCCACTCATGTGTTTGTCTTCATGATTTCTTGCAAAGTCAAACTTCCAAAATGAAAGTCTACTTGTCACCATTTCAAACTTAGACATCATAGTGAAAAGTACATTAGAAGATGTATCCTAAAACAATAACGCAATAGGAACACGTTGGTAACAAGGTTTTATAGGCTCATTTCACTAATCCAAACATGTATGCACAGTATAAACCTCTCATTTAAGTCAAAACATTGGTAATAGGATTTGAAAAATTTAGAGGTTTTTTAGAACTTTGGAAAAATCATCTATGCTAGACTTTTGGTAAATCCTTAGACCAAAATCAAAATCTTTTTTAGTTGGGTGTTTGGGAATGAATCCTTCTCACACACTTAGTTAAATTAACACCCCTTGTGGACAAGTTCATCCTAACACCACATCCAACATCTTGGAATCTACAAGTTCATCATCCAAACAAAACCAATCAAAATAAAAAATCCTAAGGTCTAGTATTTCTCCAAAGTTCTCAAAAGTTCAAATATCCATACCATTCATCCCTCATTTATCACAATATCATCATTTGATCCTTAAATATCAGTAGATTTTCTTTTTGTACCTAAAGTTTAGATCAACCAAAGGAATTAAAGATTCACCCCACACATTCCTAAAAGTTTATCCCAATTTTATGGTCCAAACAAGGTCACAACACAAGAATATCATGGAGAAAAATAAAGAAACATCAACCTCAAGTGATATAAGTCAAACAAAATTCAACCCTTGGGTATCTATCAACCCTCCACTTAATCCCCCTCAACTGCCTCAAGATCCTCAAGAGGGAGGATTTTTCAAGTGGAAGATGTCACAAATAACTTCAAAGAGATGTCCCAAGATTAAATACTTGAACTAGTTCAAAATATCGAAACTCACAAACTTGTCAACACAGTCATGAGGCTAAATCCCACCGAATACATGCTGGCATTGGCAAAAGAAGGGGATAAACTCCCTTTCAATTTTGATGTGAGCACCATTATTGAACAACCTTTGGGGAACATACCACAAACATCATTCACACCTTCATTTATAAGCATCATCCAATCAATCAATCAACCATCATCATCTCACGCCCCAAGTCAACCTATGATCACAAAGGGAATTTCACTACTCCAAGCCCTTTAAGGGCATCCAGTTGTCAACAACCAAAATTTGGAATCCAATACAATATTGGGTATTCCAAACATCATCCCACAAGACCCTAACCAACCAAATGTGCCACTCATCTTCCATGATACAAATAATTCATCCACTTTTCATGCTACCCCAGCATATTCCATTGATACACAAGGCTACAATACCAACATCTCACAAGGACAAGTGGATTTATTTGGAAAAGTGGGTACTTTCAATGCTTCATACTCACTTCCACAAGGGAAAACATCACAAATCTTTCCACCATTCCCTATCTTGACATCATCATCCACACCAATTCAAGGTATAGGGAGAATCCCTTCATTAAACACATCAATCCAAAACCAATCAAATCGAGTCAACCCCCCAAGCACAAATCAAATCAACACATCTATCATACCAAATCCTCCAAACATGCCACTGATATCGCAACACCAAGTGGCATCAACCAAAATCTATCAACCAATCATCACATCATCTACAACACCTCAAACATCCCAAGGCTAAGCATATAAACCACACCATCCACCACTCAACCCCTTGTCATCACTCAACAAACACCTTAATAAATACCTCAACAACCACCCCAACAACCTCTTGTCGCATCATCTCACACCATCCCTCAAAATCCTCCACCTCCACCTCCAAATCCAAATGCAACAAATTAGTAGAGTATCACATTCCAAGCAACAAAACAAGCTTACCAAAAGGTCGTTCAACAATTTCAAGCCCAACAAGCTCAAGCACAAGCTCAAGTGCAAGCTCAAGCTCAAGCTCAAGCCCAAGCACAAGTACAAGTTTTGCTACAACAGCAACAAGCCACACAACAGGCACAACAAGCGTAGGCATAGGCCCAAGCACAAGATTAATACCAAGCACAACAAGTGCAAGTGCAAGCCCTCTTACAACAACAAGCCTGTCAATAAACCTTACCAAAACACACACAACAACAAGCATTGATAATGCAACAACAACACAACAACACAATAACAAGCCTAGCAACAGGCACTATTAGCACAACGCCAACAACAAAAGCAACAAGCCCAACAACAACAATAGGCATACGAACAAGGATTGCTCACAGAACAAAGCTTCCAACAACATTTCAAAACCATGCAGCAAAATTCCTTGAACCTTAACATGCAAGCCACCCCATCCTTCACCCAACAAACCATACCATCCCAAAACACATACATTCCATCATCTGATCCACAAAATGATCTTTTCAGATAGGTCAAGTTTCTCTCACAACAAATATAGGACATACAATCAGGAAAGACAAAGAAATCACACACACAAGGAAATTTTTGCCCCTATCAGTTTGATAGAAGCATTGCTATGGTTTCATTCCCACTAGGCTTCAAAATACTAAAATTCGACAAATACCAAGGAAACGAAAATCCTGAGGATCACATCAGAGAATTCCACATACATTGTGTGGAAGTAGCATATGACGATTCCTATCTAATGTGACTCTTTCCCTGAAGCTTGGCTAGTCCATCAATGGAATGGTTCTCCCGCTTGCCCCCTAGAATCAAAATGTTACAAGAAATTGTGGACTTGTTCATGGAAAACTACTCATTTAACTTAGGCATGGAAGTGAGCTTGGAATAATTATCCAGCCTCAAACAAGCTAAGGGAGAGACATTTACAAATTTCCTGCAACGATGGCTATCCAAGGCCAACAAAAGCAAATGGTCCATGCCATAGGAACAAAAAATTGGAATAATCATCTCTAACCTTGAAGAGGAATTATCTTTCCATCTGAAAATGTAGTGCATCATGACATATGCCCAATTGATCCCCAAGGCTCTCAACATTGAGAGAGCCCTCATAATGCAAGGGTGCACATCTGCATATTAAGACAATAGACCATCAGCTAGCTACAATGATAAACCTCGCACATGGGCCAAGAACAAAAATGTCACCAACAATGGTGTCGTTGATGCCAAAGTTGTTATTAGTGCTCCAAGGCAGAATACACAACAACAAACATACCCACAATCACAAATCAACACACAACAACCCATTCACCAAAACACCCTGTAAACCAACCCACCGCAACAACAACCGCATGATCAAATAGTAAATATTGTGAATTCTCAAGGAGGATCACCCCCAAAGAAAAAATATCCACCAAAACACAAATATACACCACTAGGGGAACCCATTGAATCTGTCATGCAACAACTAGTACAAGCAAACCTCATCACACTTCCTGTTTATGAAAATTACCAAGACGCTTAAGTTAAACCACCTTGGTATAATGAGAAACACCTTTGTGATTTTCACAAAATAAAGGGACACACAGTAGCTAGTTGTATGAGACTCAAAAATATTATCCAAGATATCATCGACGAAAAAGTTATAACCATTGAGCAACCAACAGGGAATCAAGATCTCAAGATATACACGAATCTGATGCTTGATCACAACAAAGGAAACAATAATGGTAAAGAAAAGAATTATACCAATGTAAACCACATCTATGACCATGTTGTAGCATCATTGGATGAATTTGTAACTATTGTCAATATCAAAGGACCTAGAGCCGAGTGTGGAGTCACCACACACAGCGGCATGATTTCTATCCTAAGACCATCACCAATGCATAGGACACCACCTACCAATCTAAAGTCCAAACCTAGTGGTTATAACATCTTAGAGCAATTAAAAAAGACTCAAACCCAAATCTTTATCATGGAATTGCTTAAAATATCGCCCGCACATAGGGACATCCTAGAAGAAGCATTGGTCACATCCTTCATTCTCACAAACCTTGATGTAGACCAATTTCAAGCTATGGTCGGACATATCACTACATCACATCTCCTTACATTTTCTAAGCATGACATTCCAACTCAACCATCTCATAACCATGCACTCCACCTTGAGGTCTTAGTCCATAAGAACAAAGTCAAAAGGGTCTTGGTGGATGGAGGTGCAGGCTGGAATATTTATACCCTTCAGCTAATAAAGAATTTGGAATTCTCGGAGGATGTCATTGAAAAGGGAAAAGGTATCACCATTAGAGCTTACAATGATCAAGAATGGGTGTATCAAGGAACCATTCAACTCCCCATTCAAGTGGGTCCGACAATCATGGAAACCACTTATTAGGTCCTTGACCTTGAGCTTCCCTACAATATTCTCCTAGGGCTTCCATGGATCCATGGGATGCAAGCTATTACATCTACATTCCACCAATGTGTAAAATTCCCTTACCAAAATCAAGAAGTCACTATCCATGGTGACCCAAAACCTTTCTATTATTTCAAGAATCTGGAAGCCAAATATTACAAGATCCCCCAAGTTCCAAAAAATTATGAGGAACCCACATCCCCCTATGTCAACCCATCCACTTTAGCCTCCACATATGAGACAAAGACACCTTCCATCTAAAATCTCCAGGACATTAAGGATGTAATCTAAGATAATGGGTGTGGGGACTATAAATTGAAGAAGAGAGCCTTTGTGATAGGAGAGTTACCTCAATCTCCTAGATCTCATGGAAAACCATAGCCAATCGACACAACATCTCAGACCTTGAAAGAAAAACCTACCACCCTCAAAAAGTGGGGAGACCTAAGCAAAGAGGTGGTGGATGAAAAGGATGTATCAAGCCTATTGTATCAAGATGAAAGACCCGTACCTGATCTTCCCATGGAGGAAAACAAAGGTCTACAGTTAATGTTTGTCTAGGGCTACAAAAAAAATGAAAAGACTAGGAAAAATGACAATGGCCTATTAGAACATATCATTCCTGAGAAGTGCCTTGAGAATCTTGGCCTTGGGTGTACCCCTATGAAGATAACCATTCTTGGCAAGTGTACCCCTGTTAAAGAATTCAAAGCTCCTCCTCCATTACCGGTATCCATTGGATTACCCCTAAATAACTATACCTTTGATATAAATGACCTATACAACAAGGATTCAAATGTCTTCATGATCACCACCATGTCATTTGAGTCATGCAACCAAGCCACCGAACTAAAACTCATTTACCACCAACTCCTTGACTGTGACCAATGGGGACCACCGATCTTAGATACATTCGAAAATGATGAGGCTTTCTCAAAATTCATGGGATTAAGGGTTGATCTACCATATGAAGATCATAAAGAAGGGTTCGATATAGAGTTGGATACACATGCGCACTATGAGGAAACAATTGAATCTCTTAGTCACAAAATTGAAAATCTAAGAGTAATGTCTCGATCCTTAAGTGAAAACCGCACTGTGGCACTTTCTGATCCCAAAATAGTAAAAATAAAAGACATATCCGATGGTGAAAACCTCTCTAAGGAACCAAAGGATGAGGGATTCAATCTTCCCCTTAGTGCTATCCATCAAGAGAAATCAACAGTCCTAGCGGAGAAGTGCAACCTAGTAAATTTGGGAACTGAGGAGACTTTGCACATCACTTTCTACGCCGAGTCACTTTTGACTGAGGAGCAAGAAAACCTAGCAGCATTTCTAAAGCAAAGGAAGGTGAAATTTGCATGGGCATATGTCAGCATGTTAGGCCTTGATCCAGAAGTAGTGGTCCATCATCTAGCAGTCTATCCAGAGGCAAAACCCATGAGAAAAAAATGAGAAAGATGCATCCACAAATTGCCTTGTTGGTCAAACTTGAGCTACAAAAACTCCTTGATGCAGGATTCATCTGACCCATTGATTATCTAGAATGGGTTTCCAAACTAGTACCTATTTCCAAGCCCATTGGGGGAATCTGAATATGCACCGACTTTAGAGACTTGAATAAAGCATGTCCTAAGGATGATTTCCCCCTCCCCAACATAGATATGATTATAGACCTAACAATGGGGCATGAAATGCCATCATTAATGGATGAATTTTTAGGATACAACTAGATCATGGTTGCAAAGGACAACTGACATAAAACAACCTTCACATGTCCATGGGGCACCTACTATTAGAATATGATGCCATTTGGGTTTAAAAATGTTGGAGCTACATTTCAAAGGGCTATGACTTTGACCTTCCATGACATGATCCACAAATCTGTAGAGGACTATGTGGATGACATACTAGACAAATCAAGGAAGTGTCAAGACCATACATGAAAACTGGGCCCAATTTTTGACAGACTAGAAGAATATAAGGTATGACTCAATCCCAAGAAATGTATCTTTGGCATCACTTTAGGAAAGCTCTTGGGATATATTGTGTCAATGAGAGGAATCAAAATAGATCCAACAAAATTCAAGGCAATCTTAGACATGGAGGCTCCACGAACACTAAAACAATTAAAGGGTCTATAGGGAAGGCTTCAATCAATCAAAAGATTCATAACACAGCTGGCTGTTAAAACTGCCCCTTATTCCCATTTACTCCACAAGGGAGTAACCTACAAGTGGGATGAGAAATGCGATTAGGCATTTAATCAAATCAAAGAATACTTGCTAACACTGCCAATCCTCATGCCACCAATCCCAAAAAAACTACTAACTCTTTACATTTCAGCTATGGTGGCAACTCTTGGTGCTCTTCTAGCTCAGAATGATGAAATAGGGAAAGAAAGAGCTATCTACTACATCGGTAGAATCTTGGTGGGACATGAGATAAACTACACATTCATTGAGAAATCTTCCCTTGCATTCATGTTTACATTGCATAAATTATGACACTATATATTGGCCCACCAGATTAAGCTTATCACCAAGACTGATCCCCTAAAGTATCTACTAACTAAAGCAACACTTACAGGATGAATGGCTAAGTGGGTCATGATCTTGATAGAATATGACATTGAATATGTGGAAGGGAAATCCATCAAGGGATAGGTAATTATAGATCAATTGGATGAAGCACCTATATATGTCGAGAACCTACTGGTATAAGAGTTTCTAGACGAGTCAATCTTGAACGTGAATGTTACAGACCATTGGAAGGTATACTTTAACGAATCATACACACAACATGGGTCAGGAGTAGGAATCTTCTTCATCACACCACAACGGGATTGTATATCAAAATCATACATGTTATCTTTCCCTTGCACCAATAACATTGCTAAGGATGAAGCTCTTGTCATAGGACTTTGAATCGTAGTACAATGGAAAATCATGGCACTCAAGGTCTATGGGGACTTGTAACTAATTATCAATCAAGTCAATGATGAATATCAAACTAAGGATGATAAACTTACCCCATGCAAAAAATTGGTGGAGGATCTCAAGGAGTTCTTCATTGACATAACATTTGAGCAGATATTGAGGGTAAACAATAGAGCAGCTGATGCTATGGGTACGATTGGATCATTGTTAGATATCCCAAGGAACATCCATAAACATGATTTTATTCTAGAGCAACTTCTCGTACCAGCTTTTGAGGTACCAGAATCTGAGTTCATATGCGAAATAATTGGTCCGGTGATCCTTGGTACCATGACATATTCACCTACTTGAAAATAGGAGTCCTCCCCACTGACATCACCCCAAATCTCAAGAAAACCTTCATTAAAAAGTCATCATGCTTCGTCATCTTAGGTGATAGTATTTACTGTAGGAGTATCAAAGGAACCTTATTATGATGCCTTAACCCTAAGGAAGCTTTGACTGCCTTAATAAAGGTACATGACAACATTTGTGGTTCACACTCTAGTGGTATGACCTTGGCCAAGAAACTGTTGAGGATGGGGTACCACTAGCCTACTATGGAGAAAGAAGCTCATGAATATGTCCGAAAATGTATGCAATGCCAACAACATGGAGACCTTGTCCATGCACCAACTCAGGAGCTCCAGCTGATTGTAACGCCTTGGCATTTTTCACAATGGGGGCTTGATCTCATCAGAAAAGTCACACCCACCTCATCTAATGGACACAAGTTCATTGTCACCACCACAAAATACTTCATAAAGTGGGTAGAAGCCATCCCCATGACCTATATCAGAGGGAAGTAGATCTCTAAATTCATCTTGAACTACCTCATTTTCCATTACGGTGTTCCACAAGCCCTTATCTCTGATAATGGAACACCCTTCAAAAACTATGATTTTTGTGAGCTATGCTAAAAATTTAATATCCAACATTGCTTCTCCACCCCATATTACCCCTAGGGTAATGACCAAGCTGAGGCTTCCAACAAAATCATTCTAACAATCCTCAAGAAAACAGTCAATGAAGTTGGTCATGACTGGCACATACAGTTGAACCTTGCCTTTTGGGCTTATCAAACAAGTATCTACACACCTACAAGTGCAACCCCTTTCTCTCTGGTCTATGAATCATAAGCCATCCTTCCCATTGAGGTTGAGCTCCCATCCCTGAGAATATCATTGCAGAATCTTATCACTAATGAGGAATATCAGGTGTCACGGTTGAATGAGATGGAATTACTAGACGAGCGATGCATGGATTCTTTGAATAACCTACAAAAGTCAGTCCTTCCAGGTCGAAGAACTCGTGTTGAAATAAAATCAAAAAATGTACCCAATCCTGACAACAAAGGAAAATTTGAACCCAACTGGATGGGACCCTTTGTCATCACCGCAAGTTACAAATCAAGAGTGTATCAATTGTCAACACTTGAAGGTGAGCCCTTGGAGGAGCCCATTAATAGCTCCCATCTAAAAAAAATTTGTGCCTAAGCTTGCAAGGTAAAAATTCAAAAATCCAAAAATATTAAAACATATCAAAATCCAAAAAAATTAGAAAAAGGATTGAAAACAGTAAAGAAAAATATTATCCTCTAGTGAAAACCACTTCAATGGCACTTTGGGAAAGTACCTTAGTGAAAACCTGGAAATCAAGTTCCTTGTGTAAATAAAGCACTTCCCATCCACCATTGATTCATTGGCTTGTTTTGAATCACCATCACTTTCCATCACCCTCCACCCATCATTCTTTCCATCACCCATTTGTGTCGGCATCATAGCTTGATCTTGCGTCGGTATCATGTTGCATCCTAGAACTACTTGGCACATTCCTAAGGTTAGTTTGTCTTGCCTATATCGAGGTAGTCTATCACATCACGCTGGGGGCATGTCCCTATACCTAATTGGATCATATTTGTGTATATCCTTGACATATTCCATAACATCGAAAAATCCAAAAACATTCATAAAACTAGAAAATCCAAAAACATCCAAAACATGTCAAAATCCAAAAACAGGTAAAAAACATAGTTACCATGTCGAACTACATTGTCTCTGAGCTTGAACGTAGGCAAGGATAATCTTTGATTAGCCCCCGAGACATTAGGTCAGTCCTTAGGAGTCTGTCATAATAAAATGATAGTCTAATTGTACATGTCTCATCAATAAATGAGTTTGTGTTAGTCAAACCACATGGTCTCTGTGTGTATAATGTAGGCAAGGCTAATCTTTGATCAACCCTCAAGGCCCCTAGGATAGGTCCTTAGTTTAGGTTTTTTGTCAAAATCTTAGAAAACACAAAAATATTGGAAAAATTGAAAATTAAAACATTTGTAAAACATACCAAAAATCCCAAAACAACCTCAAAACATTTGAAAATACCAAAAACATTCAAAAAACCCAAAATCATTCGTCTCGTTTCAATATTCACCCACAATAAACATCCACTGAAAATAAATCAATCATCATCTTCAACATTTGGCAAAACAAGCAAAAACAAATATAGAAAATTTGAAAGTGTAAACTCAAATGTCAAAGGTCTTAAGTCTAGGTCAATAGGTGAGGAAGTTGGTCAACTCTTGGTATCATTATCCCATCATCCTGTTAGTCTCACAATCATCTGATAACATCATGTCCTAGGATACGTCTTTCCTACAATGGACATCAACATTAGGCATCACTGTAGTTTGGTTTTGGCTATAGGTATGAAGAACATTGACTTGTTTGTGTACTTGATCTTTTCTTTTGATTTATCTTATTGTGCCCATTCCAATGACCTCTCGATTATGTCTAATCAAAACAATTTAGAGAGAAAGGAATGGGGCATTGATCAATGTCTTTTGTTTGTCATGCTTGTTGGATGTTCTTGTAATATAACCTTGGCAGATACTTGCTTTGTTAGGTATGTATGGAGGATATTTTGAACAACTTGTTGACTATTATATGGGAAGTTCTTTCCTTTCTATGCTTTGGTCTAAGATGTTTGAAGTGTCTAAAGTACATCCTAATAAGGTTTTCGTATGTCTCAATGAAGTGCATGTTAAAATACTTGGGTTGGATTGAGCTTGGATGTATGGAAATGGTTTAATCAACTGCAATAGTAAAGATTTGGGTAAGATGGGTTGGATTGGAGAAGATAGACAAGTGCATATTTAAGTTATAGTGAGGATTTGATGGTTGTAGGACACAAGGTTTGTTATCATATGTGACGTATGCATCCTAAATTTTGTTTAGGAGAATTTAAATACAATGATTTTTATTGGGAGAAAATGATAACGATAATTCACTGCATTAAATAATTTATCACTTTAAGCCTTGTAAAATACTTGCAACATTGATTTAGTTGATTAGGGGATTCATTTCCATAAGAAAATGATAATGCACTACACTCAATAATGTACTAAATTAAGTCTTGACACTTAGATTTGCAACATTGATTTAGTAGATTAGGAGATTCTTTTCCAATAATGGTATCGTAGACACTCAAATAGACCTGACTAACATTATCCATCTAATTCTGATTAATTAACTTCACTTCCACTATTAATCAAGTGATTAAGTTTATTTTGATTAATTCACTTCCTACTCACTAATGTTCATCACATGTTTAATTAAATAAATCAATTTATTTAATTAAAACCCTAAAGTCCTCTCATCTGATTTAATAAATAAAATTATTTAAATCAAATGTCATAAACCCCCTAATCCCTTCAAATTGATTAATTCTAAATTAATTAACTCCTAATCCTCATTACCCATTCTCTAGCTTTTGACTCAAACTTGGTCAAACTAAACCCATGGTCAACTAACCAAGTTGCACATGAAATTCATTTTTTTTAATTATCTAAAATTACCTTATTTATCCTCAAAATGACATATTTCTAGGAATATTCCTCCCAACCACCCGCTCATTCAATTTCCCTCCAAAACCCTTCTACACACCCACAAATACCTCTTACAAAGGCATTTACTCCCTCTTACATGCCATCTTGTCTCTTACAATGGGCATTAATCTCTCTTACATCCTCACCCACATTCTCTTACACTCTCAACCATATGCATTCAATCCTCTTACATCCTCTTAACTATGCACATTCCCCAAAATGTTCTCCACCTTCATCCATTAGCCTTGTGACAAGTGTCACATTCCTATTGGCTCTCTTTTTAATCCCACATTCACCAATTTCACTCATTCTTCAACCCTTCACTCCTTTAAGTAAAAGCCTCTTCTACTTGAAATGGATCCACAACTTGAAGCATTGTTAAGTTCTACTAAATTCATTGCTCAATCACTTGCATTTTCATCACATTTTAGCTTAGATTTCATACTCGTTTTGCATCAAAGTCATCTTTAAGGGATCAAGAGCTTATCATAAGGGATTGGGAAAGGGCTACTTTCCACATCAAAGTAGCACCGATCCCCCTATGGGATGATGGTTTGAGTAGTTTAGAAATAGATTTCATGTTCATTTTGCTTGTAGTTTCATGTTAGTTTGATACTGTTGTCATTTCCTTTACATTGCTCAATAATTTCATGGGGAAGGATTTTATTTTATTTGTTTAATATTGACTAATATCCTAATATTTGTCAATCTTTCATAAGTGTTGGATTACCTTTCACAGGTATACGGGTGAAGCCACAATAGTGGTTTACAATTTGATGGAGGAAGGAAAATTGAGAAAAAAATGACCCCATGGCAAATTTTTTGATTCTAGGGGTTTGTACGAACTTGAAGGTTCGCACAAACCAAAAACGGGTTCACTCGAACTAGGGTTCAAGCAAACCCATTCTATTCTTTTTCCACCCAAAAAGAAATCAAAATACATGTAATCAAGGTGGTTCGCTTGAACCAGGGTTCGGGCGAACCTTGGTTCGAGTGAACTCCCCTAAACCCTGATTCTCCCCCTCAGACACAAACAAAACCTATTTTTTTTATGCTTCATAGGTTGGTTTGAGGATCAAAATGGAGGATTCTTCAGAAACCCAACTAGAATCAGGTAGTCCTCAGAATGAGTTATCCAACGAATATAATTGTAATATGTTTTGGTTTCATTATGTATTTATTTTTTTAATTTTATTAAACATAGGTTTTTCATCGAAAATGAAGATCTTTGTTCTGCACATGTGGAAAAATAGCAAATTATCAATTTTTTTTTTGAAAAATATGAGTGCACCAGATATTGAAGTCCTTGATCCAACAAAAAGAAAAATTGAATTTTGATATATACAAAAAAAGTTAAGCGTTATACGGTCGCTCTATGTCTGAATTGTAATTTGTTTGACTTTGAAACTTGATTAAAGAAAAAATATTCAATAAAAAACTATCTAACCAACTGGAAGCACTAGATATCGGAGTTACAAATCTAAATTCGAAAAAATTATATTTTTATCCTTCATGGAAAAAATATTGTGTTATACGGTGTGCATCACTTTTTAAAAATGTTTTTTTTCTTCTGAAAAATAGCCAGTTTTAGTGGGAGATGGAAAGAGAAGTGCAATTTGATTCCAAAAAAATTGACAAAAATATTTTTAGAATCTACAGACAAAATGTGACGAGACTCTAGTTTGCATCATCTTCAAATTCCTCGCGGTTTACCTGCTATAGGTGCCGGAATGTGAAGATTTAGTTAAAAATAATAATTTCAGTGTCCAGTTTGGCCAAAAATTCTAAACCACTACTGTGGGATCACCCATACCCATAGATAAATTTATTCACAAGAAGAGTACTAACTATATTTCTGTTATCTCATTATGTATTGAGAAGAGTCATGCTATCTTGCATGTAAGGACATGGATCAATAAAGTGCATACTAAGGATTTGGGTGGAATTTGATTTAGTTGTTGGAAGCAATGATTTTTACCTTATCCTAAAGTCTACATGTTCCAATAGAATCCTCAAGCATAAAATTGTTTCAATCAAGTACATATTAAAAGATTTGGGTGAGATTGAGTTTGGATGCATGAAAATGGTTCAATCAAATATACAATCAAGGTTTTCTAAGATGGTTTAGATTGGAGAAGATGACCCAATCAAGTGCATACGAAATATTTGAGAGGGAATTGGTTCAAAAAAATGAAGATTAATCAAGTGCATAATAAATATTTGTGTGAGATGGTATTGATTCAAGAAGATGGTTCAATCAAGTGCATACTAAATATTTGATTGAGCTCTAGGATTAATCAAGTGAATACTAAATTTATAGTGAGGATTTGATGGTTGTAGGGCACAAGGTTTATTATCTTATCCCATGTATGCATTTAAATTTTATTTAGGAGAAATTACATACAATGATTTTTTCCTTGGAGAAAATGATAATGATAATTCAATGTATTCATTAATGTATTAAATTAAGCCTTGGGAAAGCTTTACAAAAATGATTTAGTTGACTAGGGGGTTCTTTTCCAAAAACTCTCGTAGTGCAATGCACTCAGTCTTGTACTAAATTAAATCTTGACAAGATTTGCAACATTCATTTTGTAGATTAGGAGATTCATTTCCACCAATGCTTATCCAAATGTAAATTTATTCACAAGAAGAGCACAAGCTAGATCCTTTTTTTATCTCATTATAGATTGAGATTACTCATACTATCTTGCATCCATGAACATGGATAAATCAAGTGCACACTACGGATCTAGTTGTTGGAAGAAATGTTCATTATCTTTTGTTAAAGTGTACACATTCTAATGGAAAGCTCAAGCATAAAGTTGTCTCAATCAAGTGGATATTATAATATTTGGGTGGGATTAAATTTGGATGCATGAAAATGGTTCAACCAAGTATATAGTCAAAGTTTAGGTAAGATGGTTTGGATTGGAGAAAATGGCCCAATGAAGTGCACATCAAATATTTGAGTGGGATTTGATTTGAATAAATGAAGACTAATGAAGTGCATGACAAATATTTGGGTGGGATGGTATGATTAGAGATGATGGCCCAATCAAGTGTGTACTAAAGATTCCAGTGAGATTTGATTTGATACATTTTTAGATTGCTTAATTAAGTGTATACTAAAGTTAAAGTGGTGATTTGATGGTTTTATGACACAAGTTTTATTATCTTAGACCAAGTATGAATCCTACATTTTCTTTGGAAAAAATTACAATAACGATTTTTTTTGGGGGGGAGAAATCACATACAATAATTTTCTTTGGGAGAAATTTATTCATACAACTAAAGCATGTCTTCACAATGTCATTTATCTAGTCATTTAATTACAACAATAGTCATTCTTGAAGACACTAACTATCTATTCATCACGATGAATAACTAATACTTAAATCCAATCTCCCCTCTTCCTAACCAACTTTTCAAAAATTCTAAAACAATCTATCCAAAATTGCTATGATGTGCATTACTCATCTTAACAAGAACTACTAAATAAGATTTTGACTTTCTTTTTTTTTGATATCTCAAAGGGTATCCCCTCTAGGCTGCGTGATTTCCCAATGTCTGTCCCATAGCGTGCGCAGCTGGGTGAGTCGAGGTTTGAATGTGCATCGATCATCCGTGTCTTTCAGCGGCTCGACCAACCGGTCTACACGTGAGAACAAAAATTTGACATATTTTATGTACTAAAAGAAATATAATATTTTTTTTCCCCTGAATACCCACTATGATGATAAAGTTCTTTAGTTTAAGCACGTTTAGTATATGTTCTGTTCCTTCGGAAGCAAGGGATGAAATTCCTCGGCTAGGGCCACACCGTGATGTACAAAAATGACTAAAAATATGGAAACATCATTGTCTACGGTTGTGTTAGGATTAGTCTCAGGCTGAACAGATACCCTTCAGTCTTCCGTCTATAAATTCCCGTCCATCCTGAAGTTTTACGACGCTCGCCACCAATTTTAATTACGAAAAACCTTACCCACAGAATCTGTCTCCATGGGATCCATTCAACAAACCAACGGAGTCATTCAACAAATCAACGGAGCCAAACCCAAAAGACCCTTTTGCGACAGGTGCTGCAAACCCCAAGTTGTATGTATCTGCAATCGCATTCAGAAACAGGTAGAAAATGTAACAACAATCACCATTTTACAGCACGCGGACGAAAGAAAACACCCGTGTGGCTCTGCCCGGGTGGCCTCGCTGGGCCTCAAAAAGATCGAGATAATCTCCGTCCGCGACCTCGAACTCGATACCTCACACAGGGTGAAGCCAAAGGTCCCCGGTTCGAAACGCAGCATTGCATGCAGGGTAGGTAGAAAGGGTCTAGTCACTAAAAACAACGATGACTCTCAACCTGGACAAAACCCACCTGGTAAGATGTGCAGCAGAGGCCCGTGTTCGAATCCTGAGGGCCAAGAACTTTGTATTCCTGAGGGGGTCTGTCTTCCGTCGGGCTCTGCGCTTCTTTTCCCGAGCGAGGCCGCGGTAGATCTTCTGCCCGGTCTTGCGGACTGTGAGGTTAAGCATTTGGTGGTTTTAGACGGGACATGGGGTAAGGCGAGGCGGATTTATTACGAAAATCCCTGGCTGAGGTTGTTGCCTCATTTCAAGCTGCCGTTGAAATGGCCGAGCATTTATTCTGAGGTTCGTCGTGAGCCTAAGCCCGGGTGTTTGTCTACCATTGAGAGCATTGTCTATGCCCTAAAGATACTTGAACCTGAGACTGATGGGTTGGATTCTCTTCTTCAAGTTTTTGATTCCATGGTGAAGGATCAGAGGCGTTGCAAGGAGGAGAGGTTGCGGAAATCGGGGGAAGAGGAAGCTTGAAGTTTTGCATTCTTAATGTACTTCTAAAGATTAAATTATTGATATTATTCATTACAAACTATGGACTAATCCAATATCTTTATAGTGGTGCCTCTCTGTGCTTGAAATTTTAGGTTTTGCCATTCCCGATTGAGAAGATTCATGAAATCATTTTTATCGGTTAGGTTGTCTTAGAAATGACATTTTGAATTTTTCTAATGTATGGACTGGCATGGCATTATTAATGCTGCAAAAGGCGCGTCCTTACCAGATATTGTCTGTGCGGAAGGCTTTGAGATTTTAGTCTTTATCATTGCAGACCAGGGGTTTAGGGTTTATTAGATTAATGAAATTGGCTACGCTGGGTTTCCTCATTGTTGACGGGTTTTTAATCCTGAAAGAAAAAAATTGTGAAGTTATTCAATGTATTTCGTGTACTGGACTTATGATATTATTGCTGCAAAATATTTGCCCCTGACAGATATTTCTGCTGCCAAGATTTATGACATCAGATTTCCTCGAGGGATTGGGGCTATAATAATAATGGTTTTTGACTAATGCATTTTTCTCTAGTGCATTGGGCAAGTCATGCGGATGCATTGTTTCTCAAGTTTTTGATCGAATATTGTGGCCCAGTTGATGTGAAGAACCAGACAGTGAAATGCCAAATGGATTTGGGTGGCTCAAGGGTTTGAAGTTTATGCAGATTGTGCTCGAGCAGTGTTCTAGTTATTTGTATTAATGATCCATCAGAGCTTAATATTTGGGCTTTTTCCCTTCCTGACAAGGGGTTTGGGCTTTGTTAAATTAATGAAAGCATTATTGCTACCTTGAGACATTGCCGACAAGAAGTTTAATTTGGGAGAAAAATAGATTCATGCCATCATTGATTATAACCTATTGAGTAACTTAGATTATTTTGATAATGACTTAAAAGATGTTAGGTTTTACCCCATTGCTGACCAGGATATTGAACGGATAACATTGGTTTGGTCCATATCTATCAAGGGCATTTTATTGTAAGATAACTGATTCGTCAAGTCTTCCATATAATCTGTGCACTGAGCCGCTCTATTTTTGTGACAATGCTGCTTTAAGGTTTAATATGTTATGGTTTTGTCGAATTGGTGAAATTCTGATAAATTGTTCTCAGTGTTTCAGCTGTTTAAGCGTTACAGTTTTGTGATTGTTATGGATGCGACATTATGGATTAATTCCCTTGGAGACCTGGTCAGCAGGATCCCATAGGCGTGGATTAAGCATGCGAGATACAAAAGCTGTAAAGTTGTTGCATTAGAGTTAGCTGATTTTCCTTGTGTAGGGCAAATCAATTTGGTTTCAGAGGCTTGATCAAAAGTGAGAATTTTGTTCATTTGGGTTTGATGCAGACGATTCTTCAGATCCTGCAAATAAAGAAACCTGCCCTCTGTACTACAGAGGAAATACGCACAAAAAACAGAGACGGAAGAAACTATGGAGATTCTTACTCCTTTTCTTAGGAAGTCAGGCTTCACATTTTCCTCAGGTTCTTCTCCTTTGGTAGTTTTGGAGGAGCTCACATTTCATCTATTTGGGTTACTGTCACTCCTTTTATTTGTCAGCGTGTTTTTCCAATGCAATTTTTCCTCTGCTTTTATGACATATTTATATGCCTCATCCACTGGTAAACTTGACTAAGGCTAGCTCATCTTGCAGTTGAAACCTTAATCCATTAAATTACCTAGCTGCAGCTTGTTCTTCATCCTCTTGAATATCAGTCTGAATTTGAAGCCTCATAAATTTTCAGTATAAGCTTGAACGGACTGATCTCTGTCTTAGATTCTGAAATTCTCTGAACAACTTTTGCTGATAATCATAAGGCAAAAACCGAGCTCTTAGGTGTTTTTTTTTTTTTTCAAAAATTATTAGGGGTAAACGCTTTTGACTGGAGCTATGAACCGGGTACAAGAAACCACAAGAAACTACCAAATCCCCGAACACAATGGCCCAGCGAAGGCACAAGGCCTGCCAGCACTTTGGCACAGCGAGAGTTTCAACCCTAGTGGCCGTCACTACAACCAAGCGACTTGACCACCGAACCACGCCCTTATCGGCAGAGCTAGTAGGTGTTTTGACATCTTGGGCCACAGCCTGATTTTGTCCTTTCCCTGTCTTCTCCTAGAACTCTGCAAATTTTCCCACCATAGAGCAGCATGGGACTTCAACTTGGATGCTGCATTTTTCACTCTTTTATGATCATATTCCTCAATATTTTCCATCTAAAAATAACATTTCCAGTCTAAGAACAAATCTGTATTGAGTTCACCTTTACATTCTGAAATATCCACTTTCACCCTGGAGCCTTGTTTGGATATGACTTCAATGAGCCTCTCCAATACGGTCTGCCGCCCTAGCTGCATTTTCTGGATGCTCTGGTTCCTCTTCAGAATCTTCCAAGGGCAGCCTATTCTCAATAGCCTCTAATCTTCTGACTCAATCATCAACATTATTCCTCCGAAGACCAGCATTTTTTCCTGCCTCTCCCTCCCCAGTGCATACGGATCCCTCTCTGGGCCATCGTAGTTTGCTCTAATACCAAAATGATGTAGACGATTCCTCAGATCCTGCAAATAAAGAAATCTGCTCTCTGTACTACAAAGAAAATAAGCACAAAAAATAGAGACCAAAGAAACTAAGGAGATTCTTACTTCTTTTTCAAACTATACTCTGTTTTTATTATTCTGAACCTGTTCATTACATTCATTAAAAAACCTCCTTCCTACGTTATTCCCTTTTATCCACCAAAACCCCTAATTCAACTGCTACAAAGACTGCAAAGTAAGATCAGTCTAAAACAGCAGCCCCTAATTCAACTCCTACGAAGACTGCGAAGTAACAGCAGTCCAAAACCCCTAAATCGACTCCTACGAAGGCTATAGAGTAACAGCAGTCTAAAACAGAGTAATCAACACCTAATTTAACTCCTAAATAACAGCAGGTCAGCTGCAGTCAAGAAATAGTTGCATCAGGGTTCCGGGTGTGGATTTGGGTGGTTTGGGGCAAAATTCTTTAATAACTTTGTACTTTTGTAGTTGATTCTGTTTGACGAGAGTAAGGACACCATTTTTATTTCTCTAGGCTTTCCCATAATTGAGGAATTTTGTGGCACATCGGACTGAAACTAGACTAGAATCATTATTTGACTGTTATGGAAATGAAATCAATACAAGCAATAATCCACAATCTGTTGGATTAGTTTTCACTAATTCTGATTTAGATGAAAGCTATCAGTAGAGGCTATTATTGTACTGAGTATCAAATTAACTCAACCAAGCCTTAAAACTTTGAAAGCACGTTTACGTTAGTAAAATTTACTTTACATAGTTGTCTTTAATGCCAAAATCCAAGGGCTTTTTGTGGGCGCAATTTCCTTTGTTTCAGATTTTTTATTTTTTCCCGTTCAGAAACCCGCATGCTGGAACCCATATCAATAGATAAATACTCTGTTAGTCACATTCAGCTGAAGCTAATATATATCAGAGATTCAGAAGCTTCTGTCCCAGATCACTATGTTGAAATGTCTGGGCCTAAAACTTATCTGGTATTATATTAGGTCGAGCTGA
This sequence comes from Sequoia sempervirens, assembly GCA_007258455.2. NCBI lineage: Eukaryota > Viridiplantae > Streptophyta > Pinopsida > Cupressales > Cupressaceae > Sequoia > Sequoia sempervirens. The sequence continues at coordinate 503,294,794 of VDFB02270651.1, forward strand.
TTATGGCTGATAAAGTAAAGACTTAATTAGAGGCATCTGCATGTCAGAATTTTGCTGTAGATTGCACTGAAACTAGGCAGTCTAGTAAAATTCATAATCATCCAAAAGCAGGTGTGGCCAGTAGATTGATTGGCACTTGTTGAGTGTTTGTCAGTTAAAGGTTGATAGTTTGAATTTCACATTTCGGGAATCTCTCTTATTTCAGGTGGACTCTATTGAGAAGAGGCAAGTATATAATGACTGTTATAACCAGAAACAGAAACTGTGTAGACTGTAATGTTGTTGGATGAAGTAATGATGTTACCTAGTGCCAAAGCCAAACTCTTGATCTAGGTAGAGATAATGAAAGGTAGTAATTGATTTTCGTATATAACAACAACAAAAAGGTCATTCAAAAGCTTTTTTTTTCTTTTTAATTAATTGCATCCAAAAAATGATACCTAATAGTGTTCAGTGTGCTAATTTGGTGGGTCTTTCATTCTGGTTGGACATTACCAATAAGAGGCAGGTTTATAGTGGTTACAAATCAGGATTGTAAACATAACAGATTGCAATTCTATTGGATGAAGCGATGATGGTGTTAAGTATCAGAGTCGAACTTCTGACTTAAATAAAAATGATAAAAATGTAACTGGTTTTCTTATATAACAAAAAAAAATCATTGAAAGATTTTTTTATTAATTGCATAAAAAAATTTATTGAATACCTAAAAGTGTTTAATGTGCTGAACTGTGAACTAGAAGGAAACATACAAGCAATTTCTACAAAAATAATCAATAATATTCTTACTCTGCAACCGGAGATTTATACTCTGTGCAATGGCTGTTGAATGTTTTAATAATTTTGGAAGATGAAATTGCGATCTTGTCAAATCCAAGGTTGATATAATTTTTTTATGGGCTATGTGGATAATGGTATCAACAATTTCTCTGTTATTGGAATTTTTTTTGGTAATGTGGACAGATTCTTATCTAGGCTAATCCAATGGAATGCATATGCAAGCCTAGCTAACCAATTTGGTCAAGTGATTGAAGTCGTTTTGTTCAATTTGTAATGCTGGTCTGCTAAGGGAATGAAGATCAGGGTCCCATCCAAGTAAAGCAAGTTTCTCATTGTACCCTATCGAATAGAAACTCAGGAGGGGAGCATTTTGTTATGTAAGGGTCTCCAAGGTGTTACTTGCATTGGGCTTCCTATTAGGAAGATATAGGGCAAGATATACAAATTTGAAAGTATAATCAATATAGATTTATGTACTTTGGATTAATGTTTCAAATTAAATATTAAAATAATATAAATAGATGTATTTATTTAGTTATGTGATAAAAAATAAATGTTATTAGGTATGATGTTGAAATTTGAATGTTTTGGAATGAAAGAGGGTTATAATTGTCTTGAGATTGGACAAGTTCAAGTTTGAAGATAAGAATAAGTTTATGATTGTAGAATTGTCACATGCAAACTTGATTTCAGAACTTGTAAAATTATGATTTCTATTTCTTTTGCTTTTTATGATATTTGAAGATTGATAGTATTTAAGAATATCTTGGAAGGATTGCTAATAGTCTCACAAAAGAAAACACCCGCCTAAGTCAACTCTCAAGAAATTTGAGGAAATGATCAAAGAGAACACTCTTTAGTCATGCATATGCTCCTAGAATGCTCATACAAATATAGATTCCTTTTATCGCACCAACTCAAACATTGTAATGCAAATGATATTGAAATGATTCTTGCAATTCATTCAATATGTAAAACAAATACACTAAATTCCTTAACTACAAAGATATAACAATAAATTGCATAAATTTGTGCTTAATTAGCCTTTAGTGGGAGTTAGCTAAAATTTGAATTTTGAATTTTAAATTTGAAAGGGTTGGTTACAATTGTGGAAATGATTCTAGACATTAAAAAGGCCTTGGTCAAGGTGGATGGCAAGTACATAGAAATATGTGTGCACGTGTAGGGATAATGAATGAATAGATAAGGAGAATGCATTGGGATATGCGTGCATATAGATGACTTTTCTCAAATGCTCATTGAAACTAGGGCAAGTGACTTATCTCAAGATTCTGCACAAATTGTGTCTGTATGTCAATGATGATGAGGAGAAAAGTGTGCAGAGTTTGTAGGAACAATATTACGAAGCCCAAGATGAATGGATTCCAATCTACATACAAATAACAAGACAATTGTTCTAGAATAAAATAAAGCTTAAAGAAAAAATGAAAGAAATATTCAACAAAGAGAATAGGCAGAGCTTCTGGGGCACTAACAGTTTCCACCCCTCCACCATCTAAAGAATTGTGTTGTTTGAAGTCGTCAACATTGAATATATGGCTTTTAGGGTACGAGTTTCACAAGATTATAATGTTACTCATGGGCAACTGGATATAATTTCTATGCAGCCAAAAAAAAAGGCTACTTTGCTTGAAGTGTTAAAAAATCCCACCAAAAGCTCTCTAGGTATCGATGTGGTGTTACATGTGAAGGGCAAGAACGATGCAGAAGTTCCCAGATGGAGAACATGTGTGATGCTATAAGGACAAATTTTCCAAAAAGTAGTAATGAAACCAGGGCAAGTGACTTACCTCACGATTCTATAGAAATTGTGTCTTTTTGTCAATGATGCTGAGGAAAATGTGCAAAGCTTGTAGGAAGAATATTACGAAGCTAAGAAGATATTTTATCACGAAGAATTTGAAGCCAAGCAGATATTTTATCACGGAGAATACAAAGTCCTAACTATCGTCCAACTACAGAATGCCAAATTAGGGGGGAGATGCAAATATTTACATGTGGGATATATACTGCAACTTGCAATCCCCTCTGCAATCAATGACTTTGATGGTGAGGATTGCTCACATCGTCTTGCATGCCCCCTCTATAATTTGAGACCATTGATAAACAAAAGAATGTTGGAAAACTTCAGTGAAGGAATTCCTTCAGCGTAACTAACAAAAAAATGCATCTACACACTCATTGGTTTAAAAGGAACAACAAATTTGCATCTTTCACTCATTGGATTTAAAAGGAACAACAATTTTGCATCTTTCACTCATTGAGTTTAAAAAGAACAACAAATTTGCATTCTCACTAATTGGGTTAAAAAGGACAACAAATTGCATCTTTTCATTTCATTGGGATTAAAATGAACTACAAATTGCATGTTGTTTTGTCTTTTGTTAATTTTAGGCACACTTTGATTTGGGGCTTAAAATTAATCAGTCTTCCGTGCTTGGTGCGCTTGCACAAATTTTGTATTGTAGAACCCATAGGTGTAGTGAAAGTATCCTCTCCCCTTGCATTTTGTGCAATCCTGGGTGTAAGAGAAATCACTACATCTCTTTTTTATTTAATAATAGGGCCTACCAATTGAGACACATCCTAACAGAGAAGTCATTGGTGACCCAAAGCGTTTTTTCCTCGGGCCACTATATAAAAGGATAAGATGAAAGTCAAGTCCAAACTTCCATTAGCCTTAGTCATATAGTGCCAATCCAAAAGGGGAAGCTACCCACACACATGTGAGGTATTTTCTTATAGTACCCTAGTAAGGTCGGTTAAAGCCTTAAGTGGCTTGTTGGACACTCATGAGGCGGCAAGTCCCCAAGTTGTGACTAGACACCTTCATCGCAACCCTTTTGATTGAGATTATTTAGTGTCACTTTTAGTGCAGGGGATTCATATTGTGCCCCAAAGTTACTTGCCATGAGGCTCCCTTGAGATGAGACATAAATTCCCAACTTAGTATAAGCTACTTGTTTTACTTGTAGCTTTTCGGGGAGAGGGTGATTGGGTCATCCTTCTAGTCTTGGAGGCACCTAATTGTCCTCTCTCACAAAGAAAAAGGTGAATACATGCCCTAAAGGTGTTCCTACACTTGCGTCAAAGGAGATTCCAAGTTGCGGGCCTAATAGTGCTATCATTGGCCATTGACCTTAGAGATAGGAAATGCTTGGTGTGTTTTCGATTGTGCTATACTAGTGGAAATTGGGGTGAATAACCCTCGAACATACACATATTCACATAGGGATTTCACAAGTAAACAACCAAAAATATGTTTTCAGAGTGTCTACTATGTTAGCAATCATCTTTCATAAACTTTTCAACACAAAACCATTCCAAAACATCAAATTTGCAACAAAAAACTATGAGCTGCATTTTCCAGTGATAGTGCACCACAAATGCGAAAATTTGAACCGCATTTGCTAGGCAGTGAGCTACAACTGCTAAAACATAAAATTTAGGGAAAATCTTTGTCCAATCTTAGTCTTAGACATATTATGACAGTGACCTTGTTCTTTGATCACAAACTTGCAGTCCATTTTCATTACATTCATTTAGGTTGCATTGCTTTGGCTTAGGAAAATTGCATTATCCACCTTGCATTGCTTGCTTAACCTTAGGTCATTCTAAGTGATTTGCACCTCTCACATTGCAGATTAGGAAACCTACCATGTCCTTGATTAGTCTATTGTTACATGCTTAGATTGTTTATGACCTCTTCTTTTCTATCAATCAATTGTCATCATCATTGTGTCTTAAACTTACACCTTAGTTTAGAATCACCTTGTCAAACTATCATATTATCAAAATCTTGTCCTTTTGAGGTCATAACAATTTGGTTTGTTACATTGGACTACCATAGCTTGGTTGGTAAGCTTTTTATTAGTCCAAAGGTGCATCTACTTAGTTTCATTTGGCATACCTTAAACATTAGTTGTATATCCCAAAATCTTAGTCAACATCTCATTTGGTCTCATTTCATATCCTTAGTCATAATTTCATTGTCATCATTGCATCTCAAATCCTTAGTCTTAGGTGCATTAACATTTTCCATCATTATATCCTCAAAAATCCAAAAAAAATTCAAAAAAACATAGCTTAGTCTCATATTTCACCTTGCATTACCACCTTTGCATTATCAATCCTTAGATTGCAAGTCTTACATGGTGAAACAAGGTCACGAGGAAAGATAAAGGACATGGACTCTTCAAGTGATTCCCTCTTCAGCCCCACAAAGGAAACAAACCTTGGGTCAAATTCAAATCCACCTCAAACACCACAAAGAGAAACATCAAATCCATTTTCCAACCTCATGTTAGTTGAGGTCAATAGACATTTGACCCCTGAAGAAATTGAACATGCCTCCCAAGATCCAAGAATTATACGAATTGTGGATGAGCTTGTTAGCACAAACCCAAATAAATTATTTCTCGTGCTTGCTCAGAAAGGCGCCAAACTCCCCTCTTATTTTGATACTTCCATAATTGTAGAGGGAGTAACACAATCACAAACTCAAGGTCCAAGTTAAAACACATTCATCCAAGGTCAATCCATTTCACAACAAATGTTCGTTAGTCTACCCATTGGGGCCATAACACACATTGCAACAACTACGCACATCCCTAATCCACCAATATTTGGATCTAAGAGAACACATACTATGTCCCAAGGATCAACATTCACATTTGGTAGCTCTTCAAATCCCATGGGTGTGAAATTTGTAAATCCTTTTGGCACATAAAACAATTGACCCTTGATCAATGTAAGTCAAAATCCACCAAACAAAACAAGGAGAATTCTCATTGTTACATCTAAGGTGCTAACACAAACAGTCCATGCTACCCCAAATACTAACATGACTTTTGGAATGAACTTGAACACCAATCCCTTTCCATCACAACAATATGCCACACCAAATGTCAATTTCGTACCACAAAATCAAATCAATACCAATGCCACATTTACACCTCAATATCAATAAGGAAATCCAAATTCTTTGCAATAAAATGTCAATCTTAATCACATAGTTGTGCCAAACTCATCATACAATGCTCTTAACACTAATGTTGATCCCCTCATGCAAGGGAAACCCAACATGACACCATCCCCTATGGACACCTTAATGCAACAAATGCAAGCAGTACAACAAAAATGGCCAATATGCAATTGGGGACAAATAAGAAGAGATATTTTGTGGAGGAATTGTGTCCTTACCCTTTTGACAGAAAATTATACATGCCACCTTTCCCTCCACATTTTGCCACTCCAAAATTTAACAAGTACAAAGGGAAAGGGGATCCAATGGAACATATACGATAATTCAGCAAGGCATGTATGGACAATTCATATGAGCCCTCCTATTTGATGAGACTATTTCCTTGAAGCCTTTCGGGGATAGCTTTAGAATGGTTTGCACATTTTCCTCTTGGGATACAAACATGAGGTGACTTGGTTGACAGATTTATCAACCAATTTTCCTACAACATAGAAAGTGACACAACCTTAGCAACATTATGCACTACTAAACAAAAGAGGGAGAATCACTTACACCATTCTACCAAAGATGGTTTAGCATGGATAATAAGTTCCCTTGTCACATACTTGAGAAATAGTTAGTCACTATTTTTATAGAAAGGCTCAACACAAAATTGATGACTCAACTCCAAATTTAATGTTGCACTATCTTTGAAGACATCATTGAAAAATGGGTCTTTATTGAGAAGGTTCTTGTGGTAAAATGACTAGTTAAAATCTTCAAAGAAACTCCAAATGCTCCTAGTGACAAAGGTAAGTTTTGGTCTTGAAATAGGAATGTCACTAATGATGGATTCGTGGATGCTAAAGTGGTAAATCAAGGTAACCCCAACCTTCATCTTAAAGGTCCATCCATGACAAACACACCAATATCCAGTCATGATTAGACATTAAATGCAATCCAAAATAATCAACAGTGCAAGGACCTCCACGCACTAAAAGAACATACACACCCTTAGGGGAACCTATTGAGTTGATTTTAAAGAGAATTTTGCAATCAAACATCATTTAGCTTCTAGAAATTAAAACATATGAACCGACTTTGGTCAAACCAAATTGGTGAAATGAAAATGAATTTTGTGAATACCATCGTGGAAAAGGACACATGATATCATCATGTTGGACACTCAAAAACCTCATTCAAGATCTTATTGAACAAGGAGACATTTTAGTAGACAATTCACAAGGCAAAACCAATGTTGATCACACCATATTCAAAACTCCCTTGCAAGACCATGGGAAAGGGAAGGCCTCTAGTTCAGGAAATAATAATAGTGCTAACTATTCTCGCATTGTGCATTACTATACCATTAATCACATTTGAGCCCTTGATAATCATGTTGCTACTATCACCATTAATAAAATTTCAAAATGTGTCGTTACCACTCACAGTTCAAGGTGAACTTGCAAGGGGTTGCCTCTAATCCACAACCGAAAAGTCAGTACAACCTCCTAGATCATCTAGGAAAGACGCCCACATAGGTTTCCTCTAATCCACAACCGAAAAGTTAGTACAACCTCGTAGATCATCTAGGAAAGACACCCACATAAATATCCATTCTTTAACTTCTTCATATTTCCCCAGAGCACATAGCCATTCTGGACAAAGCCTTGCAAGATACATTAGTACCCTCCAACCTAAATGTCAACCAATTCTAGGACATGGTTGGATACCTAGGTACACCTCACCATGTAACCTTTTCCGAACAAGGTCTTTCTGCACAAAATCTAAATCATAATGATCCCCTACACCTTGAAGTCTACATAAATAAACATAAAATCATATGAGTCTTGGTAGATAGTGGAATAGGTCTGAACATATGCACCCTAAAATTGGTCACAACATTGGGATTCTCTGAGGCTTGTATAGATTGATCTAAGACCATCATTATCAATGCTTATGATGATGTTGAATGCTCATTTGAGGGATTAATCACACTTTCCTGTAAGGGCTGACCTACATTCATAACACAATGTTCCATGTCTTGGATATGGACTTTCCTTACATTCTTCTCCTAGGTCACCCATGGATTCATGCCATGAGACCTGTACCTTCCACTTACCATCAATTCCTGAAGTTTCCCTATTATGGCATTGAAATTACCATACCAGGTGATCTTAATCCCTTCTAATACTACAATAATCTGAGAGGGACTACTGAATTTCAAGTGACTGTTAATTAGGAAGCTTCATCTTCCACCTCATCACATTACATTGATCCATCTTCCCTTGTCAATTCATCCACTATATTCACTACACCTTCTAGAACCAAGGTCCAGATCCATGACATGGGATGTGGAGAGTATCGTATGGATAGTTCATTTTGTGTTGAGGCATCATCCACAAGAGAAAATGTTTATGTTGCTAAGGATATCTAGACTCTTGAGAATGATGTTAAGTTAGCTTCAAATAGTCATGCCTAGATCGAGACCTTTTGGGATCCTATTGATACCTCTGTCTTTACCATATCTGCCCATTATCCTATTGAGGATGTTCAAGATCATCCTTCTCCATCTCATGATTCTTTTCCTTCGACTCCATCTTCTGAACCATTACCCTTCCATTTCGACCATCTATGGTTTGGGTATGCATCCCCTATTATTGCCTCTACTGAGTCTTCTTGCCAACTCGTTAAGGATGTGTAAGCTTCCTTCAATGTTAACAGTAATGAAAAGGATAGTCCCAAAGAATCTATTGAGTGCATCGTTGAGATTTTTCATGAATCACACATTCCTACCATCTCATCTAACTCATCCATCCACCTCATAGATATGGATCAACAAGTATCACCTCAAGAAAATAACAAGGATATAGCTATAGAATCAAAGCTGGAAGTTCCTTTTACAAATGGAGACACAAAATCAAAAGAAAGAATGCAAAGATAAAAAGATCAAGAAAATTCCTCTAGCCAAAATCAAAAGTTATTGGACAAGTCAAGGATAAAAATAAAAGTCAAGAATGAAAATAAGAAAGATTATATCTCTTTATCAAAAATAAATGGGGGCATCTAACAAAAGAATTAAAGTAAGAAAGAATTGATCTCTAGCTATGCCTTGTCATAAAAAAGAATTGGGGGCATCTATCAAAGAAAAATGTAAAAAGAAGAGCTTGTTGATCCAAAGTCTCCATCCTCATTCTTTTCACTCAATCCATACAATCCTCCACATTCATCCATATCTACTCATTCATCATATCATTCCATCTCCCTTGATGATGTTCTTCGATGGACCTTTGACGATGACCTTGTTGGTTCCCAAATCAACAAATGCAATGAGTCCTAAAGAGTAGCCACTCTCTCATATTTAGACTCAACAGGTTGATATGACCAATGAACAGGAAAGTGAATAAAGTACCCCTTTCTCCCTTGCACTTCAGGCTTTGTTAAACTTGAGAGGGTGATCCCTATAGTATATTTATAGATACTTGTGTGCTGAAGTACCAAATACACTATAAACATATGTCTCTCCTTTAGATGTTTAATAGACACAATACTATAAAAACTTGGTTGACCTATACAGTAATGCCTAATTTAAACATGAGAGATGTAACTCATTAAACTCCTCACACAAACAAAATGAGATTGATATTTGATTTAAAAGATGATCAGCTGCTGTATTAACTAACACATGTAACATGAATAACACACTTAGATTAGTGCCTCATCGTTGGAACAAAGTCAACTCAAACACATACATAATCTGATACAATTTTCACCTGACAATATATGAAGCCCTAAAATTTTGCATTACAACATTTCAACATTGTGTCTTAACATTTACTTCTTACTAACATCCTAGCACTCAATTCAATACAAACTTACAACCATATTCAAGCACCTACATTAATTCTTTGAATTAATAAACAAGAATAGAGCCACACATCTATCTAAAATTGATAGAGACAAATAAGACAACCTTGATTGTATCATTCGTAATTTGTAAAACCAGTACATAGGAGAGTAAAATAGTCTCAAACTTGAAACATTCAACATTATTTTGCCAGTATTGTAATCAAAATTACATAAATATTGATAGACTCAGACCCTAAAACTTAACTCTAAAATGCTCTGTATTCACATTACAGTGTTCTCTATGACTAATTACAAAATAGCCTCTCTCAAAATAAGATAGAAATACAACATTTAAGGAAACACAAAAACCCTAAATGTTCATTTGAAGAAGACACTTGGCACATTTAGGTTTGCAGATCAATAACTGCCTTTGCTTGCAGAACAATCTTCAACCTGCTCACTGGTTTCTTGCTCCTTACACTTTATTTTCCCTTTGATTCATGCACCTTGTGTTTGCCTTGTAACAGAAAAATATTCCCCACTGGAAGACTTCATCCTTCATCATTCAACCTTTTACCCACGTTGAAAATGCCTTGTAGCTGAAAAGAATCTTGAGTAAAAGCCTCCAGTCTTTATTCTGCTGTAAAAAGTTCCTTGGTTGTAAAATCCCCATTTCACCTATGCAATTACCTTCTTCTCACCCAATAGTACAAAGCCCTTTACATTTTTCAAATCCTCGTGAAATGTTTTATTTCACTGCTCAATAAATAAAGTTTTTAACTTTATTTCTGAAGGCTTTAATTTTTCAATCGGGTAATAAAATAATTATCCGTAAGTTTACAAATTTTAAAATGCCTAGCATTTAAAAAAATTAAATTCATTTACCCTCTTTATTCCTGTGCAGTCTCGTGAAATATATTATTTCACCATTTAACAAATAAAGTTTCAAATTTCACTTTATGGGGCAAAAATCATTTACCCGTGAGCTTTATATTTCCCCTGTTCAAATTTATCAAATAACCTTTGAACTCCTGTCATGGGCCCACCCCACTTATTTACTTTAACAACAAGTTATCCTCGCACATTGCTAATAAATTTGGAAAAGCTCATATTTATTAGCGATGCCTAATGAAAATAAAACAACTTCGTCCATTGGGAATGCAACATGGAAAAGAAGAAAAAGATTAGCAATGCACGATGAATATAATGCAACTGGAGTTCTCATGGAGAATTAAAAATCTTATATTGGGCAAATAAAAATTTACTCATGCTCATATGTTTCAAAACCTTTTCACAATTCAAAATTATTAAATAACTTTGAACTCTACCATGGGCCTACCATATTTATTTGCTCCCAAAACTTTCATCGTATATCTCTAATGTTTTTGGAAAAGCAAAAACTTATTAGCAATGGGCGAAATGAAGAGAAAGCCATCGGGCATCACAAATAGAAAATGGAAATGAGCCATTGAATCAACGATGAACGAAGCCAAGAAGAATGCACCATCATGGATCGCCAATGAAAATAGGAGAAGACAAATCAAATCCGCGATGAGCGAAAAGATCCTCCTCTGTTTTGCTGCTTCTATGGGAATTTTAATAGAACTTCTTGCAGCCATGGCAAGAAAAAAATGTGCAGGGGCGCTTTTCTTGATGCAGGGACGTTTTTGCAGCTATTGGCAACAAAAAATCATCACAAACATGCTTAAAATCCTTGCCTAAGTATTGGGAATGATCATGGGATGAAATTACAACTTGGAACAACATTTTTGAGTCAATAAAAACCCCAAAAATGTACCCAAAAGCAAACAACGTGATTAGCATTCCTCATTAATACTTGCTTGAATCTGCCCAAAACTGTTCCAGAAGAAACCTCCATTGTGTTGATTTTCTAGCTCGAAAGGTGGGATGTGGAGTTGCTTTAAAGCAATTTGAGTTGGATTTTTAGCAACAATAGATTTTTATTCTTTAATAGAATGTTTCCGAGTTTGTGAGGATAGGATAAATCCAAGAGTGATTTTATGTGTGATTTAAAGCCAAAGAATGCAAGGAAAGATTCTTTTCTTGCACGCTAAGTAAAGCAACTGGGCTCTATATATGTAAGATTATTGTAGCAAACTCTTTTTTTTTTTGAAAGAAAAGTTTGTTGTTAGGCTAAATAGAAGATCCAACATTTGCAGGTTTTTCCCCGCATTCAATTTTCCTAGGTATATCTATGTTATTCTCTATTTGTGATTGGCTTATTGCTATTTTTCTTCTGCTGTTATTAGTTGTTAATTAACCCAGTTGTGTTAATTGTTATAAATCAGATTTCTTTCTGTAAATTTATTGTGCAATTAATCTATTGTTGGGTTATAGAAATTAACATGGTATCAGAGCACTAAACTTTGAATACGAAGCCAAAATTTGTGACGTAGATTTCAAGAAATCTTTTTTCATATTTTCTTCTCCAGTTCTTTTTTGTGGCTATGGCAACCAGTGTTCTATACAAGGACAGGCTCGAGGGTGCATCTAACTTCTTGCAGTGGAAGGTTCAGATTACATCTGTTCTTAAGGAGAACAGGCTATGGATCTATACTAGCACAAAAGTGACTCCACCAACAAATGATCATGTTTCCTTAGATTCACATGAAATCAAAGAGGCCAAGGCTCAGAGGATTATCTTGGATGGAGTAAGAGATCATTTAATTCCTCATTTATCGGGGAAAGACACCACCAAGGAGATGTGGGATATGCTCACAAAACTTTATCAGAGCGACTATCAGAGTCATAAGATGATGCTCAAGGAAAAATTGCATAATACCAAGATGTCTAAAGGCGAGAGTGTGACCTCTTACTTGTCCAAGCTGACACAGGTCAGGGATGAGCTTGCTACTGTAGGAGAGACGATTGATGGAGATGAGTTGGTGTGTATAGTCTTGAATGGTTTTTTGAAACAATGGGAAGTGTTTGTCAAATGTGTTGTCGATAGAGATTGGCTACCTGATTGGGCAATACTTTGGGATGATTTTGTTCAAGAGGAGATCTGTGAAGGTGCTCATTGAGGAGATTAGATGAAGAAGGGTCAAGATGAAGAAAATATTGCTCTTGCAAGCAAGGGTAAGCAGAAGTCTAATAAAGGGAAAACGAAAGGTTCTTCTTCCAAGAATGGGAAGAAGAAAGATCTAGACAAGATAAAATGTTTTTGCTACCATCAGATGGGTCACTATGGCAGTCAACGTCTGAATAAGAAAAATAAGGACAAGCAGAAGAAGCAAGTTGTTGCTGCAATAAAGGTGGATGAGTTTGCATCACGATTTGAGAATGAGTTTTCACTCATTGCCTTTCTCTCAAGTTCAATTACCAACAGGGTATGGTATATTGACAATGGGGCTTCTTGCCACATGATGGGAGTCAGAGAATGTTTCACCAAGTTGGAGGAGAAGAAGCTAGATTTCTATATTGAGCTCGGAGACAATGCCAAGTACCATGCAACTGGTATTGACACCGTCAAGTTTCAGAGGGAGTCTGGAAAACCCTTGTTGGTGGAGGATGTATTGTATGTCCTTGGCATGACAAATAATTTAATCTCGGTTTCTGCTTTGGAAGACAAGGGTTACATTGTGACCTTTGAGAGGGGAAAAGTCTATATTCGTACCAAAGATTCCAAGGTTGCAAAAGTGATTGGAGTCAGGCATGGCGGCTTGTTTCGGTTATAGTTTGAGCCAACACATGCATTGGTTAGTAGTTTTAAAGAGCTAGGAGAATTGTGGCATAGGAGGATGGCTCACCTTCACCATGGAGCACTTAATATTCTCAAGGAAATAGTGATGGGGCTGCCTGAGATGAAAACATAAAAGCATGAGGTGTGCAAAGGCTGTGCACTTGGGAAATATGCCAAGACTAGTTTTCCAAGCAGTGACACTAGATCTGAAGGGATTTTGGATCTTGTACACTTAGATGTGTGTGGGCCCATGTCAACAACATCCTTGAATGGGTACGAGTATTTTGTTACTTTCATTGATGACTTCTCCAGGAAGAAATGGATATATTTTCTGAAGAATAAGGACAAGGTCTTCAGTAGGTTCAAAGAGTTTAAGGCTCTTGTGGAGAACCAAACATGGAGGAAGATCAAGATACTAAGGTCTGATAATGGAGGTGAGTATACCTCGAATTCCTTCAAAGATTTCTGTGCTCAGGAAGGTATCAAGAAAGAGTTGATAGTTCCATACAACCCTCAGCATAATAGGGTTGCTAAACAAAAAAACAAGGTGATAGTTGGAGCAGCCAAGGCCATGCTTCATGATCAGGATCTGCCTTGGTTCTTATGGGAAAAAGCTTGCAATACATTTGTGTATTTGCAAAATAGGAGCCCTCACAAAGTGTTGGGAAAGTTGACTCCAGAAGAGGCATTCACTAGTAAGAAACCAGATTTGGGGCACATTCGCATCTTTGGATGCCTTGTGTGTTGTCACATTCCTATTGAGAAGAGAACCAAGTTGGAACCTACTGCAGAGAAGGGTATCCTTGTTGGGTACAATGAAACTTCTAAGGCTTATCGAGTTTACATTCCTGCTCTCAGGAAAAGAGTGGTTTGTAGAGATGTGAACTTTGAGGAAGAGAGAGTTGTTCAGAAGTCTAGCAACTTGATGAATGACGAGGAGCAATCACCCACAGTTGAGGTAACACAAATTCCTCAAACTTCAGTCACACAAGCTGGAGAGCAGAGAAAGAAAGTGGAGTAGGGTGATCAGAAGGAGGAACAAATAATTCCTCAGCCTCAGATTCCTATTACTGAGAAGAGGAGAAACAGGGCCGCTGAGCAGACACTAAGAGAGACTCAAGAATATGTAGGTGATCCTCAAGATTCAATCAGACAGAGAAGGGCTCCCAAATGTTATTCTGAGTATGTGGCACTTATGAGTGAATTAATTGAAGTAGAGCCTTCCAGATTTCAAGAGGCATCCAAGCACCAAGTGTGAAGAGATGCCATGGTGGAAGAGTATTCTCCCATCATGAAGAATAGTGTGTGGGAGGTAGTACCATGACTAGAAGACATGTCTATGGTGGGCTCGAGATGGCTATATAAGATTAAGCATGCTACAGATGGTAGTGTGGAAAAGTTCAAAGCCCAGTTTGTGGCTAAGGGGTTTTCTCAGAAGGAAGGAGTCGACTATGATGAGACTTTCGCTCCAATAGCCAGGTACTCATCCATAAGAGCTATCATTTCTATAGCAGCACATATGGGTTGGAGGATTCACCAGATGAATGTAAAGATGACCTTCCTCAATGGAGTGATTGAGGAAGAGATTTACATAGAGCAACCAAAAGGATTTGGAACACATGGGAGGGATTCTCATGTATGCAGGTTGAGAAGAGCATTGTATGGGCTCAAGCACGCTCCCAGGGTGTGGTATTCACGTATTGACAGTTACTTGCAGAGCATGGGCTTCATCAAGAGTGAGGTGGATTCGAACCTGTACTATGTTCAGGTGAAGGGAGAACTTCTCATATTGGTGTTATATGTTGATGACCTATTTCTCATAGGGTTAGAAGACCTCACAACACACTATAAGCAGGATTTTGCAGGAGAGTTTGAGATGAAGGACTTGGGGTTGATGCACTACTTTCTGGGATTGGAGTTGTGGTAGAAAGAGGGAGAAATATTTCTTGGACAAGGGAAGTACTTGATATCTTGAAGCGATTTAGGATGGAGAACTGTAAGCTTATGTCAATGCCACTTGTGACCAATTGGAAGAAGATTGATGCTTCTAGATCAGAGGCAGTGGACCCGACTTTATACAGATAGTTGATAGGCTCTCTTATGTATCTGGTCAACATAAGACCAAACATTTATTTTGCAGTGAACTCACTCAGTTAGTTTATGGTGGAACCTAAACATGTGCACTAGATAGCTACAAAGCATGTTTTGAGATATCTCCAAGGTACAGTTGATTATGGGTTGAAGTTCAACAAGATGGAGTGAAGCTCAAGGGGTTTACTAATGCAGATTGGGTAGACAATACAACTGATCAAAAGAGCACTTTGGGGTGCAGTTTTAGTTTGGGATTAGGAGCAGTTTCTTGGTATAGTAGGAAATAGAAGTCAGTTGCATTGAGTTCTACAGAGGCCGAGTATATGGCAACCAATATGGCTATATGGCAACCAATATGGCTATATGTGAGGCTATCTGGCTTCAAAAACTTCTAGCTGGGCTCTTTGCTCAGGAGCTAGATCCTAGAGTCCTTTACTACATAATAATCAAAGTTGTATCAAACTCTCTGAGAATCCAGTGTTTCATGAAAAGTCAAAGCACATTGAGATCAAGTACCACTTCATCAGAGATTGTGTGGAGAAGGGGATAGTGAAGCTCTATAATTACATTTCTACAGATGAACAGATAGCAGATATCCTGATGAAGGCCTTGATGAAGAGCAAGTTTGAATTATTCTAGGATAAGTTGGGTGTTGTGCAAAACACCTTCCTCGCTAAGAGGGAGTGTTGATTTTCTAGCTCGAAAGGTGGGATGTGGAGTTGCTTTAAAGCAACTCAAGTTGGATTTTTAGCAACAATAATTTTTTGTTCTTTAATAGAATGCTTCTGAGTTTGTGAGGATAGGATAAATCCAAGAGTGATTTAATGTGTGATTTAAAGCCAAAGAATGCAAGGAAAGATTCTTTTCTTGCACACTAAGTAAAGTAGCTGGGCTCTATATAAGTAAGATTGCTGTAGCAAACTCATATTTTTTTTCGAAAGAAAAGTTTGTTGTTAGGCTGAATAGAAGATCCAACATTTGTAGGTTTTTCCCCGCATTGGGGTTTCCTAGGTATATTTGTGTTATTGTCTATTTGTGATTGGCTTATTGTTATTTTTGCTTCCACTGTTATTAGTTGTTAATTAACCCAACTGTGTTAATTGTTATAAATCACATTTCTCTTTGTGAATTTATTGTGCAATTAATCTAGGTTATAGAAATTAACACATTGAGATCAAGAGATGCCAAATATTTGATGCAAACAGAAAAAAACCATCAAAATTTTCCCTAGAATGGCCATATCGCTCCATCGCTCATTTAAAATGAAAATCCATTTGAAGTAAGTGATGAGCGATGAGAAGCTCAGAGCATTGCTTCATCACTGATTTGATTTGGAAAGCAGGCCTCCAATCCACGATGGGAGATGAGAGGCATCCACCATCATTGATCGCCAATTTAAATGTGAAGAACAGATCAAAACAACGATTGGCGATGAGTTTTCCTGTGACGTAAAAACCGCTTTTCAACCAATCACAAGCAAGAATTAATCTTGCTTTTCTTGAGAACATTTGAAATGTATTTTATAATTTCCCTAAATGCATTTTTTATATTTACATAATGTTTAAAATATTCAAACATATTTTAAACATACATATTTGTAACTTTAGAAAAAATGCAAATTTTAATTATGCCTGTGGCCCAAACAAAGAAATTTCACTGTGCACAAATGGTGACCCATGGAGCCGATATTTTTTGCGTGTGGCCATAATTTTGATTATTTAGAGAAAACCCATTTCCTTAAATCTTGACCAACCCTTAAAATTTAGGTACCTCATTTGTAAATTGGCCCCTGGGACGTGTTCGCCACAACAAAAGTACATTAAAATAATGTATCAAATGACCTCCGATCTTGATGAAAATGGAGTGCTAGAGGTTTTAGACCAAAAAAAGAAATGGGCTATCCTTAGATTTTCAAAATTTGAAACTTTTTGGAACACTCATTTTGGCCATGTTGCAGTAAAAAAAGGATTAGACAATCCTTCAGAACTTATCCTAGGAGCTTGAAACTAAATAGGCATGTAGAAACTTGGCCCAAGAATACAGTGCAAAAGACGGCTCAAAAAAAGAGATCCTAAGATGAAAGTTATTCAATGTCAAAGTTGCTCAGTTGGCCATTTCTGCAACTGCACCTATTTAGAACCAATCAGGGCTCTCAAAGTTACCACTTTGAAAAATATGAAAACAACTTCTGGGGGGATTTCCATTGGAAAGATAAGCTCATCTAGGTACACTAAGTATATATGCAAAAGGGATTTCCTTGAATCATCATTCATCAAAAGATATTAAGGGTCAAAGATGACCACTTTGAAGCATTTTCAAAATGCAGGTGTAAAAACAGAGCAAACTGCATTTGCTTTTGACCTGGTAAAAATAGAAAATCTAATCATGGGGCTTTGAAACCAGACCAGGGAGTACATTAATGTGGGGAGAATGGGGAGCAACAATCCATTTGGCATGAAAATCAACTGGCTCGAATTGTAACCCTCCAAAGTAGGTCACTTGGGAAAATTTTGCAGGTGCACTTCTGAGTGTGCAAAGGCAGATTTTTCAATATGGGCACTTCAAATTTGAAGGTTCCAACAAATCCCTTCACATGTTATAACTCATTGGTTTCCCAAACTCCTTTTCCTGTGAAGCATGATGGCCTGTGTAGTGTGCACATTAGGAGTCATACCCTAGCTCCCTTCATCCACTATAGTAGTCATCTTTTGTATCCATCACTCACACCCTCCATTCAAATTAGATCCTTTCATCCAACACGGTCATCTAGATATGAGTCTTATTGGTTGGGTCCCTACATCATAACAAAAACATAGGGGTCCGGTGCTTATCAGTTTTCTACTCTCGAAGATGAACCATTATTTGAGCCCATCAACAGTATGCACATTTTCTGGTATTATACATAGCTTCTAGATAATCTTGTCAAAAAGTCAAAAAAATGCAAAAAAAATTAAAAAATTCAAAAAATTACAAAAAAAACAAAAAATTGTCACTGATGAAAACCTGGTAAACAGGTATCTTGGTGACAAAAAAATTTTTAAAAAAAGAAAAAAAATAATAAAGAGAAATAATTTGTCCAATATTGAAAACCACTTCGGTGGAACTTTGGATAAGTACCATGGTGAAAACTTGGCAAACATGCGCCATGTGTAGCAAGTCTTTGCTCTATCATCTACCATCATTCTATTTGTTTTTTCATCTCCATCCACCCATTCTTCACTTGTCATAATAAAGCTTTGTCATCCTCCTCATGGCCTGAGAACCATTGACATTTAGCATTTTTTGCTTTTCATGACCATCCTTGACATCTGTCAATTCCATTGTGCACAATAACTTGGCCCTATACTTGACTGGGGGCAATTCCTCAACCTACGTCTTTATGGGATCCTACACATGTATCAGTTTTTAAAACATAAAAAATCCAAAAAAATCATAAAACATCAAAATCCAAAAAAATCATAAAACATCATGTAGTGTAGGAAAAAGTATCCTTTTTTCACACTTAATTTAGAAATAATTAATAATAAAATGAGCTTAATTATGCCTTAATTTAGTGTTGTAATATGTTTTATAAATTCACATTAAGTTTAGGGCCCTTTTAATTAAATGTACTTACTTGTGCCTTATTTTTGGTGTTGTATGGTGTACCTTTACACTTTCACATTGATCTAGGGCTTTATTAATTGATTGAGGTTAATTTTCCTTAATTGACCCCTTTAATTCAAATCTAAGCCTAATTAAATGTAAATTTTGAGGGATAAAACCCAACATTCATAAATGCCACAGCTAGGTAGGGTAGGAGTGAGAGAGACATATCTAGGTAGGGTAGGAGGGATAGAGGGAGAGAGGGAGAGAGAGGGGGTGGGGGAGAGAGACTTGAGAGAGAGGGGGGAGAGAGAGAGAGAGAGAGAAAGTTATCTAGGTATGGTACGAGAGAGGGAGACTTGAGAGATAAGGAGAGAGATGGAATGTGAGAGAGGGAGTGGGAGAGAGAGATAGAGGGAGGGAGGGAGTGTGTGTGTGTGTGTGTGTGTGTGTGTGTGTGTGAGAGAGAGAGAGAGAGAGAGAGAGCCTTATCTAGGTAGGGTGGGAGGGATAGAGAGAGAGATTTACCTAGGTAGGGTGAGAGAGGGAGAGACCTAAGAGAGAGGGGGGTGGGAGGGAGAGAATTGAGAGATAGGGAGAGAGGGGGAGTGTGAGAGAGAGGGAGTGGGAGAGAGAGGGAGTGAGAGAGTGAGTGGTAGAGAGAGGGAGTGAGAAAGGGAGTGAGAGAGGGAGTGGGAGAGAGATAGAGGGAGTGTGAGAGAGAGATAAAGAGTGTGGGAGTGGGAGAGAGATGGAGGGAGTAAGAGAGAATGAGACCTAGGAGAGGGAGAGGGGGTGGGAGGGAGAGACCAAAGAGAGAGATTAGAGTTTAATGTTTAAGGGTTGAGGTATTAAGGGTTAAAGGGTATAGGGTTGAGGGATTAGGGTTTAAGGAATAGTGTTCAGGGTTAAGCGTTCATGCATAAAGTTTAGAATTGATTGAGAGACCTAGATGGATAAGGAGGGATGGATGGCTAAGGAGAGAGATGAAACCTTTAGAAAATCAACATTTTAATAACACGAGCATATTTTGAACAAGTTGAGATATAGCCATTTTGTATAGCAAGACAAAACGTGCTTGCATTATAACATGAACATGTTTTGGCTTACTCTAAAAATGGTAAAAAAAGTTACCACACCTGTGATCTAGGCCCACATGTTATGTTATTCTCCTGGTTATGTGTGTGTTATGACAAAAAAGATCTTTTTGATGCTATTGAGAAGTGCACATGCAAAGTTTTCACATTCTACCACCTTTGCATGAACTTTCCACCATCTTTTTATAGTTTTCCAACTTAGGAAGGAGGAAATAATAGAGTTTTCACATCGAATTTGATATATATCGATTCAAGTCTTAATTTTTGTAGTGTTGCAATGTTAATTGTGATTGAATTATAGGAATTTAACATTATGCATTAGTTATTTGTATTGTTGTTAGTAATTCTATTTGAGTGATATACAATTGAACATTGAAAAGGAAGAAAGTTTGTGAAAAACTCAAATTACTGAGGAGTTTGATTCAAGAAGAAAAAAAGACTACATAATTGGGTAGTTCCTCCATTCGAATCTCTATTTTTTAGGTATGTCAAGTCTTTACACATTTTCTTTACTTCTATTATGTTTCTTTATCATCCCTTATCATACATGCTTAATACAATGCTTTGATTTTGTTATTATGTATATTCCATGTTCATCAAATTGTTTGTTTCTCATTATACCCTTAGCCTCTCTTGGCACATTTTAAACTACATGATTCTTTACACTTGCCAATTACTTTTTAAACCACATCTCTTTGAGGCATTTTGTTAAACAATCGACCTACCTTGTGTATGCTTCCATACTTTGTATACCCATTTATGAGAGTAGTTATAACTATGTAAAATAATACACCATTTCTCATTCCTTTTTTATGGATGTGCATACCCCTTTCCAAAGCTTCCATTTTGGTATAGGCATGGGGGATGTTGGAAAATGCTTTGGAATTTTTTTTTATGCCTAGAAATTGCATTTTCTTGAAATTTTCTAAAGCCTTTTCAACAAATTCATTTTGTGCATATCTTACAATCATTTTAGTCCATGAGGACATATCTCATTGAGGCATTTTTTCAAACAGTTCATGTTCCTTCTTTATACATGTCTACCAAAGCATTTTATCAAACATGTTAGACAAGGAAATGAGTTGTTTGACAAAAATGCCTCAAAGAAATGTGGTCTCATGGTGATGGAATGGCATTCCACCACCATGAGACCACATTTATTTGAGGCATTTTTTCAAACATCTCACTACCTTGTCTATGCTACCACATTTTCCATACATGTCTACCAAAGCATTTATCAAACATGTTAGACAAGGAAATGAGTTGTTTGAAAAAATGCCTCAAAGAAATGTGGTCTCATGTTGATGGGCATCACCATGAGACCACATTTCTTTGAGGCATTTTTTCAAACAACTCATCCCCTTGTCTATGCTAATTTTTTTTCCATTTTGTGAATATCCTACAATAATTGTAGTCCACAAGGACATATCTCATTGATGCATTTTGTCAAATAGATCATGTGGCTTGTCTATGCATCCAAATTTCACATGAGTTTACTAAGGAAATTGCAACCATAACATTCATGAAAATCCCCCCTTTTATGTTTTGATAGATGCCATACCCCATTCCAAGGTCCCCATTACAAGGTAGTAAGCTCACTACCTTGTCAATGCTACCGCATATACAAGGTTGTGAGCTTACTACCTTGTCTATGCTACCACATTTTGCATACATGTCTACCAAAACATTTTGTTAAACAATTCACATGCCTTATCCATGCTTCCACATTTCTCATACATTGCTGCCAAGGGAGTTGCAATTATAAAATTTGACAAAAATCCCCTTTTCTTTCAATGTATTGATTGATGCCCATACCTTGTTCCAAAGTTAGGGTGTTGACAAAAGTTGCAGAATTTGGATTTATAATCAATCCAATTGTATTTTCTTGAAATTTTGTAATGTCTTTTAAAAAAAATCCATTTTGTGCCTATCTTGCAATCATGACATTTCATGAGACTACATTTCTTTAAGGAATTCCATCAAAAAATTCATGTGAGCTTTCTCTATGCTACCACATTTTGCAAGTTAGATATACTTAAAGAAAAAATAGCTTTCCATTTTCCTTGTGTTCTTATTGCACTTGTTTATTCATCTTGGTTGAGGCATTTTTTCAAATATTTAATGTGCCTTGTCTATGCATCCACATTTCACGTGTCTACTAAGGCAATTTCAACCATAACACTCATGAAAATTCCCCCCTTTTATGTTTTGATAGATGTCATACCTCATTCCAAGGTCCCCATTACAAGGTAGTGAGCTCACTACCTTGTCTATGCTACTGCATTGACAATCTCACCACATTGTCAATGCGGTAGCAATGACAAGGTAGTGAGCCGTTTGAAAAAATGCCTCATGGAAATGGGGTCTCATGGTGATGTAATGACAAGGTAGTGAGTTGTTTGAAAAAAATTTCTCATAGAAATGGGGTCTCATGGTGATGTAATGACAAGGTAGTGAGTTGTTTGAAAAAATGCCTCATGGAAATGGGGTCTCACGGTGATATACACATCACCGTGAGACCCCATTTCTATGAGGAATTTTTTAAAACAGCTCACTACCTTGTCATTGCTACTGCATTGACAATGTAGTGGGTGGTAGTACATCACTAGGATACCCCATTTCTTTGAGGCATTTTTTCAAACATCTCACTACCTTGATAAGTAGGAGGTATTTGTCAATGCGGATGCATTGACAAGGTTGTGAGCATTGTAAGAAAAAATGCCTCTAAGAAATGGGATCTCATGGTGATGTACATCACCATGAGACCCCATTTCTTAGAGGCATTTTTTCAAACAACTCACTACCTTCTATTCAATATTTAAAACAATATTCCTTCAACACCACTTATAGATATGTGACTTTGCTATTAATTCATTGGTTGTGAGTTCATTGTTTGACTCAATAGAAGCTGGTTCACTTGATTAAGTAGTCAATTTTTAATAATTTATTTTTTATTCATTACCTCATTCTATCATTCATCCTATTGATTTTGGAATACCTTCATGAGAATAATTTTTTTTACTCAATGATTAACCACTAGCAATACATCCTTTAAAAATTCAGTTTGATTGATCTCTTAAAAAATGTATGTTTGTTCCCTTTCCTCTTACATTTTATACCATTTTAATTAATGTCCTAAATTTAGTAATGTGTAGATGCATTATTTTACATTAAAAATATAAACTCTAACATTGACTATATTGTTCTCATATTGTCATTTTATTAGTTTTCCTACAAGGTAGCAATGACAAGGTAGTGAGCTGTTTGAAAAAATTCCTCAAAGAAATGGGGTCTCATGGTGATGTACATCACCATGAGACCCCATTTCTTTGAGGAATTTTTTCAAACAGCTCACTACCTTATGGTAGCATTGGAAAGGTAGTGATCTCAATACCTTGTCAATGTGGATGATTGACAGGTAGTGAGCATTGTAAAAAAGTGCCTCTAAGAAAGGGTCTCATGGTGATGTACATCACCATGAGCTTAAGGCACCTTTCCAATCTCACTACCTTGTCAATGCATCCACATTGACCATGAGGACATCTCTCATTGAGGCATTTTGTCAAATAGTTCATGTGCCTTGTCTATGCATCCACATTTTGCATGTGTCTACTAAGGAAATTGCAACCATAAAACTCATGAAAATTCCCCCTTTTATGTTTTGATAGATGTCATACCCCATTCCAAGGTCCCCTTGTTGCTATGGCTAAAATCCTAAAACATGTGCTTTCAACCAAACTATGGATGCATGGAAAAAATCTATCAAAGCATAATAGTAAGCAAAAGCATAGACAAGGTATTGAGTTGTTTGAAAAATGCCTCAAAGAAATGTGGTCTCATGGTGATTTCTTTGAGGCATTTTTTCAAATAGCTCATTGCCTTGTCTATACTGCCACATTTTCCATATGTTTTCCATTTTGGGAATATCCTGCAATCATTCCAATCTTTATGGGAAAATTGACAAATGAAAAAATGAAGTCAGATTCTTGAACTTAAGACTTTCATGGAGAAAATACAACTAGAAATAGATGATAAGGAAGAAGTAATATGAAATGTAATTGAAACAAAGGAGAATCGGGGTGGTGGACACCTGAAAGTATTATCTATAAAGGTAGAGAAGTTCTATAAGGAACTTATTAAAAGAAACATTTGCATTTTTTAATCAGAAAGAAACTTCCAAAGATGATAACAATAGTTGCAGATGCAAAGGCAATAGTTGGAAGTGTTTAAATTGACGCAAAATAATTGAAGACTAAAATTAACCACTTAGAAAAGGAATTAAAAGACAAGAAGAATATTTTATCTTCAATGAAAAGGAGGTTAGTTTTCTCTAAAAACACTTGAAAAAGAAGCAAACAAAATTGAATGAGATACACAATGTATTTAATGAAGATATTCTTCCTACTCTCGAGAAGTTGAGGAAGGTGCATGTGTAGATTCTTCTTTGTTTTTCATACGACCAAACCAACTATTCCAACATGTCTATATGGGTGGGTTTATGCTAGGAAAGGTCCTCTTTCACACCCAAACACGTTGAAATAGTCCAATCCACATTCTGCTTGCGAAGTCTCTTAAGAGACCAAAGTAAAAAAAGGGCGGAAAACTTTGAGGAGTGATTACTTAGAAACTGTGGCACTTGGAAACATTCCATTTGAGGCTAGATCACATAGGGCCTCTCTACAATAACCTCTCTCGGTTTTGGACAGCTCCAAGTCATTTTCCTGTGGTGAATAGATTTTAGTTGATGGAAAATGGCTCAGTTGCATGTAGTGTTAATTTGGAAAGTGGTATAACTTTCGTTATGTTCGTAATACGACAAAAACGACTATTCCAACACATCCATATGGGTGGGTTTATGCTAGGAAATGTCCTCTTTTGCACCCAAACATGCTGAAATGGTCTGAGCCACATTCCACTGACGAAGTCTCTTAAGAGACCAAAATGCAAAAGGGAAGCAAACTTCGACGAGTGATTACTCAAAAATCACCACACTTGGAAATTTTTTGTTTGAGGCTACAAGATCATGTAGGTCCCCTCTACAATAACCTCTCTCAATTTTTTATAGCTCCAAGTCGTTTTCCTGGGGTGAACAAATTTCAGTTGATGGAAAATGGGTCAATTGCATGCAATGTAAAGTTGGAAAGTGGTGTAATTTTTATTCTATTCGTCATACGATCGAACCGACTATTCCAACATGTCCAAATGGGTGGGTTTATTCTAGGAAAGGTCCTCTTTCACACCCAAACACGCCAAAATAGTCTGAGCCACATTCTACCGATAAAGTCTCTTAAGATACCAATGTGCAAAAGGGTGGAAAACTTCGACAAGTGATTACTCAGAAGTCGTGGCTATTGGAACCATTTCTTATAAGGTTATGTGATCACATAGGGCCCCTTTACAATAACTAACCTTGGTTTTTGATAGTCCAAGTCATTTTCCTATGGTGAACATATTTTAATTGATGGAAAATGGGTCAGTCGCATGTAGTGTATAGTTAGAAAGTGGTGTAACTTTCATTTTTTTCTTCATATGACCAAATTGACTATTCCAACACATCTGTATGAGTGGGTTTATGCTAATAAAGGTCCTCTTTTGCACCCAAACACGTCGAAACAGTTTAATCCACATTCTACTGGTGAAGTCTCTTATGAGACCAAAGTGCAAAAGGGCATAAAACTTTGATGAGCAATTACTCAGAAACTGTGGCACTTGGAAACATTCTGTCTGAGGCTATGGGATCATGTAGGGACCATCTACAATAATCTCTCTTGGTTTTTGATAGATCCAAGTCATTTTCCTGTGGTGAACAAATTTTAGTTGATGGAAAATAGGTTAGTTGCATGTAGCAACAAGTTGGAAAGTGGTGTAACTTTTGTTCTATTTGTCATACGACTGAACCAACTATTTCAAAACATTTCTTAGAGTCATTTTTTCAAACAACTCACTACCTTCTACTCAATATTTAAAAAAATATTCCTTGTATTCACCATGAGACCCCATTTCTTAGAGGCATTTTTTCAAACAACTCACTACCTTCTATTCAATATTTAAAACAATATTCCTTCTAACACCACTTATAGATAGGAGACTTTTCTATTAATTCATTGGTTGTGAGTTCATTATTTGACTCAATAGAAGTTGGTCCACTTGATTAAGTAGTCAATTTTTAATAATTGATTTTTTATTCATCACCTTATTCTATCATTCATCCTATTGATTTTGGCATACCTTCATGAGAATGAATATTTTTACTCAATGATTAACCACTAGCAATTAATCCTTTAAAAAATCAGTTTGATTGATCTCTTAAAAAATGTATGTTTGTGCCCTTTCCTCTTACATTTTATACCATTTTAATTAACGTCCTAAATTTAGTAATGTGTAGATGCATTGTTTTACATTAAAATTATAAACTCTAACATTGACTATATTATTCTCATATTGTCCTTTTATTAGTTTTCCTACAAGGTAGTGAGTTGTTTGAAAAAATGACTCAAAGAAATGGGGTCTCATGGTGATGTTGGGGTCTCATGGTGATGTACATCACCATGAGACCCCAACATCACCATGAGACCCCATTTCTTTGATTCATTTTTTCAAACATCTCACTACCTTGTCAATATGGTAGCATTGGCAAGGTAGTGATCTCAATACCTTATCAATGTGGATGCATTGACAAGGTAGAGAGAATTGTAAGAAAAAGTGCCTCTAAGAAATGGGGTCTCATGGTGATGTACATCACCATGAGACCCCATTTATTAGAGGCACTTTTTCTTACAATGCTCACTACCTTATCAATGCATCCACATTGACCATGAGGACATGTCTCATTGAGGAATTTTGTCAAATAGTTCATATGCCTTGTTTATGCATCCACATTTTGCATGTGTCTACTAAGGCATTTGCAACCATAAAACTCATGAAAATCCACCCTTTTATGTTTTGATAGATGTCATACCCCATTCCAAGGTCCCCTTGCTGCTATGGCTAAAAGCCTAAAACATGTGCTTTCAACCAAACTATGGATGCATGGAAAAAATCTATCAAAGCATAATAGTAAGCAAAAGCATAGACAAAGTATTGAGTTGTTTGAAAAATGCCTCAAAGAAATGTGGTCTCATGGTGATGTCCATCACCATGAAACCACATTTCTTTGAGGCATTTTTTCAAATAGCTCATTGCCTTGTCTATACTACCACATTTTCCATATGTTTTCCATTTTGGGCATATCCTGTAGGGTAAAAGTACAAACCTGTGTCACACTTTATAAAGGAATTGACCAACATGAGAAAAAGTTCTCAACTTCAACCACATAAAAGTGATATTTATGTTTTGAATTTCAAAATGATGTAAACTAATAAAATGTAGAAATTTTGTTGAAGTTTATTCCTATAATTTTTCAATTTTTAATTTTTTTTTTTTTAGATATATATTTTTATCAATTTAAAAGAAGATTTTGTTATGCTGAAAATTTCAAGAAAAAGTGATGTCCAGTTGACATCAAGAAACATACATAATTTTTTTTCATTTTCTCCTATTTTTTTTCCTAGATAGCTGGCTTCAATATCTAGGGCATGGAAAAAAAAAAGAAATTTTGATGTATATTTTTCTCGTAATAACATTTTAAAGTCAAAATTATCCAAATTTGCTAGTTTTCAGTTGACGTCAACTATTGTTTTTTTTTTTTTTTCATTTTCATAAAACAAAATATACCCTTTTGAAGAGGATTCTCTCCTTTAGGGCATCATATATTTTGTAATTTGTTTTATGATGATTTACTATTTTTTATTTAATTTCAACTGAGCCTCTTTTTGACTTTGAACAACCTACTTGCAATATTTTCAAAAATTTATATACTAAAATTAATCTATATATATATATTTGGATTCAACACTGTGAGCTCTACAAAAGGGTATTTTTATTTTTATTTTAAGAAAAATTGATTGAAGAAATATTCAGTAGAAGTTGAAAATTTTTAGAAATTTGATAAAATGGTGAGTTTTCTGCCATGTCACCTGCCATGTGGATATATTTGGCCGAACTAGATTCGACCGAATCCCAATCGACCGAATAGTATTCGGCCGAATATTGTTCGACCGGATGGTATTCGGGCAAAACTATGATTTATTCGAATTTGATTTTTTGATTGTTTCCATTTTCATCAAATTTCTTTCCTTTTTCATCGATTGTGTACATAAACATAAAATGGCCAATCTTATGATTTTTTGAATATGTTTTTTAGATTTTTCCCATTTTTCGTCCATTTTTTATTGAAATAACTATTTAATGTTGGAATTATGCCTCAAACAATACAGGCTGAAACCTCCATTAGAGCCAAGTCGGTATGACATCTATTATGTCTAGCCGACTAGCAGTTTGAAACATCATGGTTTGAACAGGTCGCTGTGACCTTGTTTCTGTCTTGCCGAATGCTTTCACTGTGAGCTATTGTTGTGACAAGGAGTGTTCGATATGACCTCTTAGCACTCGGGAGACCTCTGGCCGACAGGCCATTCAATTGTAAATCGGGGAGACTCATAAGGACCACAGACTTCGGGATAGCTTATAGTGGCTCGGTGAGAAGTCCCAACGAAGTGTTAGAGTCTCGCTGACAGTATGTTACTTGTTGTGGTCTTCGGCATAGCTTATGGTCTATCGGTAAGAAGTCTTACCGATGTGCAAAGGTCTCACCGACGAAGGTTCAAATGTTGTTCATCGGTGTAACACAAAGGGTTTCAGAGAAACGTCTTAGTGACTGAAGGATGTCTTTCCAATAACCGATGGCTATTGGGGTAACCCTAATGATCTCGGGAAGAAGTCCCAACGAAGAATGTAAGTCTCGTCGATGATAAGGGATCTTCGGTATAACTCTTGGTGATGGATGAACACTTCGGGGTAAGTCCTATAGCTCGGTGTGATGTCTTAGTGAAAGTAACATGTCTCGTCGATAGTGCTTTATGTTGAAGCTTTCGGGGTAAGTCTTGGAGTTCGGTATGTTCTCTCGACGAAAGATGTAAGTCTTGCCGACTATTCAATGGAGCCTGATATGACTTGTGACTTTGGTATAAACTTTGGTGACTTGCTATGATCTCTTGGCGAAAGCAATAGATCTGGGCAACTGCTTAGTGATTCAGTGTGACACTTGAAGCTCGATGGAACGTCTTGGCGATATCGGTTACTCTTGGTGACATCGATATGAAGGTTATGTGGCATCGGTGAGACACTGTTAGTGTCTCACCAAGATACCAACACAGTGCGAATTCTGTTGACAGTTTGACTGTCCTATGTGGAGTCTCGTGGACCAATAGGAGGAGCCAAATTGGAACCGTTGGGAGATAGTTTGTTGTGATGGTTTTGTGAGGAAGCTCGACGGACATGGAACAACAGGGATATACTCTGTGATTGCAGATTGTGATTGGTTGGTTGGTTCGAAGGTTGATTCGACAGATTGTTGTATGATCAGTAAATGTATTCTAATCTGTAAAGGCTGTAACTTGAAAGTTTTTGTTCGAAGATTGTTCATGGTGAATGCTGCTGTAAACAAACATCAGAAAGATAAGTCTGAAACTTGTATGTAATCTTTATTGCGGCAATACAAAGTGACTTCTCTTGGTGTGGTGGGTTTTTCTCCTATAAGGCTTTTCCCACGTATATCTGGTGTTCATGTGTGATTGTCAAATACTCTGTTTCTGTTATCTGCTTCCTAGTGCATCTTAATTGGACTGTAATTGTAAATTTTAAAGTGTATTTGCATTCTTCCCTGAGGTATTTACGTTAGGAGAATTTTTTTCCGCATATGATTTTCCTTACATTTAAGTCAGCTTTTACTAGTCTTTTTTTCGGGCTTTTTCCATTTTTTATCCAATTTTTGATGAACTATTTAATGCTGAACAACAAGATACTTTTCTAATTATTTGCATTTGTCATAGGGTTGAATAGGAAAATCAAGCATCTAATACACAAGATTTGGTAATTTTTTATTTTTTATTTTTTCGTTTTGATGTTTATAAGTTTGTTGCTAGATTATTTTATGTTCATGCTTATATTTTCATTGTGATTTACTATGAATTTTTGTAGCTAATGCTTGGACTAACAAGTGGTGTAGTTGTCAGTTGTCGAAGACTAATATTGAAAAACTACTAATCTGTGGTTTTGCAGGATGTTTGGCCAAAGACTTTTTATTTTTGAAACTGATTGTCTTTTAGCTTATAACACATTTCAATTGGTGCATTAAAACAAACAATTTATTCTTCCATATAGATTTAACTAGGGGATGAATGAACACTGTTATGCTTGAAAAGGTAGGGAGTATGCTCTCACCCTGTGCAAACTTGGTGATCAAAAACTAGACCCATCGTTTGTGTTTAATCCTTTAGAGGGACTTCCTTGGTGGGAAAAATTACTCACCCCAAGGGAATGACCCAACCAGTAATAGGCTAAATCTAAGCTACTTCCAGCTGGTATATAAAATGGGTGCTTGAGGAAAGTTCAAGTACCACAAGTGCAGATGTGTTATGCCGACAAGTGAATCCCCATAAACCCTGTAGAGTGTAACCTCTACAGGCTGAGAATCCTCCTTATCAAAGCTAATCTTGCCACATGTATAACCACTCGAATGGATGCCCTTACTAGACACCTCTTTTTTATAGTTGCCAAAATCCTTTTCTATTTGTTGGTGCAGCAACGGTCGTTGCCAAGGCATCCACATTCTCGAAGTTCTTAGTATAGGTGAAGAGTCTGTCATGGGAGATTCATGAGGGCTCAAAGCTTGGTTGACCTGAGAAGTGAGTGTCATGGAGGGGAGCCAGTGTGGCCAAGCTTCTAAGTCACCTGCTAAGAAAAAGTGCGGTTGGGGAAACCCACGTGGAATCCAGTGAATACATTTCTTGCCAACCTTAGGATTTGTGCTTGTATTTCTTAAAATCAAACATTTTTTCTGCTATGTATTGCATGTGTGTTCAAAAATAGACCTGAAACAAACATCACACCTAGTAATTTGCAACACCTTAAACCTTGCAAAACCCCAAAACGTCAAACAACAAAAACATCCAAAATGAACCTATCACTTAGATTTCTTGGGGCTATCAATCCTTCAGTTCTGATCTTTCAATCCTTGCATTACACCTAGTCCTTGCATATCCTCCACCCTTGCATATCCACTATTGCTCAAACAAACCTTTAGCTTGCACTTAGACTACTCTTCCTAGGTCTTGAAATCAAACCATTGGCTATTTATCACCCACATCACTTGAGGTTCATCATCCTTAAGTTAGGGAATATACCATTATCCTTGAGTAGGGAAATCCTTTTGGAGTGCATCATCTCCTACATACCCTCTCTTGATCATTGGTCCTTGTATGTATCCATCATAACACAAGTAAATCCTTTACATCATAACTAACTTTGGACCTAGAGTTTCCTTTGAGCTCTTGCATTCTTATCTTGTCATATCATACCATACCATTTTCATATCCCATCTTAGAATCATATCCTTTTATTGGTTCCTAGTCTTAGGTCTCATACATAATCTTACCTTAGACTGAAGATCAGAACAATCACATATGACCCCTATAACAAGAGAAAAAATGTTTGAAGAAGAAGGGAACCCTTGGGGAAAAAAATTTGATGGGGAGGATCACATTAGTGTTGCAACTAGTGAAACATGTGAAATTGAGGATGAAGAAATAACCCAATCCACTATAAACGAAGCTCTTAATGATAATAGATTAAGTAAACATGTTACAGAGGTGGTAAAATGTAACCCACAACAATACTTCTAGTTAAAGAACATACAAAAGCTACCATGGATCAAATTTATAGCCCAAATGATTAAGAAGAGCTGAGAACAACGAATGATAAGGCCATAATATCCTATCAACTAGGATCATCCACTTTTATCAAATCAGGCTTTCTCATAGAGGAGAAGATTCTAGACAACAACTTCCACATACATAATGATGGGTTTACATGTTGTTTTCACTGTAAAAAATAGTCATACCTCCATGATATTAGGGGACACTTTATCCAATACAAACATCAAAAAGTTTGAATGCATGTTATTTTTGTGTATGCAGGAGAATTCAAACCTAAGCAATTTGTAATGGGGAATAAAAAGACAAGAACAAGGTTGTATGATCGAAAAAGAGAGTAGAAATGTGGATGAAACTAAATCTTCTGAAGAAGAACCCATGGAAATTGATGACGACCAAGGAGTGCAGGTACCAGGACAAACTGAAGGTGGTCATAGAAATATTTTCCTTGGTATGGAAAATCTTATAGAGATGGATGAGGAATCCATTTTTAATAGTATTTCATTTGAAGGTATGTTACCTGAAACCACAATAAAATTACACGGCAAAAGAATATGGGATGAATATTTTGAAGAAAAGTCTATAGTTGGAAGAGCATAGTTATTTGCAAAATTATTTAGGAGGAAAAAAATGACCCCTGTTTTGGAGTTGTTAGGGGATGATAATAAAATAAAGTCATCAGGATCAGTAAAGAAAACAATAGTTGAAAACCTGCAAGAAGCATTGAATTCTATTGAAAGCAAGAGTCGAGCTGTTGATTTAAGCGTTGCACGTAGAGCATTGATGATGGTAATTTCTAGTAAGAAATTATCACATAGAAGACAAGTTAAAGCAGTTTCTGAATTACTCAATGTTTCTAAGAGAACTATTCAAATATATATCAAAAAGAGAAATAGATTGGATGAAAATGTTGAGAATAATTGGGTAAATATTTGGAGGGTTCCCCAAAAAGATAAAATCTTAGAAGATGTAATGGAACAGGTGATTGAATATTGGACCAGCCACTCTCGTGTTTCTTCCAATAGAAGGGGCCCACTATAAAAATAAAAGGTGTAGATGGTAAAAAAAATTCACATCTGAGACATTTTATAGATACAACTCAAAGTGAGTTTTTTGAAGCATTCAAGCAAGAGTTTTCAGATGTGAAGATTTTTCAAAGGATGTTTGAGAGACTATGACCATGTTTTGTATGTATAAATAAGATACGTGAGACTTGTTGTCAAAATCATGTTGAATTTGAGATACACCTTCAAACATACAGAAAAGCTATGGAAATAATCAATCCAAAAATAGTCATCCCTGGAAGTACAACACAATTTGTGAAGTCTTTTCTATTCTTAAAAATAGAAGATACAAATGAATTTAAAGTGCAGTGTATAAAAAATATATGTAATGAATGTGGAAATTTGAAGAATCTTTTACAGGTTGACAATATTGAGCATTCAATGCAAGTTATGTGGAAGAGATTTGAATATGATAAATACTCAACAAAGTCAGGAGTTGAGACCAGAAAAATTGTTCTCAAAGAGAGTGAGTTGTCTTACAATGAGTTTATGAACAAATTTTGCAATATCATATATACACATATTCAACATTATTATGGTGCTAGATGACAAGCTAAGCAATTTCGTGACTCAAAGAATTGCTTTCCAGTGGGTTGTATTCTCTCTATTGTTGACTTCTTTGAGAACTATACATTTAGTCCTCAAAGTGAGATCCAAAGCCAATATTATCATTTAGAGCAAGTTGCAATATTTGTACAAGTTTTTTATAGGCATGCCAAAGAACATGTGGATGGTCTACAAAGTAGCAAAGATGAACGAATTATCATCAAAGAGGTTCACTTTTATATCAGTGATGATACAGGTCATGATAGAAGCTATGTAGCCCATTGTTTTGCAATGTTTTTTGAAGGCCTGAGATGACGCCAAATAGATGCTTCACAACACTAGATAGAGAGGATCCAGATTATTATTATTTGGGATCTTACATCTTTTCTATCATAATTTGTTGTATTTTAATCCTGCTATATGTTTTTTAAATTTTAGGCATTTTGCGGTTAGCTTAGGATGGTAAGATTTAACAAATTTTAAGTACATACATAGTTTAAATTTAATTAATTATATTAAATTTCAACACATTATGCATATTCCAAAACTTTATTGAAAATTTCTTTTAAATTACAATCCAAAGGATTGTGTGCATTACATTCAAGAAGGATAATCTTTGTTGTTGAGGGTTTTGATTTGTGAATGTATTATTATATTTTGATTTATATAAACATGCTTAGATAGTTTTCATATTAAATTTCATCCTTCACCTAAGGAGATTGTATGTCTTTCCATTTGGATTATGCTAAGTTTGAATCAAGATCTATATTTTTACTTGTGAAATTTATATTTGTAAGTTTTTAGATTTGGAAAATTATATTTTATGCTAGATCTATGGAATTTTTTTGCTAAATCATTACCATTTGAAACTTGAGTAATCTCCTAATTTGAGTTCTCAAAAGGGTATACTCCATTTTAGTTTTTTATTTATTTTTAACATTGAAAATTTTCCAAAATTCATTAATGATGTTTTTGGGAAGTTTGTATGTTTTTTTTTTAAATATCAAAATTAAGTTGTAGACCATATTAAACCTTTTTGTTTTATAGGATGAAAATTCTCCTTATGGAAATGCATTTATCAATCAAATACAAAAGAATATTAAATAACAGCTTATTAAAATAATTTGGAAGGGTAATAATTGGCCCTTTTCATCGCTCTCTATGATGGTATACATTGAATACAATAAATGATCAATCAAATACTTTATTGAAATAATATTCTAAGGGTATTAATTGGAGTTATGTGAATAGATAAGTGAAACTAGTTATAGTAGAATTTTTTTTGCCTAACACAATGTATTTTAGGATATGACTTACAACTTTATAACTATAATTTCATTTAAATGTTTAAATGCACCACTTAAATATATTCATAAAATCATACATTTAAATGAAATTATATCTAATTGTAAGTCGTATCCTAACATACATTGTAGGCACCAAAATTTCTACTATAAGTTCTAGTTTCAATTTAATAACTCCAAATACTAGATACCTTAAAGTAATTGAAGTTATGTGAATAGATATATGAATAATTAGTTATAATACAAAAATTGTTGCCTAACACAATATATTTTAAGATGACTTACAACTCTATAATTTCATAATGCATAAAATTATACAATTGTAAGTCATATCCATAATTTCTACTAGTCCCACATCCTAAAATACATTGAATAGACACCAAAATTTCTACTATAACTAGCTTAGAAAAGGAAAGAAAAAAGGCTTAGAAATTATATTAGGTTTGGTGTATGTATGGAGTGATACATAATTTGTATAGTTCATATTTTTAGTTTTGTGTGGTACTACTAGAAAGATCTGTGTTATTATAGTTTAGCAAGTTTTTATTTATTCTCTCTTCTTGTCAAATAATGACTCAAAAATATTATGAATGGCTATAGCCATTTTCATGTAGTAGCATGATAATAGATAGCTATTTATGTTTTTTCTTTATTTATCATTAAATTATGAAGTGGACATAAAAATATAGAGTTGCAAAGGAAAAATTTGTGTGTAATTTTGTAAAGTTTATGGATGGTTCATTGGTGATGTAAAACTATTTTCAAAGCATTTCAAAACTATAATTTGGCTCTCTATTTATTTATGATTAAATGCTTTTTGTCAAGATTGTGATATTATGTTGATAAAATTTATTTGCAATCAATATGTGATGTTCAAAATTCTTTAAGTTTGCAATTGAGAGCATGCAATTTTTTTGTGTTTTTCGCTGGGTAAGACTACAGATTTTACACAATTTTGTAGGCCAAATTGGTTTTACTGATATCTGTTCTAGAAAAAGAATTGTTGGTATTTAAGAATATCTGGACAAAGCCTTCAGATTGCTAAGATACATGGTATCCCAGGTTAATCTTCAAAAACAACTGGCTTTATGTTTATACAAAGGATTTACAAACAACAGATGTCATAAATGCACTGGGTAATTCTAGATTTGGTACGATTCTACAGACACAAATAGATCTGATCTTGCAACTTGTGCACTTCTGCTCTCTAATTCGTTGGATTTACTGGTATATGTTCTTTGTATTTAAGAATACATGTACAAAGCCTTCAAATTGCTAGGGTGCATGGTCTAACAAGTTAACCTTCAAAAATGACGCTTTATGTTTTTGAAAAAGATTTATAGACATCAAGCAATCATTCAGATGTCATAGATGATGATGTTGAAACAACTGATGTTCTTTTTAGTACAACAATCATGCTTCTTGAATTCAAATTATCTAGGATAAAAGAGGATGTTTTTGGACATGGTGAAATGAGTGTAATTGAATGCTTTTAAATACAGATGCATAACAGTAAATATACAAATATGTGTTTTGTCAGTTCATGAAATGGATTAGAGTTAGCCAAAATTGTATTTGATTTCTGAAAATTTAGAGATCAAATCCACAAAGGAGGCATAACACTCTTGGGGTGATCACCCACTCTTGGATTAGGTCCCACTCTTGGGGTGATCACCCAGGATAACAAACCAGTGAAGTCTGTGTTGGGGATAAATGTTTGGATATAAGAGGTGTAATAAATATAGAATGTGTAGGAAAAACTTTAAATATGAATAAGATGCATTTGAAATGTGAGAATATGTATACATGATGATAGGTGAAGGTTGGGAAATGAATACAACTTCGTATACGATTTAAGTTATTTGTAGATATGAAATTAATAATTAATATTGTTAAATCCAAAAAAAACACACTTATTTCCAAAAAACACACTTAGTATGTCAATTGTGTTTTGATTTTTATGTACATAATCTTGACACGAGACTCCTTTCTCCCACTGTAGAATGCTAGCATGCCTGCTAGCATAATTATGCATTTATGTGTGTGTATCATGTACATACACACATATACATGTACAATCTATCTGTGTTTGTATATATATATGTATAAAGGAAACATATAAATAAACATAAATTAAACTAAATTAATAAATAAAAACTATGAATATGAATAATTTGAAATTACTATTAGTTTTAAAAGAGTAAAGAAATGAATAGATGTACTTAATTTTAATAACAAAAATGAAACTGATGTAACACTAGAATCTGATGTTCTTTAAGGCCAAAAGTGAATCCTCTTTATTTGTGTTTTATCTTAGATTATGCACAAGTTCTTTGCTTTTGGCTAGGTAAGACTAAAGATTTGACATAATTTTGCAGGCATAAATATGATCTTGTAACTTGTGCATTTATGCTCTCTAATTGGTTAGATTTATTGATAACTTCTCTAGTAAAATAATTGTCGGTATTTAAGAATACCTGTAGAGATCCTTAAAATGAAAAGAATATTAAGGGTTATCATTTGTGTATTCACAATTTCAAATGCATATTATAACACATATTCAGATAAAAATATTAAGGGTTATAACTATGCTGCTAATTTGGAATCTTTATGTCTGAATATGTGTGTGTCAAATGTATTTTGTGTGTTAAGATATACACATATTACAGACTCAGATTTAACAGACACATATTCAGATATACACATTTGTGTACGTATACAAATAGACACACTTCACACAAATAGATTTAACAGATACACATATTCAGATATACAAATAGACGGACAAATTCATTCACAAATGGATGCAAATGGGTAAAATATACATCTGAACACCCAAAACCAGGCATCTATGTAGGGGTTTCATATTTTCTTTTTTGGGTTTATAAATAAACCCCTAAAATAAAAAATGCAAACCCCTAACTTGCAGTTATGCATACATACTTTGCTTTACAGATTGCATGAAATGAAAACTTGCCACCAAATACCCCCAATATTGGGAAAAAAATAGATATTCTATACCAAATTGATTTAAATAAATTACTTCAAATG
Organism: Sequoia sempervirens; assembly: GCA_007258455.2. Classification (NCBI taxonomy): domain Eukaryota; kingdom Viridiplantae; phylum Streptophyta; class Pinopsida; order Cupressales; family Cupressaceae; genus Sequoia; species Sequoia sempervirens. Next base: position 503,332,658 of record VDFB02270651.1, read on the forward strand.
CGAAAAAATAGACTTCAAAAACTTTTACAAATAGCAAGAGAACAACCACAAACCCTAACTCTCACTTGGAAAACCTCAAAACATTGAGAACAATCACTAAAAAATTACTTAAAACCTTCAAAAACCATTGCGATTTTCAACAACCATTGTTGTAACAAGCACAAGAATGCAAAAGAAACCTGGGTTTGCTCTCATTTTGTAGACCCACTATTCGATCGACTCGTCTTCGATCGCGCAGTCTTCAGCCAAACAAGCAAACTGCCCGCGGTTGATTTTTTTTTGCTTTTATATTGACACAGTTCACCAAAATTTATTTGACCAAGTAAGTTTCAGCTGAAACCTACTCGGCCAAAACACTGAAGCCACGTAGGCACCATGTCGTCGCCACGTGGGTTTGACCGAAACCTACTTAGCCGAATGAATTCCGACCAAGATTAGTACGATAGAATCCGTGCAATTGGCCAAAAGGGTGACACAGGTTTGTACTTTTACCCTACAATAATTCCAATCTTTATGGGAAGATTGACAAATGAACTTGTAAATGATGTCAAATTCTTGAACTTAAGACTTTCACGGAGAAAATACAACTGGAAATAGATGATAAGGAAGAAGTAATATCAAAATGTAATTGAAACAAAGGAGAATTGGTGCGGTGGACACCTGAAAGTCTTATCTATAAAGGTAGAGAAGTTCTATAAATAACTTGTTAAAAGAAAAATTTACATTTTTTAATCAGAAAGACACTTCCAAAGATGATAGCAATAGTTGCAGATGCAAAGGAAATAGTTGGAAGTGTTGAAATTGAAGCAAAACAACTGAAGACTAAAATTAACCACTTAAAAAAGGAATTAAAAGACAAGAATAATATTTTATCGTCAATGAAAAGGAGGTTATTTTTCTCTAAAAACACTTGAAAAATAAGAAAACAAAATTGAATGAGATACTCAATGTATTCAACGAAGTTATTCTTCCTGCTCTCAAGAAGTTGAGGAAGGTGTGTGTGTAGATTCTTCTTTGTTTGTCATACGAACAAACTGAATATTCCAACATGTCTATATGGGTGGATTTATGCTAGGAAAGGTCCTCTTTTGCACCCAAACACATCGAAATAGTCCAAGCCACATTCTACTTGCGAAGTCTCTTAAGAGACCAAAGTACAAAAGGGCGAAAAACTTTGAGGGGTGATTATTTAGAAACCGTAGCACTTGGAAACATTCCATCTGAGGCTAGATCACATAGGGCCTCTCTACAATAACCTCTCTCAGTTTTGGACAGCTCCAAGTCATTTTCCTGTGGTGAATAGATTTCAGTTGATGGAAAATGGGTTAGTTGCATGTAGTGTAAAGTTGGAAAGTGGTGTAACTTTCATTATGTTCATAATATGACAAAAAAAAATGTTCCAACACATCCGTATGGGTGAGTTTATGCTAGGAAATTTCCTCTTTTTCACCCAAACACGTTGAAACGGTTTGAGCCGCATTCCACCAACGAAGTCTCTTAAGAGACCAAGATGCAAAAGGGAAGAAAACTTTGACGAGCGATTACTCAAAAATAACCGCACTTGGAAAAATTTTGTTTGAGGCTACAAGATCATGTAGGGCCCCTCTACAATAACCTCTCTCAATTTTTGATAGCTCCAAGTCATTTTCCTAGGGTGAACAGATTTCAGTTGATAGAAAATGGGTCAATTACATGTAGTGTAAAGTTGGAAAGTGGTGTAACTTTCATTCTATTCATCATATGATCAAACCAACTATTTCAACATGTCCACATGGGTGGGTTTATGCTAGGAAAGGTCCTCTTCATACCCAAACATGCCAAAACAATCTGAGCCACATTCTACCGGTAAAATCTCTTAAGAGACCAATGTGCAAAAAGGTAGAAAACTTCAACAAGCGATTACTCAGAAGTCGTGGCACTTGGAAACATTTCTTATAAGGCTATGTGATCACATAGGGCCCCTTTACAATAAACAATCTTGGTTTTTGATAGCTCTAAGTCATTTTCCTATGGTGAACAAATTTTAGTTGATGGAAAACAGGTCAGTTGCATGTAGTGTATAGTTAGAAAGTGGTGTAACTTTCATTTTTTTCCTCATATGACCAAATCGACTATTCCAACATGTCTATATGGTTGGTTTTATGCTATTAAAGGTCCTCTTTTTCACCCAAACACGTCGAAACAGTCTAATCCACATTCTACCAGTGAAGTCTCTTAAGAGACCAAAGTGCAAAAGGGCAGCAAACTTTGATGAGAAATTACTTAGAAACCGTGGAACTTGGAAACATTATGTCTGAGGCTACAAGATCATGTAGGGACCCTCTACAATAGCCTCTCTTGGTTTTTGATAGATCCAAGTCATTTTCCTGTGGTGAACAAATTTTAGTTGATGGAAAATATGTTAGTTGCATGTAGTGACAAGTTGGAAAGTGGTGTAACTTTTGTTCTATTTGTCATATGACTGAACCAAATATTCCAAAACATTTGTATGGGTGGATTTATTCTAGTAAAGCTCCTCTTTCACACCCAAACATGCCGAAATAGTTCAAGCCACATTCTACCAGTGAAGTCTCTTAAGAGACCAAAGTACAAAAGGGAAACAAACTTCAATGAGTGATTACTCAGAAATCATGGCATTTGGAAACATTTCAACCGATGATACATGATCACATAGGGCTCCTCTACAATAACCTCTCTCACTTTTTGATAGCTCCAAGTCATTTTCCCGTGGTGAACAAATTTCAGTTGATGGAAAATGGGTCAATTGCATGTAGTGTAAAGTTGGAAAGTGGTGTAACTTTTGTTCTATTTGTCATGCAACTAAACCAAATATTCCAACACATCTGTATGGGTGGGTTTATGCTAGGAAAGGTCCTCTTTTGCACCCAAACATGTCAAAATAGTCCAAGCCACATTCTACCGATGAAGTTTCTTAAGAGACCAAAGTGCAAAAGGGAATTAAACTTCAATGAGCGATTACTCAAAAACCATGGCACTTGGAAACATTTCGTCTGAGGCTACGAGATCATGTAGGGAACCTCTACAACAAACTCTTTGAGTTTTGATAGCTCCAAGTCATTTTCCTGTGGTGAAAAAATTTTAGTTGATGGAAAATAGGTCAGTTACATGTAGTGTAAAGGTTGAAAGTGGTGTAACTTTTGTTATGTTCATCATACGACTGAACCGACTATTCTGACACGTTCGTATGGGTGGGTTTATGCTAGGAAAGTTTCTCTTTCCCACCCAAATATTTTGAAATAGTTTGAGCCACATTCTACCAGTAAAGTCTCTTAAGAGACCAAAGTGCAAAAGGGTAGAAAACTTCGACGAGTGATTACTCAAAAATTGTGGCACTTGGAAAAATTACATCCAAGTCTACGAGATTATGTAGGTCCCCTCTACAACAAACTCTCTTGGTTTTTGATAGATCCAAGTCATTTTCCCGTGGTGAACAGATTTCAGTTGGTGGAAAATGGTTCAATTACATGTAGTGTAAACTTGCAAGGTAGGATACTTTTTATTTTGTTCTTCATAGGGCCAAACAATTAGCACTAGCATGTCTAGGGGGGCACATCTATGCTTGGCATGGTCACTACACTTTGTTATAAAAGTTCATAGTCTTTCCTATTCGAAGGGTCACAACTTTTCACCTTTGAAAAGTCACAACCAAATTCATATCATCACTATTTGTAAGAACCTAAATTGATTTATTTGCAAATTTTCAGATATTCTTGGGGAAAAGGAAATTCTTGAACTTTTAGTTGGTTCTGTTTTTTTCATGCACGTCTCTTGAAGTTATTTATTGACTATTGTAAGCATGCAATTTTAACTTTTAAAGTTGCATTCTAATTATTGGGTTTAAATTCATGTTTAGAAATAGGATAACTATCTATGAAGTTTTATATTGGGAAGGTTGATTCGTCTTATCTTAATCTCCAATAATCCAATACCCTTATGATCTTTAATAAGACTTGCATGCCTCGAGTTTTTGTTTGTGAGACTTAGTTGTTATTTTCTATTTTCTTTTATCAATAGTTTTATGATATTTTCATTATCTACGTAATACATGAAGAATGAAGCATACAAATGAATGGTAGCATGAAGCATACACATGGATTGGTAGATATATTCCTCAATGATAGAAAGCATGAAGCATACACATGAAGCATGAAGCATGGTAGCATGGAGCATACATATGAATTTCCGTTGTGAAGCACATGAAGCATGAAGCATGAAGCATTACTATATTCACATGATTGATTTAATGTTCAATAATCTTATAGGAGAATAATGTTCAAACTTTATTATATATTTACAATTATAGAAAAGAAAAGTGCATGGAAAACACTTAGATTTTAAATATTTGAAGTAAACCATCTATAAATATCTATTGAAGCATGGATTTATAATGCAAATATGGACACCATCAATCAAAAAGATTTTTATTAACCAATAGCCATGTAGGAATACATCAATATATGTCAATATAAGTATAAAATATATACAAAATAGTCATATAGGCTTACAAGAATTCTATATGGGCATATAATATCAAGTATATAAAATAAAAAATATGTCCAAAAATGCCATATAGTCATACAAAAAAGCACCCCAATCAAAAGTCATTTCCCTCCAGGTGGAGGAAAAAAATAGGCGGTCTTTGTTGGTTAAAGGTGGATGGTGATGTGTATGACACTCGTTTACTTTAAATTCGAGGGTTTCTCTTCCTATTTAGTTCCAGATCAAACTTTTTCTATTACAATAACAAGTAAAGACATTAATATATAGAAACTACATTATAAAAAAATGATATATTTAACAAAATAATCACTTACCGCCACTAAACGATATCTCTCCTCAAGCAGAAGATCCGCATGCTCAGGGTCTGGCATGCTAAAGTCCTATAGAAAACATCCAAATAGAAATTAAACTATGAATCAATAATCATTTTGTTTTTCACTAATAAAAAACTATAACAACTAACGTAATTTTAAATTTACTAATTTTCCTCATACCCTTGTGAGAGCCATCGAGCTGTTTATTGTGGACGATACACCACGCTCCACTTCCCTATCAACATCAAGAGGTGTTTTTGCTTCCATCATTTGAGAATAAAACAAAAAATTATTCAATCATGAAAACTAGAATAGTGATGCAGTTCATGGCTTATAATGTATGAGATAATCAACAAAATTTTGAGTACTTATTGAACTATATATTTCTTTCTATTATGCTTACTATTTTCCCTATCCATAGCTTTTTCGAGAGCACCTATTTTAGGATTTTATCCATAGCAGCAATATAGTGATCTATTTGATAAAATGCTTTGGTAGGCATGTATGAAAAATGTGGTAGCATAAAGAAGGAAGTAAACTATTCAAAAAAATTCCTCAAAGAAATGTGGTCTCATGGTGATGGAATTCCATGAAAAATTTGTTTGTCATGGAACTCCATTACCAATAGACTGCATTAATTTGAGGCATTTTTTTCAAGAAGTTCATTGCCTTCTCCATGCTATTATGTTGGGATGGGGGTGGATGTTGTAGTGTGGCCTTGGTTATGAGATGGAGGGGGATCGTGACATGAAGAGGGAGGGTTGTTTTGATCATGAGGGGAAGAGGATCATTAGATGGGGTGGAAGGTGTACTTTGAGACCACATTTCGAGAGTGATCATACAATGGAGTGGAAGATGCAATTTGATCTGGACACAAAAGGATGTCATTAAATGAAGTGGGGGAGAGGGGATTGTGAGAGGGGGATGAAGGGATATCATGCTCTTGAGATGGAAAGATATCATTACATGAGATGGAAGGGATATGTTGTTCTTGATTGGAAATGGTCTGATCATGAGATGGAAGGGGAACATATGATGGAGGAGAAGGGTTTCCTTGATCTTTATATGGAGGGGAATCTATGTTAGCATGCTTTAGATTAGGAGATGGAAATAGTTCATTTAATACAGATGGTGTGATTGGGGAGGAAGGTTTTATAGACTCTTCAACTTGGATAGATGGATTGATAGGGGATTCATTTAAGATTTAGGGTATTAAGGTTTATCTTGATGTGGGGTGATGAAGGTGGATGCATGATATGAGAAGATTGCACCACTTTGTTTTTTCATGGGGAAACAACTGCCTTTGCAAATAGTCCTTAGAGGAAGTTATTATAAGAGACATGGGATGAATTTTCTAGGTAATAGTGGGGTGATGTGAATTTTAAGGATGTGGGATATGAACAAGTGGAATAAGAGGTGGAAGCTTCCATGGATTGGTAAATTGAGGATGAGGGTGAGGACCTTGAAAAGGATTTGGAGGGGAATTTTGGCTAAAAGATTGGTTTTTATTGTCAAAGGAAGGGGAAGGATAAGCAAGAGAAGATGGATTGGGATTGGATAAAGGTAGGGAGGATGGAAGCTTAGCACCAATGCCAAGTAGACATCTAAGAAAGGAATCCTTATATTTATGGAAGTAGTAGGTGAGGATAAAATTAGTGGTGATAGATGGGGATGATATGGATGGGACTTGAGGGGAGATTTGGATGGGTGATTGGTGGAAAATTGGAGCATTTTTTCTATTGAAAATTGATTCAAGGTGTTCCACAATGCTCTCATTGTCATCATTGTGATTATATCCAAGTTAGTCAAAAAGGCTATCCTCATCATCATCGATATGGTTGGGATTGGTTGGAATGGATGAAGTTGGATTAGAATAGATTAGGTTGGATGGAGGATAGATTAGATGGTTAGAAATAGTGGAGGATTGATTGGAAGAAATATTGGTATTGATTTTGAACAAGGATGGAAATTAGGATGAAGGATTAGAAATTGTTGGTGTAATTAAAAATGTTGTACCTTGTCCTAGGTCATGATTACATCTTAGTTAAGTTTACTTAGGGACCACATAGGAGGTAGTTGGAGAATTTCCACTTTTGGTGGACTTGACATGTCATTACTTTATCACTTCCACCTTTTGTGGACACATCATGTGATTATCTCTCCACCTTTTGTGGTGATTATCACATTATCACTTTTCCACTTTAGGTGGAGTGATAGCTTTTCATAGTTGTCTCATGTCATAAGATTACGACACTTGTCATAATCTTATGCCCTTCTATGTTCTCACCTTGGCTATATAACCAAGGGGTCTCCTATGTACTTTTGTATAGCATAACACATTGTATTCTATTTGCATCATTGGCAGAATACAGTTTATTCTTGTCATATTGCTTCTATCTCTCTTATGCTTGTGCTTTCTATTAGGCCTCTAGATCTTGGGTAGCTACCTTCATAGCCAATTCTTACATGGTATCAGAGCGATTGGAGTGCCTTTGGATTGTCATTTTGGAGAGATTCTTGGAGGGTTCCATTTTTGGCCTTGTATTGTAGGTGCATTTTGGGAGCTTGTTGCAACAGATCTGAGCTCGCCATTGCATCCAGAGTGTTCAAGATAGTCAGATTTTCCTTTTGTTTCATCTCAATTGGACATTGGAGGCCAAATCTACAAACAGTTGAAGATTGGAGGTGGTTGCTAGATCTAGGAGCTAGCTACCACTTAGAGCATTTTCAGCTAAAAAGGACATCGCCATCGTGTTCATAAGGGCCAAAAACCCTTAAATCTAATGCCAAATCATCCAAATCAGACAAAGTTGTACGTTGAGGAAAAAAAATTTGTTGGCCGAGCCGTACGGCCCAGCCATCATTGCAGTCAGTACAAATTTATTTTCAAAAAAAAAAAAATCCTTTATTTTTTGTGAAATTATTTTCAAAAATCATTCAAAAAAAATAATTTTATTTCACAGTTTTTTAAGTTTTTTGTTTAATTGTATTTTTTTTTATATAAAATCAAAACCAAAAAGAAGGGAGAGTGCATAGAGTACTCTATACTTTCAGAGTATCTGCAGTACTCCCGCATACTGCAGGCTTCCAGAGGCCGCCATGCGGCGCCACGGGAGTGGGCCACGCGGCCTTAACTCTCATAGCCAACGGATGGGCTCCACAAAATACCGGTGATGACCAAAAATTTCAAAATAACTGGCATCAATTTTCTAAATCTGGCAGTCAAAGATTCTGGTTAGAGAATATTAGGTCGGCAGCAGTAAAGGAATATTCTGGCATATAAAATTTAGAAGATTCTGACAGAAGAATATTTTGGCCAGGTGATTCATCAACCTACGATGGCTTGCAGGCAGTCAAATTTAGTGCCATGGTTCGCTGACGTCAGCACTATGTCAGCTACTTTTTGAAAAATCAGACCCCCTCTCCATTTGAGTTTTCAGTTTTGCAGTTGAACTTTTGAGGCTCATATCTTGGTCATTTTGAGGCCTTTTTTGGTGCAATGTTTTTTGATTTGGGCTAATTTTTCATGTACTTCATGGTGGTGCAATTATTTTTTGATTTTGGTGCATGGATTTTCTAGAAAATTTGATTTCTTTCAGGTGTAGCTGAATTGTCACCATTTTTGCAACTTCTGGGGCTCCGTTCAGGCTCATGCAAACTCCTTTTCAGGTGCTATTTTTTTTTTAAAGTGCATAATTTTTTCTGAACTTCACAGTGGTGCTATCAGTTTTTCATGATTGTGATAAAAAATTTTACTTTTAGCATATGGTCTATTTTGGCCTATTTTGGCATTTGTAAAGCTAAGATCTTAGTTTGATCTTTTGTATCAGTCATTTGAGTTTTTTTTAGCCTACTTAAGGCTATTGTAAAACATTGAAAATTAGAAGCCCACTTTTCTTGGCTTGCAAGTGGCCATTGTACACACACTAAGTATAAAGTGCCAAATCATCTTTTTTGGGGGGGTTCTTTGATTGAGTGAATTTGGGGGGGGGGGGTGTCTTGTGTGATTGTGCTTCTCTCTCTATCTTTTTCTCTTTCATTTTGTAGCTATGGGTTCTCCTAATTTTCCTTTGTTAACTCCACATAACTATGCTTCTTGGAAAATTGATGCTTGGAGTAAGTTAATGGAAAAAGGATTAACTCATTATATTGGTAGAACTATTGTTGCACCATCTGATCCTAAAGCTGATCCTGTTGCTCATATGGATTGGCTCACTAAAAATACTATGGCTTTTGGAACATTAAGGAAATATGTATCAAAAGATCTCATCTTTCAAATTGATAAGTGTAAAACAATCAAAGAGGCTTGGGAAAATTTTGGTCAAATGTATGGCCAAGTTGATGAGATTAGAGGTTATCAGCTTGACAATGATCTCACAATGTTAGATCCCAAGAATTTTGATACAATTCAAGACTATGTCACTAAGGAAAATGAGCTAAGAGCACAACTTAAGGATTGTGGCATTGACAAGAAGGATGCACAGTTGGTCTACAATTTGTTGGGAAAGCTTCCATCAGAATATGCAGTATTTGTTTCTAGCTTCCAAACCCATCACTTGATAGTGGGTAGTTCTTTCACTATGCCATCATTTGATGCATTCAGAGAAATTTTGATGTTAGAGCAAGCAAAGTTGATAAGCATGGGGATTCTCAAGTCTTCAAAGTCCAAATCTTTGGTGGCTAATCAAGGGAATCAAGGGACTCAAGGAAAGGGTTCCAACAAGAAGCAAAAGCAATCTAAGCTAAAGACACAACAATATAAAGCACAATCATCCTCTCCAAAACAAGGGAATTCTTCATCACAAGGGAATTCTTCATCTTCTCCCAAGAAGGGAAATTCAAGCAAGAAGGAGAGACCAACTTGTTCATATTACAAGAAATTTGGTCATGATGAGCATCATTGCCACACTAAGAAAATTGATGAGTTGACAAACATCATCAAGAATAACAACATAAATTTTTCATCTACCTACAAGAAGAAGGATTCATCTCCTTCCACTTCCTCACAATCAAAAGGAAAAGGGAAAGCATTTGTAGCTACTTCAGGTTCTTCACAGAAATGGATACTTGACTCGGATGCCACTCATCACATGGGTTCTACAAGGGAGCAGTTTTCTTCTTTGGAGCCATCTAAGGTATCTCACATCTTCATAGGGGATGATACTCAAGTGGAAGTTGAAGGAAAAGGTTTGGTTGACATGGATAATGGGACATTTGAGAATGTTCTCTATGTTCCTAACTTGAGTGCCAATCTTCTTTCAATCTACCAAATAACTCACTTTGGAAATGGCAAGAAAGTTGAGTTTCTACTAGATTCAGTTGTGGTCAAAGAACTTAAGGATGATGCTTTAGTTGCAGTGGGACAAGCCAATCACAACACATGGCTTTACTCATTTTCCCATTTTGTGCCTAAGTCTCCTTCTACAACCTTGCTCACTCATTCAAATTCAGAAAGTAAGCTATGGCATGAGCGGTTTGGACATCTCAATTACCGCTATCTTCAATAGCTTAGCTCCAAGGATATGGTTATAGGACTCCCTCAAATCAGCTTTTTTGAAGGTGTATGTTTAGGTTGTTGCTTGGGTAAGCATCCATATGAGAAGTTTGACAAAGGGAAGTCTTGGAGAGCTTTGGAAGTTCTTCAATTGGTTCACAGTGATGTAGCAGGTCCATTTCCAGTGCCATCATTTAGCACGGCCCATTATGTCCTCACCTTCATTAATGACTACTCTCACTTCACATGGGTCTATTTTCTTGTTCACAAGAGTGAAGTGTTTGACATATTTCTAGCCTTCAAGGCTCATGTAGAGAAGCAATCAGGGAAGCAAGTCAAGATTCTTCGCATAGACAATGGAAGGGAATATGTGAACAATAGACTTGAGGAATTTTGTACTCTTGAGGGGATTGATCTTCAACATTCAGTTGCATACACTCCACAATAGAATGGTGTAGCTGAAAGAAAGAATAGAACCCTTAAGGAGATGGATAGTTGCATGATTCATGCTCATTCTCTTGGTCCTTAATTTTGGGCAGAAGCTATCAGTTGTGCCACTCACATCCAAAATTGGGTTCCCCATAAAACTTTGAAGGGTATAACTCCTTTTGAGGCTTGGTGTGGTAGAAAACTGGTTGTGAGACACTTGAAAGTTTTTGGTTGTCCAACTTGAGAACGCATACCTCCAGAGAAGCACAAGGCATTGGAACCTCAGAGTAAGCCTTGCATCTTTGTTGGATATCCTGAAGGTGTTAAGGAATATAGACTTTTGGATCTAGAGACACATGAGCTATTCATTGAGAGGAGTGTTCACTTTGAGGAAAGCTCTCCTAGCTTGGCCTCTAATCCTCCTCTTCCTTCCTCCATAGTGGAAAGTGATGATAGTGACTTAGATGATGATTCTCCCTCAACTCTGACTCGCAGGATCACACCTTCGCAGGGTCCACTTGCAGTTGAGGAACCTCGTCCTTCATCTCCTACTAAACCTCGTTGGGCTCAACAGACTCTTGAGTCAGTAGGTTCTCTTGTTGGGGATCCTTCAGATACTCAGAGGACTTGGTCACAACATCAAGAATTTCCACATGCTTTTATTGCTAGTGCTTCAGATCCATATTCCTTTACGGAGGCTTCAGGCATTTTTGAATGGGACTCAGCAATGGAGGAAGAGTATAGTTCTTTAATGAGGAACCACACATGGGATTTAGTTCCACTCCCTAAGGGGAGAAAGATGGTTCAATGTAAGTGGATCTATAGAACTAAGTATGCAATAGATGGAAGTGTTGATAAATACAAGGCTTGGCTTGTGGCAAAAGGTTTCTCACAGGTTCCAAGTGTTGATTATACATAGACCTTTTCACCCGTTGCTAAGATGAACTCCATTCGCTTGACACTTGCTATTGCTGCAACTCATGGTTGGGTTGTACATCAGATGGATGTGAAGAGTGCATTTCTTCACGAGGATCTTCATGAGGAGATTTACATGGAGCAGCCTCAGGGATTCATACATGATTCTTCTTTGGTTTGCAAATTGAGGAAGTCTATCTATGGCCTCAAACATGCTCCTAGGGCTTGGTATGCCAAGATGGATTCCTTTCTTCTCTTAGCAGAATTCATGAGGTTTCATTCAGATCTGAATGTCTACATTTTGCGACAGGATGATTCTCATTTGCTACTTGTGCTCTATGTTGATGACTTGATCATTATAGGGAGTACCTCATCCATCATTGGTAGTGTCAAATATGCTTTGCAGGATAGATTTGCTATGACTGACTTGGGCCTTTTGCACTATTTTCTTGGGATTGAGATCACACAATCAGTTTCTAGGATTTCTCTTTCTCAGCCCAAGTATGCTCTTGATCTTCTAGCTCAGTTTCACATGGCTGATTGTAAGCCTACTTCAGATCCCTTTCTTTCTAGAGTCAAGCTTGAGGCTAAGTGTTCTACTCCACTTGTTGATGCCACTTTGTATCGTCAGCTTGTTTGGAGTCTCATCTACTTGACTCACACATGCCCTGATATCTCTTTTGCGGTTGGCATGGTTTCACGCTTTATGTAGGAACCACATGAGCTTCATTGGAAAGCAGCCAAACGCATCTTGCACTACATACATGGTACACATCATCATGGGATTCACTATGCAACAGGTATAGGACTTACCTTGGTGGGATTTACAAATTCTAATTGGGCTAGCGATCTTGATGATCATAAGTTCACTTCTGGCTACAACTTTCATCTTGGTTCTAGCCCCATTTTTTGCTAGAGTAAGAAGCAACATGCTATTGCTCTTTCTTTGACTGAGGCTGAGTATCGAGGGGTTGTTTAATTCTGCTACTGAGGCTATTTGGCTTCAGAACATTCTCACTGAGTTTGGCTTCACTATTCCACATCCTACAGTCATTCATTGTGATGATCAGAGTGCCATTCATATCTTGAAGAATCCGGTTCACCATTAGAGGATGAAACATATTGAGATTCATATGCACTACATACGAGAGTTGATACAGGAGTAGGTCATTGATTTGTAATATTTTCCTACAACACAATAGGTTGCAGATATCTTCACCAAACCCTTCACTGAGAGTATATATCATCATTTGTGAGCTCTCTTGGGGGTGCGGGATATTTCATCTGAGGAGGTCACTTGACTTCTTCATTCTCTCTTTTGGGGGGGCTTTTTCCTCACTTGAGGTTTTGACTTCTCATCTTTTTGAGTGCAATTTTTGTTTTGTTTCATCTCTCTTTTGAGGGGGAGTTTTTTCCCACGTGGTTTTCTCCTTCTCTCTGCTTTATGAGAGATTGCATTGCATTTGTACATGGGTACCTAACATGACCTAGTTGCTGGGACCCATCTTGCATTGTTTTCTTTTGTGTACATTATCCCTAAGTTGCACTTAAGGGGGGTGTTGGTGTAATTAAAAATGTTGTACCTTGTCCTAGGTCATGATTACACCTTAGTTAAGTTTACTTAGGGACCACATAGGAGGTAGTTGGAGAATTTCCACTTTTGGTGGACTTGACATGTCATTACTTTATCACTTCCACCTTTTGTGGACACATCATGTGATTATCTCTCCACCTTTTGTGGGTGATCCACCTTTTATGGTGATTATCACATTATCACTTTTCCACTTTAGGTGGAGTGATAGCTTTTCATAGTTGTCTCATGTCATAAGATTACGACACTTGTCATAATCTTATGCCCTTCTATGTTCTCACCTTGGCTATATAACCAAGGGTTCTCCTATGTACTTTTGTATATCATAGCACATTGTATTCTATTTACATCATTGACAGAACATAGTTTATTCTTGTCATATTGCTTATATCTCTCTTATGCTTGTGCTTTCTATTAGGCCTCTAGATCTTGGGTGGCTACCTTCATAGCCAATTCTTATAGAAATGAACTTGGGGATTGGAAGAATAGGATCTAAGATGAAGATGGAGGATTGGATTAGATTTGGGGATCAAATCTAAGACCTTAAAATGATTTGATTTGATTAAAGAGGATTATCTATTCTTAAGGCATCGAGTTGTTTGAAAAAATTGCCTCAAAGAACTATGGTCTCATGTTGATGGAATTCCCTTCCATCACCATGAGACCAAATTTCTTTGAGGAATTTTTTCAAACAACTTATTGCCTTGTCTATGATATTTCTTATTATGATGCTTTGATAGATTTTTTCCAAGCATCCATAGTTTGTTAGAAAGCACTTGTTTTAGGATTTTAGCCATAGCAACACGAAAGTGAACTATTTGATAAAATTCTATGGTAGACATGTATGGAAAATGTGGTAGCATAGACAAGGCAATGAGATGTTTAAAAAAATGCCTCAAAGAAAGGTGGCCTTTTCTTTGAGGCATTTTTTAAAACAACTCATTACCTTTTCTATGCTATTGCCTACTATTATGCTTTGATAGATTTTTTCCAAGCATCCATTGCATAGACAAGGTAGTGAACTATTTGAACAAATGCCTCAATAAAATGTGGTCTCATGGAATGCCATGACAAGCAAATGCAATTGGCAGCTGCTCCTAGTTATTGGTTATGTTATGTGAAGTAATTGCATCATTGCTTATGTTTACTTTCTAAAAAACTATATTGTAATTGAAATTTTGTCATCTATCAACATCTAGTTATTAGTAATGCAATGTGAAGTAATGCTTTGAGTTTGAAATATGTGCAATGCAATGTAATCAATGATATGAATATAAACTACCAAAATCTATTAAGTACAATTCTAATGTTAAAATATTTATTCTATTACTTGAGTGAAGGTTTGAACTCCACCGCCATTGGGAGGTGTTGTCATGAAATATCCAATATTAACCTATTCAACATCCAAAATCAGATATTAGAATACCATTCATATAACAATTCTATTCACATGTAATATTTATAATTGTTTACTAGTTACATACCTTTGCAGTAGATGTCGTGGAGTAATAAGGAGGTGGAGGGCCGGTGAAAATAGTATGAACACTATGACCCTAAAATTTAATTAAAATCATTAAACTAAATTATTTAATCTTGCATAAATAAAAAATGAAATTTAATAAATTAAATTCAATGAACATGCTAACATTTACCTAAGTATTGAGGTCGAAAGCCTCATTTAACATGGCATCTGCCATCGCCAATTGGTCAGTTGCAAACGTAGCCTACACACTAGCCTCTCGACTATCTACGGGGTCATATGTATAGGTGGACCCACAAGCCTAAAAAATATGGGGTGGAACCCTACCCCTTGAAGTCTCCCCTGGCTCATGTGCTTTACTGTAGGACTCACACGCTCAATGATACTTTGGGTCAGAGAACTAATAGACTGTAGAGTATCCACCTTAGCAAGCTCTCCTTCACAATGAAATGGATAACAAAATGCTCATAAGCCATTCTAGTGAGTGCTCATCTTGATGGTTGCTGAGGATCGAGATGGGCACCTGGTCTATCCTGTGCTGATGCACTGCCTCTCCCTTGGAAGTCCCACATATCAAAATAGTTGGGGATTTTGTTGAGGAAAAACTCGTAGTAGAATTTCCTCAAGAAATATTAGGGGACCTCATTATTGTTGCATGGAGGATGGTCAAAACCATCCACCACCTCTTCCAAAAATTGTTCTTTATCCCTTGGTGGTTGCACCAATGGATGGGAAACCTCTTTCTTGTAAGGTGAAGAGGTTGATTTGTACGTGGGTTAGTGAATAGTGAACACAAGTCATATTTTGTAATTTTAAAATTTTTTACTTGTTTGTAGGATAGTTTACCTACATAAAAATCTCTGTACTCCCACCTCTTATCTGCCCAACCACTTAATTACTTGCTATTTTTCAACTACATGTTTTAACATAGATTGAAGTGAATTTTCAAGCATGGTTCTTTGCAAGGTTGAAATTACAGGATTGTTCAACCTCACAATTAACTCCTCAATTTGTTTTTTGTTGTTTTCAATTTCCCCCATTAAATTTTGTTGAGTTATGATAGCAATCAAGGTGGCTTTCAAACCTACAACTGAAATCCAACACTATTCAACAAGTATTTGAAACTTCAAACCCTAACAAGGGCGCTTCTTCACACAAGCACTCTTCTTCTCTACTAGGTCTACAGACCTAGAAACTTGAACCTAACCCACATCAAACTCTCTCAACCAACCAACTCCTCATAGTTTTAGAGACCCATTAAGGAAAACTATAACATACCTCAACACCTCATGCAACTCTTTTAGAATATCAACTTGGAACTATGCCTTCTACATTGACCTAGGCCATGAATTAGGACACTTTTACAAAGGGTCACCACTTTTTACTTATTGCCTATGCAAAAACTCCATGGGGAAGCACTAAATAGACACCAAAATACCCAATTTCATAATTTATTTGCACATACACATTTTTGAAAGCACTCAACCATGAAACCCTCTTTCCTTGGCATTTACATGGGGGTTTATTGAAAAACCATCTTATAGTCCAAAACACTCTAAGCCACCACTTCAAAAACTCTTCATTATGCCTGTTGTACCATAGAAAAAAGGAAACTTTCTTGACACGAGAATAATTCATGATAAATTGGACTTAATAAGGCCTTATTTAGTGTTGTGAGGTGTTTTACATATCTACACTAGGTCTTGGACCCTTGCAAATGCATTTAATGATGTCTTATAAAGGTGTTGTAAAGGAATTTCATGCTTTTCTAGAATTAATGAATCCATCTTCCCTTAATTCAACATTATAAAATGTGTTTAATGACACTATCACACTAATCTAGAAGGCTTGTAAACTAAATTAGACTTCAAACTAGTGTTGTAATGTGGCTTGCACATTCACATTGGTTCTTGTGCCTTCCTAGGCTATGTGGACCTCATTTTAGTGTTGTAAAGTGTATTTAATCACACTTTCACATTGAATCATGTGTACCAAGCCCTAATTGACCTTTACATCATCACTTATAGGCCCCTATTATCCCATATTGTGCATCCCAAGGCAATATTTGATGAAATAATCAACATAGACATCATATAAACCTTATTTTCTTGTCTCCTAAGAACCCAACTATCAAATGAGGCCCATTGGGACTAATTCGCCACCTATGGTGAATGAGTCCCTTCAAGGTGGGACTAATTCACCCAAGGTGGCGAATGAGTCCCATTTGGGCCAATTTTGACCTTTGAGTGGGAAAAACTAAAATTTAAGTTTATTATTTTTACATGTCGGCCTTGAGGATCTAATTAACGAGAAAATTAGGAGAATTTCCAATAAAATCAAGTCCCTAAACCCTAAATCATAACCATTATTCATTATTCATCCATCATTCTTCCATCTCAAGTCAAGCAAGTTAGGGTTTCATCATTTCAAGTCATTAAGATAGCAGTTTTCAGACATTGAAGGGTAGATTCTTCATGTTTTGTTGCAGACATTCAAGATCAATCTTCATGGAAAGGTAATAACTCCATTATTACATGTTTCATTACATTCTTTCATCATTTTGGTTTAATTACCTAAAAGGGGTTTGACCAAGGCAAATCTCCATGCCCTAACATCCAACATTTCTCTTTCTTGTCTTGTGTGTTTGCAGATTTAGACATCTTGGAGGCTTAGGAATCATTGAAGATTGCATTGAAAAGTTGTTTAAATCTTCTCTTCATTGACCAAGTCAAAATATCCACCAAAAGTCACTTTTAGACCAGAAAATAAGAGTTTTAGAGGTGAACACCTGTCAAGAACTGAAGAGCAGATCAGGAACTTCAGTTTCCACTTTTGAATATTCAGAAATTCAAAGTGGAATCATTCACCATGGGTGGCGAATGAGTCCCATTGCCAGGCCTGATTTTTGTTTTTTGCATTTTTGGATACCCATTTGTTTGAAATGGGCTCTAGAATAGTTTTATAGAATAGGGATTAATTCGCCCAAAATGGTGAATGAGTCCCACCAGGCCTAAAAGTCAGCATCAACAACATTCCAGAATTCATTTCTAGTCTCCATCCATATCTCAGGTGCACACTTTTAGTTTCACCCATTTATGTTCAGTTTTGTTCACATTTCTAGGTGTTTATGCATTACATAATGTGTTTTCAAACAACTTGCATATCTTTAGTTTTCATTCAAGACATAATATCTTTCTTTAGTTATATACATTTAGTTTAGCTCATCTAGACACATTTCACTCATATTCCATCCATATTGCATTGACTTTGAGTGTAACTTTTCCCATTTTGGCCCTTCTTTCTCCTTTTAGGTGAAAAACCCTAGAAGTGCTAGAAAGGATTAGGAATCCAAAATCTTTGTTACACCTATATATGCTTAAAAAATATTCACCAAACCACTGTCAACATTAATTCATCAAGCCCTAGTATAAAACCTCCTTTTTCAAGCAATATCTCTTAGAAATCCCTGAGGACAGTCATCAAAATCCTCTTCCAACACTATTCCCTACTTTATTCAATCAATCTACATCTAAAAATATTCAATGGGATCCATTTCACCAGTCACAAGCCGTACAGTCAGTGAAATGGTCCCTTAAAACATGATTTTTGTTTTACAAACCCTTAAACAGGGTATATAGACTCGTTTTATGAAATCTGCCTCTAAAATGCTTTAGATTCAATGAAACCTCACCAAATTAGATCCAAATGAAGGTTAGTACATTGCCCCAAATAATTTCAAACAATTATGTGACAAGTTACAACAGTACGAGCCTGTCACAAGCTGAAAACAATGAGAAAACCTAGAAAAATACAGAAAAACTGAGATAATTGATTTAGTTCTCCTTCCAAAATCTTCAAGAAGCCTTTCAATGATTCACCTTACATATTTAACTTGTTTTACCTCCAAGAAAAACTTTCCCAACCATACAAAACTGTCTTTTGAAACTTATGACCGTTGGGCTTCTATACCTTTACAATTTTTGCATTTTTGCAAGTTTATGTTGACAACTTTTTGCATAATTTGCAATTTGACCCCTCCTATCCACCTAAAACATTAGGAATGGGACCTCATTCAACCTAAGAACATGACCTCACACAAGAAAAATGACATTTTACCCTCCTTGACAACTTTTATCCTCATTGACAACTCGTTGACAAGATTTACAACTTTTACAATATAGACCCCAAAAGGAAACAAAGTTTTCCAATTACATCAAAATGGTTTCAATAGACCTTATTTTACCTCAAACACACAAAAAAACCTAGACTCAAACAATCTTGACTCAACTTTTCTTGAAACACCTAGAGAAAATTCATTGAAATGGGAGGTGCTCCTGCACCAAGTTCTAGGAGGATGTTGAGGAATTGTTGGAGGATTTTGTTGTTGTGGTTTTTTATTAGGATTTTTTTGGTGTGGTTGTTCATGAGGAGAAGTATTTTGAGGAGGAGAATTAGGTGGATTATCAACTCCTAAAAATTAAAGAAATTAAAATAAAAAACATATTAAATCTACCTATTTAACAACAAATTCACAAAAAAAAAAAGATTACTCCTTTGAGCTCCCTATTGATGGGGCGACATTCTGGCGAAGAAATGCAAAGATTCATTGAAGAAATTGATGAATTTGGGGTCTCCACAATGCATGTGCGCCTTGGAAGGGTTTGCAGGCCGCAGATGGAGGAAATGTGACAGTGTAAAAATGAATTCAATTTTTTTTTTCTTATAACAAATCACAATACACTCACATTATAACGTGAGAACGTTATATGCTCGGTCACACCAAGCCATAATGTGAGCACATTATAATGCACTTGCATTATGGATTTTCAAAATTTTTAAAAAAAGTTGGCCACTTTTTGGCCCCCCAACTTTTTGCACCCACCCTCATCATAAACATGTTAGGTCATCCATATTACATTTGAAAATACAAAAATATGGACATCTCATCATAGTATCTCATCATAAAGAATCATATATGCATCCATATAAGCATTGCATGTCCTAATCATATAATACCATCCTACATTCATGAACATTAGAATGCATCCCATTACATACATCTCATCGTATATCACATCACATTTGCATATCAAAAAGAAAATATATGAATCATCACATTTTAGGTGCATATCCATAACACATATCCATTATCCATATCATTACATTTGCATACATCACATATATCCATATCATTGCATTTGCATAATCATGAAGTATCCATAACATCCCAAGATCATATAAGTATCACATGTGCATCTACGTACAAGCATCATAATCATATATAACCATCATACATATAGCAATAGAAATCATGCGCATCATAATCCTTTCGCTAATCAGACTATCGGAATAATTTTTAACATTTTTTAAACAAAATCAAAATTTGCAAAAAAGTTTGAGGGGGCATGGGTCTATCCCACCTTCCTTGGGGCATGCTGGGGCATGATATGAAATTTTTTTTCTTTGATACAACACTCAAATCACATTATGACAAAGAGGGGAAAAATGTAGATATTAAAAAATGTCTTGGGTCTGCAAACAACATTTTTCCACTTCAATCTCTCTTCTTCCTTGCATAATTAAGTAATTTTAATTATTTAATGATTTTACCACATTCTTCTATTAATTAAATTTTTATTATTATTTAATTAATTCACGTTTCCTTGCTTTATTCTTCTTTTTGATTAATTAAATAAATTAATATTTATTTAATTAAGTCGCTTACATTCTGTTTCCTTCTATAGTTAAATAAATTACCATTTATTTAATTATTCACTCTTCATTTTTCACCTATAGTTAAATAATTATTTTTAATTATTTATCTATTCATCTATCTTCTTCATCCTTTTATAGTTAAATAATTATTGGAATTCTTTAACTATCTTTTATCACTCTTCCATCATTAAATGATTAATCTGGTTTAATTATTTAATCCCTCTTTGTCATTTCTTCTATATTAATTTAATGGTTGCACAATCATTTTAAATTAAATTTCCATTTCCATTTTTCTCAAATAAATAATCTAAATGATTATTTATTCTCTCACATGCTTATCCATGAATTAAATATTATTATTTGATTCCCCCACTACCTTCCCTCCACTTTCTTGTTCAAATCTTGACCATTGATTGCTTTTGATCTTCAAAGAATATTGACCGTCTATCCTTATCCGTCCCTAGCCCACTACTCTATGGTGCATGAATCCTCCATCGTTGATCTTGGAATCTTCTAGAACTTTAATCTCGTCCATCCATTTGAGAAGTTTTTCTATAAAAGAAGGTTGTCCCTTTCGTTTTGGCTTTACAACCACATATCTCCGACATTCTTGCTATCGTATCATTGTCATTTGCAAGTACTTGTATGCAAAAAAATCTGAGGGTAAGCTTGCAAAAGTAGTTTTGAGGAGATGCAAGGAAGGTGAATCAAGTTTGAGCATGGATTTTGGTATAAATTTGGTTATTGCTTGATCTCCTTTGCTTTCTTGTGATTTCTTATTTAGATAAATTGGGATTTCTTGGTTTAGATTTGAAGTAGTTGTGGTTGCTACTTAGTCTTTACCTTTGGATTTGAATTTAACCTAATCTTACATAACCAAATTAGTTCACCCTAATTTTTAAAATGTCAAAAAATCTCAATGAAACCTTACACTATCCACGTGGATACATTTCACGACCTTCCCCATTTCACAAGACTATTTTGCATTCATTGCACGCATTGCAGACACATGCTTGTTATATTAAATCATTAAATTATAAATCATATGTCTCAAAATTAAGAGCTAAGATATAATTTATCTAAGAAATAATTTTATTTCCGATTTTAACAAATACATTCATTCCTAGGGCCAATGAATCATTACAAATTTTTTTATTTTTTTTATATCCAAATGAATTCACCCCAATTTTAAAAAATTCAATAAATTTGAATCAAACCTTACTATCCATGTGCTCACATTTCACAAGCTTCCCTATTTCATAAGCTCATTTTGGATTCACTGCATGCATTGCAAACATGTGTCCTCTTGATTAAATCATTAAATTATAAATGGGAACTTGCAAAACTATGAGGTAATGTTTAGTTTACTAAAGAAATAATTTTATTTCTGATATAGACAAATGCATTCATTGCTAGCCCCAATCAATCATTACAGACCAATTTTTATTTCATTTCTATATGAAAATGTGTCCATGCTAATTTTTTAAAAGTAAATAAATCTAAATCAAACCTTTGATGTGAATATTTATATTATATTATTATATTTTAATATAGTTATAACAATACACTACATATTAGGATTATACTATTATAATGTATATTATAATAATATATTATTGATATTAAAAATTACTAATATATAAATTGTTTTGATTCATAAGAGAGATATTTTATAAATTAATTTTTAAAAAACCTTTACATTTGAATGCCTATCTTGCATCATGATATATTCATTTCACCAAACCTAAACTACCCTTGCATTCACTGGCTATAGAGAATCAAGACCATAGACTATGCCAAAACCAAAATCCTAACCCTTATCCTAAGGAATGACCGTGTAGGGTCTAGATTCATTGCTTATATTCAAAATACATTTTTCCCATAAAATTATGCCCTACCTGATACATTCACACCAACCATCCTACCCAACATAATACCTTGCAAATAAGTAATGAAATCCCCTACCTAGTTGACATTCTAGATGGGTTCTAGAAGGAGTCTCTTTAAGAATCTTTCACCTCTTAATGCCTTGTCCCAATGGCTCCACAAATCTGGACCTTTCACACCCAAGAGAAAGGGGTAGTGTTTGACCACCATGCTAGTTTCAAGCAACTTCCATAGATCCCTTAGATGTAGTATTCCAATTCCAAGCTACACAAAGGCAATAGAATCTTTAACTGTTCTCAAAAGATTAGGTCTAACTAATAACCTTTCCATTTCTAATATCATTCCTTTCTGTAACTATAAATCAAGAAGTGTGGCCAAAAACCTAGATGAAATATTATTATTTACTTGATACCTTTCATTAGATTCCATAAACTTACAGTCAAGCATGAATTTGACCACCTCCAAAACCAGGAGATCATCCACCATAAATACTCTTTTTAGCCTGCTCTAAGATTTCACCTGAAAAGAACATTTGGCTTTTGGTGGTTGTTAAACTGATAGGAGAATGCATATCACTTCCAACCAACTTCAAACCACATTGACGAGCCATATTTAACCACCCATCAAGTATACCAATTTAATATCATTAATCAAAAACCTATCAATCATACTCTAGAAGGGATGCAATTTCATACATCAATTTCATTATCTATCATTCCTTAATTAATACACATTGGGTCGATGGCCACTTGCTTGCTTGGGTTTGAATACTCTATTCGTCTTTGATTTTTTTTTTGCCATGTGTAGTTCACACAAGTAGCCTTAGCAACTAAAAGGACCCTTTATCATGAAGATTATTCACTTCACAGTCATTTGGAAGCATACAAGCTTACTACTTGTAATGACAGAAAAAGATCCCCCCTAACATGGACTTGATTTAGTGTTGTAATATGTCTAACTGTGGCAACGAAAAAAGTATCCCTTTTACTTTTCCTTGCTTGTTTGGGCCCTTCTTGTAGACTAAGCTTAATGGTGACTTGATTTAATGTTGTAATGTGTTTGAAACACTCACATTAGGTCTTGGGCCCTTGTGACCTAATGAAAATGAATGGCACCTTCATAAAGTGTTGTGAAGTGTCGTAACACACTTTCACACTTTTATAAGGTTTTATTAATTAACTGCAACTGATAAATATCTTTTTGACCTTAATCCTACCTTATTTGGAGTGTTGTGAAGTGTTGTAACACACTTTCACACTTTTCTAGGGTTTTCATTAATAATTAGGCTTCTTTATGCTTTAATTGGCCTTATTTTGCATCCACAAGCCTCATTTAATGCATATTTTTGGGGATAATATCAACACAAATCAACATCCAATCACAATTCATGTGTTTTTCAGGTTGAATGGCCTAGATTTAGTGATTTGGGACTCATCCACCACCTTGGGAAAATGAGTCCCACCTAGGTTTTTGGGTCCGGAACTTGGTTTCACACCTTTCTAAGTATTTTTAAAAATAGTCCAAAAAATTATGCCTAATGGGACTCGTTCGCCACCTTGGGCGAATGAGTCCCATTTGGCCCAAAGTCAAAATTAATTCAAATTTTTTGCAGGATTTTATCCTCCTAGATTTGATGTTGGCTTGTAGTGTTTTAATTTCAGGAATTCTTGCATAATTAAGTATAATTACAAGTTTCTTTCACTCATTTTCACCCCAAGCATTCAAGTATTCATGCATGTAGCAAGTTTGAGTTCACAAGTGTATTCAAGTGTTTACAAGAGCATTCAAGAGCACTCAAGGGAAAATTATCAAGAATTTTAGAGCATTATTCAAGCATCAAGTATCATGTCAAAGATTTCATGCATCATGTTTGTTTTTGAGCTAACAATTGTGATGTAGGGTTTCATGATTCAAGCTAGCATTTCATTCAAGATATAGCACCTTCAAGAAAGAGTCGAGATCTACATCCATTGGAGCCATCTCATACATTTTTGCAACATTTCATTGCTAGGGTTTGGTGAGTTACAACATCATATTTTGTTCATTCATCATTCTCCATTCATATTTCATTTTATTTCAAGGTTTGATTACCAAAATAGGGTTTGACCAAGAAAAACCCCTATCCACTAACAAAAAAACATTTTTTCCCTCCCCTTAGTGTGTGATTTGTAGGTTTATATTGAGGAAACATTGAAGAGAAATATTGGATAAAGTTGTCAAAGTTGTCATCAAGCATTGGAGAACATTGAACACCTACAAGTTGATTTATAGATCTATTCAGATCAAGAAACCTGAATAATCAGATTGAGTAGACCTTGAAGAGCATATTCAAACCTTGAAGTTTCAGAAAACCCTAACTATCCACTAATTCACCACTTCTGGCGGATGAGTCCCAGTTTTGGTCAAAATTCAATTTTTTGCAGATTCAAATACCCATTTACTAGATTCCTGTTCCCACATAGAAACCTAGATTTTGGACTGATTCACCTAGCTTGAAAAATGAGTCCCACTCATCATTAAATTCATATTTTCCAACATTTTAGATCTCCTTCCAGTCATCTCCAGATTTCCAAGTGCACACATTCCATCTTACAATTTTTTGTTTTGTTTCATTTGCATTTCTAGGTCATTTTGTAGGTCATTACATCATATTAGGGTTTAATATTATATCTTTCATTGCATTTCTCTTTCCAAGTTCTTACTTTGTGGTGAACCCCTCATTAGTTTACAACCAACCCCTAGGACAACCCTATTGCAAGATCTCTTTCTCCTTTGCATCAAGATCTCTAGGGTTACCCTTGAGTGGAATTAGTGAAAGTGGGTGTGCTCTATGTCCTAAGCCATATGATAGCACTCTCCCCCCATTTTCAACGGTTCCACTAACATATTCACATTAGGTCTTGGTCCCTTGTGAACTAATGAATTTAAATGGTACCTTTCTAAAGTGTTGTGAAGTGTTGTAACACACTCTCACACTTTTCTAAGGCTTTATTAATTACCTAAACCTAATAAACCCCTTTATAATTAAAATGTATCTTAATCATGCCTTATCTAAGGTGTTTTAAGGTGTTGTAACACACTTTCACACTTTTCTAGGGTTTTATTTAATAATTGGGATTCTTTATGCTTTAATTGGCCTTATTTTGCATCCACAAGCCTCATTTAATGCATCTTTTTGAGGATGATCTTGACACAAATCAATATCCAATCATAATTTAGGTGCTTTCAAGTTGTATGGCCTAGATTTAGTGATCTGGGACTCATTCTCCTCCCTAGGAGAATGAGTCCCGCCTAGGTTTTTGGGTCTTGAACCTGGTTTGACACCTTTCTATGCATTTTTAAAATTGGTCCCATAAATTATGCCCAATGGGACTCACTTGCCACCTTGGGCGCGAATGAGTCCCATGTGGCCCAAAATTAAAATTAATTCAAATTTTTGGTAGCTTTTATCCTCTTAGATCTGATGTCGGCTTGTAGTGTTGTAATTTCGAGATTCTTGCATAATTAAGTATAAATACACGGTTATTTCACTCATTTTCACCTAAGCATTCAAGAGACCACCTAGCAAGTTGAATGATCATCCTTATAGCAAGTTTGAATTCTCAAGATAATTCAAGTGTTTACAAGAGCATTCAAGAGTCTTCAAGAGAAAATCTTATCAAGCATTTTAGAGTATTCTTCAAGCATCAATCATCATGTCAAAGTCTTCATGCATCATGTTTGTTTTGGAGCTAACAATTGTGGTGTAGGATTTTGTGATTCAAGCTAGCATTCAAATCAAGATCTATCCTATTCAATCAAGAGTCAAGATATACATCCATTGGATCCATCTCACACATATTTGCAACACCTTATCGATAGGGTTTGGTGAGTTGCAACATCATATCTTGTTCATTCATTCTCCATTCATATTCAATTCTATTTCAAGGTTTGATTACCAAAATGGGGTTTGACCAAGGTAAACCCCTATCCACTAACAAAACAACATTTTTCCCTCTCTTTTTTGTGTGATTTGTAGGTTTAGGTTGAAGAAACAATGAAGAGAAATTTTGGAGAAAGTTGTCAAAGTGCCTAAAGTTGTCATCAAGCATTAGAGAACATTGGAGAACACCTATAGGTTGATTTATAGAGATTCGGATCCAAAAACCTGAAGAAGCAGATTGAGCAGACTGAGGAGAGAAAATTTATACCTTGAAGTTTCAGAAAACCCTAACTGGACTGATTTGCCACTTTTAGCAAATGAGTTCGAGTTTAGGTCAAAATTCAAATTTTTACAAATTCAAATACCCATTTGCTAGATTCGTGTTCCTACATAGAAACCCAGATTTGGGACTGATTTTCCCAGCTTGGTGTATGATTCCCACTCATCATTAAAGTCAAAAATTTTAGCATTCGAAACCTCCTTCCAGCCATCTTCAGATTCCTAGGTGCACACACTCCATCCTACAACTTGTTATTATGTTTTATATGCAAATGTTTTAGGTCATCTAGTTAAAGATTGCATTAAATTAGGGTTAAGCATTACATCTTGCATTTCCTTTGTCTTTCCAAGCCCTAGCTTTGTGGTGAACCCTTTATTAGTTTGCAATCAGCCCCTAGGACAACCCTATTGCAAGATCTCTTTCTCCTTTGCATTAAGATCTCTAGGGCTATCCTTGAACGAAATTGGAAAGTGGGTGTGCTCTATGTTCTAATCCATACAAAAGCACTCCTAACCCATTTTTCTTCATTTCACTACCAAGCTTCTTTAGCAATTAATTTGAATTCCTACCAATCTTCCATGCCATTCAACCACTCACCTAACTAGATAATGTAGCTCCAAGAGGATATTCATATAACCCTTGCTCTTGCTTTCGAACCATTAACATTGATCTACACTTTGGGCACTTTCATACCACTGAGCACCCTTTATAGAAATCAAACTCTATTGGAAGAGATTATGTGTGCAAATGTCTACATGCTTTTAGGTGAGATTTTTAAACTACACTAATTACTATTATAGTACATATTATAATAATATATTATAGTTATACAATTCAATTATATGTACTCACTATAGTAATATTAATATTATTACAAATATATTAATATTATTATATATTACATTCAATTGCAGAAAGGAAAAACTCTAAAAAAAATTGATCATGATACAAACATGCACTATTGAGACACGTGCATCTTTTAGCAAAAATGGCTAAAGAGGAAACTGTAGTAAGACTACAAAACAACACGTGTATCACAGTAACAAGTTTGCTTAAATATTAAAAGTATAATTATATTAGAAAATACTAATGATTATACTAATAATAATAATCAGGGCATGTGTTATTCTCTTGTGTGTCTTAGTTTTCCATACTTTTGTACACCTTTGCCTTGTATTTTATTTGTCAAAAGTGCCACTTATCTTGACAGCGCAACTTTCAAATTTAATTTTTTCCACTATAGCTTTTGCAGTAATAATTTATATAATTAAACCAAGATTTTTACACTTTCAATCAATTAATATTTATCTTTCATTAAAACTGCACATACCAATGATAAATATAATAAAGAACTTACTATTATAAAATTATATTACATAGTGTTATTTTTACACATTTATTCACTGGTATAGTTACCTACCAAACCATCCTTCAAGTTTGTATTCACAAGCTTCTAATTCAAATTTAATGGAGCTTCTAGAAGAGCTCATTTTCTTTCATATTTTCACAAGACTTACTTTGAAAGAATTTATTTGCTTTTCTCCTATTTCTCACAAATGCTTTGTAGCAGCCAAATCATTAAGGAAAATCAAGTGATATAGCTCTGATCTAGTACATGTAACAATGACATCAAAATTCTACAATTTTTTCCTCAAATAGAATCTAATTGTTCATCAACTTTCCACTAGCGTGTTTTATGTAGGTTATTAACTTCTTTATTTTGCCACCCAATTTTTATATGGATGTTGGTTTATTGGTTTTCACTTCAACTTTTAGTATAGGAATTAGCATAGTTGACCCTCCCACTTGAAAATTTACAGAAGTTCAAACTAAAAATTGATGTTGTTAGCAGAAACTTTGGAGATTATATCCTATTACTGTGTTGCATTCTCAAAAATGCCTCTTTATTGAGAATAGTTATAGTTTATCTACATTATAGATTGCATGATGTTGACTCTAACACAAACCTTCAATTCCTAAACGGCCTTCTAGAGTTACATGGGTCACATCCATAAACTGACATGTTATTGTCCCTATTTAGTTGATCTCTAACAAAGGGTTTTCAATTTTATCTACCAAATCTAGTCTATCTAGCTATCTATCACCTGGGAATCACAACTACTGAATCTAAGGCAAGAATTTTCTAAACAAGAACTACTTTATAACAAAAAATATACAAGTATATTGTAAACTATATTTTCTTTCTGCATAGTACTACATTACCTAATACAGTTTCTAGAAGGAGAATTTTGTTAAGGCATGCTCATTGTTTAAAAATTCTTATGGAAGTTTGCAAAATTTGTCTCTAGTAGATCCATTATACTTACACTTTATGATGTTAAAATGTGTTCTTCAGTCTTTG
Source organism: Sequoia sempervirens (assembly GCA_007258455.2). Taxonomy (NCBI): domain Eukaryota; kingdom Viridiplantae; phylum Streptophyta; class Pinopsida; order Cupressales; family Cupressaceae; genus Sequoia; species Sequoia sempervirens. Next base: position 503,361,568 of record VDFB02270651.1, read on the forward strand.
CAAAAAGGATTTTCATAAAATTGTATAAAAAATAGTGATATTAAAATTCACAAACTATTTTACACTTATTATATCAATCATAGATAAATTTTGTATCTATGTACTAGAAGGCATTTATTTTGCACCATCTATTTTTTTATTCTACCTACCAAATTCAATTAGATGTCATTCTTATTAAGACACTTGCAAAGTACCATAAATTCTAGACACGCCTTCTCCTTTAAATATTGTATGGAACCACATCCTTTTATTCCTTGCATACATTAAATTCTTCAATCTTTGCTTTGTTACTAACAAATTATCTTGGCCAATTTTATGTATTGCTCAAGTCTTCTAACATGTTCATTGCTTAGCCTCTCAATCATTGATTTCCTTAATTTACAAAACTATAGATTATTTTTTGTTATTATACTTCTACTATCCACAGTAACAAAACTTAGCGATTTCATCTCATATACTATATAAAAGGAGTAGTGATCTCATTTCAAAGTTCTTGGATTTATGAAGCTCTAGTAAACACACACAACAAAAAAATTAGATGGAGAAATGTTTTTTTACATGGAAAGCTACTACAAAAACCACTCATCAAATATATGTAGAAAATTGGTAACATGAGCCAAAAGTGGTGTGAAATTGATTTTGGCTCATAAGAATCAATTCTTGTTTCTAATTTTCTAGAAAATCTGACCAAGAGGTTTTTGTTCAACCTTTCTGGATGTAAAAAGGAATTTTCGCATATTATTTGTTTTCTTCCTATTGAACCAACTATATCAAAGAAGGATATTTCACTTACAGTGAATTGTTTCCTCAACAAAAAAAATCAGACTTCTAAACCATTGTAAGCGTCTTTACTTTCTAATTTTATAAAACGACATTAGATGCTTTATTTTAGTTTTTTGACACTTATAAGTTGGTACCAAATACATGAAAAAAAAATCTATTTCTTTCATCAAACCAAATATTTTTTTGTTTAATATAATCAAGCTCTATTAAATTTTGTATTTTTCATATTGATATAATCATATTGTATCACATTTGGAAATAAAGTTTTTTTTTTTTTGTATCAGGAAATCTTGATTTTCTTCACAAAACTTACTTCAATACACCATTGACACAAAAAATGTTATTTCACATTTCACACTATTTATTTGGTTCCACATATTCATTTATATAACATACATCAAGCATTTGAAACCATCAATGTTTCACATGCAACTTGACCTATAATAGAAGTCGTCAACCACTACCAAAATAGATATTAAACTATACAAAGTTTTGTAACATGATATTTTTCATAATAAATTTTGGATACAAGACATTGAACAATAGAGCATTTAGAATTGTCCTCAACAACTATAAACATGTATTTATAACACTATTAACACTAAACAAATAAATAATTACAATTGTATGGTTTCTATTCACATTTTCAACTTGCAATGGTTAACTACTAATTTAGTACAAAGCAATAAATAAACATGGGTTATTGTAATAAATTATTACAGTGTCGTAAAATTATATCCCAGAAAATTTCACGTACATTTGTGTATCCACTTTAGTGTCCACTCTCTTAGTATTTGTGTAGGCTCATTTTAGCCCTTGCATCAGCCTTTTCCCCTTCAGGATACTCAATACCCTTTTTCAGCAGCTATCTTCTTGTGTTGGCTTTGTGTTAAACCTTGTGTTTTCTTCATTCCCACCATTTTTTAGCGTGATTTCTCTAGACATTAGCACAACATGTGAACATCCCCATGCCACACTAGCTTCATGCAACATTTCAACATTCAAATGATTGTTTCTGAGTGTTTTGCCACTTGTCACCTCCCTTGGTCAGTGGAAATGGCTCAAGACGCCTTGTAACAACTCGAGAATCTTCTTTTCCCTCATTTTCTCTCTTTAAAATCCACCTTTTCAATTCATTTGATCCTCTTGGTATTTTTTTCTTTCTTGGTCTTCTTTTCTCTCTTCTCATTCTCTTTTTCTCTCTTGCTTGCACAACTCTCTACATCTTGCCACAACACTCTTAAGTTCTCTCAATCGTCTTTGCAACTCTCTTGGATATCAGAACCCTTCTCTTTCTCTTCTATCTCTTTGGATTTTTCAAACCTTACAAATAACATCTATTTCTTGTCTTATGTCTTTGAACATCTTAGGATTTATCACATCCCTTATCTATGTATTTTTCTATCTCATTTTTTTTTTCTTTCTTTCTATTTGTCTATCTAGCTATCTATGGAGGTGGAAACATTGAAATAGGGGTTTGACTGAGGCAAGCCCCTAAATAGCCCAACATTTTCTCTCAGTCTTATGTGTGTAGGTATTGAAGACATTTATTTGATGGAGGCTTCATTGCTTAGCTAGTTGTAAGTGCTTTCTTTCTCTTCCTTCATTTTGTCATATACATTCCATTTAATCTACACTTTACTTAGTTTACTTTACTTTATTAAATAGTTTTGTTACTCTATTATTTTCTCACATTTCAAGAGTTCTTAGTAATCAAATTGTTAGCAGTCATTTTGCTATTTTCTATGGCAGTCTCAATTTTTAGTCCATACAAGATGCCAATGCACCATTAGGATGTGCATGCATCACACTATCATCCTTGGGCCACACTATCGTCCTTGACCGAGAGTTTGTCAATCTATCCAAAAGACCTCTATGACCTACTCTTTTTGTTTCTAGAACTCTTGCCATTTTATCCTATCACTTGAGCTTTGTTCCTTGAGGTAGTTGAAAACCATTTGCTCCCTGTAGACTCTTCTTTGTCCTAGAGACTCAGGAATAGAAAATTTCCTATATAATTATGCACACAGTACTACATTCTATATTAATTCTTCATATATTTTTTTTAATAAGAAACTAAATAAATATACAAAAAATATTAATTATTAATATTTATCAATACTGCAACACACCGCTCTCCCAGTGCTTGCAAGTTGACGAGACATAACAAACATTGCACAAATATAAACATAATAATTAATTAATAATTTACAATCAATCAAAAAATAATTTATTGATAAACAAAACTTTACAATGTATTTGTCTTAGGAATAAATGACACTGGCAAAGATCAAGTGCAATAATAACTAATAATATATTCTCAATAATTAGGCTGAATAACGATAGGTGTCACTAATAAACTCTATGTGTTTATTACTCATTGAAACAGAAAATCTATGTGTCTCTACTGCACAAGCCTTAATACAACACAAAAATATATCACTAAATGCTAAGTAAAATAAAATACCTACTATCATGAAAACATCTAAAGAGACCCTAACCTATCTTTAAAATGATTATGTTAATTATATTAAATTAATAAAAATTCTTCAATAATTAGGAATTATAAAATCATTAATATACTAAACCAAAAATAATAATTTATAATAATACAAATTATATAATATTAAACATGGTTTCAAAATATACATTATTAAGCATTGCTAATCGCAATACTTTAAGGGTACTGAAATAAATCATTTATTGGAATTGTGCCGAAGTGAATGCCTGAAAGAGTATTAGTCCTATAAAACTAAAGAAAAGGGAGAAATTTCCTGGTCCGAGTGTAGAGTGAACCAAATCAGCGTTGGATTCAATTTAATGTCTAATGGGTGCATTCAGCAGGAGGGCCCTGTGGAAACCTTTTCGTGTCCGAACAGTAATCATATATCATGTAGTTCTTGCGCGCCCACTCAAGCTTCTGCTGCTCATTCCAATCCAATGCTGCTTCACTATACCATGAATTTGCAGAACAATTAGAGGAAGAATTGCACACCTGTGCATTAAAATTTTGGTATGTGGCAACGAAGGGGGCTTGGCTCCAGTCGATCTTCACAGCACCGCCTCTAGTTGCCCAATCGTCTCCGTTCCACAGACTCGAATATAATCTCATGGTCTGATTATTAGGATACGCTACGCCCAAATTCTCGTTGTTTTTAAACACTCTCACAGGAGTTCCATCCACAGAAAATCTGCAAGATACCATCAACATAATCTATGTTATAAGAACGGACATGTTTACAATATTCCAGAGCCTAACCCCAGACGGAAGTTAAGCAGCTAAGTTGAAGGATAAAATTAATATTACTTACACAATTAGTTGGGGATTCCAGAGCACAGAGTAATTGTGGAAGTCTGCAGTGGGATCAAACCAGAGGTAGAATTGCTGCTCCCGATTGCCTTGGCCTTCAGAGAACAAATTGGTATGCATAATATAGGGATCTCCAGACAGGTTTCCCAGAAACTCAAAGTCGATTTCGTCGTGCTTATCCCCTTCAGACGACAGCTGCGCCCATCAACAATAAATATTCAGTAGATGAATTTAAACGGCATTCTCAGTTCGGTAACAGTAAAATTCTAGGTCCACTGGGTATATTGAAGAGAGAGAGAGAGTTACATAATAAGCAGTTACAGTGCCTGCCGAGTTATTGGGCACCAACTTGATTTGCATATCAATTTTTGCAAACAGATATTCATTCTTCGATTGGAAACCTGAACCTGTTTAAATTCACAAAGGGAAGGCAATAACGTAAGGTTAGTCATACTCTTTGAATCGGACAGTAAACCATGGATTAAATAATAATATGCATATATACCTGAGGACTGGTTGAGAGTAAGCTGCAATTGCTGGCCGTTGTCCAGTATCTTAACGTGGTCATTACCCCACTTGATATCAAAGTCGCTGTAAAAATCTGCAGAGACAGGCTGCAAATAAGCAAGGTGGGCTAAGACTAAACATAACAAGAGCAGCTCCATGGATAATGCAAAGCTATCGAAGCGGGAGTAGAATGTTAATATAATAGAGAAGAAAACAAAGGGCAATGGAAACAATGAGGCAAACGCAAGATATATATAAACAAGAAAGGCAGGCAAGCAAGCCCACCGAGAAAAAATTCTCGAAAGTTGCTCAGCGGTGTACATATATTAGTTATTTTGGCGGCTTCCTTATGGCAGATTTGCGCAAAGGAATAAACGCTATGGTAGGGGAAAACAAGTTTTTACAGCCGTCTAATGTGTATGCAAATGATAATTGAGCGGATTACATTGCAATTGACGTTCAATTTTGGCGTACAGAGTATTGAGAATCCGCCCTCGACGCCCTACGTCTCGAATTTTCTGTCCACCCGGCGCCCCGAATCAATTGTATTGGGTTTTCTCTATGGCTTGCTTACCTATCAATTGGCCAAACCCCAACTTCTAGCCTCTTGGAGGGGGTCCCAAGTATTTAGCATACCCTCTCCATTGTCTTATAAAAATTACCTACAGTTGTCTATGCTAGAAGAAAAGGAAACCCATTTTTAAATATGTTGTAGTGGTGCGGAGTTTATATGAAGGTAGTAATAGTGGAGCACCTTAATATCCAATTACAAAACACTTTTTATCCATAAAGTACACAAACAAACAAATCATGTGATGCCATATCAGGGCACCAATAAAACATGACTTAGTGCACCACAATCAGTCTCACTTTTTTTTTGGGCCTTTTTGGATACCTCAACAAAAATCATGTTGATGTGGCATCATATTTGATGATGTGGCCCTAAAACGAAATATAGAAGCATGTGAGTTGCCAAATAAACTATTGTACAAAAGTGGGAGTGATTTGAAATTTCCACATAAGATTTTGAGAAATGCGAAGTTAGGGTGCTCCACTATGGGCCCCTCTCCCCTATTTATAGGTTAAAATTCAATACTTAGTTAATAGATAAAATAATATAATATTAATTTCATTATATTATAATATTGATATATATATTTGTAAAATGTGAAAATTGTCTAGTCATATCTTTTTATTTTATGTTTTAGGTTCATTTTAGTTATAGTATCATAAATATAATTATTGGTTTAGAAATAGCATAATTATGTATGAAATGTGTTTAATATGATTTTGATTTAGCTAGTTTATATGTAGATGTTAATTTGGAAGAAGATAAATGTATCTTGTTATATTGTCATTAGTGGTGGTGAGGTAAGGATTAAGATGGATAGTTGTATTACTACTTTGATTTTAGAGGAGATGATAAGGTCAAATAGTATAAAGAAAAGATAGATTCAAATCAAAGGGATGCTCAAAAATATTGAGGAAGAGAAGAACTTAGTGTTAGAATTGTGGGAAGAGAGGGCATGTGAAGAGTGTAGAAATTAAAAAGTATTTAGATTTCTCCACAAAGAAATCTTCTAATGATGGTGATAGTGATGCTTTATTTATTTCTACCAACACTATAAGTAATGATATTTTCCTCGTTAATTTAAGTTACTCCTAACCATATAACTCCTCACAAGGAGTGATTTTTGACATACAATTTATGATACAAGAGAGGTTTTTGGTAATAGTTCAATACTAAGCAAATTTATGGTAAGGAAAAGACAGGTATATTCATGTTTTCGTGATGGACCTGGTTAAAACCCTTATTAATGTTTTGCATATTTTAAGAATTGTGAGATCATTTTTGTATCCAAGTCAAATGATTTAGGTGTGCATATGACATTTGTCAAGTCTAGTTGTAGGTAAGGAAAAGGTATAGTCATGTTTTAACTTGATGGAGGGTTAAAACCCTTATTAATGTTTTGCATATTTCAAGAATTGTGAAAAACTTACTTTTTGTATCCAAGTCAAATGATTTAGGTGTGCATGTGACATTTGTCTAGTCTAGAAGTAGGTTGATAAGAGGGAACTTGGTGGTAGCTAACAAATCTCAAATTGGGACCATGTTTAGGTTAAATGCCTCCACATTTGGTAATTCTACCAATGTAATTAGCAAGACTAAAAATGTATGCATGTTGTGGCACCAATGTTTGGGTCGTGCATAAATGAAAAAGGTCTTAGGACCATTATTAATAAAATATTGGTTGATGGTTTTCTAATTACTCTATTTGTAAAAATGATTTACATAAGCATTGAATGTTTTCTTAATTAAATGAATCTTCATTTCTAAAGTTATAAATAAAATAGATGATTAAAAATAATTCATTTGAATGTGTTTGGTCCATTAGTTCTATGAGAAAATCTTGGTATTATATTTCATTCATTAACAATGCCTCTAAATACACCTAAATTTAAATGTTATGTGTTAAATCTAAAATTTTCACTAAGTTTAAGGTATTTAAAGCCTTAGTTGAAAAATAAATAGATTATAAAATAAAGGTGTTGAGATCTAACAATGGTGGTGAATATTGCTCCAAAAAAAATTGTGAGTTCTATTTAAGCATGTAGGAAGATGATGATTAAGAAACTCAAAATTTAATTTTCTAACACAGGATTTGTGAGGTACAAAATACATTCTTGGTATAGAAATTAGTATGGATTAGGTACACATAAAGCTTTAGTTGAGTCAAATTAAGTATGTTGCTAGAATTTTGCAATAGTTTAGTATGCATGATTACAAAATTATGAGTATTTAATTTTCTATTGGCACTAATCTTTCTTTAGATACTTGTCCTAAATTAGATTATGATTTTGATGATATGTTTTGATGTATGCATGGTTTGTACTAGGCTTAATATTACCCAAGTAGTAAATTTTTTGATGTGGTTTATGTCTAACCCTTGTAAGGAGCATTAGACAAGTATGTTAAGAGGGCTTTTATCAATTTTAAAGGAATGTATGATTATTATTTGTGTTATTATGGTACTGATGATGTGGATGAGACATTAGACATGTACAAGGATATATGGATATTACGTGTGTCTTTTAGGAAATGGTATGGTTATAAAGAATTTGCGCAAGTACTGGTTTTGATTACAAGTTGATTAAAATTGGTTGTGACAATCAAAGTGTTATTTATTTGGCCAAGAATTCTATGTACCATGTCTGTACTAAGGATGTTGATCATTTTATGTAAAATATGGTAGAGAACAATAAGGTCTTGTTTTAGAAGGGTGACACTCAACACAATGTTATAAATTATTCCCTCATGAAGTCATTAACCATTGAGATTTTATCTTGGTGAAAGAAGGTCATGTGCCTTGAATTCTACATGATATATTTTATCGTTTCTTTGGATGTCATTTTAATGTATAATATCAAGTGGGGGAATATTAGGATAGTGTGATATTAAATTCTAATCCTAATATATTATTTAATTATGCATCTCTAGCAGTCTTAGAATGGGTACTTAGACACCCATGTTGTTGAGAGATATTATTATTTTATTATTATTCTCCTTGTTAACTTGAAATATTAGTTGTAATGGTATTCATGAAGGAGGTGGAGGTGGTTGTGGTAATTACAAAACTATTTTTAAAAAATTCTTAAAGTAGGTGTTTAAATTGAGTAGTAGAGAATATTACATTTTGTTGATGGATCCTATATGAGTTGGGTGATGGATTTATATGCCTAATTTATAATATGATCTATTTGTAGTGTAGAAAATCATACTCCTTTCTAAGAGGAAGTACAATTTCACACTTAATTTGGACCTATTTTAGTGACCTTTCATTTATGCATTTTTAAACCTCATTAATTGGCCCCTAATACCCTTTATTATGCATCCCAAGGCCTATTTTATTTATTTCCCGACATTATAACCTGCATTGAATAAATGCTATTAATCAATTTAATGCCCCAAAATAAATTAGGTCCTGAAATTTTAGGTCAAGACCCTTTCACCCATGGGTGAATGGATCCCCTTTAAGTTCAAAATTCAATTTTAAACATGTTTTTAGAGGCATTTGAAATTTCTAAATTCAAATTCTAAGTGTCGGCTTTTGGGATCTAATAAACGAGAAACTAGAAAGGAAGCCTATGAAGTCGTCTTTTAATAATTTTTCGCTAGACAAGTGAAAGATTCACATGAGATCACAAGGATTTACATTCAAGAGCAAGGAGAAATCAATCAAGCATTCAAAGTCGAAGTCTTGGAGTAGCATCCTATTTGTTTTTGCAAGTCTTCAAGCTCATTTTGTCAACATGATCAAGCATTGTCAAAGATTGATGATAGATTCCTATGGAGGATCATGATGGATTCTAGGTTTTGGGAGATGCATGAAGCCATTAAACCAAGCTTAATGACTTGTTTCCTAAGTGGTTCCATCTTCTATTATCATTCTACTTTCTTCCTAAAGGAAGGTATATTCATATTTGTGATCTATTAGGGTGATTTGATGTCTCCCAAAGTAGGTCTTCTGTTGGAGGTTATTTTCTGGTTTGCATTTCAAATCTTGGTTTCTAACATTTGGAACTATTCATTGTTTCATTTAGGGATCCTATTCTAACACATTTGAGTAGGGTTTCTTTGCATTTAAGCTCTTATAATCTTAGACACACTTAAGATTAGGACTTATACACACTTTCATGTTTCAGATCTGTTCTTTTCATCAAGGTTTAATTACCAAATTAGGGGTTTGACCGAGGAAAACCCCCATCCACAACCAAACAATAATTTTTGTTTTGTAGATTTATCACAGGTTCAGATCTGGGAGTGAAGGTTCAGAGTTACAAGAAAGAAGTGCAAGTTTCAAACTCAGATCTCAAATTCAAAAATCCCCATAACAGGAAACTTGGACCCATTCGCCCATGGGCGAATGAGTACTTGATAGGCTTGCATAAACTACTTTTTATGATAGGTGCATAGTGTTATTTCTTATATTTTTCAAAAAAAATGTTGTTTATCTCAATTTTATGCTTAATCTTCAAGATCCAAGTTATAGATTGCATTTTGGAGTTGATTTGCTATTTTTAGTTTTTCTCCTCAAAGTGTTGTTTGACCTTGACCCCCGTCCTTCAAGCATAAGGAAATCTATTTACATTCTCACATTGGATTGATACACCTAAGGGTTGATAATCAATTCATTTTGGGGATCTCATTTCCTAATGAATGTAGGAAGATAGGGTCTATTTCCACTCTTTGGACTTAACTTTCGATTTTGGGAAAAGCCCCTATTTTCTTTCATTTCACTATTATGGGTAAGTTACAAGTCAAAATATTGTTTATTATTAGTGTGGAGGTTACATTTACTATTTATTGCCCATTGGTAGTTACTTTTACTATTCTCACAAGATCCTCTTCATTTTGGATGTAGAAGTTTTTGCATTTTATCATGGTTAATTGGAGGCATAATGTTGGAGTAAATGGTTTTTACCATTTACCTGCTTAAGTTTACTTAGGCTATTGCATTTAGTTTATTAGTTTTGCATTTAATCATTCACAGGTGGTTCCTTCCCGTATCAGGAAGTTTTATACCCGCCATAATTTCTTGGCTTTAAAAGCTTGTACATTATGTAAATTTATTCATCTCATCTCATTCCATTTCTCTTTGGTGAAGTAGCATGGTGCTCCTCTCTATCTCATGAAAGTTTTCTACAATTGATATTTTCCTGGGTTATTCACTCTAACATGGTATCAAAGCAACCCAATTGCAACTCCTTCCTAAGAGTTTTCGCTAGAGATCTGTGAGATCATTTATTTTGGCATTTGAAATTTTTTAAAATTCAAAATTGCCTCTATTCGATATTCTAAGTTCTTTCTGCTGCTTTGGAGGCAACAATCCTAGATTGAGCTTGTGGCTTGTTGCTGGTGTGACTCATCTATTGTAGAAGTGATTTGAAAATTGGCATTTGTGAGGTGTGATTTTTTTCTATCTTTGAGGAAGGCTGCAATCAAAGTCTGGAGGTCGATTCTTATTGTTGTCGGCGTTCATTTTCTTGAAGGCATTTTTTTGCTAACCGGTTTCCTTTGTGTCGGGCATTGAATTTCAATTGTGTGGACGTGGGTGGAAGAAGCGTTTTGGCGAAGACGAGACTGTTCATTGCTTGAATACACATTTTTCATTGTAGGCTTCTATCTTCCTATCTCAGGCCACACTAGCTATTGAAGGAGAGACCCGTGCCTTTTTCTGAATAGGGCTCGATTCCTATCTTTTGGAGGCCACGCTTGGGGGCCGATTCTTATTGTTGTCGGCGTTCATTTTCCTGAAGGCATTTTTTTGCTAACCGGTTTCCTTTGTGCCGGGCATCAAATTTCAGTTGTGTGGACATGGTTGGAAGAAGCGTTTTGGCGAAGACGAGACTGTTCATTGCTTGAAGACACATTTTTCATTGTAGGCTTCTATCTTCCCGCCTCAGGCCACACTAGCTATTAAAGGAGAGACCCATGCCTTTTTTTGAAGAGGGCTCAATTCCTATTTTTTGGAGGCCACACTTGGGGGCCGATTCTCTGTCATTTTATCCAAATTGTTGGCAGTGAATTATAGAGGAGGTGCATTCCTTTTTCCCAGGCGTGACTGTACTCCAAAAGCAGCGATTCAAATTTGGAGGCATTCAATTTACATTTGAAGCCTAATCCTCACTTCGCTGGTCATGGCTTTGGAAGGGCCCATCTTTCTCCCCTCTGTTTTTGTGGGATCAGCGATTACTTTATTTTTGTAGCGATTCTTTCTGAATTTTGGGAGAGGCCCCAATTTGCATCCTTGAGGAGGCGGTAGAAGTTCTTGAGACATTTTTCTTTGTCTGGTTGTGTGCAATGATCAATTTTTTGTGCAGCAATTTTGGAAGGCCTGATTTCTTGATTAGAGGGTGATCTTGCTATGATTGAAGGTGTTTCCTTCTAGTGCTCAATATTGGTGAAACATTATTTTTTCAAACTTTATATTTTATAAAGTTTTGAAGGGCATAAATATTTAGGGATTTTGTTTAGTGGTGTGGGCCCAAGCCTTCGTTGAGTTGTTTTTAGGGATTTTAATCCCACATTGGCTACAAGAGGGAGTTTTTGGCTCTTTAAATAGTTTTGTAGTTCCTCCTATTGTTGTGAACAAGACTCATAGATTGTGAAAAGGTTGTCTCCTGCATGTGGTGATTGGTGCTAGATGATTGAGCTCTAATGAACTTGGTTTGTTGGGCTCATTTATTTTGTTGTCGAGGATGAACATTGTCGTATGGTGTGACCGAGAGCTCGAGAACATTCTGAAAGTGCCTCTATAGGCCTTTCTTCATTTTTTTCATATCTTTTGCAAACAAAGGCCGATTTTCGCAAACCACATCAATGGAAAGGTATTTTCATCACCTTTGCAATGGTTGAGGAATTTCTCTCATATTTTTCTTTTTGGTGGTGCTTTTAATCGATTGAAGTTCAATATTGGTGTTGTGCTCTTTGGAGTTGCTTGATTCTCAACCCTTTTTTCCATTATTGCTTCCTGAAATATTTTGGGAAGGCTTCATTTGAGTATTTGGGAGTTTCTATTTATTGTTGAAGGTTGATGTCTTTGTATTTTTGGGAGATTTGTCATATTTGATTATGGGGTTTTCATTTCATCCTGCTATGATTATGTTGAAAATGGGAAACTATAAATAATGGAGAAATGGTATCATAAAACATCTCTGATGGTTTCATTTGTTGCCATATTTGTATAATCTTGATCTCCCTCCTAATACTGATAGTAAGAAATTTGCATGGAATTGCAAAATGGATCATGTCCTAGGAGTTATTACAATGCATAATGATGATGCCACTTTGGATTCTATTGATCATTTTGAGTGTCCATATATTCTTAGGATTAAAATCTAGAAAATACATGGAGATCTTGATACTCAACCATTCCTAGATGATCCTGTTTCAGATTGTCTTGTGCCTCTTCATTTTATAGATAGGATACCCTATGATCATGCAACTATGCATGAGTTTGAACTGTTGGAATACTTTGAATCTTCAGATGAGGATGACAAGGGTTCTTTAGATGCTCCTTCTCCATCAGAGACAATTGATGTACCTTCGCCTTCAATGATTCATTGTGCAGAGTCATTGATTGAAACTCCTATCATTCTTGTTCAGTCGGATCATTCATTTTTTGTTGATGATTCATTGAACACATCCAGTGATTCATCACAACTAGCATCTCATTGTCTTCCTAATTGGGATTCTTATTTGTTGGACATTGGTTCATTTTTTGTGGAATCTCACATTTCTGACTTAGAAGACACATTTGAGGGTATATCCCTCCTATTTGATGATAGTTGTGGTACAACTGTTGTCACTCCATCTCAGTCTCTAGAGATTGTTCAAGATTAGTTTCCAGTGGTACCTTGTATGTCACCTTTTGTTGTGATTGGGCATGTTCTTGATTGGTTCGTGATCTGTAATTAGAGATTTACAAATTCAAATGTATTTAACCTTAATTACAATTATTCTCGATCAAATAGAATTGTGTGACTATGTTGTTTAACTGTTGAAATTACAGACTAAGTTAACTTTTACATAAATTATGGAAATTGACTAATTACTATAATGTTGTAATCATAAATCAACATAAGTAATTAAAATTGAAAGAATGAGAGACATGAGAGAGAAGAGTGAAAAGATAGAAGAGAGAGGAACACGAGCTTGATAATGGAGTTCATCCAATCAGGACTATGTCTTCGGGTCCGCTTCTCAAGGTAGACCACTTTATTATTATCACCAAGCAATGAAAATGCCTTGTTACAATATCCAAGCTCCACCTGCATAAGAATTTCTCATAGTGTCTCTCTCCTTTACAATTTTTGGTGTAATAATCAACACCTTATAATCTCTCTCTCAAAGAATTCAAATTCTCCACTTTTCAGAATAATTTCCCCAATAATATAATTATTCTCTCCAAGAGATTTTTCTCAACATTCCTCACTTGGGTTTTCCACTCTAAACTCTCACCCCCTTTTATACATAAAATTGACCCAATTTGGCCTATAACAATATAATTACAAAATCTCCCAATTACAACATAAATTTTTTACAAATCCCCCCAAAATTACATGTAAATATTAAAAATCCTCCCTTTTACATATGAAAATCATTTAAAAATCCCCTAATTATCTTGTATATATATATATATTTTAAGCCCTCTAAATTTTACATTTTTAGGCTTTAAAAGATGCTTCTTTAATCCCTTTTAAAATTAAAAGATTTACCTTTTTAAATTTAGAGGGTGAATATTTAAAATAAGGGAGGTAATCAGTTTTTGGTGTTCTTTAAAAAACAATAACCCCCAAAATTAACTCTAAACCACTCAGTGGTCTATTGATAGGGGATGTGTTTAGGGAGTGAGTGGTCGCGGGTTCAACCCACACCACTCTCTATTTAGCCTCTTTATCCTCTTTAATAGGAAGCGACACATATATAGGGTGTGAGCGCCATGTTTGGCGCAATGGTCAGTGCATAAAGTGGAAGGAGCAAGGTTGGGGGTTCGACAGGTTGCAAATGGAGAAGGTTGCCACATGTCAAGATATAACTGGTTGATAGGATGCCACGTGTCGACATCTAATTGATCAACTTATGCCATGTCCAATTGTACAATCTACCAGAGTTCCACGTGTTAGTCTGTGATTTGCTAAAAGGTGCCATGTGTCTAACAATGTTTTGTCCACATCATCATTTTGACTAGTCAACCCTTTTGACTAAAACTTTGACTTGGTGTAACTTTGGCATACAGACTCCGTTTTTGACGAAATGAATGGAATTAGAATCATGGCGACGAGCTCTTCGACATAATGCTATTTTTGACCATTTTTTAGATGATCAATTTTTTTCCTTTGACTGGCCCTTGTACTAGGTTTTACCCCAACTTTGACCAAGCATATCTCGGGCGTACAGTCTCCTTTTGATGTGACTGAAGTTGTGTCAGGACCGTGTAGGCGAGCCCTATGTGATGGAGCTAGTTCTATCTAATTCTGAGACTATGAATTTTTGAGGTCTTCTGGATCCTCCTAGATCACTCCTCCCAATTGACAAGCTTTTGGACCTCCAAAAGTTTGTTTTTACATGAAATTTAAGTGAGGGAATTGTCGCCTCACTTTCCCAGTATCATTTGTCCACCCTGCTAGAAATTTGAACATCTGACCCATCACAAAAAAGATGAAAAATGAGATAGCATTGTTGATACAATCAACTGTATATTCATCGATATTCACTGTCACATCCGTCATCCACATAGAACTAACTAGTAGAATAACAAGCAACATTACTGAATAAACTAATGTGAAGGAAAAAGTATCAATGTGTTGGATTTCTTAAATAGGAACATTGTTAGAAAATGAATCGTTCAAACCCTCTTTTACCACCTTTGGCTGAAGGCTTAACTGTGCTTGCAACTGATCCTCACACTATGTTGTCTGTGACACCCTATAATCTTTATGCTTAGTATAACATGAGATTTAAAGCATTTATTGCATTTAAAAACATCTTCATATGCCTTGTGTTTACAACAGATCTATTATTCTTCATGTGATGATATTTTACAATATATTCAATTCCATCCTTAAACAAATGATACTTATTATGTTCCCTGTAGAAAATGGCCTTTTTGTCATACAAATAAGGACTTCCCATCCCACAGATATCAAGCAGAATTACATCTAACTCCACCTCATCTAAAAACTTGGATGTGATTGCAAATTAGAGTTTACATTGCCTTGACACATGTAACCGAGCATTATCATGCACCCAACCCAATGGATACATGGTTTAGGATGAGGTATTGTTTTTAATCCCAATTTCTTAACAACTTGTTCAAAGATTAAGTTCACTTGCGATCCACTATCTATAAGTGTATCAATTTTACTCTGTTTTGCAATAGCCCTTAAATATGAAACAATTCATTCCTCTTGCTTTCAATAGGTACTTCACTACACTTTATAGAAGAAGCATGGGAACTAGTACCAGCAATAGGAATGTTACCTTTTATACCCATAATTGTGATCTTGGTTTCATCATTAGAATTTGATTCGAGATCATGCACGATAGTTGTGGTCTTTTGCTTACCCTTTTGATCCTTGAACCATTTTGGTTTCTGATCAGGATGCAATTTTCAACACTTTGCATCTTCATGCCCTTTCTTATTGCAGTGTGAGCAATAAGGCTTATCCTCCTCTTTCTTTACAGTAGTTGTTTGTTGTATTTTCTCCTTCCGTGATGAATGGCTTGCACACTAACTTCATCAAGGTTAGTTGGATTAAACATAAGTATTGTATGCCTCAACTTTTCATGTAATCCACCCATATACTTTAATAAATTTTCTTGTGTATATAATGGAATTCCCAAAATTAAAGCTCTTTTCCTAAACTCCTATGTATAATCCTGTACACTTTGTCATTTTTTCTTGCTTTAATGATTGTCAATTCATTACTACTTTTTTCATATGACCTAATGGATAGAACTGTTTCTTTAATGCAACTATAAACTCAAACCAAGAAGAAATAATTTTATCATATCGGCTTATATCTTCCTGAGTTCTACTCTCCCACCAGATTAAGGTTGTGCCTCCCAGGCGAAGAGAGGCTAATTGGATTTTTTGAGAATCCTCAGTAAACTTTTGAATTCTACAATAAACTTCAATTTTTTTTAAATCCAATTATCAAGTTTTTTTGCATCTAGTTCTCCATTATAGGTTGGCAAATCAAATTTAACATCAAGCTTTAACAAAGGTGTATTAGCTTCAAACTGTACAGGTTGTTTCTTCTTTGAAGAAGTAGACAAAGAAGATGAAGAGGATGAAGAAGAAGATGGGGATGGAGGTTCAGGAGGGTCACGACCACCTCCTACTACTTTACCTTTATCATCTTTTGAAGAGGATTCACCTTCATTCTTCTTTCTCTTCTTGAGTTCCTTTTTCCTCTATCGCTCTTGTCTCTCTTGGAAAATAACTTCCACCATAGCCTTCATTTTGAGAAAAGCTTTCTCATCAAGCTTTGTAGGACTTTGTTCAGTTGTCATTTTTTATCGTGGAAAATACCTTCATTTTTCGATCTCAGGATTGAACTCTGAAAGTGCACCTTCTCTTTGCTTCAATTTCAACCTAGTTAACATTCACTTTTGCAATTTCCTGTTAAGAGGCTCTAATACCAAAGTGATCTGTAATTAGAGGTTTACAAATTCAAATGTATTTAACCTTAATTACAACTATTCCCGATCCAACAGAATTGTGTGACTATGTTGTTTAACCATTGAAATTATAGACTAAGTTGACTTTTACATAAATTAAGGAAATTGATTAATTACTATAATGTTGTAATCATAAATCAACATAAGGAATTAAAACTGAAATAATGAAAGATAATAGAGAGAAGAATGAAAAGACAGAAGAAAGAGAGGAACACGAGCTTGATAATGGAGAGCATCCAATCAGGAAGTTACGTCTTTGGGTTCGCTTCTCAAGGTAGACCACTTTATTAATATTGTCAAGCAATGAAAATGCCTTGTTACAATATCCAAGCTCCACCTGCATAAGAATTTCTCACAGTCTCTCTCTCCTTTACAATTTTTTGTGTAATAATCAACCCCTTGTAATCTCTCTCTCAAAGAATTCAAATTCTCCACCTTTCACAATAATTTCCCCAATAATATAATTATTCTCTCCAAGAGAATTTTCTCAACATTCCTCACTTGGTTTTTCCACTCTAAACTCTCACCCCCTTTTATACATAAAATTGGCCCAATTTGGCCTATAACAATATGATTACAAAATCTCCCAATTACAACATAAATTTTTTACAAATCCCCCAAAATTACATGTAAATCTTAAAAATCCTCCCTTTTACTTATGAAAATCATTTAAAAATCCCCTAATTATCTTGTCTATATATATATTTTTTAATCCTTCTAAATTTTAAATTTTTAGGCTTTAGAAGATGCTTCTTTAATCCTTTTTAAATTTAGAGGGTGAATATTTAAAATAAGGGAGGTAATTGGTTTTTAAAAAAAATAACCCCCGAAATTAACTCTAAACCACTCAGAAATCTGTTGGTAGGGGATGTATTAAGGGAGTGAGTGGTTGCAGGTTCAACCCACACCACTCTCTATTTAGCCTCTTATGTGATCCCACAATAGTGGTTTACAATTTTCCAAACTGGACACTGAAATATTTTTTTCTAGCTAAATCTTCACTTTCGGGCACCTATAGCGGCTAAACCGTGAGGAATTTGAAGATGATGCAAACTAGAGTTTCATGAAATTTTGTCTTTAGATTCCAAATATATTTTTTTCAAATTTTTTGGAATCATATTGCACTTCTTTTTCCATCTCCCTCGAAAACTAGTTTTTTTCAGAAAATAACATTTTTAAAAAGTGACGCTCACTGTATATCGTATAACTTTTTTTTCCATGAAGGATTAAATTCTAATTCTTTCGAATTTATATTTGTAACTCTGATATCTAGTGCTTCCACTTGGTTATATAGCATGTTTTATTGAATATTTTTTCCTTAATCAAGTTTCGAAGTCAAACCAATTACAATTCAGACATAGGCGGATCGTATAACGCGTAACTTTTTTGTATGGATCGAAATTCAAATTTTTTTTAGTTAGATCAAGGACTTCAATATATGGTGCACTAATATTTTTCAATTTTTTTTTATAATATTCTATTTTTTCACATGTGCAGAATAAAGAGCTTCATTTTCGGTGAAAAACCTACATTCACAAGAAATAAAAAATAAATATAATACTAAAATTAAATTTATTTAAAATTATACTTTTTGGAATCTTATAATAAGGACTACATACTTACAAAAATAAATTTTAAATAAATTCATTTGATCCCCCAAAAGGTAAATCAAAAGTGGTTTTTTATCAGCATTTTGATAGGTGTAAAGGAGACTCTGTTATAAGTATAGTTTAAAACTAGCGGGGTTATATCCAAGGGAGTTTGATCTAAGGTAGTTTGATCAAACCCTCTTCAATTGGAATGCTTTAAATGGAATTTTTTAAGGCTTAAATCATTATATTTTCTAAAAATATGTGATTTCAACAAAAATCAGAATCTCCCAGAAATTGTAAAGTAGCTTTGTGCGATCACCAAATCCTCTTTAATAGGAAGCAGTGCATATATAGGGTGTTAGCGCCATGTTTGGCACAAGGGTCAGTGCATTAAGTTGAAGGAGCAAGGTTGGGGGTTCGACCCCCTACCTTATCATTTTACAACGGTTTCAACCGGTTGCAAATGGAGAAGGTTGCCACATGTCAAGATATAACTGGTTGATAGGATGCCATGTGTCGACATCTAATTGATCAACTTCTACCACATCCAATTGTACAATCTACCATAGTGCCACATGTTAGTCTGTGATTCCCTAAAAGGTGCCACGTGTCTAACAATGTTTCGTCCATGTCATCATTTTGACTAGTCAACCCTTTTGACTAAAACTTGGACTTGGTGTAACTTTGGCATACGGACTCTGTTTTCGACAAAACGAACGGCGTCAGAATCATGGCGATGAGCACTTTGACATAATGTTATTTTTGACCATTTTTTAGATGATCAAAATTTTCACCTTTGATTGGCCCCTATACCAAGTTTGATCCCAACTTTTACCAAACATATCTCAAGTGTACGATCTACTTTTGACGCAATTCAAGTTGCATTGGGACCGTGTAGGAGAGCCCTATGTGATGGAGTTGGTTCTGTTTGATTCTAAGATTATGAATTTTTGATGTCTTTTGGATCCTCCTAGATCAGTTCGTGGCATTTTTTTCCAAGGTCTTGGCGACACATGAGCAGATTTCAGAGACACCATCATACATTTTCATGCTTCTTTCTTTCAATTCCTATTTGGAATGGGAAGCATACTTGCATTTGTATTTGGTTTTGTTTCTTTCAAAAGGGAGACAAGTTGTTTGTTGACATTGGATCATGTTTTGTCTTCAGGCACTTACCATTGTTGCAGGTGATTACACATTGCGGGGGGGTATATATTCTATCTCTTTCCCTCTTATGGGTGGGCCATTGATTGTATATACATGATGTATGTAGTCCTTGGGTACGTGTGATTGAGTCCTCCATCCATGCATCATTTTTGTTTTCTTTTCTCTCTTTTGGAGAGGGTTTTTTTCCCACATGGTTTTTCTCCTTTTCTCCGGTTGCAAGAGATTTATTTCTTGCATTGTAAATGGGTGCGTAACATGGTTGTGTAGCTGGGACCCATACTACATCTTCATTTTTTCATTTTCATTCTCCATAAGTTGCACTTAAGGGGGGCTGTTGGAGTAAATGGTTTTTACCCTTTACTCGCTTAAGTTTACTTAGGCTATTCCATTTATTTTATTAGTTTTGCATTTAATCATTCACAGGTGGTTCCTTCTCGTATCGGGAAGTTTTATACCTGTCATAATTTCTTGGCTTTAAAAGCCTATACATTATGTAAAGTTATTCATCTCATATCATTCCATTTTCTCTCTGGTGAAGTAGCATGGTGCTGCTCTCTATCTTGTGAAGGTTTTCTGCAATTGATATTTTCCTGGGTTATTCGCTCTAACACATAAGATAGTAATTTCATGAGGTTATTTTGTAAGTACACGTATACTACCAAAATATTGTTAGATTCAAGGGCGTTTAGAGTGATACATATGTACTTTGTTGTTGTAGACTAATATATTATTGGGCCTCTCTTTGAGGGTAGGTGTTTTTCAAAAGGGTTTCTTTATGTATATCCATTGTTACGTGTTTCTTTATGATGAAGTTTTATATTTTTCACATTGATGACTTTACCTTCTATTGGCAAGGGATCGCCCAAAGACAAAACATCGATCTAAGAATATTATTGAAAACCATTGCAAAGAGGTTGTGGAGCTCCTAGCTAAAAATGTACACCCTTTGGAAAAGTAAGAGAATATAATGGAAACATCCATCAAATAGATATTTGGATAGGGAAAGATGTAATGTAACAAAAGTAGCAATAGATATAGAGAAATAGTAGGATATAAGTTATGAAAATAAAAGAAGTAATTATAAGAAGGATTAATTACACAGTATATGTACATGATGTATAAGCATTAATATATACATCTGGAGTTATGTGTTATGTGTTTTATGGTAAATATGGCAATATTTTTTGTACTTATATTTCATTTTGTTAACTAGTTTATGCACAATCCAAATTAACTCCTTATCCCTCTAGTACTACCAAGTCTAGGGTAAAAATATAACACATAGAAATTACTTGAGGCTTAGAGCTTTAGTCTATGTTTCCCATTTTTTCTTGCTAATATTGGTTATGTTTCCAATGCCTTGGTTAGGCAATATAGAGGAGAACAAGAATAAAAATATAATTTTCAATCTAGACAGTAGAACTATCTAAGAAGATATATTTTTTATTATAAACTGCAACACTATCTCCTTGGTATCAACTTTGTGAGATGGGGTTAGGCATAAAGGGGATGGAGAATGGAAAGGGTTAGATCTTCAAAAGGTATCCCTGAAGAGATGTGACTTATTGAAAAGTTTAGAAAATAACATAGCCTGTAGTGTCGTAAAATTGCACCTTGTGGCAATTTCACACTTATGCAAATTTAGGCCTGCCTTATTTATGGCAAAATCTTATAAGTTGGAATTTCATGATTTTGACTTCATAGGTGACAATGATGAAGCGCTAGCAACCTGAGTGTTTGATTCTCATAAATTTTGGTTAGATTCACAATGTATAGACATCTACGCAATGCACTAGTGTCCCCATAATTTTCAAGATTCAAAAGTGAATATTATGTATTGCTTATCCATGACACATTTCGTAGCAGCAAGGATGTGTGTGTAATGATTCCTCTCACTGATGCAACTTAAAAAAAATCCACTTTCACCCTCATTTTAAAGGGGAGGACTCTAAGAAATGAAAGGCTCTCTTTCTCTCACTCTCACGGTGAAGCTCTACAGGAATTATCTCTCAAACAACAGTCAAGACTCCTCTTTCTTACAATATTTTCATGTTTATCAATCCAAGAGATGAGCCACATGATGTTGGTAATGCTCTCTTTTAATTTTATCTTGTATGATCTCGTCTACATAATCTTGTCTTTATTTATCTAATTATATTCGTGATAGGGTTCTCCTCCTTTGCAGGGTTTATTTCTATCACATGTCTTTTCTTTATGCATTTTATCTACCCCAATCATACCTGGCTATCCATGTAGGTGGAAAAATTGAAACATGGGTTTGATTGAGGCAAGCCCCTAAACATCCCCCAACATTTTTCCTTTTTTTTTGTGTGTAGATGAACAGATTCGATGAGTTGGGTATTTCGAATTATGGACTTTTATTTTTTGTTTCATCAAAGACCACATCACAACACATAGGAATTCATGTGATGCGCTAACATTCATGGATGAGAGCTAATCTGCTTGAAGGTATAATATGTGGTTTATGTACTTTTTTTTATGTATATCATAGAATTTAAAATAATGTCATTTACTCTTGTAATTAAGTGATTTCAATATTCTCATCATCTAAATCCTAGTGTTAATTTGGTTAAAGTGTGTCTTGAATTATTCATTATTTATCTTGTCACCTAAGTAGTGTCTTTTGAGGTAATTGAGGGATATTTTCTCCTTAAGACCCCATTGTATTGAGGGTAGTGAATCTCCTCCTTTATATTTTGGTGAACTTGATGTGAATGAAATCATGTTGAATCTCTTTCTTCAAAATTTTAATTCTTTTGATAATGCATTTTTACAGTAGGACTTTGATATGTTGGATGGCACCCTAAATAATTTCTTAGAGGCATCTCCTTCCATTCAAAATTTTGATGAGAAAAATTCCCCATTAAACCTTCTTCTTCATAAGTTGAGAAGTCCATAAATGTAATTTTAGTCTATGTCACCCCTTAAAGGCCTAAGAGACTGGTCATTTATGTGACTTTGGCTAGCCCTCTCCTAAAAGTATTCATTCTATTCATGGGGTTTCTACTGAAAATGATATACCTGATATTTACACGAGATTCATGCAATCTAAGGATCCCTCTTATAGAGCAATATCTCATACTTACAATACTAGAAGGATTCAACAGAATATTAGTCAACCTACTTCTTTACTGCCTCTCAACCAAGCCTTACTCAAGCACCTAGACCTGCAATTAAGCAACCAGGTGAGTATGGTCTTATCAAGCAGCTTCATGTTACTCTAATCAAGATCTCACTTTAGGATTTGCTTCAGACTACTCTAGTTTACTATGGTATGCTGCAAGAAGCCTTGGAAAAGATTATGTTACCTTCTTCCACTAGGCTGATAAATTTTAATGCATTGTTAGATCATATATGTGTAGATTCACCAAATATTATATTTCATCCACATGAAATCCCACCTTCAAAAGTATAAAAGAAAGTATATCCTTGATGATAATAGTTTATATTAATAATATCAACATTAGTCATGCTCTTGTTGATACCGATTCAGTGCTCAACATATGTAGCATTGATTTATATTGACTAAAATTAAAGTTGATTCAAATTTCCTTTATGCTTCTTCCTTATATATTTGTGGGTTTAATAATGTTGGTTGAAAATCCTTAGACACGATAATCTTTCCTTTAAGGTTGGGACTTGTTACCATGCCCATCTTGGTATATGTTATGCCAGGACCATTACCATATAATCTTCTCTTTGGGAGGCCATGGATTCATGCTTTGGGAGCAGTTTCTTATACTTTACATTGTTCTATTAAGTTTGTTGCTAATAATAAGGTGATCATAATCAAGGTTGACCTTGATGTTATACACTTATGTGAAATGGTAGCTATTGGTCAAACTTTAGTTACACCTACTCTTAAAAAAATTATCTCTTTATTATCTTCCAATGTATTGACATCTACTCCAGAAGTACCTAATATAGAGGATCTACTCTAGAGAAAGATGTCCCTAAAGAAGATCCTCTTGAAGATTTTTTTTTGAATCTAAGTTGCTTCTATTTCTTCTCTTAAACCGAATGTGTGTCTAGATGATGATTGGGGATCCTTGAACTTCACTGAATCTTATATCAGTGAATACAAAGTAGATTTGATCCCCCTAGATATTCCAAAAATCTCATTTGTATCTACTAAGAAGGATGATTATGCTTATGTAAAGAAGGGTGATCCTTATAGTATGGATTACACTCTATACACTAATCATCTTTCTTCTCAATAATTGCAATCATGTTATCGACCAAGATTTAATATCTTCTCTAAATTTGGTTACAGAGGTAAAGGTTGTGGGTGTAATGAACAAGGTATTAAAGTCCCCTTAGAGGCTGATCCATGTGACTCTAAGGATGGACTTGTATACTGCCCCACAATGTCTAAGGAAAAGTTGTGGTTGAATGTCAACATGGTTTCTATCAAACTTTTTCCTTTTAAACTAATTCAACCTTAATACATGGAAAGAAAGGTAGAATCTAATGAAGTTCCTCTAGATGTTCCTCTTCAGATGAGAATCTTGAAGAATGATTGGGAATCTATTCTAACTTACCTTCTTATCATAATACATGATAATTCCTATATTGCTTTGAAACAACTGAAATATGGAGGGAGAGGGTTTTTATCCTTGAAGAGATAGGGCTCCTCCTGTTTCACTCAAGGAAACCCTAGAGATCTCAATCCAAGGATGTAAAGGGGAAAGAGATCTATAATAGGGATTTCCTAGGGTTTGATTAGAAACTAAAGAGGGTTTCACCACCAAGCTAGGGCTTGGAAATACTAATGAAATGCAAGACCTAATGTTTAAGCCTAATGTAATACAAGACTTCACTAAATGACCTAGAAAATCATGTAAATCAAAATGGAAGATTGAGAACTTAGAAGTGTGCATCTGGGAACCTAAATATGCCTAGAATGAGCTTTGAAACACTTAAAATTTTGGAATTAGGGCATACTAGGACTCATACGCTAGTATGGGTGTATCAGTCCCAGACTACCTGGTTTCTAGTCTGGAACAAGTTTCTGACAGTGTAGATTCAGGATTTACAAAAATCTAGAAAATTTCCTATAGTGGGACTCATACACCACTTCTGGCATATCAATCTCATTCTACTTTTTTAGAAATTCAAAGTCTTGATCTACTCTCCAATCTTTGCCTTTCCTTCCCAATCTAATTTCCCGATCTGAACCTGTAAAACAAAATATAGTGTTGATTTACTTATGAGGGGTTTTCCTTGGTCAAACCCCTAATTTAGTAATTAAATCTTGATAGAAACAATGAATCTTGAATGCAAATGTGAACATAAACCCTCACCTTAAGTGTGTCTAAGATTAGGAAATCTAAAATGCAATGCAACCCTATTCTATTATGCTAGAATGAGATGCAAGAATTAAGCATAGACATGATTGACCCCCTTTGAGAGACCCCTAATCACCCAAATGAGCCCTAATAATGTATGTACCTTCCTTAAGCTAAATGGAGAATGATAATGGAGGATGGGATCATTTAGGAAACAAGTCATTGTGCTTGGCTTGATGGCTAGTTGCATCTCCCCAACCTAGAATCCATCATGATTCACCATAGGCAACAATAATCAACCATTGATAATGCTAGATATTGAATGAAAGTGAGCTTGAAGACCTACAAAAACACAATAATGTTGCTCCAAGGCTTCAACTTTGTTGAAATTACTTATTCTTGAATGCTCTTGTGAAGAATGTTTGAATGCTCTTGAATGCTTATATCTTGAAATTGCTCTTCTAGATTCTTGCTTAGATCAAAAATGACTTTAGAAGCTTGTTTATATAGGAATTACACCTAATTTACTATTATTTAGATCTCAAAAGCCGGCATTAACCAAAAATTTGAATTAAAAACTTGAATTTTTTGCTTAAACCCTAAAAAGGGGCCAAATGGGACTCATACACTACTTCTAGAATATGGGTCCCACCTAGGGGGACTCATACGCCCAAGGTGGCGTATGTGTCCAACCTAGGGGGACTCATACGCCCAAGGTGGCGTATGTGTCCAACCTAGGGGGACTCATACACCGAAGGTGGTGTATGAGTCCCACCCTAGATTTTTGGGATGGGATGTTAGAAATTTTAATGCTTTTGATGATTTTGTCAGGTTTTTAGTTGAAATAAGCCTCAAGATTTGAAATAAAGGGTCTTAAGGTCCTATCAATGATGATTTAAAAGGGTATTTAATGTAAGGGTGTAAGGAAAGAAAAGGTACGGAAACACTTTCCTAACGTCAAAGCCATAGGGAAGTAAGCAGACAGTACTTTTAATTTTCTAATTACAGTCTAATTACGATACACATGAAAGATTTACAGAAACAGAGAAGATACTCAAAAGACAATGAACAACAAATTTACGTGGGAAACCAGGAAAAAACCCACCACACCAAACTGAATCTCTTTGTATTATAGTAACAACAATTACATACAATCAAAGATACAACTCTCTGGTATTAGTTCATAGTAGCTACATTCACTGTTCTTCTTGTTACAGAAAATCCTTTGAAAATTTTGACTCATTTCAAAACTCCAGAATCGATCTGCTTTTATCTTATCACATTTTGATTTTTACCTTCTGTGCATCCTTATCTGCCATTGCCTCATCATAGAAATTTTCCATGCCTTTTCATATTTTTCCTTGCATGTAGTTTTTCTCCAGCGTTGCAACTAATACAAAAATCCAACCGTCATCCGTTTGAAATCCTCTTCCTCTGATTTGTCCAGCGGGATGCCACATAGGATGGTCACATGGTCAAAGGCGATCAAACTTTGTTGGCATATCGGTGAGACACTAACAGTGTCTCCCCGATGCCACAAAGTAATCAGCTTAAGTTTCCAACAATCAGCAAGAGGTTTCAACAAACGCCTTGAGTCATATTGAATTCATCGACATCCAAAGCATCCCTATCGGCAAGAGATTTCCATTCACCAAGATGTTTCGCCGGGTCTCCGCAAGTTTCACCGAAGCACCTGACAGTCGGCAAGACATTCATCTTTCGCTAAGACTTCATACCGAGCTCATCTAAGTCTTACCGAGTCAGCAAGACTTAAGTCTTTTGCTAAGACCTTACACCATTTGAACATGTCACACCGAAGCATCGAATAGTTGGTGAGACTTATCGTCTTCACCAAGACCTTATATCGAGGTCTTAAGTCACCCCGAGCGCTGCATTCACCAGTCGGCAAGACTTTTGTCTTTCATCAAGACCACATGCCGAGCGCCCATGTCTTGCCAAGTCGGCAAGACATTTGACTTCGCCAAGATGTTTCACCGGGCGCCGAGAGCTACACCGATGACTGTCGGCGTGACTTATTCAAGTCGCCAAGACTTCTCAACGAAGTCTTTTGTCACTGTGAATGGACCAAGAGAATACTCCTGTCAGTGAGACTTACATACTTGCTGGGACATCTCACCAAAGCCCTAGCGTTAGCCCGATAAGATCAACTGTCGCCCAGAGTTCTACCGATCGACAAAAGGTCACGCTGAACATAGAGAGCCACAACAATAGTCATTTTCGATAAGACATAAACTCTATCTTGGCGACATGAACCTATCAAGCAGAATTAGAACAGTTAGTCACCCAAACATGAACAATGTCATAGCGACTTTTCCCTTCAGGAGTTCCATGTCAGTAAGGATTGAGACACATATTCCAACAAGCTCCCACTTGACGAAGATCTTACTGACACCTCCAGAGCATAAACAAACTATTGAAAAACATGGTCCAAGAGGCCCATCGAACTGGTACACCACCTTTATTTTTCTTTGCTCACAGGCTTCATCAATGCATCTGCAACATTCTCCAGAGTATCCACTTTCTCCAAAGAGACCTTCCCATCCTCCACCATATCTCATACAAAGTGATACTGTACATCTATATGTTTTGTCCTGGCATGGAAAGTAGGATTCTTTTCCAAACATATAGCCCTCTGGCTGTCACAGTAAATAGTAATTTTTCCTGCATCAAAAAAAATGTTAGAACACAAACATTTTAACTAGATTGCTTCTTTACAGGCATGTGTAGCTGCCATGTATTCTACCTATGTAGTGGACAAAGTGACTATAACCTACCGCTTGCTCATCCAGCTCACTGCACCACCATTCATCATGAAAACATATCCACTAGTGGATCTTCTGCTGTCAATGTCCCCTGCCCAATCAGAATCCACATAACCTTGAATGCTGAGAGTCTTCTGTGATTCAACCAAGTTACCATGGTAACACAAAGCATAGTCTGAAGTACCCTTCAGATATCTAAACACTCTCTTCATAGCATCCCAATGTGTCCTTCTAGGATTAGCCATAAATTGACTAAGAACTCCCATTGCTTGGGCAATGTCTGGCCTTGTACAGACCATTGCATACATAAGGCTGCCAACGCACTAGCATAAGGTACACTGGTCATGTCCTCCATCTCAGTAGGAGATTTTGGACAATCCTCAACAGATAGCTTCGTTCCCTGTGTAACTAGAACAACTAACTGCTTGCACTCAGTCATACAAAATCTCTCTAGAACAGTCATTATATACTTACTCTGACTAAGCCAAATTTTCTATTTTCCTATCCCTAGTTATTTCCATTCCCAGAATATACCCTGCTACACCAAGATCTTTCATTTCAAACTTTGCATACAACTGAGACTTGAGATCAAGAATCATTAGCATACTATTGCCTATGAACAACATATCATCAACATAGAGAGCAATAATATGGACTTGATCACTTTCACTTTGTAATATACACAATGATCACATTTTGATCTTACAAATCCCAATGAAAAAACAAAAGTGTCAAATTTCTGGTACCACATTCTAGGAGACTGTTTTAAACCATACAGAGATTTCTTCAACTTGCAAACCAATCTTTCTTTACCTTTCTCCACAAAGTGCTCCGACTGGGACATATAAATTTCTTCTTCAATATCACCATGAAGAAATGTTTTCTTCACATCCATCTGCTCAATTTCTAAGTCATACGCTACTGCAAGTGACAAAATAAATCTAATAGATGTCAGCTTAGCTATAGGAGAAAATATTTCTCCATAATCAATTCCCTCTACCTGGGAATAACCTTTTGCAACCAACCTTGCTTTATATTTTTCCACTCTACCATCCAAACCTATTTTCTTTTTAAACACCCATTTGCAACACAGAGCTTTTCTGCCTTTAGGAAATGGCACCAAACTCCAGGTATCATTCTTTTCTAATGATGCCATTTCTTCATTCATGGCTTCCAACCAAGAGTTTGCATCAGACATTTTAAATGCCTCTTTCATAGTCCTAGGTTCATCAGTGCTAGAAATTAAAGCATAGGCACAAGTAGACTCAATTAAAAGAAAACCCATAGCTATCAGGTTGCTTTCTTTCATGAGTTGACCTCCTCACAGGCTGAGGCTGAGGTGGTTCTTCATCTTCATCAGAACTTTCAGAACTACTTGAGCTCTCAGTATCAGGTACATTTTGTTTTTTCAATTTCTCTTTATCTGGTGTCAGAGGAATTGCTGCTACATCCTTTTCATTTTCTGATTTCTTCTCTGACTGCAGATCCAATGTAGAAGGTTTCAGCTCACGAAAGATAATGCTTCTGATGTACAAAACCTTCTTATTCTTAGGATTCCAAAGCTTATATCCTTTTATGCCGGCACTATAGCCAATAAAAATACACTTTACAACTTTGTTTTCCAACTTGGATCTTTTTTTAAATGACACATATGCATATGCCTCACAGCCAAAGACACGAATATGTCTCAGAGAGGGCTTCCTTCCAAACCATGCTTCTAAAGGAGTCTTCTCAACAAGAGTAGAGTTAGGAGAACAATTTACCAAGTAACATGTTGTAGAGACTGCTTTAGCCTAGAACTTCTCATCCAAGCCAGCACTACTCAGCATACTTCATGCTCTTTCCATTACTGTCCTGTTGAATCTTTCAACAACTCCATTTTTCTGTGGAGTACAAGGTGTAGTCTTATGTCTTTTAATCCCATGATCTATACAGTACCTTTCGAATTCATCTGAACAAAAATCACCGCCATTGTCAGTCTTGAAGCATTTTATTTTTCTACCAGTCTGATTTTCTACAAGGTTTTTAAATTCTTTAAACCGACTGAACACTTCTGATTTACTTTTCAGAAAATATACAAATGTTCTTCTTGAATAATCATCAATAAATAACACATAGTATCTTGATTTAGACAGAGAAGGAACATTCACTGGACCAAACACATCAGAATGTATATAATCAAGCAAACCAAAAGATTTGCGAGGACTAGAATAAAATGAAACACAAAGTTGTTTACCATAAATGCAATGTTCACAAAATTCAAACTCAAGGTTACAATCTTCAAGCCCTTCTACTAGGTTTTTATTTTTCAAGGTTTTTAAAGCTTTTTCACCAATGTGGCCAAGCCTATGATGCCAGAGCATAGTCTTTTTTGTTGGAAGTTTAACCTCCATGGCATTTACTCCATCAAGAATATTTTCCTCCTTATCTCCATGAGTAGCCTTAAGTGACTTTGTAGAGACACTATTGCATTGAATAGCTTGTGCATCTAGCTTGTACAAGGTACTAATTCGAGCACCCCTAGCCAGCACCATAGAGCCTCTAGTCATTTTGTAGCCATTTCCAGAGAACATGACCTACACTCCAATATCATTCAGTTTACTTACAAAAAGTAAATTACGAGCCAGACCTGGTATATGCATCACATCATTGATTCCCTTCACTCTTCCATTAGGGAATTGAATTCTTACTCTTCCACGACCAAAAATTTCCAAAGATGAATCACTTGCCAAGTACACCTTTCCACCATTGTATTCTTCATACTTCATGAACCAATCTCTATGAGATGTCAGGTGGAAAGATGCTCCAGAATCAATCAGCCAGACATCATCTGATGCCTGTGTAGCCAAGGCTGCAATGAAGGCATCTGCATCACTCTGAGAAGAATCATTTCCAAAAGATTTCTTCTTCTTTTTCTCCTCCTTGCAATCCTTTTGGACATGACCAAGTTGCCCATAATTCCAGCACTTCACCTTGGACTTCTTGCCAAGAGACTTTGATCTCCCTTTTGATTTTGATCTGGACTTCTTGTCCTTCTTCTTGTATTTCTCCTTCGATCTACCTCTGATAGCCAGAGCCTCCTTTGCCATCTCAGAATATTTTCTTCTCATCTCTTCCAATAACAAAGAAGCAACAACATCTTCCATCTTGAAAGTGGATGTTGTACTCCCAATAGCCATTACCAGATGATCCCAAGAATCTGGCAAAGAACATAACAACATGCAGTGATCTTCATCTTCAATCTTCACACCAATAGATGTTAACTGAGCAATCAACATGTTGAAAGCATTTAAGTGATCAGCAACAGATCCTCCCTCCTGCATTCTCAAAGAGTACAAATTCTTCCTCAAGAATAACTTGTTCACCAAGGACTTGCCTTGATAAATGGTTGCTAATCTTTTCCACAAGGAAGATGCAGTCTTTTCTTCATGTACGTTCAGAAGAACAGAGTCTGCTAAACAGAGCCTTATCAACCCCTTAGACTTTCTATCTACCAGGTCCCAATCCTCTTGCTTCATGCCTTGAGGCATTGTTCCAGACACAACAGTCCAAAGATCATGATCTACTAACATATCTTCCATTTTAAGTTTCCACAACTCAAAATTGCTACCATTGAATTTCTCTATTTCCATCCTTCCAGATGTGCTCGCCATCTTAATTTGTAATTAAATTATCAGACCTCTACTAGACTCCCATTGAAAAGGATTTAACACAAAAAACCCAACCCACTCACAAGGACAACACAACTGGCCAGGATCTGATACCACTTGCAAGGAAAGCAAAGGTACAGAAACACTTTCCTAACGTCAAATCCATAGGGAAGTAAGCAGACAATACTTTTAATTTTATAATTACAGTCTAATTAAGATACACATGAAAGATTTACAGAAACAAAGAAGATACTCAAAAGACAATGAACAATAGATTTACATGGGAAACCCTTTCGGGAAAAAACCCACCACACCAAACTGAATCTATTTGTATTACAGTAACAAAAATTACATACAATCAGAGATACAGCTCTCTAGTATTAGTTCACAGTAGCTACATTCACTGTTCTTCTTGTTACAGAAAATCCTCTCAACAATTCAACTCATTTCAGAACTCCAGAATCGATCTGCTTTTATCTTATCACATTTTGATTTTTACCTTCTGTGCATCCTTATCCACCATTGCCTCATCATAGAAAGTTTCCACGCCTTTTCAGATTTTTCCTTGCATGCAATTTTTCTCCAGCATTGCAACTGATGCAAAAATCCAACCGTCATCCATTTGAAATCTACTTCCTCTGATTTGTCCAGCGGGATGCCACATAGGATGGTCACATGGTCAAAGGCGATCAAACTTTGTTGGCATATCAGTGAGACACTAACAGTGTCTCCCCAATGCCACAAAGTAATCGGCTTAAGTTTCCAACAGTTGGCAAGAGGTTTCAACAAATTCCATGAGTCATACTGAATCCATCGACATCTAAAGCATCCCTATCGGCAAGAGATTTCCATTCGCCAAGATGTTTTGCCAGGTCTCCGCAAGTTTCACCGAAGCACCTGATAGTCGGCAAGACATTTGTCTTTTGCCGAGACTTCATACTGAGCTCATCCAAGTCTTACTGAGTCAGCAAGACTTAAGTCTTTCGCTAAGACCTTACACCGTCTGAACATGTCACACCGAAGCATCGAAGAGTCGGCAAGACTTATCGTCTTCACCAAGACCTTATACCAAGGTCTTAAGTCACCCCGAGCGCTACATTCACCAGTCGGCAAGACTTATGTCTTTTGCTGAGACCACATGTTGAGCGCCCATGTCTTGCCAAGTCGGTAAGACATTTGACTTCGACAAGACGTTTCACCAGGCGCCGAGAGCTACACCAATGACTATTGGCGTGACTTATTCAAGTTGCCAAGACTTCTCAACGAAGTCTTTTGTCACCGCGAATGGACCAAGAGAATACTCCCATCGATGAGACTTACATACTCGCTGGGACATCTCACCGAAGCCCTAGTGTTAGCCTGATAAGATCAACTGTGGCCCAGAGTTCTACCGATCGACAAAAGGTCACGTCGAACATAGAGAGTCACAGCGATAGTCATTTTCGGCAAGACATGAACCTATCAAGCAGAATTAGAACAGTTAGTTTCCCAGACATGAACAATGTCATAGCAACTTTTCCCTTCAGGAGTTCCATGCCAGTAAGGATTGAGGCACATATTTCAACAAAGGGTACCAAAATAGGTCCAAATTAGGTAAGAAATTGCACTATCTCCAAGAAGGGAGTACAATTTCCATTGCCACATTTATCCCCCACTTTATCGCCCATATGACTCTACGTGCATATGCAAGTTGAAGGATTCTGAATAGTACACTTTATTTCATAAAAGGATACTCATATGGATTCATTCATAATATGGTAGAATGAATCCCCCATTGTAGCTATCTGCAAGATCACAATGTTAGGAACCGCATCCTACTTGACATGAATTTGTTAGTTGTTCAAAAATCCTCTTATCTAACTTCTCATAGAAATCAAATTTGAGGGTAGATGTATGCCCTCCCTTGATTCCGCTTGCTTTACGGAGGTGGAATCAAGGTAGCAATCTCGACACATCAAATTGGATAAGTCATATCATAGGGTATTTCCAAGTACCATAAGACATAATGATAGACATTTGATGAGAACAAGAGTGGAATCATGATTCCAATACAACAAACAACATCGAAAACAAAGCTCTCTAGCCTTCGGTATGTTAATTTGAATGAAAGGAACTTTTAACCCTAATATAGTTAAAATCTAATTTTAACATATATAAGAGAAAAAAGTGAAGTAACTTGAACTAATTTTATCTTTTACCTTCTTGTAGCTTGACTTTGTTGAGGAGTGAGTGAGAATGTCGAGCCGACAAGAGCACGTGCCTCTGAGACTTGAGGTCCTGTGGGAGGAGGTAGCCCGAGGTGAGCTGTAGCATCAGGTGAGTTGATTTTTCTACATCTTAGCTTTGTCCTTACGCATTCATTTTATGTTTTTACACATTTCTAAATTGATTTAGGACCCTAGAAGAAAAGTTCACAAAGTGTCCCTTTTTTTCACAAAGTGTCCCCTTTTGTCACGAAGTGTCCCACTTTTTTCGTAAAGTGTCCCACTTTTTTTGTAAAGTGTCCCACTTTTTTGCAAAGTTTCTTGTTTCTTCGCGAATTGTCCCAAAATGGAAATAAAGTGTCTAGGACCCTTAGAAAAGTACACTAGAACAACTTTAATACATTTTTTAACTGTTGATGTATAGATTTGATGTTTTAGAATTCTTATAGGATTTTTTCTTTTTTTGTTAGATTCCACCTTGGTCTCAACAACGTCTCGGCAGTATAAAATCCTTAATTAATGTATATTTTTTAGGATAATCCCAACATAAACCAACATCCAATCATAATTCATGTCTTTTTAAGTTGTGGCCCATATTTAGTGATCTGGGGCTCATATGCCACCTTGGGCGTATGAGTCTCACCTAGGTTTCTAGGCCCTGATCCTAATTTCACATGAATCTTTTTTTTAAAAAAAAATGTGTCCCATAGTTAAGCCTAATGGGACTCATACGCAACTTCTATCCTATGAGTCCCGTGTGGCACAAAATTTAATTTAATTCAAATTCTTGGTGGGATTTTATCCTCCTAGATCTAATGTCAGCTTGCAATGTTGTAATTTTGGGAAATTTGGCATAAACAAGTATAAATACAAGGTTATTTCACTCATTTTAACCTAGAAAGTTTACAATTGATCTAGCACCTTGATTATTCATGCATCATAGCAAATTGGAGTTTACAAGAGCATTCAAGTGTTTACAAGAGCATTCAAGAGTATTCAAGAGTTGATTATCAAGTGTTTTGGGGCATTATTCAAGTATCAAGAATCATGTCAAAGTCATCATGCATCATGTTTGTTTTTGAGCTAACATTTGTGATGTAGGGTTTTATGATTCAAGCTAGCATTCAATTCAAGATCTATCACATTCTAGCAAGAGTCAAGATCTACATCCATTGGAGCCACTTCATACATGTTTGCAACACTTTATTGCTAGGGTTTGGTGAGTTGCAACATTACATTTTGTTCATCCATCATTCCTTCATTTCATTACAAGGTTTGATTACCAAAATGGGGTTTGACCAAGGAAAACCCCTTTCTACTAACAAAACAACATTTTCCCCTCTCTTTAGTGTGTGATTTATAGATCTAGGTTGAAGACATATTGAAGAGAAATTTTGGAGAAAGTTTTCAAGTGTTCAAAGTTATCAAAGTTATCAAAGTTATCACCTTGTATTGAAGATAATTGAAAGACATCTACACATTGAAAATCAGAGTTTCAGACCCTAAAATCAAGTGGAAAGGGTAGAGAAAACATTGAAGAGAAAATTAGATTTTAAGTTTCCAAAAAATCCAAACTCTACTGATACACCACTTCTGGCATATGAGTCCCAATATAGTCAGATTTGAAGATTTCAGGAGTTCTAGACATATCTCTACCATATTTATGTTCTTGCCCAGAAACCCTAATTTGGGACTAAATTTCCCAGACTGGTGTATGAGTCCCAACAGAAATTAATTTTAGTGTTTCTAGTATTTCAAGTCATCATTCAATGCCATTCAGGTTTCTAGGTGCACATTTTTGGTTTCTCAACTTTCTATTAAGCTTTGTATACATTTTTAGGTCATTTAGTGAAGTCTTGCATTGCATTAGCTTTTAGCATTATGTCTTGCATTTCATGAGTCTTTGCAAGCCCTAGCTTGGTGGTGAACCCCTCTTTAGTTTCTAATTAGACCTTAGGACATCCCTATTACAAATCTCTTTCCCATTTACATCCTTGGATTGAGATCTCTAGGGTTTCCTTGAGTGAAACTTGAGTGAAATAGGAGGAGCCCTATCTCTTCAAGGATAGAAACCCTCTCCCTCCATATTTCCATTGTTTCAACATCCAATCATTGTAGTTCAAAATTTTTGGAGAAAAATCTACCACTACTCACAATACGTAGCTCAGATGCTAGGAGAACTAAAAAAAAGATATCTTTCTAATGGAAAAAAGGGAGACAAAACCTGTAGCTCCACATACATTTGCAAGAGGACATACCATAGTCATATTCGAGCTCTATTAATTTCCTAATTTTTTGAGATAGACATTCATGCATGCTATATCCGCTACGAGTACTTTTTAAAAACTCTTAAAAATGGTTCACCAAAACTAAATAGATTGAAAATGTCTTCCACATTTGAAACCATCAATTATTTATTTTTCACCAACTAAACTAGCTTTATTTGTTCAATGATCCATTATAATAAGTAAAAATATGTTTATATTAAATGCCTAAAAGTGAATTTTTTATAGGTTATCAAATATATACTTTCTCATATAGTCAAATGTTTAGATCTAAAGAGAATATTTTCTTCCAGCATTATATTTTTATTTTCTTTTTATACATATATCCTTGTGGAATAAAACCTCAATTACAAGTGTTTTATTTCCCTCTCATTAGGGGACATTCATATCTTAGTATCCTAAACTACACACTTGCACATCAATATCATGTTTTATAATGCGTGAAAACTAAGACTATCATGGTGAGTTATCATAATAAGTACACATTTGTATCCTTGAATTAAAAGTGGAGCATTACTAACAAAAATATTTTTTAAGGGAATATGTCCATAAAAACATTAACAATACTCAAAACTAAACTTAAATAATTAACATTCAAGTATTTCCATATTAGTCTTACAAAGAAAATATCACAATTAACATAGAACTTTGAACAACATTTAGAAAAAAATAAAATTAAAAATAAGATTAGGATCAACCACAAAAAAAAAGTGGCATAGATATACCCTCAAAAGGTAAAAGAAAATAGCATTGAATGCACACCCAATGTATTACTCAATAAGAATCAATGGTCACAATACATTCTTAAAGTCCAATGCTCTATCAAGAGAAAATATAAATTAAAACTATTCATTCTACAAGGAGAGTTGAACACATAACCTTCCAAAAACATATAATACTTTTATTTGAATCCCTCCATATATAGACTTAAAGAAGCTCAAAAAACTACCAAAAGGGAAACCCATGAGAAAAAAAGGTCCCAAAATTCCATGGAAAGAATTCTCACAGACCACTTTAAATGAGTGACCTCCAAAATTAGAATATAACTTCTTCATGAACATATTTGACTTCCACCACTCAAGTTGGCATATTTATCTCCTTAGCACTCTCCCCTTGAAACACACACTCGCTAATTAATAGAATATGCTCTTACAAGTTCATTATGTATTCCCTTCATTAATTTCTCATTACAACAATATTTCCAAGCTTTCATAGAATAATAAAGTAATTACATGTACGCATGCTCACATAAGTGTGACATTTTCCCACTCAAAAATTCCTAAAGATACATAAATTATGTACCTATCTATAAATAATAAAGTCATAAGACTTTAAGAGATGCAAGGTAAATAACATGTCTAATCATATAACATTTTCTTTTAAATTTTAATTGGATAGAGATCACATAAATTTATAAGATTATTTTTCCAAGAATATAAAAACACAAATAAATATAGTATTATGGAATAACCATCTTACTTACACAATATTACTATTGGTTCAATAAATATGACAAGATATATTTATTGATTCATATGAAGGCTCTAACAAGATCTCTAAATGTTTCGTGAGAAAAAATGCAAAGAATTCATTTTTGAAAATGTATTAATTTACAAATATGCAAGTTCACATTCAAAAAGTAAATATTAGTATTGTTAGTGTTATCACCTGAAGTTGCACCCTTGTTGAACCTGATGTTCAACACCTCAGTGTAACATGGGAAGACCTCCAAAGTTGTGGGTCACTTATAGATAGAGGTCAACCTCCGAAGAAGGCCGACTTCCTTTGGTATCACCTAAACTACAGATTTTGCAAAGGAAAAGGGAGAAGGAGTGCATAAAAATGAAACTAAATACTATGGTGATACACCGAACTGGTAAGAAATCATGAAATGAAAACAAGATGAAAATACACTGGAAAACTAATGGTAGCTATTTCATTTACTCAACATAACCTCTTTGAACTTATGCGTCATTCTTAAAAAAGGCTTGATCTACATACATATTTTAAGAAGGAAAGATAAATTTCACAGCTTTAAAGTATGAATGCAGACTTAGAAAAGCACAGTTGAAAACTTGCATAATCTAAAATACAGAAATGAGAGCAATCTGAACACTAACACTGGCTTCCAAGGTAAACTCTGTGTTTTATATTCTAGAATTGAAATGAGTTACAAAGCATACATCAGCTGAGAAAGGATTGTTAAAAATCACTAACTCTTGAGAATGCATAATCTGAACTTTTTTACAAAGAGGCAAAAATTCCCTATATACAAAAGTGATGTCAGCCCCCTAGGGCTTACAAAAATATCAGTCTTCAAAAAATATCTGCCCCTAGATCTTTCCGAAGGAAGTTAATGTTGCATTAATGTGCATCCCTGCTATCCATGTCGGTGAACAATTGCTCCAGGAACGACCTCCTTGATCTTTTGCAACTACAACATTAACTTCCTGGTCTTTGTTTCCACCTTCGAACCTCCTTGCTGAGCTGCTTTGAATGCTCCTGGGCTCAGAGCAAATCCACATCACTTTCTCTCTATTGATCTTCCTCTCATCAGTCAAACTGCCACGGCTCGCCTGTAGCTCCCTCCAATTGGTGGAACAAATGCTTCATGGGATTGCTAGACGGTCAAAGGTCGCTCAGATTAAATCGCATGTTGGTGAGACACCTACCATGTCTCCCAAATTTGATTATACTCTACAACAGCATCGACAAGCATACATCCATCGGTGAGAGTTCACATCGAGCCACAAAAGTCATATCGACCTCCTTGAAATCATCGGCAAGACTTTCACCTTTGGCAAGAGGTCGTAGCAGGCGCTAAGAGTCATGTCGATACCCCTTTTCGATTGGCAAGTCCATCGCTATCGGCAAGACTCTCCATTGTTGGCAAGAGCCTTCATCGAGCCCCTCATCCTTCGGCAAGACACCATCGGGTCGGGGAGACCTCTTAGCAAACACAAACCACTTTCCCTGGGCTCAAACATTTCTTTCGGTGAGACACTGGCAAGTCGGGAAGACCTCATGCCGAAGCCCTATCATTATACCGTTGTGCTCCTCCATCAACGAGACACCCCTGTGTCGGCGAGACCTCTTTCCAAAGGCACAACCCTTTGCCAAGACCCCTCATTGGTCGGCAGGACCTCATAGCGATGATGTCTCCATGTCGGCGAGACTCTACGCAGTCGACAAGACATCTCCCCAAAACCAACCCACTTCGGTGAGACATTTCATCATCGATGAGACCTTACACCGACCGCCTCCATTTCTCCTGTGCTTGAATCCTCTTTGGTGAGACTCCCACTCTGTCGCCGAGACATCTCCCCGAGATGACAATCTTTTGGCGAGTTGAGACCATTTCCCCGATGCCACCCTTGTGAAAAATTGTCGGCATGACCTCCCTCCAAGCGGAGAGATACATGAAGACTCATGGTGACCTGAATGTCCTGGCAACAAGTGTATTAAACCAAGTAGAAGACACTGCTAGTCGGCAAGACAATAGGAGGGTCTTGCCAACTTTCTTCTCTGATGAGTTTTTTACACCAAAACTGATCGAGGCATGCCTTCCAATAGACCTCCTTGTGAAATATCCTCAGGTGCATGATCTAAATCTTGATGCAAATTCCCCATTTGGCCTTTATGAATACGTAAAACACAATTTGTCCTGCCTAATCAGCTCGTAGGTGAAAATCAGGCAACATTTATGGTGACCTTTGCTCGATGTTTTCCTGCTAAACATAGAAACCAGTAGCCAAACTTGTTCATTGGCCTCAGATTCACTTAGAAAAACCCCCATAATAGACCAATAGTAGCTCGCACATGGCTGCAATTCACTTGAGACTCATGAAATAGATCAAGACACTGGAACTTGCTGAAACTGGAGAAACTGAGGTGAAACTACCAAAATTTGTTGGAACAACACTTAGGGAACGAAACAAAATTTAAACTAAAGTGTCGAAGCACTTATTGAAAGCATAAAACCTATTCTACTATGTACAATGATAAATCATACCTCAAAAAAATGTTTGAGGTGAATCCCATTAACTGGGATTGGTAAATTTTCCCCATTCATGCTTGATAACTGGAATGCATTATGCTCCTTGCATTCAGTAATAACAAAAGGGCCTGCCCAAAAATGGTCAAATTTTGTATGTTTTCCTGGACCACTCTTTAGCACATCCCACTTGAGAACAACATCACCTTCCTTGAAAACTTTGGTTGTAGCCTTCTTATCAAATGTTTTCTTTGTTTGGCGTTGATGATACTCCAAAGTTTTCATTGCCCTATCTCTTGATTCTTAAAGCTCCATGAGCTCTGCATATCTTATGGACATTGGGTCATGTTCTTCATACATCTCCAGCTGATGAACAATGTCTAGAGCTAGAAGCTCTGCAGATAGAGGTAACCTAGCCTCTTTACCATAAACAAGGACATATGGTGAATTACCAACTGATCTCTTAGGGGTTATCCTATCTTCCCAAAGTGAAGATTTCAATGTGGTATGCCAAATTCTTTGATCGTCTTCCATAGTCCACTTAATGATTCTAATCAGGTTTTTATTTGTACTTTCAGCTAACCCATTACCCTATGGGTAATAATTAGAGGAAGCATTCAAATGAATCCCATGTTTAATACCCCAATCTGTGACTCTTAATCCAACAAATGCAAGAGCATTATCTGAAATGATGGAGTCAGGAACTCCAAACCTGGTGATTATGTCTTCATAAAAGCTCAGAACTGAAGATTCATTTGCTTCTTTCAAAGCTACTGCCTCTGTCCACCATGTGAAATAGTCTGTAGCAATCAACATCCACTTGTGATCAACACTAGATGGTGGATTTATTGGTCCAATAAAGTCAATGCCCCATCTCATGAAGGGATGCTCCACCTAAATTGGATGTAGAGGCATAGCAGGCAGCTTTTATTTTCCTAAAAATAAAGCACATTTAACACATTTTCTTGACCATGCATATGCATCTTTAAACAAGCTGAGCCAATAGTAACCAGCTCTCATGATTTTCCAAGCAGTTGTCCTTGGAGCAAAGTGTCCTCCTGAAACTCCATCATGCAACTCATGCAATACTCTTTCTGTTTGATCAGTATCAATACACCTTAACAAGACACCATTCAGATCTTTCCTGAAAAGGATATTATCAATAAGGACATAAGGAATTGACTGCAATCTAAATTATCTTCACTTGGCTCTATCCAGACCTGGTGGACATTCACCAATACGAAGAAAGTGGGTCATTTCTTGAACCCAACTTGTTGTTAATGTAGGTGCGGCGTCTTGAACATTTTGAGGCTGATCAGTATTAGGTAAAACAACACTAGTTTCTAATTTCTGTACATCTTCAGAAGTGGAGGAAAGTTGCTCGCAAAGTCCTCTACTTCTAACAAGTTTTGTGATGCAAATGCTGACATCAAATTCCATTACTTTTGTGATCCACCCTGCTTTTTTCTCACTCAGATCTTTGTTCAACAAAAATTCCTTCACACTTGAGTGCGCAACCAGAATATGAATTTTATTGTTTGAAACTAGAGGCTTAAACTTCTTTAGGCTTCTGATCATAGCGAGAACATGTTTCTCAACAAATGTATACTTCTCTTCATAATCAGCAAGTACTTGACTAAAGAAAGCTATGGGTTGCTCTAGATTATCACTATTTTTCTGAACCAGCATAGCAAAGATTGAACCAACGTTGCCAAAAGTATACAAGAAGAAGTCTTTAGAGAAATCTGGATTTACCAGTGTTGGAGTTGATGCTAAAGCTTCCTTGATTTCTTCAAAACTATGTTTTGCTTCTCCAGTCCAACTGAAAACTGCATTCTTTTTAAGCATGGCGGTCAAGGGTTGTAGTAAATTTGCAACATCAGGAATGAATCTTCTTAGAAAGTTAATTCTCCCTAAAAAGCTCTGCAATCCTTTCTTGTGATTGGGTAATGCCAGTTCAAGTATAGCTTTAACTCTTTCAGGATCAATGGTAACTCCATCTTTTGATACTATATGGCCTAACAGTTTACCTTCATGAACTGAAAAAATACTCTTTGTCGGATT
This sequence comes from Sequoia sempervirens, assembly GCA_007258455.2. Lineage (NCBI taxonomy): Eukaryota > Viridiplantae > Streptophyta > Pinopsida > Cupressales > Cupressaceae > Sequoia > Sequoia sempervirens. The sequence goes on from VDFB02270651.1 coordinate 503,403,463, forward strand.
GAGAGATATTCCATACTCTACATTTTTCAAAAACTTGCTTGAAATGTGACAAATGTTCATCTGCATTCTTTGAATATACTATTATGTCATCTAAATAAACTAGCAGACATTTCTGAATTAAATTTTGAAATGTCATATCCATGGCACGCTGAAAGGTGGCACCGACATTAGATAAACCAAAAGGCATTCTTTTTTCGGCCATAGTGCCCCATTTTGTTGTAAATGTTTTTTTATATTGATCCTCCTCTTTGACTAGAATCTGGTTATAACCAGAATATCCATCCAGAAGAGAAAATATTTTTGATTCAACATCTTGAAGAATTTGTTCCATAAATGGTAAGGGGTAATGATCTTTCAGAGATGCTCTGTTAAGGTCTCTAAAATCTACACATAATATTATCTCACCGTTCTTTTTTCTAACTAGAACAAGGTTAGAAACCCAAGATGTGCATTTAATTGGAAACACGATACCCCCCTCAACTAACTTGGTCAGCTCTTTGATCATTAAAGGTTCAAGCTTGGAGTTCAATGGTTTTTTTTTTTGTCTAATATGCTTGGCATCAGGTTCTAACTCAATTGTAAGTTGTGCAATATGAGGATCAAACCCTCTTAAATCAAAATATTTCCAAGCAAAAACATCATGATATTCTTGGCATAAAACAATGAAAGCTCTCTTATCCTCAATTGAACAGATTTTGTCTAATTTGAGAAGCTTACCTTTAAAGATTTCCACTTCTTCATAATGATCCTCTTTCACTTGAATGCCGACTTTTTTCTTCTTAAGCTGGTCATCAGAATTGAATATGGATTCTAAGGTAACCAGCCCTTTGGGAATTTTATTTTTCTTCAGTTGTATCACTTGATCATCATACTGTTGTTTGATCTTTTTTTGGTTTACTATAGAAAATTGATCTTCTTGGAGCAGAAAGGTTAAAATTTGTTCATCATTTTCAAATACCTGCCAGTTAATGTTGCTATCAAGAATTGATGGCCTGATAATCACCTTAACATACTGTTGTATTTTTCCTTTTTTAATATCACCTGGGATATCAAAATGTGCTCCAATTGCTGCAAGTATGTTAGCATGCTTATTCTGATTTCGTGGAATAGAAATCAAATTGAAGGTATTAAATTCTTCAATTATGTTCCATACTCTATTTCTGTAAGACTTCAAAGCATCATTCCTGGCAACACTGAGCCCTCTGACCTGATTAACTATCAATTCACTGTCTCCATAGACCTTCAAACAGTCAATTCCTCTTTTCCTTGCCATTCAAGGCCTTGGATAAGCCCTGCATACTTAGCACTGTTGTTAAAACATGCAATTAAGTGAAACGAAAGGTTGAAAAATACTTATCACCTTGTGGAGAAACTAGCATTGCACCTCCACCTGCTCCATTCTTGCTTCTGGAACCATCAATTTTTTTTCCCAAAGTCCACTTTACTGTTGCAACTGATTTGTACCTTTTTCAAGGTTTGGAATCACTGCATCAGGTTCAAGCATCACATAATTACCCATACTAACATCTTGAATAAGGTCTACAGGACTGGCCAACACGTTTTCAGCCACCCATTCATGTAGCAGCACATCAGGAACAGCTTCTACTTGAAGTTCTTGAGCGGTAGCCAGTTCACTGTCAGAAAAAATGACAATTTATGTCTGCAGCAGTAGGAATAGTGTTGATAGGACTTGGGTTATATGGCTCAATGTGGTCCTTAGCCAACTTTTCAGATTTAATAGTAACTTTGGTTCCATATCTGGTTCTAAACAACATATGCGACCAGTCAGCTGACACATAACCACCTATCTTAGTTGTAAAGTCTCTTGAGAGGCACAAAGAAAAGAAAGGTGGGAGATCTATGACACATATGTCCTGAGGAACTGAAAAATTAGGACAAGCATGAAGGGTAAGACTCAAATCTTTAATAACACCCAATGTATTGAAAAAAGTACCATCCAATTGAATCACTTCTTTCTCTAAAGGCTAATACTTTAATCCAAGTTTATCAACAATTCGCTTTGGCATTACTAAGCTACTAGCTCCACTGTCTACCATACAATTATGAACTAACTTATCACTTATGATTACTGACACGTAAAATGGAGGTGGTTTAACTTCTTTTCTTGTCTCTTTGCTAGGTTGTTTATCATTTCCTTGAGTATTATTTGTCAACACAGTTCTAACTTGACCTATTGGAGACTCAGATTCATCAGACACTTTAAAATTTGACAAAGCTGAGTGTAACATATCTTTTTGACCTGGGATAGCTAATGAATTCCACATAGACATCGTTACATTTTTCTTTTTCATACTATCAAGAATGTTATAGGGTACAACTGGGTTTAATTTATGATGTACCTTTATGCCAGTGTGGTCGACTTGCAAGCGTGGCTGCTCCTTCACTGGGAGTTGCTGATTTCTTTGTGATCCACGAGTCACTTGAGAGGTAGATGGTTCTACCACTGATTCTTTTCCTTTATCAGCTGCTTGATCAAGCTCAAAAGCTCTTTTCTTCACCCTTGTATTAGCTACAACTGAAGAATCATCTACATTCAATCCACAGAATTCTTCACCTTGCCAGTTAAGTAGAGTAGTGTCATTGGTAGGCTGATCTTGGTGTTGTGGAGATGCATCATTGAATTCATTATGTTGTGAACTTGAGGCATTATGTACCATAAGTGCCTGATTAATGAGTCCATTTGAGCAAGTGACCTGATTGTGAGGTTGGTTACAAGGGTAACACCACTCATAATTTGCTACCAAGTTGTTCTAAATAGGGACAAGATCCTTAACTGCACTAACAGGTGCTAGAACATAAGCCTGAAAAGGTCTAGTGTTTACACTCTATCTTGGGCCCTGATAGTTGCCTTGATAAGCCTGTCTATTACCTTGATACTGTTGTTGATGATCTAAATTCTGCTATTGATAGGGCCTGTTATATGTTTGCTGCTTCTCCAAGGTCACTAGCTTATTTCCAAAAGTCTGTAATAAACTTTTGATCTCCTGTAGCTCATTTGAAGATTTTGCAGCAATAGTCTCTTGAGTTATGGCAACTGGAATAGGTGACAAAGATGCAAAAGGTGGCATCTACAAAGGGATATTCGAATGAATATCTAGAAATATAGGCATTGGTGGCCTAGGAGCAAGTTTACCAGCTTGTCTTAGGCTGTTTTCAGCTCTGATTGCTACTTCAAATGCATCTGGTAGAGAAACACCCCCCATTGATTGTATCATAATAGCTATATCGCTGTCAAGAGCCTTCAAGAAGTATAAAAATGCATATTCTGGAGGTGGTCTCACTGTTGTAGGAATCCTCTACTAGGTTCTTTGAAATCTGAAATTGAAATCATTAATTTGCTCTTGAGGAGCCCTCTTAAGTGTAGTTAATTGTAACAACAAAGAAAAATTATCAGACCTGTCTTGAAACTGCCTATGTAATTTGTCACCCAACTCATCCCAAGTGGAAACTGAACCTACTTCAAGGCTCCTGAACCATTGTAATGCTCTTCCTTTGAATGATGTTGCAAGAAGTCTTACAGCTACGTCTTCTTGTGTAATATAATGCACACCACATAAGGAAGCCACATCTCGTATATGCTCAATCGGGGTAGTCTGGTCTTCTCCAGTGAAAGTTGGAAAGCTTTTCAAAGCTGCCATTGGAATTTCATTATGTTGTGTCAAATTTAATGGACTACCTCCATTAAATGGCACAAAAGGCTGATTTCTAAGAGCAGCCATTAGAGGTGGATTTTCCTACACTCCTAGTGAAACAAAAGTCGGGACAACAGTCTGGAATCTCACAGATGGAGGAGTAGATTTGGTTCTTCTAGAATAGATAAATGTTGTCCCTCACCTCTCTATTACCATGCCTTGTCTTCTGGGTGGTGATAGTTGCAAATATTCAAAAGGACCTGAGCTGCTCCTTGTCTAAACTCTTCTCATAAACTGTAAAAGCACTGGTTCTGAAGTTCTTTCTCTTTATGGAGTTGCCAAGTATGCAAGAATGACTTCTGTAAATTCTGAACTTGCTGGTTGCATACCAAACCAATAGTATAATGTGGAACTTGTCCCACCGGACGTGCCATAAATTGTTATCACCTGAAGTTGCACCCTTGTTGAACCTAATGTTCGACACCTCAGTGTAACATGGGAAGACCTCCAAAGCTGTGGGTCACTTATAGACAGAGATCAACCTCCAGAGAAGGCTGGCTTCCTTTGGTATCACCTAAACTACTGATTTTGCAAAGGAAAAGGGAGAAGGAGTGGATAAAAATGAAACTAAATACTATGGTGATACACCGAACTGATAAGAAATCATGAAATGAAAACAAGATGAGCATACACTGGAAAACTAATGGTAGTTATTTCATTTACTCAACATAACCTCTTTGAACTTATGCATCATTCTTAAAAAATGCTTGATCTACATACATATTTTAAGAAGGAAAGATAAATTTCACAGCTTTAAAGTATGAGTGCAGACTTAGAAAAGCACAGTTGAAAACTTGCATAATCTAAAATAAAGAAATGAGAGTAATCTGAACACTAACACTGGCTTCCAGGGTAAAATCTATGTTTTATATTCCAGAATCGAAATGAGTTACAAAGCATACATCAGCTGAGAAAGGATTGTTAAAAATCACTAACTCTTAAGAATGCATAATCTAAACTTTTTTACAAAGAGGCAAAAATGCCCTATATACAAAAGCGATGTCGGCCCCCTAGGGCTTACAAAAATATCAGTCTTCAAAAAAGATCTACCCCTAGATCTTTCCAAAGGAAGTTAATGTTGTATTCACGTGCAACCTTGGTGTCCATGTCGGTGAAGAATTGCTCCAGGAATGACCTCCTTGATCTTTTGCAACTACAACATTAACTTCTTGGTCTTCGTGTCCACCTTCGAACCTCCTTGCCAAGCTGCTTTGAATGCTCCTGGGCTTAGAGAAAATCCACGTCGCTTTCTCTCTATTGATCTTCCTTTCACCGGTCAAACTGCCACGGCGCGCCTGTAGCTTCCTCTGATTGGTCGAACAGATGCTTCATGGGATCGCCAGACGGTCAAAGGTTGCTCAGATTAAATCGCATGTTGGTAAGACACCTACCATGTCTCCCCGATGTGATTATACTCTACAGTAGCATCGGCAAGCATACATCCGTCAGTGAGAGTTCACATCGAGCCGCAAAATTCATATCGACCTCCTTGAAATCATCAACAAGACATTCACCTTTGGCAAGAGGTCATAGCGGGTGCTAAGAGTCATGTTGATACCCCTTTTCGATTGGAAAGTCCATCGCTATCGGAAAGACTCTCCATTGTCGGCAAGAGCCTTCATCAAGCCCCTCATCCTTCGGCGAGACACCATTGGGTCGGGGAGACCTCGTAGTGAACACAAACCACCTTCCCCAGGCTCAAACATTTCTTTCGATGAGACACTGGCAAGTCGGGAAGACCTCATGACGAAGCCCTATCATTATACCGTTGTGCTCCTTCATTAGCGAGACACCCCTGTGTCAACGATACCTCTTGCTGAAGGGACAACCCTTCGCCAAGACCCCTCATTGGTCGGCAGGACCTCATAGTGATGATGTCTCCATGTCGGCGAGACTCTACGCAATCGACAAGACGTCTCCCCGAAACCAACCCACTTCGGCGAGACATTTCATCATCGGTGAGACCTTACACCGACCACCTCCATTTCTCCCAAGCTCAAATCCTCTTCGGTGAGACTCCCACTCCGTCGCCGAGACATCTCCCCAAGATGACAATCTTTTGGCGAGTTGAGACCATTTCGGGGACACTCCCATGTGTCGGTGAGACATTATGCCGAAGGCAAAACCTTCGGCGAGTTGAGACCATTTCCCCGTTGCCACCCTTGTGAAAAACTGTCGGCATGACCTCCCTCCAAGCAGAGAGATACATGAAGACTCATGGCGACCTGAATGTCCTGGCGACGGGTGTATTAAACCAAGTAGAACGCACTGCTAGTCGGCAAGACAATAGGAGGGTCTTGCCGACTTTCTTCTTTGATGAGTTTTTTGTGCCAAAACTGATCGAGGCATGCCTTCCAATATACCTCCTTTTGAAATATGCTCAGGTGCATAATCTAACTCTTAATGCAAATTCCCGATTTGGCCTTTATGAACACTTGAAACACAATTTGTCTTGCCTGATGAGCCCGTAGGTGAAAATCGGGCAACAGTTAGGAAAAAAATTATTTTTGATTGATTAAAAATTAATATGAATAATAACAATTATAACTTACCCATCATAATGGTTACTTGCTAGGGAAAGGAATAATAAGTAAATTCAAATTGACAATTTAATTTAAATTTAATATATAAATTACATACATAAACTCAACTTGCTCCAAAGAGGTTCACATTCAAAGAATAAATACTAACAAAATTGATTGATTACAAAGTACAAAGAATACTAACAATTATCACTTATCCATCATAATAGTTAGTTGCTAAGAAAAGGACTAATACAACTTGCTCTAAATAATTTAGAAAAGTTTGCATTCAAATAATAAATATTAATATATTGTTAGAAAAAAATATTTTGATTGATTATAAAGTACAATGAATAGTAACAACTATCACTTATCTATCATAATAGTTGCTTACTACGGTAAGGACTAATAAGGAAATTTACATGTTTCATAATTTAATTTAAATATAATTTATAAGTTGCATACATAGACAACCCACACAGGTATGAACTTGGAACAACATAAATACGTTACCACTTAAGCAATTATGACATAACCTAGAATCCTAAGAACTTGGAAACACATAAATAAATTATCACTTAAGTAAATATGACATAAAAGACAACAAAGCCAACATCATAAAGGTCCCCAAGTCATAGTCTCATAATAAACTCTCTTTACATATAGTCATAGCCTCATCACCACACAAGGTGGAGCAAGATAACCTTCCAAAAAATGCATAATACTCTTATTTGAATCCCTCAATATATATTCATAATCAACTCTTTTTATGTTTCACATTGGCTTTTCCATGTATATTGTATTCTCAATGCGCATATTAGACCTCATTGAAAATAAAATTTTAAGCATAAATAAAATAAATCCAAGTACACTAGTACACACAAGACACATCTTATCTCTATTGATCTCGTGTAGAATTTATCTCAATGAAACACATCATATAAATTACACCCTTTAATGGATTCTCAAATCAATGTGATAATCATGGCATACAAACAAATACAATAATCATGCATCTCAATACCATGTTCACTAAATAAATTCAATAATCATTCATTTAAATACCATGTTTACCAAATTAATTCATAGTGAATGATATAATGATAACATAAGTATAATCCATGAATAGATCAAATACTCATTTAAGACATCACATGATACATAATCATGAGTCGATTGATTAAAACTAGATTACTCAAGTAGATTGACACTACATTAGGAAATAACAATTATCAATGCATGACGTAATATCATGTAGATATTTATCTACATCTCAAACATTGTAAAGAAAAACATTGATCATATAATCATGTTCAACTATCATCTAAGCATAAAAAATTGTATAATCATACACGTAAAAGTGTCACAAAAGAAGGTATAATGGGTATAACAAGGGTCTCAAAATAAATGGGCTTTAGAAATTGAATTTTTTTTATCATTATGAACGTTTAACATATGTGTTTACATTAAATGTTTTCACTATCATTATTGGAAGTTTTTATAGAACATATTCCATATTTTTCAAGTTCCAACAACATCTTATATGTAGTTGAATATTTTACGCATTCATGGTCTCTTTCGCATTCACCTTGGATTAAGAATCTTTATTTATTAGGAATTTCTACCACAACGTTGAATAGAAATATACACAAATAACCATCAATGAATATTAGTTAAAAGAATACCATCAAAATCAATGTGACAATAGAATCTAGAAAATACCTTGCATTAAGAGGCATGTCAGTTTTCACTATCAATGCAAATTGAGGTCCCCTACAATCTATTTTCTGACACAATTCATATAAATTGCATCTATAGTCACCTTATTGCGAACTAAGAAAAATGCTTAATACGAAACAAATCCACAATAAAATGAGTACTAGATGATATTAATCTCTATAGTAAAATTTTATCAATTTGTGGCTATCATATAACAAACCCATTTCTAATTAGGTTACCTGTTAGTTATGTTGGCAGTAACATTATATGTTAAACTTGTATTTCTATAATCTAGAAAATAGAACATATTATTGGAAATGTGATCTGGTTACACTTTATGAATGCTACCTACCTAGTAGGGAACACACTTTCTTTGCCCTCTTCTTTGGATGATTACTTTCTACATTCTCATGTCTAATCACTTTTGTCATGCATATACCTTCCTTTCCCTCTTCCAATTCATGCTTTCCAGCTAGAAGCTCATTATCCTTTTTGTTAATGGATTTCATATGTGGAAGTGGATCAAGGTCTTTAGTTTGCATTGATTTGCTGCTACAAGATAAATTCTTCTCCTAATGTGTTTCTCCTCTGTGACACTGATCTTGTGAAACATCCATATCCACTTCTCTTGAATCTATTTGTTGACTGCTACCAATTATCTACATCCAAAAATCAAAATATTATTTCCATTAGTTGCATTCAATTTTTTATTTGGGAAAAATTACAGCTAGCATAACTAAATTCAATATTATATGAAATACAAACCATTTTTTCTTGAGCAATGAGGTTGGATGAATGTTGAGCTTCATTCCCAGTCATGTCCTTTGAACTTTAGAGATAGGTATGACAATCATGATATATTACCTAAGTTACCTTATTTACAAAACAACTATTTCAGGATCAAAAATTCCCAACTATTGGTATTGTCTATATGACGCTATTGATTAGTAAAACCAAATTTAAATTTGAGAATTAAACTAATTAATCTTTCAGTTATGATAGTCTTTGTAAGATTGTATGCATTAAACACTTCTTGATCAAGTTGCTTAGGTAATTTAGTGTCCGGTCCCTCTTTGCTAGACCCATCTTGAGAAATAACTTGACATCAATGTTTGAAATTACCTTTAACAGTGGCAACATATTTTTGGTAGCTTTAGTTTGTGTATACCTCTTATTCATGTTTTTCCATTCTCCATATCCTATGGATTCCTTAAGTTGTACATTTGTACAGTGGCCACATAAACATTCCCTGGCTTGGTGATTTTCTTCCACTTGCATTCATAATGGTGTTGATAGCAGAGCTCATACAACTCCTGTAGTGGATGCAATTTCATGTTTTCAGGTGTAACCAAGGGAGACAAAATATATTTTATTTTATCTGAGACAACATTTAGGTTAAACTAAGTATCTACTAATATTGCACCCGAAATGCTTTCTATTAAATCTCCTAGTACCTGTGTTCAAGAAAAATAGTAAAATGACATAAGTTGTAATTGAAGAGAACACTTATATTAACATACAAATAAAGTACAATGTTAATCACATCAATGATCTACTTACTAACAAAATAAATTAATACATGTTCCGTGAATACCTACTGGCAATCTTTTATTGTATAATTATCTATGTATTTTTAATGTTTAATTAATAAAAATTCCACATGGATTTCCAATCCAAATAAATATTAAATACATAGAATAAGGCTCCTCAAGCATGTATTTGAGCATGTTAAAAAATCACTTTTTTATCTAAGAAAAAAATACAAGTGGGTTGACTACTTCTATAAAGTAGGTATGCACTAAACTAAAATTCAAGGAAAAATTCTTACATGTAAAATTAAATAACTTACCTTAGGAGCATGCATTCCTCCTCCAAATGACATAAACTGGAAATCACCACCTTTACGTTGTTCAAAGTCCTCAACAAACTTTTCCATTTGATTTCCTAATTCATCTGAATGATGACGAAGATAGTTTTGAATATTATGTTTCACTTTTACTTGAGCAAAGTTCTCATTGTTAACAGATATTTGTCGTAAATCTGTCTCCCTGGGACAAATTTTGGTATGTTGAATAATAATGCTGAGTAATAACAAAATTGAGCATAGAGTCGCCTAGGAATTCAAACTCCTGTCAAATATCAACATAATATTAAAATTTAATCCTATATTCCAGAGGAATTTCATCTTGCAAGTACTATCGAAGTACTATTTGGATTTTGCAATGTAAGTTGAAATAAAAATTATCTGGTAGGAACATCCTCCATGTTCATTAATTGAAGCATGTGTGATTGCTTCCACTAAGAGGGATAGGTTCTTAAACTGGTAATTTAGAAGTGATTGCAATTTGTCCAAACTTGTTTTCAAATTAGTAGGATAAGCAAGAGTGCAATTGAATGCATTCTTTATTGACTTGTCTTCAATGTCAACCTCCATGTTCATCCACTTCATGAACTCATAGGCTGCAATTGTGCCACCTCCAATTGAATGTGCTCCAATTAAAGCCTCCACAACATCTTATATTTTTTTCGAGTAAATCCATCGATGTCTTTTGTCACAAACCTTCCCCATTTGGAGACTGTTAGGATCTCCTGGGTTGTAAGAGCAAGGAACAATACTTTTACAAAATAGCCCAGGAGCGACTCATTTGTGTACATCAAATAGTTCATCTATGATGTATCCCTTTTCACAAAGAAAAGTAAAAATCAACATCTCAATACAATATTTTTAAATGAATAGTTAAATAAATGATAAAGAAAAATTATCATATTAAACCTAAAATAGGCAAAAACTCAACTTATACATAGAAAATATCAAAATCGAAATTCTCCAAATAAGCAATAGAAACAGTATCAACTATTATTGAATCAATTGGCTTAAGTAAAAAGCCAAGATGAAAAACAAAAGAAAATTATGTAAAGAATTAAACATGTCCTTTCCCTCCAAGAAGGCCAATATCAGTATATTCTCCTCATATTAAGGTCCATGTTATGCTTTCTACTAATTTTTAAGCCTTGAGAGAGTTCAAACAAAAGAGCATAATAGTTATGAATAGTACAACATTGCTTATCCCTATTTGCAACAGTCTGATACTATTACTGGTTATTCCTGTTTTACATAATTTGAATGCTATTATGTATTATATTTCAACATTGATTATTCTTGTGGATGTTGTAAACTATAGGTTTCTTGATATCTACTTAGACTATAATAATGAAGCCTCAAAGACAATAAGAAATAGAGACACACATGCAAATGAATAATAGTAAAGAGTAAAAGAAACACAAAACATTAGCTCATTTTAGCATTAAGATTTCTGACCTAAAATATATTTACCAAAATTTATTTAGTCACTAGCTTAATAAATATATCAATTTAATACCTGTAAATTACGATCCAATGCCAAACGATGAGGAGTTGTGTTACAAACTACCTCAGCTCTACATGTTGATAACTGTCTTTCATCCTCATTTTCATATTTCATAAAAGATGTTGACTAATGGCATATTTCAAGAATGAATCGCCCAATAACTCCAAGCACTCATGAAAAACTCTCTAAGCATTTATGTGAAGTGAGTACTTCCATTATCTATCAGCAAAATAACGTCAGTAAAAGATTAACAATATTACTAATGACAGCAAAAGAAAAAAGTGGAGCAAGTAATCTTAAATAAATAAATAAAAGCAAACATAAGCTCAGATTGAAGTCATTAAGAATAAAAGTAAACATAGACACATAAATATTTAAGTAGATAAAGAAAGAAAGAAATTGTTCATTTTAAAATTTACTCAATAATTATTTTATTTTTATCATATATTTTATTTTTAATGTAAAAAATATTTAATTTTTCAATAACTTTTCAAATTAAATAAACAATTTACTTTAATTTTTATTCTAAAAGTAATTTTATTTTTCCATGATAATAAAATAAATAATACAATACATATAAATAATTAAAAAACAATTTGAACATTTAATTTTAATTTATTTTAAAACAATATTAAATTATAGTGGACACAAGTTTTGTGCAGTTCATATTGTATTTACAAGAATATTTATGGAAGGAATTTTGCGTTCTTTGAATCAAGGTTTTGGGTTCCACTCAACAATCCTCTTCAAGATGATGAAATGCTGAATGCAATCTGAAAAATTGATTTAAAAAACACACAGTTTCTCCCAAATATATTCTGAAAATTCACTGCCAACAATTCATCGCAGGAAAATTCACCTCAAGGAAAATTCACCACCAGTTTACTGCATGACAAATTCACCTCAAGGAAAATTCACCACCGGAAAATTTATTAATTGCGATTAATTTATTAATTTTCCTGGCAGTGAATTGCTGGTGGTGAATTTGTCATTTTCCCTCGGACAATGAAGTACTGGCCGTGAATTTGTTGATGCCGAATATCCATAAATAATGTCATATTGATAACAAATGAAACACTGCTACTTGAATAAAATAACTCTAAGAATGCACCTGTAAGTGGAGGGGTAAATAGTCAAATTACTTTCACTTATTAATCATAATATTTTGTATGCTATACTATGTTTCAAAATTACACAGCCCAATTGAAGAAAAAACACAGAAAAAAAGGCTTACCATGTGTTTTTAATTAGATCATCAGTAGAGGAGGAATGAGAAGAAAATTATTCCTATGGCATCAACCTCCATTAAAAGCATCTGTTAACTCAGATGATCGACTTCATACAAAATCACAAATTTATAATGCAACAGACCAACATTTAAAAAGACACGTATGGTGCTGGCGTGTAGAGATCTTGAGAAATATGAAGACAAGTTACAAAATAGGCATGCCACTTATATACCATCTTTCTGCAGCATATTGGCCAGCTGAATTAAGCCCACGTAGAGTTCTACGAATCACCTTCATTTAATTCATAAATCTTATTTAAATTTTTTGTTTAGTTTCCATTATCATATTTGTTCAGTCGAATTAACCCAATACGATGTTCAATCCAGACAATTTCCTGAACACTTATATGCTTCGTAATCATAACTACTCGATTTATAATATTAGATTTCATACAATTTCAACAAAGAAAAATAGAGTTCAAAGTGGTTGAGCTTAATCATGGTTTCTATCTTAATTTCTCTGAAAAATATTTAATATAAAATTTTAACTTCATGATATTTGGTTTTTGGTTAATAATTTTTTATATAAAGAAGTTGTATTGTTTTTATTTTGATATTCATATGAGCAGAATATTTGTAAAATACATTCAACAGGTGATGCAGAGGTTGTTAGAAAATGGGTCACGTAGAAATCAAACATGGACTGATCACCAAGAGGATTGGTAGTTCAATGGTAGAGCACCCCAACAAAAAAAGGTGATTCTAGGTTTAAATCATAGCTGCTCTATGAAATGTTTATCAGGGTATCAAAAACTAGATCAGTAGAGCTAGGCCAAACTAGAATCCGTGAACATTTGCATTGTGGTTCAAGGAGGAGTGTTGGGAAATGAGCCACCTTTGAACAAAAAATGGACCATTCACCAAGAGTGTTGGTAGCTTAGTGGTAGAGCGCCTAACTACAAAGAGAGGTCCTAGGCTTGAATCTTCACTAGTCCATGAAAAGTTTAATAGACGCTTAGTGCTCTTAAAGCACCTATGCAACCACCATTCATATTTCCCATGATTTTATTTAAAATTTGGAGTTCTCGTAAGCAATGCAAATTCAAACATTCCTACCCACCACTTGATTTTGGACCATTTTACATACAAGTTTTAATTACATTTACGAAAAACAACATTGAAGAGAGAAGGGGAGGAGATTTAGGTAGTTGGAGTTTGACTTGAGTGGGATTAGCATTAATTTTTAATATTTTGGTGGTCTAAAAACTCCTAATTTTTGAGGGATTTCAAGTAGAGGAGGCCACCAGGAGAGATGAGAGAAAGCATAAAAATAAATACCAAAGTACTATGCATGTGAATAAGGGATCTAAAATTATAGGTTGAAATAGACAAAGAGGAAAAAAGTTGTCACTATCAAAAAAATCTAGATTTTAATCTATCAAATTAGGAAAGAAGAAGCTCATGTGGAAGAAAGAAAACATTTAAGAGTAATTGGAGAATCAAAGGGAAGAAAGACTAGAGGTGGGTCCTAGTTGAAGGTTACGTTTTGGTATTTTATGTGTGCTTATACAACAAAAAATTGGTAGAGGTGAAAAAGAAGAACTTAAACTTCTATTCGTGCCTATATTTTGAGACAAGTATGTGAAAAAAAAGTACTTTAATTGATATAAATGAAACAAGATTCAAATTCAAAATTTGACACTTTTGATATGATTGTGTGCGTGATTCTCAATCTCAATCTTTGTTGTGAGCTATTACATGTTATATGATTGTAGTTGTGTGTGTATGTTCTTATATGTGAAGATTATTGTATGCTTGTATATGTTTGTGTTAGTTATCCATTAACCTGCAACAATAGGTACAAGCTAAATGTGAACTTTGGGAAAGTGGTCTTGGTGGCTATAGTGTTATTTTTAGCACATTAATTCTTATAGAATGACTTGTACAAAGTGTTCCCCTATTTCCCTTAAGGCTACAATGGTAACTTATAGCAATGCAACTGTCATTTAAGCTATGAGAAAGTAGTATGAATTTCACTTATTTTTTGGCATTACAAGTCGTGTGGTTCTATCAACAGGGTATCAAAGAAGGCTACAAATCATAAAAAGAGATAATTTACATTATCTAATGCTTTGGAGGTATATGATAACTATTGACTATGGGTGTGTATCACTATAAGATGAAATATTAAACATCTAGAAGATTTATAGTATAAAAAGAGAAATTTAGGGTAGTAAGATGCTTCCAAAGAGGAGAGTGGTAGGGGTGCTTGCAATAGTAGATGTTGCACATATGATAGATGTGGTGTTAGTATCCATGAGGGGAATGCAAGCTTTAGTAGAAACCCTTGTGGAAAATGGGAGAATAACTATAGAACAAGAAATAGATGATTGTGAGATTGAAGGAGTTGATGCAATAGGGAAAGAAGGAGAAAATGCAAATATAGAAGTGGATGTAAGAGAGAGGAGGATAATAATAGTCATCTCCAATATTGGGAAATAAATGAGTTCTAATGGAGTTTTCAAGCTTCTTAGGAAGTCTAGAGATAGATGAGTTAATAGATTGGCTAAGAGAAATGGACGAATATTTTTAGTATGAAAAGTTAGAAGACTATAGGGTGAAAATTCAAAACTCTATTTTTATAAAGGAAATACCAACATAAGTATAATTTTTTGACTTGAACCACCTAAAAGTGATGTGTATCTTTTGAGTTTTAAAATATTATTAACTAATGAAATGCACAACTCTTAATATAGTTTATGTTATAATATTTTAACTTTTTAAACTTAGTTGGATATAGCTTTTTACAAATTTTTAAGAGGATAATTTAATTTGCTAAAAAAACTTAAAAAGTGAAATTGATGAGACATCGCAAAAATATAATATTTAAATTATATTTTTCCCACTTAGCTAATTTGAAAATCTATTGAACAAAGAAAAAGAATAATTTTTAACAATCTTATGGAGTAAAGTTTACTCAAAATGTCATTCTTTTGGTGGAATGTTAGCTTTTATCTTATTTTTTATAATTTAAAAATATACCCAATTAGATCTAGTATTCTCTTCTTTAGTGTGCCGTATATATTTTTTTTTAAATAAATATATTTAATATATATTTTAGAATATGTAATCAACCTCATGTTGGATTATAATTACCTACTTTCAATAAATTAAAAAAAATATAATAGAAAAAATTAAAATATACAGAAATTAGATACTAGACTATGAGCCCTATAAAAGGGTATATTCATGTTTTTTAAATTTCTAGAGTTTAAAAAGTTAATTTTTTGTTGAATTTGTCCCAAAAGAGGGGTTAGATTGTCATATAGCTAATTTTGAGTGAAATATTTTTGACTGAAACTCTTTCAACTGAAAATATTATCATTAAAATCTTACCATATAAATTCAAGCTAGTTTAAATTTTAATATCTAATATATCAATTTCATATTTTTTGAAAAAAGAGTTCCAAATAAAACTCTTTGTCTCACATAAGTGTCAAGTAGTTTCAGGTGAAATAGTTTCACTCTAAACTATTTTGTTGATCCAAAGTGTGACATATCTCTTAAATTTCACCCTCTAGGAGAGTGAAGGTTGCACAATTTAAATGAAAAGGACCTTCACCATTTTTTGGAAGGAGGTGCAAGCTAATATGAGGATAAGTGATGGAGGATAAAATAACTAGATGGTATATTATGATAAGAAAGATGAAGGAAAAAACTTGGGGTACTTAAGAAATTGTAGAATGTGTAACATGGGGAACTTAGTGATGTAAGAAAGGTGGTGATGACCTTCCTTTAAATACACAATGATCCAACTTAATCAAGGAATTATGCCTTTGGTCACAAAAAACATCCAACTTTCCCAAGAGACACACAGGAGGCTTCTAGCCCTCAAAACACAACACTAGGACTTATCTTTTGGAGAAGGCCATACAAAGGCCAACAAAACATCAACAAAGACTCACCATAGACCCCAAACAAAAATCCCAAAAGGTTTCAAGATATTTCTTCACAACAATATTGAGATCCAATAAACCACCCCTAAATTAGGCTACTCAATTAGCCCTAATTTACAAAGGAAGTACTTCCTAAACTCACAATAACCACTCAAAATCTATTGAAAATAGTTTATTGTGTATCAAAACACCCAATTCCATAATAATTTCTCAAATTCAAGAATTTTACAATGTTGTCCCAAGAAACCCTCAAATTCAATGCAAATACCTAGGGTTTTCAGAAAAAACATAGCTTTAGGGCTTTCCAAACTCCTCCAATGCATTCAAAAGGTTACTCTAGGCCTGTATAGACTATCCACACCTTCACAAGAACAAATCCATCAACAAATCACAAAAAATCTCTCATATCACCTCATTTTCTTAAGAAAAAGACATTGCCCAGCCCTAGGGCATCATCCAAATTTAAACAACTCAATCCCACAACCTACCAAAACATTGAAACACTAAAATTAGAGAGTATCAGACCCATTCCATGAGAAACAATGGATACAAAAATTGGAATGGGTCAAATGGATATTTTAAAAAACCTTCAATACTTAAAACTATAAAAATAGGGTAGCAGCAGTGTTTTAAAGAGAACTCTCTCAAAACTTAATGATATTCCCTCAAACCTATCAAAAATGAAAGATAACTCATACCAAAATAGGTTAGAATGAATTACAAAGTAATATTACATTGTACGGGATCGTACAGTCACTGGAAAGTGCATAAAACAGTAAATTTGCAGAATAAAATGTTGCTTTTATTATGGAAATTTCATTACAATCTTTCTCCCCCTCCATCTTCGAGCCTTCTTGAGGCTTTATAAACTTGTTCCCTCCAAAACATAATGAGCAAAACGTTCCTAATTTCCTTTTAAAATACTAATCCCTTCATATTCCCTAAAACTGCATGTTTGACAACTTTTGATTGACAACTTTTATTGCATTTTTACAACTTTTTCAAACTTGACACCTACAACTCTAAATCACCCAATTACATAAAAAATGAGAATTGATTGACCTTATTTAAAGTAAATATACTCAAAACACCCATACTAACCTACTAATCACATTTTCAAATGAACAAATTTGCACTTAAGGGTTTAGGTGCTTCTGCACTATACACCCCCACAGGAAAAAAATCATGCCACATGAGTTGCATCTAATACCAATTTACCCAAGCTTCACACATATTCCTTTGGCCTACAAATCCTCTCCACTAGTTCCAACATTGAAATCTTGCATCCTTAACCATGCTTGTACTTGAACATGTCTTCAACTCTACAATCAAACCTGATGACGGTCTTTTCTCTGTTCTTGGTTCAAATCCTGATTGTAGTCCTTCATCTACACCTGTAAACAAACACTTATTAGCAACTCCCTAAACTAGCTTTACTTTTGTCCCATTTTCATGCTTACATCTTCCTTTATTGCCTTGTCCAATATGTCCTATCATCAAACTTCATGTCCTATTAGCAACATGTACCTTTGTATTATCAGACCTACAATCCATCGTCCCTATAGACTCTTCATGCTTTGCAACATTATTCCCAATCAATGGACACACAATGGACCCTACCATAACATTAGCATACCAATTTACCACCAACTCATTCTTCAAATCTATGTTAACCTTTATACCTACTGTCAAAACATTCCCTTACTTTGAACTATTTGCAACACCCATATTTGTGTCTTCCTTCACATCCTTTACAAGTTCCTTCTTTCCAAACATAATCACTTTCTCTTTACCTTTCTCATATTCCATCAAATGAGTTAAAACAAACTTGCATCCATCCTTCACTATTATATATGTGTATTCTCTGTCATCATACAAGGCTTTCCTATCATATTGCTAGGGTCTACCTAGAAGTAGGTGACAACAATCCATGGGAAGAATATCACAAACTACACTATCTTTATAGCCTCCAATCTAGAATTCAACCACAACTTTTTCATTAACCAACAACGATTTCCCATCACTCAACCAAGACACTTTATATGGAAACTCATGAGGAACTTTTTGCAAATTCAATTTACTCACCATCTCACTTGACACCATATTCTATGTAGAACCATAATCAATAACAATTTTGCATACCTTGTTTTTGCACTTACATGTAGTCTTGAAGAGGCTCTTTCTTTGCAATGGTTTCATCTCCTTTTCCTCCTTCAATACTGTAGACACCTAAATTTGGACACTTAAGTTATCCAAATTTGTCCCATTTCATCTAAACATCCCTTTATTCACGTTAATTAGGTAATATTACTATTATCTAATTAATATCCCTTAATTCCTCTAAATACCTAAGATATCTAATTAATAATTAAATACCTTATCTCTTTAATCCCCCCTTTCATCAAATGAATTAAATAAATATGACATTTATTTAATTCCTCACATGTCACATCCTCCATCATTTTTATTTAATCCTAATCCATCTTCTAATCTCATCATTAGAGATGACACATGCTTAATCCTTGATTAGGATGTGTCACATCCTCCAACTTTTACAAGTTGGCCCCTAATCTCTCTTAACCACCTAACCCTCATCTAATCCTTCATTAACTAGCCTAATCATTTTCCCAAGGAATTTTTAATTCCTTTTATCCTTCCAAAGAATATTAAATTTATTTTTTCTTCCCCATGTGAGCTTTGACTTGTCACATCAAGTCACATGTGGACTCTTCTCCATGTGATCTTTGACTTGTCACATCAAGTCACATGTGAACTCTTCCCCATGGAATATTTGACTTGTCACATCAAGTCACATGTGACAAGTGCTTACCTTTTAAGCACCTTGTCTTATCCAAAGTACTTTCTACCTCTCCCTTGGGAACCTTGTCTTATCCACAAGATTCCCCAATCATGTGAATTTTAAATTCATGTTTTATTCCTCCAAGGAATCTTCTCGTCCCCCAATGTACTTTCAAGGTACATGTCTTTCTTCCACATCATGTACCCTCTTTCCACCTCATTTACACATCACCATCTCTAAGCCATCTCACATTCCACATGTCAAGATGTGAGGACTTGTGAGTCGTCAACTCACCATAGCCCTTCATCTTGACCTTGTTGGATGAATCTCAACCATTGAATTCTCTAGGGAATTCAACTTCCTCTATAAATACCCCATTTTTTCTCTCATTTAGGGGGTTGATCATTGTGCTAACCAAACTCTTGCAAAATTTTCATTTGAGCCATACTTAGCTAAAAACTTGCATTCCTTGCATCCATTTTCACCCACTTCTCATCCATTTCTCATCCATCTTGTATCTCATATCAACATATTTTTCCATCAAGTGGAGCATACAAAAAATCAACTATCAAGGGACAACCAAAGGATTGATTCAAGACAAGGTAAATTTGATGTTTGTTATCTTATTTTGTTTTCAATCCAACTAGGCTAATCTTGAGGTGTTAGGTGTTCTTATTGTTTCTTACACGTTTGTTGTTGTTGGTCATTTCTAAAACATTATTTTCTCCTGGTCACATTTCTAGCACGCCCAATGAGACCCACGAACGGGTCCTGTTCTTTCATGTTTTCTATTTGTTTTACTATTTGTAGGTGTAGGTTGCAGAGGGGAAAACCCGACCTAGCAGAGGGGCGTACCTGACCTCTAGGGGTGAACCTGACCCAATAGATAGGTGAACCTGACCTCCACAGAGACCTAAAATTTGTAGTTTTCATAGAGGGGTGAACCTGACCTATCCAAGGGCATACCTAACCTGCAAGGGAAAACCTGACCTATCCAGGGGTGTACCTGACCTTTCCAAGGGTGAACCTAACCTATCCAAGGGCGTACCTGACCTCCAAGGGAAAAACTAACTTGTCTAGGGGTGTACCTGACCTATCCAAGGGTGTACCTAACCTCCAGGGGTGTACCTGACCCAGTAGATAGGTGAACCTGACCAAAAACAACTTTTTCCAGAAGGTAAAAAGTGAAATTTAAGCACTATTTTTTATTGTTTTGAGTGTTTCTGACCCCCTAATGTGTCCTGTTTGTGTCTGTGCAAGCATCTAATCAACATTTGGCAAGGAACAAGAAGAAAAATCACTAACAAGTTTCCTTGCAGGGCTATTTATTTATCAATTGTCGCTTGTTGTTTCTTGATAACTTAGGCACATAGATTAATTAAGGGTGTCAATTTACCTTGTGTGTTGTGCTTGTTGGTAATTTATTTGATGTATCCAATCCCCTTGCACCATTTGGCGATCCTAGGTGATGAAAAATCATAGCTTACCAAGTCCTTTGAGTCCCCCTTTTTTCTTTTCTTAGCTTGACCTGCATGGGGATTTCATCACCCCAAGGGACCTATCCGGCGGTGTACCTGCGGTATATATGGGAGAGTGCAGTGCCGTACACTCATCTAGTCATGCTATTAAGGAGCAAAGCATCAAGATGACATGAAGAGTTAATTCAAGCCTTGGCAGATTCGAGGTTCCCAACTCACGCTTGTGATTAGCTGGTGTTCATAGTTTGGACCTCACGTACCAGGTGTATATCGAGGACTCCTTAGTAACCATGTTTATCCAAGAATAGAAGACTTTGTTGGTCATACCCATTC
>VDFB02270651.1:503424679-503439168 GCA_007258455.2 Sequoia sempervirens
ATACAAGTTTTAACTGAATTTATGAAAAACAACATTGAAGAGAGAAGGGAAGGAGATTTAGGTAGTTGGAGTTTGACTTCAATGGGATTAGCATTAATTTTTAATATTTTGGTGGTCTAAAAACTCCTAATTTTTGAGGGATTTCAAGTAGAGGAAGCCACCAGGAGAGATGAGAGAGCATAAAAATAAATACCAAAGTACTATGCATGTGAATAAGGGATCTAAAATTATAGGTTGAAATAGACAAAGAGGAAAAAAGTTGTCACTATCAAAAAATCTAGATTTTAACCTATCAAATTAGGAAAGAAGAAGCTCATGTGGAAGAAAGAAAACATTTAAGTATAATTGGAGAATCAAAGGGAAAAAGACTAGAGGTGGGTCCTAGTTGAAGGTTACATTTTGATATTTTATGTATGCTTATACAACAAAAAAATGGTAGAGGTGAAAAAGAAGAACTTAAACTTCTATTCATGCCTATATTTTGAGACAAGTATGTGAAAAAAATGCACTTTAATTGATATAAATGAAACAAGATTTGAATTCAAAATTTCACCCTTTTGATATGATTGTGTGTGTGATTCTCAATCTCAATATTTGTTGTGAGCTATTACATGTTATATGATTGTAGTTGTGTGTTTATGTTCTTATATGTGAAGATTATTATATGCTTGTATATGTTTGTGTTAGTTATCCATTAACCTGCAACAATAGGTACAAGCTAAATGTGAGCTTTGGGAAAGTGGTATTGGTGGCTATAGTGTTGTTTTTAGCACATTAATTCTTATAGAATGACTTGTACAAAGTGTTCCCCTATTTCCCTTAAGGCTACAATGGTAACTTATAGCAACACAACTATCATTTAAGCTATGAGTTCAAGTAGTATGAATTTCACTTATTTTTTGGCATTACAAGTTGTGTGGTTCTATCAACAGGTATCAAAGAAGGCTACAAATCATAAAAAGAGATAATTGACATTATCTAATGCTTTGGAGGAATATGATAACTATTGACTATGTGTGTGTATCACTATAAGATAAAATATTGTACATCTTGAAGATTTATAGTATAAAAGGAGAAATTTAGGGTAGTAAGATGCTTCCAAAGAGGAGAGTGGGAGGGGTTCTTGCAATAGTAGATGTTGCACATATGATAGATGTGGTGTTAGTAGCCATGAGGGGAATGCAAGCTTTAGTAGAAACCCTTGTGGCAAATGGGAGAATAACTATAGTACAAGAAATAGATAATTGTGAGATTGAGGGAGTTGATGCAATAGGGAAAGAAGGTGAAAATGCAAATATAGAAGTGGATGTAAGAGAGAGGAGGATAATAATAGTCATTTCCAATATTGGGAAATAAATGAGTTCTAATGGAGTTGTCAAGCTTCTTAGGAAGTCTAGAGATAGATGAGTTAATAGATTGGCTAAGAGAAATGGACGAATATTTTTAGTATGAAAAGTTAGAAGACTATAGGGTGAAAATTCAAAACTCTATATTTTTATAAAGGAAATACCAACATAAGTATAGCTTTTTCACTTGAACCACCTAAAAGTGATGTATATCTTTTGAGTTTTAAAATGTTATAAACTAATGAAATGCACAACTCTTAATATAGTTTATGTTATAATATTTTAACTTTTAAAACTTAGTTGGATATAGCTTTTTACAAATTTTTAAGAGGATAATTTAATTTTCTAAAAAAACTTAAATAGTGAAATTGATGAGACATCACAAAATTATAATATTTAAATTATATTTTTCCCACTTAGATAATTTGAAAATCTATTGAAGAAAGAAAAAGAATATTTTTTAACAATCTTATATAGTAAAGTTTACTCAAAATGTCATTCTTTTGGTGGAATGTTAGCTTTTATCTTATTTTTTATAATTAAAAAATATACCCAATTAGAGAGTATTCTTTTCTTTAGTGTGCTGTATATTGTTTTAAAAAAATAAATATATTTAATATATATTTTAAAATATGTAATCAACCTCATGTTGGATTATAATTACCTACTTTCAATAAATTAAAAAAATCATAATAGAAAAAATTAAAATATACAGAAATTAGATACTAGACTCTGAGCCCTATAAAAGGGTATATTCATGTTTTTTAAATTTCTAGAGTTTAAAAAGTTATTTTTTTGTTGAATTTGTCCCAAAAGAGGGGTTAGATTGTCATATAGCTAATTTTGAGTGATATTTTTTACTGAAACTCTTTCAACGGAAAATATTATCACTAAAATCTTGCCATATAAATTCAAGCTAGTTTAAATTTTAATATCTAATATATCAATTTCATATTTTTTGAAAAAAGAGTTCCAAATAAAACTCTTTGTCTCACATAAGTGTCAAGTAGTTTCAAGTGAAATAGTTTCACTCAAAACTATTTTGTTGATCCAAAGTGTGACATATCTCTTAAATTTCACCCTCTAGGAGAGTGAAGGTTGCACAATCTAAATGAAAAGGACCTTCAACATTTTTTGGAAGGAGATGCAACCTAATATGAGGATAAGTGATGAAGGATAAAATAACTAGATGGTATATTATGATAAGAAAGATGAAGGAAACAACTTGGGGTACTTAAGAAATTGTAGAATGTGTAACGTGTGGAACTTAGTGATGTAAGAAAGGTGGTGATAAAATTCCTTCCAATACACAATGATCCAACTTAATCAAGGAAATCTGCCTTTGGTCACAAAAAACATCCAACTTTCCCAAGACACACACAAGAGGCTTCTAGCCCTCAAAACACAACACTAGGACTTATCTTTTGGAGAAGGCCATACAAAGGCCAAAAAAACATCAACAAAGACTTACCACAGACCCCAAACCAAAATCCCAAAAGGTTTCAATGGATTTCTTCATAACAATATTGAGATCCAATAAACTACCCCTAAATTAGGCTACTCAATTAGCCCTAATTTACAGAGGAAGTACTTCCTAAACTCCCAATAACCACTCAAACTCTATTGAAAGTAATTTATTGTGTATCAAAACACCCAATTCCACAATCATTTCTTAGATTCAATACTTTTACAACATTCTCCCAAGAAACCCTCAAATTCAATGCAAATACCTAGGGTTTTACAGAAAAACACAACTTCAGGGCTTTCCAAACTCCTCCAATGCATTAAAAAGGTTAATCTAGGTCTGTATAGACTCTCTACACCTTCACAATAATAAATCCATCAACAAATCACAAAAAACCTCTCATATCACCTCATTTTCTTAAGAAAAAGACACTGCCCAACCCTAGGGCATCATCCAAGTTTAAACAACTCAATCCCACAACCTACCAAAACATTGAAACACTAAAATTAGAGAGTATCAAACCCATTCCATGAGACACAGTGGATACAAAAAGTGGAATGGGTCAAATGGATATTTTAAAAAACCTTCAACACTTAAAACTGTAAAAATAGGGTAGCAATAGTGTTTTAAAGAGAACTCTCTCAAAACTTAATGATATTCCCTCAAACCTATCACAAATGAAATCTAACTCATGTACTACAATAGGATAGAATGAATTACAAAGAAATATAACACTGTATGGGATCGTACAATCCCTGGAAAGCGCAGAAAACTAGTAAATTTGCAGAATAAATGTTGCTTTTATTATTGAAATTTCATTACAATCTTTCTCCTCCAATCCATCTTCAAGCCTTCTTGAGGCTTTATAAACTTGTTCCCTCCAAAAAATAACCAACAAAATGTTCCTAACTCCTTTTAAAATACTAATCCCTTCATATTCCCTAAAACTACATGTTTGACAAATTTTGATTGACAACTTTTATTGCATTTTTGCAACTTTTTCAAAATTGACACCTACAACTCTAAATCACCCAATTACATAAAAAATGGTCTTTATTGACCTTATTTAAAGTAAATATACTCAAAACACCCATACTAACCTCTGACCACCTATTGACCAACTGATCACATTTTCAAATGAACAAATTTGCACTTAAGGGTTTGGGTGCTCCTGCACCATACACCCCCACAGGAAAAAAATCATGCCACATGAGTTGCATCTGATACCAATTTATCCAAGCTTCACACATATTCCTTTGGCCTGCAAATCCTCTCCACTGGTTCCAACATTGAAATCATGCATCCTTAACCATGCTTGTACTTGAACATGTCTTCAACTATGCAATCAGACCTGATGATGGTCTTTTCTCTATTCCTGGTTCAAATCCTAATTATAGTCCTTCATCTACACCTATAAAAAAACACTTATTAGCAACTCCTTAAACTGACTTTCCTTTTGTCCCATTTTCATGCTTACATCTACCTTTATTTCCTTGTCCAATATGTCCTTTCATCAGACCTCATGCCTTATCAACAACATGTACCTTTGTACTATCAGACCTACAATCCACCATCCCTGCAGACTCCTCATGCTTTGCAACATTATTCCCAATCAATGGACACACAATGGACCCTACCATAACATTATCATACCAATTTACCACCAACTCATTCTTCAAATCTATGTTAACCTTTACACCTGCTGTCAGAACATTCCCTTACTTTGAACTAATTGCAACACCCATCTTTGTGTCTTCCTTCACATCCTTTACAAGTTCCTTCTTTCCAAACATAATCACTTTCTCTTTACCTTTCTCATCTTCCATCAAATGAGTTAAAACAAACTTGCATCCATCCTTCACTATTGTATATGTGTATTCTCTGTCATCATACAAGGCTCGCCTATCATATTTCCAAGGTCTACCTAGGAGTAGGTGACAACAATCCATGGGAAGAATATCACAAACTACACTATCTTTATAGCCTCCAATATGGAATTACCACAACTTTTTCATTAACCAACAACGATTTCCCATCACTCAACCAAGACACTTTATATAGCAACTCATGAGGAACTTTTTGCAAATTCAATTTACTCTCTTCTTGTTCCTCACTTGGCTGCTTTGGTGTAGGGATTGTTCCTCTCCCTCTTGTGTTAACACCTCTTCTTCCTCTCACTAATGTCTCTCACCTTCTTTTAAGCTTTTCCTCCACCCTGATTGCTAATTGAAAACACTCTTCAATAGACTTTGGGTTAGCAACAATAATTTCATCTTGTATATTAAATATGAGACCACCTAAATATCTAGCCACCTTTTTAGCTTCATCTTCATCCCTTCTTGACCTTATACTTAGTTTATAAAATTCATCTGTGTATGTCTTAACTTCTAGATCTTTTTGTTTCAAACCTTGTAACTTCTTATACAATTGAACTTCATAATCCTTTGGAAGAAACTTACCTTTCAATTTTTGTACCATCTTATCCCAAGAAGTTATCCTTGACTTGCCTTGTTTTCTCCTTTCTTCTTGCTCGTAGTCCCACCATAGAAGAGCATGACCTTTGAGTTTAGTCTTTTCCACCTTCACCATCTATTCATCTTGAATGTCTTCACTTTCAAAGTAATTATCCATAGCAGCAATCCAGTCAAGCAATTCTTCTTCATTTAAATTACCACCATACATAGGAAGATCAACGTTTACCTTCATTGAATCACCTTTCACTACTTTGAGCATCTTTACCATCCTTTGATCTTCAGGGTCTAGTTCTTCATCAACATCTTCATATTCTTCATCATCTTTTTTTGTTTCACTCTCTTCTTTTCTTTGTCTCCAAGGCAGCAAGCCTTGCCAAAACTGCATTATGTGATTCCAAAAGCTTAGCATGCTTCTCTTTCAAATCTTGCAACTCTCTAGCAGCACCAACACCTCTTGGAGGCATCTTCACCAATTTGTATTTTTACCTTCCAATCACTTTCTTCAAACCTACAAAAATCAATCAAATCACCAACAAGAGACCTTGTCCCTAGGCTCTGATACCACCTAATGTAAGCAAGGTGGTGATAACCTTCCTTCCAACACACAATGATCCAACTCAATCAAGGAAATCTACCTTTGGTCACAAAAACATCCAAGTTTCCCAAGACACACACAAGAGGCCTCTAGCCCTCAAAACACAACACTAGGAATTATCTTTTAGATAAGGTCATACAAAGGCCAACAAAACATCAAAAAAGCCTCACCACAAACCCCAAACCAGAATCCCAAAAGGTTTCAAGAGATTTCTTCATAACAATATTGAGATCCAATAAACCACCCTTGAATTAGGCTACTCAATTAGCCCTAATTTACAAAGGAAGTACTTCCTAAACTCCAAATAACCACTAAAAATCTATTAATAGTCATTTATTGTGTATCAAAACACCCAATTCTACAATCATTTCTCATATTCAAGACTTTTACAATGTTGTCCCACGAAACCCTCAAATTTAATGCAAATACCTAGGGTTTTCAGAAAAACAAAACTTCAGGGCTTTCCAAACTCCTCCAATGCATTCAATGGGTTAGTCTAGGTTTGTAGAGACTCTCCATGCCTTCACAAGAACAAATCCATCAACAAATCACAAAAACCCTCTTATATCACCTCATTTTCTTAAGAAAAAGACACTGCCCATCCCTAAGGCATCATCCAAGTTTAAACAAATCAATCCCACAGCCTACCAAAACATTTAAATAGTAAAATTAGAGATTATCAAACCCATTCCATGAGAAATAGTGGATACAAAAGTGGAATGGGTCAAATGGATATTTTAAAAAACCTTCAAGACTTAAAACTGTAAAAATAGGGTAGCAACAATGTTTTAAAGAGAACTCTCTCAAAAATTAATGATATTCCCTCAAACTTGTCAAAAATGAAATCTAACTCATACTACAATAGGTTAGAATGAATTACAAAGTAATATTACACTGTACGGGATCGTACAATCATAGGAAAGTGCAAAAAACCAATAAATTTGCAGAATAAATGTTGTTTTTATTATGGAAATTTCATTACAATCTTTCTCCCCCTCCATCTTCGAGCCTTCTTGAGGATTTGTAAAAAAAAACTCCAAAACATTCCTAACTTCCTTTTAAAATACTAATCCCTTCATATTCCCTAAAACTCCATTTTTGACAACTTTGATTGCATTTTTGCAACTTTTTCAAACTTGACACCTACAACTCTAAATCACCCAATTACATAACAAATGGTCTTAATCGACCTTATTTAAAGTAAATATACTCAAAACACCCATACTAACCTACTGACCACCTATTGACCAACTAATCACATTTTCAAATGAACAAATTTGCACTTAAGGGTTTAGGTGCTCCTACACCACTTAGTGTGGAGTCCTATATAATTATTTCAATAATATTTCCATCAAGTCAAGCCATATGAGTTATATTATGAGAATTTAACCCAATATGTTTATGGTTTAAGGATGAATATTTAGGATGAGTTGAGAATGATAAGGCTAAAAATTATTGAAGATTCTTATCAATATACTTTGAAGGTAAAATAAAAACTAGCAATGAGGTAGTAAGGGACAACAAAAGCTAGAGGTGGATTTAGTAGAGGAATGGACATACATAAAGAAAGTATGGTTGTGATAAAAATATAACTCTCCATATAGATGAAAATAAATTAATGAATCCAAGGAAAAACCTTATCTTTTGAGGTGAAAATGTGGACTTGGAAGAGGTCGAGGAAGGGAATTTTAAAGAGCATATTTCATGTGTGGATACATAGATTTTGTGAATGCCAACAACGCAAGAGTGAAGGGTCAAGGAGAAGTGAAAACATAATTGTACATGTAGCCAAAGGATACAATGAATCCATATAGTATAAATGAACTAGTCAAAGAAATATGAGAATGGAGAATACCTTATGATAATAAGAACCTTATTGAAGATACTAGAAAGGGAAGATGAACCTTTCAAAGTTGAAGTTTATTTAGAAGAATGTGAGAGGTATGTGGTCAAAATACTATAAGATCATAATAGATGGTGATAGAATGAATAATTTATTTTTAACTAAAATGTTGGATATGTTGGCGATAAAATAATAACTCACCCAACTCCTTAGAAGGTGTCTTCACTATAAAAAGTGCACAAAATTTTAATTGATCAACAATTTGTAACATATTTTTAGATAGCAATTTATGAGGATGAGATGTGGTATGAGTTCATGCTTATGGATGTGTGTCATTTTATTTTAGGAAGACTAGAAATTTTATAGGAACACAATCCATGATGGAGAAAAACATGTACACTTTGAGGAATTATGGTTAGAAAAATACTCTTACATCATTGAAAACCAAGGAAGAGGTAGAGAATAATCCAAGGATGCTAATTAATAGTGATTGGAAAATTAAATTTGAATGATTTTAAACATGAAAAACTATTATTTATATTAGTTCCTAAGGTTCTATGAATAGAGATAGTTGTTGATAGTAATGATATATGCACTTAAAATTGGCTAAGTTGTTAGGATAATTTGATGATATTGTGGGAACATGAAGTCAATTTTATTGTTATTATAGCTAAGATGAATAGTTGACATTTTCTTTTTGGGACTCAATATTTATGGTAATTTTGAAAAAAAATTGACATGTTACATGAGTCACACCTACTATTTGTTCAACAAGGACTTTGCAACTCATATTTCTTATAATCTTTCAAATTCATGCTTTCGGTTATAGTTTGAAGATTGTTGTAATTACAAATTGTTGGTGTGAATAAATGTCTTTTACCTAGCTAATTCACTCACTAGGTAATTATGGGACATATTCACATGTTAAATTTACTTAGGATATAAGATTCTTTCTAGAAGCCTTAGTTGGCTTTTCTAGAACTTATCTTATCTAGCTAGTATTGCTTGATTCCTAGGTAGCTAGTTTGTTAGTTGTCTCATGTAATAGGATTAAGACACTTGTCATGATATTGTCTAATCCTACATCTCTACCTTTCCTTTATAATCAAGGCATCTCATGTACATTTACATTCAAGCATGTTTAACCATTATTCAATCTTGCATTGTTGAAGCAAGCTTTCTTGCCATTCTTTCTCTTGTGGAAGTGGTTTTGGTCAAGCAACTATTCCTGGGGGTGTTCGGGAGTCACCATTTTACTCCCACATGGTATCAGAGCTCTTTAGGTGTTGTAGATTCTTTATAAGGGGGTACTCAATTCTCGCAGTCTAAAAAAATGATTATATTATAATGTTGATATATATTTGTAAAAATGTGAAAATTGTCTAGTCATATTTTTTTATTTTATGTTTTAGGTTAATTTTCGTTATAGTATCATAAATATAATTATTGGTTTAGAAATAGTATAATTATGTATCAAATATGTTTAATATGATTTTGATTTAGCTAGCTTATATGTAGATGTTAATTTGGAAGAAGATAAATGTATCTTGTTACGTTGTTCTTTTCCTGAAATTTCAAAAATTAAATTATTGTCATTAGTGGTGACGGTGTAAGGATCAAGATGGATAGTTGTATTACTACTTTGATTTCAGAGGAGATGATTATTTCATAAGGGGATAAAGAAAAGATAGATTCAAATCAAAAAGATGCTCAAAAATCCTGAGGAAGAGTAAAGTGTTAGAATTGTGGGAAGAGAGGGAACTTGGAGAGAGTGTAGAAATTAAAAAATATTTAGATTACTCCACAAAGAAATCTTCTAATGAAGGTGATAGTGATGCTTTATTTATTCCTACCAACACTATTAGTAATGATGTTTGCCTCATTAATTTAGGTTACTCCTGCCATATAACTCCTCACAAGGAGTGATTTTTGACATACAATTTATGATACAAGAGAGGTTTTTGGTGACAGTTCAATACTAAGTGAATTTATGGTAAGGAAAAGACCGGTATATTCATATTTTTTTGTGATGGAGGGTTAAAACCCTTATTAATGTTTTGCATATTTCAAGAATTGTGAGAGACTTAACTTTTGTATCCAAGTCAAATGATTCAAGTGTGCATATGACATTTGTTAAGTCTAGTTGTAGTTAAGGAAAATGTATAGTTATGTTTTAACTTGACGGAGAGTTAAAACCCTTATTAATGTTTTGCATATTTCAAGAATTGTGAAAAAATTACTTTTTGTATCCAGGTCAAATGATTCCTGGGTGTGCATGTGACATTTGTCTAGTCTAGAAGTAGGTTGATAATAGGGAACTTGGTGGTAGCTAAAAAATCTAAAATTGGGACCATGTTTAGGTAAATGCCTCCACATTTTGTAAATCTACCAATGTAATTCTAGCAAGACTAAAAATGTATGCATGTTGTGGCACCAATGTTTGGATCATGCATAAATGAATAAGGTCTTAGGACCATTATTAATAAAATATTGGTTGATGATTTTCTAATTACTCTATTTGTAAAAATGATTTATGTAAGCATTGAATGTTTTCTTAATAAAATGAATCTGCATTTCTAAGGTTATAAATAAAATAGATCATTAAAAATAATTCATTTGAATGTGTTTGGTCGATTAGTTCTATGAGAAAATCTTGGTATTATATTTCATTCATTAACAATGCCTCTATATACACCTAAATTTATGTTGTGTTAAATCTAAAATTTTCACTAAGTTTAAGGTATTTAAAGCCTTAGTTGGAAAATAAATAGATTATAAAATAAAGGTGTTGAGATCTAACAATGGTGGTGAATATTGCTCCAAAAAATCTTATGAGTTATATTTAAGCATGTAGGAAGATGATGATTAAGAAACTCAAAATTTAATTTTCTAACACGAGATTTGCGAGGTACAAAATACATTCTTGGTATAGAAATTAGTATGGATTAGGTACATATAGCTTTAGTTGAGACAAATTAAGTATTTTTCTACAATTTTGCAATATTTTAGTATGCATCATTACAAACTTATGAGTATTTAATTTTCTATTGGCACTAATCTTTCTTTAGATATGTGTCCTAAATTGGATAATTATTTTGATGATATGTTTTCATGTATGCATGGTTTGCACTAGGCTTAATATTACCCAAGTAGTGAAATCTTTGATGTGGTTTATGTCTAACCCTTATAAGGAGCATTAGACAAGTATGTTAAGAGGGCTTTTATAAATTTTAAAGGAATGTATGATTACTATTTGTGTTATTATGGTATTGATGATGTGGATGAGACATTAGACATGTACAAGGATATATGAATCAAATTGGATATTTAACTTTTATAGTAGAAGGTTGATAAGTGGCTATGTGTTTTCTATGTTTGGTCTTGCAGTGAGTTGGATGAGTAAGAGACAACCCATGGTTATTTTTTCTACCAAAAAAGTAGATTATATGGATGTTACATGTGTCTTTAAGGAAATCGTATGGTTATAAATAATTTGTGCAAGTATTGGTTTTGATTACAAGGAGATTAAACTTGGTTGTGACAATCAAAGTATTATTTATTTTTCCAAGAATTCTATGTACCATGTTTGTACTAAGGATGTTGATCATTTTATGTAAAATATGGTAGAGAACAGTAAGGTCTTGTTTTAGAAGGGTGACACTCAACACAATGTTATAAATTATTCCCTCACGAAGTCATTAACCATTGAGATTTTATCTTGATGTAAGAAGGTCATGTGCCTTGAATTCTACATGATATATTTTATTGTTCCTTTGGATTTCATTTTAATGTATAATATCAAGTGGGGGAATATTAGGATAGTGTGATATTAAATTGTAATCCTGATATATTATTTAATTATGCATCTCTAGCAGTCTTAGAGTGGGTACTTAGACACTCGTGTTGTTGAGAGATATTATTATTTTATTATTATTCTCCTTGTTAACTTGAAATATTAGTTGTAATGGTATTCATGAAGGAGGTGGAGGTGGTTGTGGTAATTACAAAACTATTTTTAAAAAATTCTTAAATTAGGTGTTTAAATTGAGTAGTAGAGAATATTACATATTGTTGATGGATCCTATATGAGTTGGGTGGTGGATTTAGATGCCTACTTTATAATATGATGTATTTGTAGTGTAGAAAATCATACTCCTTTCTAAGAGGAAGTACAATTTCACACTTAATTTTGACCTGTTTTAGTGACCTTTCATTTATGCATTTTTAAACCTCATTAATGGGAACCTAATACCCTAAGGCCTATTTTATTTGTTTCCTGACACTATAACCTGCATTGAATAAATGCTATTAATCAATTTAATGCCCCGAAATAAATTAGGTCCCAAACTTTTAGGTCAAGACCCATTCACCCATGGGAAAATGGGTTCCCTTTAAGTTCACAAATTCAAATTTAAACATGTGTTTGGAGACATTTCAAATTTCTAAATTCAAATTCTATGTGTTGGCTTTCGAGATCTAATAAACGGGAAACTAGAAAGGAAGCCTATGGAGCTAAGTCTTTTAATAATTTTTCACTAGAAAAGCAAGATACTCACATGAGATCACAAGGATTTACATTCAAGAGCAAGGAGAAATAAATCAAGCATTCAAAGTTGAAGCCTTGGAGTAGCATCATATTTGTTTTTGTAGGTCTTCAAGCTCATTTTGCCAACGTGATCAAGCATTGTCAAAGATTGATGATAGATTCCTATGGAGGATCATGATGGATTCTAGGTTTTGGGAGATGCACCAATCCATTCAACCAAGCTTAATGACTTGTTTCCTAAGTGGTTCCATCTTATATTATCATTCTACTTTTTGCCTAAATGAAGGTATATTCAGATTTGTGATCTATTAGGGTGATTTGATATCTCCCAAAGTAGGTCTTTGGCAATATTCATTGTTTCATTTAGGGATCCTATCCTAACACATTTGAGTAGGGTTTCTTTGCATTTAAGCTCTTATAATCTTACACACACTTAATATTAGGGATAATGTACACACTTTCATGTTTTAGATCTATTATTTTCATCAAGTTTTAATTACCAAACTAGGGGTTTGACCGAGGCAAACCCCATCCACAACCAAACAACAATTTTTGTTTTGAAGATTTATCACAGGTTCAAATCTACGAGTGAAGGTTTAGAGTTAGAGGAAAGAAGTGTAGGTTTCAAACTTAGATCTCATATTCAAAAATTCCTAGAATAGGAAACCTAGACCCATTCGCCCATGGGTGAATGAGTCCTTGATAGGCTTGTAGAAACTACTTTTTATGATAGGTGCGCAATGTTATTCTCTAGAAGATTTTTTGAAAACTTTGGTTTATCTTAGTTTTATTCTTAATCTTCAAGATCCAAGTTATAGATTTCATTTTGGAGTTGATTTTCTATTTTTAGTTTTTCTCCTCAAAGTATTGTTTGACCTTGACCCCCATCCTTCAAGCATAAATTGGATTGATTCACCTAAGGGTTGATAATCAATTCATTGTGGGGATCTTATTTCCTAATTAATGTAGGAAGATAGGGTCTATTTCAACTCTTTTGACTTAACTTTCCATTTTTGGAAAAGCCCCTATTTTCTTTCATTTCACTATTATGGGTAATTTACAAGTCAAAAATAATGTTGATTATTAGTGTGGAGGTTACATTTACTATTTATTGCCCATTGGGAGTTACTTTTACTATTCTCACAAGATCCCCTTCATTTTGGATGTAGAAGTTTTTTCATTTTACCATGGTTAATTGGAGCCATAAGGTGGTAGTTTCATGAGGCTATTTTGCAAGTACACATATACTACCAAAATGTTGTCATATTCAAGGGAGTTTAGAGTGATGCATATGTACTTTGTTGTTGTAGACTAATATATTATTGGGCCTCTCTTTGAGGGTAGGTATTTTTCAAAATGGTTTCTCTATGTATATCCATTGTTACGTGTTTCTTTATGATGAATTTCTATTTTTCACATTGATTACTTAAGCTTCTATTGGCAAGGGATCACCCAAAGATAAAACATTGATAAGAATATTATTGAAAACCACTGCAAAGAGGTTGTGGAGCTCCTAGCTAAAAATGCACCCTTTGGAAAAGTAAGAGAGTGTAATGGAAACATCCATCAAATAGATATTTGGATAGGGAAAGATGTAATGTAATAGAAGTAGCAATAGATATAGAGAAATAGTAGGATATAAGTTAAGAAAATAGAAGAAGTAATTATAAGAAGGATTAATTACACAGTGTATGTACATGATGTATAAGCATTAATATATACATTTGGAGTTATATCTTATGCACGTGTTATGGTAAATATGGCAATAATTTTTGTACTTATATTTCATTTTGTTAACTAGTTTATGCACAGTCCAGATTAACTCCTTATCGGGCTCTAGTACTACCGAGTCTAGGGTATAAATATAACACATAGAAATTACTTGGGGCTCAAAACTTCAGTCTATGTTTCCCCATTTTTCTTGCTAATATTGGTTATGTTTTTGATGTCTTGGTTAGGAAATATAGAGGAGAACAAGGATAAAAATATAATTTTCAATCTAGATAGGAGAACTAGAAGAAGAGATACTTTTTATTATATATTGCAACACTATATCCTTGGTATCAACTTTGTGAGAGGGGGTTAGGCATAAAGGGGATGGAGAATGGAAAGGGTTGGATCTTCAAAAGGTATCTCTAAAGGGATGCGACTTATAGAAAAAATTAGAAAATAGTGTGGCCTTTCATGTCGTAAAATTGTACCTTGTGGCAATTTCACACA
>VDFB02270651.1:503439268-503606205 GCA_007258455.2 Sequoia sempervirens
GGTATCTCTAAAGGGATGCGACTTATAGAAAAAATTAGAAAATAGTGTGGCCTTTCATGTCGTAAAATTGTACCTTGTGGCAATTTCACACATGCATTTAGGCCTGCCTTATCTATGGAAAAAAATTATAAGTTGGAATTTCATGATTTTGACTTCATAGGTGATAATGATGAAGCGCTAGTAACCTGAGTGTTTGATTCTCATAAATTTTTGGTTAGATTCACAATGTACAAATGTCTACACAATGCACTAGTGTCCCCATAGCTTTTGAGATTCAAAAGAGAATATTATGTATTTTTTGTCCATGACACATTTCGTAGCAGCAAGGATGTGTGTGTAATGATTCCCCTCACTAATGCAACTTAAAAAAACTCCATTTTCACCCTCATTTTAAAGGGGAGGAATCTAAGAAACAAAAAGGAACTCTTTCTCTCACTCTCACGATGAAGCACTATAGGAATTATCTCACACAACAATCAAGACTCCTCTTTCTTACAAGATTTTCACATTTATCAATCCAAGAGATGAGCCAAATTTTGTTGGTAATGCTCTCTTTTAAAGAACATTTTATCTTATATGATCTCATCTACATAATATTGTCTTTATTTATCTGATTACATTCGTAATAGGGTTCTCCTCCTTTGCAAGATTTATTTCTATCACGCGTCTTGTCTTTATGCATTTTATCTATCTCAATCATACATGGCTATCCATGGAGGTGGAAAAAATGAAACAGGGGTTTGATTGAGGGAAGCCCCTAAACATCCCCCAACATTTTTCCTATTTTGTTTGTGTGCAAATGAATAGATTCAATGAGTTGGGTATTTCAAATTATGGACTTTTATTGTTTGTTTCATCAAAGACCACAGTGCAACATGTAGACATTCATGTGATGCGCTAACATTTGTGGTTGAGAGCTAATTTGCTGGAAGTTATAATATGTGGTTTATGTACTCTTTGTTTATGTATATCAAATAATTTAAAATTATGTCATTTACTCTTGTAATTAAGTGATTTCAATATTCTCATCATCTAAAACCTAGTGTCAATTTGGTTAAATTGTGTAAGAATTATCCATTATTTATCTTGTCAGTTGAGTAGTGTCTTTTGACGTAATTGAGGGATATTTGATCCTTAAGATCCCATTGTATTGAGGGTAGTGAATCTCCTCCTTTACATTTTGGTGAACTCGACATGAATTAAATCATGTCAAATCGCTTTCTTCAAAATTTTAATTCTTTTGATAATGCAATTTTAGAGTAGGACTTTGATATGTTGGATGACACCCTAAATGATTTCTTAGAGGCATCTCCTTCCATTCAAAATTTTGATGAGAAAAATTCCTCATTAAAACCTTCTTCTTTGTAAGTTGAGAAGTCCATAAATGTAATTTTAGTCTATGCCAACCCTCAAAGGCCTAAGAGATTGGTCATTTATGTGACTCTGGCTAGCCCTTCTCCTAAAAGAATTAATTCTATTCCTAGGGTTCCTATTGAAAGTGATACCTGATATTTACATGAGATTCATGCAATATGAGGTTCCCTCTTATGGAGAAATATCCCATACTTACAACACTAGAAGGAATCAATAGAATATTAATCAACCTACTTCTTTATTGCCTTCTCAACCAAGCCTTCCTCAAGCACCTAGACCTGCAATTAAGCAATCAAGTGAGTATGATCTTATTGAGCAGCTTCATGTTGCTCCAATCAAGATCTCACTTTAGGATTTGCTTCAAACTACTCTAGTTTACTAGGGTATACTTCAAGAAGCATTGCAAAAGATTCTTTTACCTTCTTCCACTAGGTTGATAGATTTTAATGCATTGTTAGATCATATTCGTGTAGAATCATCAAATATTATATTTCATCCACATGAAATCCCACCTTTAAAAGTATAAAAGCAAGTATCCTTTGATGATAATAGTTTATATTAATAATATCATCATTAGACATGCTCTCGTTGATACCGATTCGACACTCAATGTATGTAGCATTGATTGATATTGACTAAAATTAAAGTTGATTCAACTTTCCTTAATGCTTCTTCCTTATCTATAGTGGGTTTGATAATGTCAATTGACAAGCTTTAGACACGATAATCTTTCCTTTAAGGTTGGGACTTGTTACCATGCCCACCTTGGTATATGTTATGTCAGGACCATTACCATATAATCTTCTCTTCTTGAGGCCATGGATTCATGCTTTGGGAGTGGTTTCTTATACTTT
Source organism: Sequoia sempervirens (assembly GCA_007258455.2). Classification (NCBI taxonomy): domain Eukaryota; kingdom Viridiplantae; phylum Streptophyta; class Pinopsida; order Cupressales; family Cupressaceae; genus Sequoia; species Sequoia sempervirens. The sequence goes on from VDFB02270651.1 coordinate 503,441,497, forward strand.
AAACTATTTTGTTAAGTTTTTTGCTAATAATGAGGTAATCATAATCAAGGTTGACCTTGATGCTATACACATGTGAAATGGAAGCTACTGGTCAAACTTCAGTTACACCTACTCTTAAAAAATTTATCTCTTCATTATCTTCCAATGTATTGGCATCTACTCTAGAAGTACCTATTACAAAGGATCTACTCTAGAGAAAGATATCCCTAAAGAAGATCCTCTCAAAGCAAAAAGTATTGAATGTACTCCTATTTCTTCTCCTAAACCGAATGTGTTTCTAGATGATGATTGGTGATCCTTGAACTTCACTGAATCTTATATCAGTGAATACAAAGAAGATACAATCCATCTAGATATTCCAAAATCCTCATTTGTATCAATCCCAGACTAGGTTTTTTGGTGTAGAATAGGTTTCTGACAATGTAGATTTAGGACCTACAAAAATATAGATTTTTTTTTGTAGTGGGACTCATACGCCACTTCTGGTGTATCAGTCTCATTCTACTTTTTTGGAAATTTAAAGTCCTAATTTGATCTCCAATCTCTGCCCTTCCTTCCCAATTTTATTTTCGGATCCAAACCTATAAAAAGACCTACAAAATAGAATATAGTGTTGATTTAATTATGAGGGGTTTGCTTCGGTCAAACCCCTAGTTTAGTAATTAAACCTTGATAGAAATAATGGATCTTAAATGCAAATGTTAACATAAACCCTAACCTTAAGTGTGTCTATTATTAGGAAATCTAAAATGCAATGTAACCCTATTCTATTGTGCTAGAATGAGATGCAAGAATGAAGCATAAACATGATTGACCCCCTTTGAGAGATGCCTAATCACCCAACTGAGCCCTAATAATGTATGTACCTTCCTTAAGTTGAATGTAAAATTATAATGTATGTACCTTTTTGAAGACCTGCAAAAACATAATAATGCTACTCCAAGACTTCAACTTTGATGATTACTTGTTATTGAATGCTCTTGTGAAGAATGTTTGAATGCTTGGATCTTGAAATTGCTCTTCTAGATTCTTCCTCAAATCAAAAATGACTTTATAAGCTTGTTTATATAGGCATTACACCTAATTTACTGCTATTTAGATCTCAAAAGTCGTCATCAACCAAAAATTTGAATTAAAAACTTGAAATTTCCACTTAAACCCTAAAAAGGGGCCAGATGGGACTCATACACCACTTCTGGCATATGGGTCCCACCTAGGGGGACTCATACGCCCAAGGTGGTGTATGGGTCCCACCTAGGGGAAATCATATGCCAAAGGTAGTGTATGGGTCCCACCTAGGGGGACTCATACGCCCAAGGTGGTGTATGGGTCCCACCTAGGGGAAATCATATGCCAAAGGTAGTGTATGGGTCCCACCTAGGGGTCCAACTCATATGCCCAAGGTGGCGTATGAGTCCCACCCTAGATTGTTAGGATGGGTTGTTAGAAATTTTAATGTTTTTGATGATTTTGTCAGGTTTTTAGTTTAAATAAGCCTCGAGATCCAAAATAAAGGGTCTTAGGGGCCTATTAATAATGATTTAAAAGTGTATTTAATGTAAGGGTACCAAAATAGGTCCAAATTAGGTAAGAAATTACACTATCTCCAAGAAGGGAGTATAATTTTTGTTGCCAAATTTAGCCCCCACTTTATTGCCCATATGAATCTACATGCATATACAAGCTAAAGGACTCTGAAAAGTACACTTAATTTCATAAAAGGATACTCATATGGATTCATTCATAATATGAGAGAACAGAGCCCCCACTGTATAGCTATCTACAAGACAACAATGTTAGGAATCATATCCTACTTGACACAAATTTGTTACTTGTTCAAAAATACTATTATCTAACTTCTCATAGAAATCAAATTCAAGGGTAGATGTATGCCCCCCCTTGATTCCACTTACTTTATGGAGGTGGAATCAAGGTAGCAATCTAGCCACATTGAATTGGATAAGTCGTATCATAGGGTATTCCAAGTACCATACCGCATAATGATAGATATTTGATGAGAAAAAAAGTGGAATCACGATTCCAACGCAACAAACAGCATCTAAAACTGAGCTCTCTAGTCTCTAGTATGTTAATTTGAATGAAAGGGACTTTTAACCCTAATATAGTAAAAACCTAATTTAACATATACAAGAGAAAAAAGTGAAGTAACTTGAACTAATTTTATCTTTTACCTTCTTGCAGCTTGACTTTGTTTAGGAATGAGTGAGAATGTCGAGCTGACAAGAGTACGAGCCTTTGAGACTTGAGGTCCTACGGGAGGAGGTAGCCCGAGGTGAGTTAATTTTTCTGCATCTTAGCTTTGTCCTTACACATTCATTTTATGTTTTTATGCATTTCTAAGTTGATTTAGGACCCTAGAAATTTTTTTTGCAAAGTGTCTCATTTCATCGTGAATTGTCCTAAAATGGAAATAAAGTGTCTAGGACCCTTAGAAAAGTACACTAGAAAAACTTTAATACACTTTTTGACTATAGATTTAATGTTTTACAGTTCTTATGGGACATATTTTTGCTTTTTTGTTAGATTCTACCCCAGTCTCGACACTGGTGTCTCATTGGTAGACTAGCCTTAATTAATGCATATTTTCAAGGATAATCCTGACATAAACCAACATCCATGAACATAATTCATGTCTTTGTAAGTTGTGTGGCCCAAATTTAGTGATCTAGGACTCATATGACACCTTGGGTGTATGAGTCCCACCTAGGTTTTTGGGCCTCGATCCTAATTTCACATGAATCTAAGTAATTTTGAAAAATATGTCCCATAGTTAAGCCTAATGGGACTCATACGCCACTTCTAGCCTATGAGTCCCATGTGGCCCAAAATTAAATTTAATTCAAATTCTTGGTGGGATTTTATCCTCCTAGATCTAATATCAACTTGCAGTGTTGTAATTTTGAGAAATTTGGCATAAACAAGTATAAATACAAGGTTATTTCACTCATTTTAATATAGCAAGTTTACAAGTGATCTAGCACCTTGAGTATTCATGCATCATAGAAAATTGGAGTTTACAAGAGCATTCAAGAATCTTCAAGAGTTTATTATCAAGTTTTTTGAAGCATTATTCAAGAATCAAGCATCATGTCAAAGTCATCATGCACCATGTTCGTTTTTGAGCTAACATTTGTGATGTAGGGTTTTATGATTCAAGCTAGCATTCAATTCAAGATCTATCACATTCAAGCAAGATTCAAGACCTACATCCATTGGAGCCACTTCATACAAGTTTGCAACACTTTATTGCTAGGGTTTGGTGAGTTGCAACATTACATTTTTTCATTCATCATTCTGTCATTTCATTTCTTACAAGGTTTGATTACCAAAATGGGGTTTGACCAAGGAAAACCCCTTTCTACTAACAAAACAACATTTTTCCCTCTCTTTAGTGTGTAATTTATAGATCTAGGTTGAAGACATATTGAAGAGCAAGTTTGGAGAAATTTGTCAAGTGTTCAAACTTCAAAGTTGTCAAAGTTGTCACCTTGCATTGGAGATCATTGAAAGACATCTATAGGTTGAAAATTAGAGTTTCAGACCCAAAAATCAGGTGGAAAGGACAAAGTAAAACATTGAAGAGAAAAATCAAACTTTAAATTTCCAAAAAATCCACACTCAATTGATATGCCACTTATGGCATATGAGTCATTGTACAGTCAGAATTACAGATTTGTGGAGTTCCAGACATATCTATACTAGATTTATGTTCCTGCCCATAAACCCTAATCTAGGACTAAATCACCTAGATTGGCGTATGAGTCCTAGCAGACATTAATTTTAGTGTTTCCATCATTTCAATTCATCATTCAAGCTCCTTTAGGTTTCTAGGTGCACATTTTTGGTTTCTCGGCTTTCTATTTAGCTTTACATACATTTCTAGGTCATTTAGTGAAGTCTTGCAATACATTAGGTTTTAGCATTAGGTATTGTATTTCATTAGTCTTTCCAAGCCCTAGCTTGGTGGTGAACCCCTCTTTAGTTTCTAATCAAACCCCCGAACATCCCTATTACAAATCTATTTCCCCTTTACATCCTTGGATTGAGATCTCTAGAGTTTCCTTGAGTGAAACTTGAGTGAAATAGGAGGATCCCTATCTCTTCAAGGATAGAAATCCTCTCCCTCTATATTTCCATTGTTTCAACATCCAACAAGGGCTAAAGCATTGTAGTTCAAAATTTTTGGAGAAAAATCTACCACTACCCACAATACATAGCTCGGTTGTTGGGAGAACTGAAAAAAAGATATCTTTCTAATGGAAAAAAGGGAGACAAAACTTGTAGCTCCACATACATTAACAAGAGGACATACCATAGTCATATTCTAGCTCTATTAACTTTGTACTTTTTTGAGATAGACATTCACACATGCTATATTCACTATGAGTGCTTTTTAAAAACTCTTAAAAATGGTTCACTATAACTAAATAGTGTGAAACTGTCTTCCACATTTGAAACCATCGATTATTTAGTTTTCACCAACTAAACCAACTTTATTTTTTCAATGATCCATTATAATGAGTAAAAATATGTTTATTTTACCTAAAAGTGAATTTTTTATAGGTTATCAAATATATAATTTCTTATATAGTCAAATGTTTAGATCTAAAGAGAATATTTTCTTCCAGCATTATATTTTTATTTTATTTTTATACATATATCTTTGTGGAAGAAAACCTCAATTACAAGTGTTTTATTTCTCTCTCATTAGGCGACATCCATATCTTTGTACATCCTAAACTACACCTAAACATCAATATCATGTTTTATAATGCGTGAAAACTAAGATTATCATGGTGAGTTATCATAATAAGTACACATTTGTATCCTTGAACTAAAAGTCGTGCATTACTAACAAAAATATTTTTTAAGGAAATATGCCCATAAAAACCTTAACAATACTCAAAACTAAACTTAAATAATTAACATGCAAGTATTTCCATATTAGTCTTACAAAGAAAATATCACAATTAACATAGAACTTTCAACAACATTTAGAAAAAAAAAAAATTTAAAATAAGATTAGTATCAACTACAAAAAAAGTGACATAGATATACCCTCAAAAGGTAAAAGAAAATAGCATTGAATTCACACCAATGTATTACTCAATAAGAATCAATGGTCACAGTACATTCTTAAAGTCTAATGCTCGATATCAAGAGAAAATAGAAATTAAAACTCTTCATTCTGGAAGGAGAGTTGAAAACATAACCTTCCAAAAAACATATATAATACTTTTATTTGAATCCCTCCATATATAGACTTAAAGAAGCTCAAAAAACTACCAAAAGGGAAACCCATGAGAAAAAAAGGTCCCAGAATCCCATGGCAAGAATTCTCACAACCCACTTTAAATGAGTGACCTCCAAAATTAGAATATAACTTCTTCATGAACATATTTGACTTCCACCACTCAAGTTGGCATATGTAACTCCTTAGCACTCTCCCCATGAAACACACACTCACTAATAAATAGAATATGCTCTTACAAGTTCATTATGCATTCCCTTTGAACATTAATTTCTCATTACAACAATATTTCCAAGCCTTCATAAAATAATAAAGTAATTACATGTCCTCATGCTCACATAAGTGTGACAATTGCCCACTCCAAAATTCTTAAAGATACATAAATTATATACCTATCTATAAATAATCAAGTCGTAAGAATTTAAGAGATGCAAGGTGAATAACACTTCTAATCATATAACGTTATCTTTTAAATTTTAATTGGATAGAGAGCACATAAATATAAGATTATTTTTCCAAGAATATAAAAAAAACAAATAAATATAGTATTATGGAATTTAACCATCTTACTTACATAATATTACTATTGGTTCAATAAATATGACAAGATATATTTCCTGATTCATATGAAGGCTCTAACAAGAACTCTAAAGATTCAGCCAGAAAAAATGCAAAAAATTCATTTTTGAAAATGTATTAATTTACAAATATGCAAGTTCACATTCAAAAAATAAATATTAGCATTGTTAGGGAAAAAAATAGTTTTGATTGATTAAAAAGTAATATGAATAATAAAAATTATAACTTACCCATCATAATGGCTACTTGCTAGGGAAAGGAATAATAAGTAAATTCACATTTACAATTTAATTTAAATTTAATATATAAATTACATACATAAACTCAACTTGCTCCAAAGAGGTTCACATTCAAAGAATAAATATTAGTATTGTTAGAAAAAAAATTGATTGATTACAAAGTACAATGAATACTAACAATTATCACTTATCCATCATAATAGTTAGCTGCTAGGACAAGGACTAATACAACTTGCTCTAAATAATTTGGAAAAGTTTGCATTCAAATAATAAATATTAATATTGTTAGAAAAAAAATTGATTGATTATAAAGTACAATGAATAGTAACAACTATCACTTATCTATTATAATAATTGCTTACTAGGGTAAGTACTAATAAGGAAATTTACATGTGTTCATAATTTAATTTAAATATAATTTATAAGCTGCATACATAGACAACTCACAACTATGAACTTGGAACAACATAGATACATTACCACTTAAGCAATTATGACATAAATGACATAACCTGGAATCCTAAGAGCTTGGAACTACATAAATAAATTATCACTTAAGGAAATATGACATAAAAGACAACAAAGCCAACATCATAAAGATCCCCAAGTCAGAGTCTCATAGTAAACTCTCTTTACATATAGTCATAGCCTCATCACTACACAAGGTGGATCAAGATAACCTTCCAAAAAATGCATAATATTTTCATTTGAATCCCTCAATATATAGTCATAATCAACTCTTTTTATGTTTCACATTGGCTTTTCCATGTATATTGTATTCTCAATGTGCATATTAGACCTCATTGAAAATAAGAGTTTAAGCATAAATAAAATAAATCCAAGTACACTAGTACACAGAAGGCACATCGCATCTCTATTGATCTCAAAAATGTGTAGAATTTATCTCAATGAAACACATCATATAAATCACACCTTTTAATGGATTCTCAAATCAATGTGATAATCAAGGCATATAAACAAATACAATAATCATGCATCTCAATACCATGTTCACCAAATAAATTCAATAATCATTCATTTAAATACCATATTCACTAAACAAATTCATAGTGAATGGCATAATGATAACATAAGTATAACCCATGAATGGATCAAATACTCATTTAAGACATCACATGATACATAAATCATGAGTTGGTTGATTAAATATAGATTACTCAAGTAGATTGACACTGCAATAGGAAATAACAATTATCAACACATGACCTAATATCATAGATATTTATCTACATCTCAAACATTGTACAAAGAAAAACATTAATCATATAATCATCTTCAACTATCATCTAAGCATGAAAAAATGTATAATCATACACGTAAAAGTGTCACAAAAGAAGGTATAATGGGTATAACAAGGGTCTCAAAACAAATGGGCTTTACAAATTGTAATTTTTTTATCTTTATGAAGGTTTAACATATATTTTTACGTTAAATGATTTCACTATCATTATTGGAAGCTTTTATAGAACATAATCCATATTTTTCAAGTTCCAACAACATCTTATATGTAGCTGAATATTTTACGCATGCACGGTCTCTTTCGCATTCACGTTGGATTGAGAATCTTTCTTTATTAAGAATTTCTACCACAACGTTGAATAGAAATCTACACAAACAACCATCAATGAATATTAGTTAAAAGAATACCATCAAAATCAATGTGAAAATAGAATCTAGAAAATACCTTGCATTTTAAGAGGCATGTTAGTTTTCTCTATCAATGCAAATTGAGGTCCCCTACAATCTATTTTTTGACACAATTCATATTAATTGCATCTATATTTACCTTGTTGTGAACTAAGAAAAATTATTAATTTGTGAAACAAATTCACAATAAAATGAGTACTAAATGATATTAATCTCTATACTGAAATTTTATCAATTTGTGGCTATCGTATAACAAACCCATTTCTAATTAGATTACTTGTTAGTTATGTTGGCAGTAATGTTATATGCTAAACTTGTATTTCTATAATCTATAAAATAGAACATATTATTGGAAATGTGATATGCTTACATTTTATGAATGTTGCCTACCTAGTAGGGAACACAATTTATTAGCCCTCTTCTTTGGATGATTACTTTCTACATTCTCATGTCTAAGCACTTATGTCATACATATACCTTCCTTTCCCTCTTCCAATTTATGCTTTCCAACTGGAAGCTCATTATCCTTTTTGTTAGTTGATTTCATATGTCGAAGTGGATCTAGGTCTTTACCTTGCATTTATTTGCTGCTACAAGATAAATTTTTCTCCTAATGTGTTTCTCCTCTGTCACATTGATCTTGTGAAACAACCATAGCCACTTCTCCTAAATCTATTTTTTGACTACTACCAATTATCTACATCCCAAAATCAAAATATTATTTCCATTTGTTGCATTCAATTTTTTATTTGGGAAAAATTACAGCTAGCATAACTAAACTCAATATTATATGAATGATAAACCATTTTTTCTTGAGAAATGAGGTTGGATGCATGCTGAGCTTCATTCCCAATTGTATCCTTTTAACTTTGGGCACATGTATGATGGTCATGATATATTACCTTTACCCTATTTATAGATCAACTATTTTAGGATCAGAAATTCCCAACTATTAGTATTGTCTATATGATGCTATTGATTAGTAAAACCAAATTTAAATTTGAGAATTAAACTAATTAATCTTTCAGTTATGATAGTCTTTGTAAGGATGTATGCATTAAACACTTCTTGATCAAATTTATTAGGTAATTTAGTGTCTGCTCTCTCTTTGCTAGACCCATCCTGAAAAATAGCTTGACACCAACGTTTGAAATTACCTTTAACATTGCCAACATATCTTTGGTAGCTTTAGTTTGTGCAGACCTCTTATTTATGTCTAACTCTTCTCTATATACTATGGATTCCTTAAGTTGTATTTGTATAGTGGCCACATAAACATTCCCTAGCTTAGTGATCTTCCACTTGCATTCATAATGGTGCTGATAGTAAAGCTCATACAACTCCCATAGTGGATGTAATTTCATGTTTTCAGGTGTAATCAAGGGAGAAAAAATAGGTTTTATTTTATCCTAGACAACATTTAGGTTAAACTGAGTATCTACTAATATTGCACCTGAAATGCTTTCTATTAAATCTTCTAGTACCTGCGTTCAAGAAAAATAGTAAAATGACATAAGTTGTAATCGAAGAGAACACTTATATTAACATACAAATAAAATACAATGCTAATCACATCTATGATCTACTTACTAACAAAATAAATTAATACTTGTTTTGTGAATACCTACTAGAAATCTTTTATTGTATAATTATCTATGTATTTTTAATTTTTAATTAATAAAAATTTTAGATGGATTTTCAATCCAAATAAATATTAAATATATAGAATAAGGCTGGACTCAAACATGTATTTGAGCATGTTAAAAAATCACTTTTTTATCTAAGAAAAAAATACATGTGGGTTGACTACTTCTATAAAGTAGGTATGCACTAAACTAAAATTCAAGGAAAAATTCTTACATGTAAAATTAAATAACTTACCTTATGAGCATGCATTCCTCCTCCAAATGACATAAACTGGAAATCACGACCTTTATGATGTTCAAAGTCCTCAAGAAACTTTTCTATTTGATTTCCTAATTCATCTGAATGATGACGAAGATGTTTTTGAATATTATGTTTCACTTTTACTTGAGCAAAGTTCTCATTGTCAACAGATGTTTTCCATAAATTTGTGTCCTTGTGACAGTTCTTGGTATGTTGAATAATAATGCTGAGTAATAAGAAAATTGAGCACAGAGTCGCCTAGGAATTCTAACCGCTGTCAAATATCAACATAATATTAAAATTTAGTTCTATATTCTAGAGAAAATTCATCTTGCAAGTACAATCAAAGTACTATTTGGATTGTGCAATGTAAGGTGATAAAAATTACCTTGTAGCAACATCCTCCATGTTCATTAATCGAAGCATGTGTGATTGCTTCCACTAAGAGGGATATGTTCTTAAACTAGTAATTTAGAAGTGATTGCAATTTGTCCAAACTTTTTTTCAAATCAGTAGGATAAGCAAGAGTGTGATTGAATGCAGACTTTACTGACATGGCTTCAATGTCAACCTCCATGTTCATCCACTTCAAGAACTCATAGGCTGCAATTGTACCACCTTCAATTAAATGTGCTCCAATTAAAGCCTCCACAACATTTGATATTGTTTTCAATCAAATCCATCGATGTCCCTTGTCACAAACCTTCCCCATTTGGACACTGTTAGGATCTCCTGGGTTGCAAGAGCAGGGAACAATACTTTTACAAAATGGCCTAGGAGCAGCCCATTTGTGCACATCAAACAGTTCATCTATGATGTATCCCTTTTCATAAAGCAAAGTAAAAATCAACATCTCTATACAATATTTTCAAATGAATAATTAAATAACTGATAGAGAAAAATTATTAGATTAAACCTAAAATAGGCAAAAACTCAACTTATACATAGAAAATATCAAAATCGAAATTATCCAAATAAGCAAGCAATGGTTTTTTATTAGAAACAATATCAACTATTATTGAGTCAATTGGATTAAGTAAAAATCTAAGATGAAAAACAAAAGAAAATTATGTAAAGAATTAAACATGTCCTTTGCCTCCAAGAAGGCCAATATCAGTATAGTCTCCTCATATTAAAGTCCATGTTATGCTTCCTACTAATTTTTAAACCTTGAGTGAGTTCAAACAAAAGAGCATAACAGTTCTGAATAGTACAACATTGATTATCCCTATTTGCAACAGTCTGATACTATTATTGGTTATTCATGTTTTACATATAATTTGAATGCTATTATGCACTAGATTTCAACATTGGTTATTCCTGAGGGTGTTGTAAACTATAGATTTCCTGATATCTGCTTAGACTATAATAATGAAGCCTCAAAGACAATAAGAAATAGAGACATGCATGCAAATGAATAATAGTAAAGAGTAAAAGAAACACAAAACAATAGCTCATTTTAGCATTAGGATTTCTAACCTAAAATATATTTACCAAGATTTATTTAGTCACTAGCTTAATAAATATAGCAATTTAATACCTGCAAATTACGATCCAGTGCCAAACGATGAAGAGTTGTGTTACAAACTACCTCAGCTCTACATGTTGATAACTGTCCTTCATCCTCATTTTCATGTTTCATAACAAAATGTTGACTAGTGGCATATTTCAAGAATGAGTCGCCCAATAACTCTAAGCGCTCATATGAAAAAATCTATAAGCATTTATATGAAGTGAGTGCTTTCATTATCTACCAGCAAAATAAAGTAGTATTAAAAGATTAACAATATTACTTATGACAGCAAAAGAAAAAAGTGAAGTAATCTTAAATAAATAAATAAAAGCAAACATAAGTTCATATTGAAGTTATTAAGAATAAAGGAAAACATAAACACATAAGTATTTAAGTAGATAAAGAAAAGGAAATTATTCATTTTAAAATTTACTTAATAATTATTATATTTTTTACATCATTTATTTTATTTTTAATGTAAAAAATATTTACTTTTTCAACAACTTTTCAAATTAAATAAACAATTTACTTTGAATTTAATTTTAAAAGTAATTTTATTTTTCTATAGTAATAAAATAAATAATTAAAAAACAATTTGAACATTTAATTTTAATTTATTTTAAAACAATATTATATTATAGTGGACATAAGTTTTTTGCATTTCATATTGTATTTACAAGAATATTTATGGAAGGAATTCTATGTGTTCTTTGAATCAACGTTTTAGATTACACTCAACAATCCTCTTCAAGATGATGAAATGCTTAATGCAAAATGAAAATTGATTTATAAAACACACAGTTTCTTCCAAATGTATTCTTGTAAATACATGAAATTTTATAAAAATAAATTAGACAAATAAAAGATGGCATCAAACAAATTCACAGCGAGCAATTCACCCCAGAAAATTCACTGCCAACAATTCACCGCCATGGCAAATTTACCTAAAGAAAAATTCACCGCCAGCAATTCACCACCACAGAAAATTAATCAAAAATCAATTCGACAAATAAAAGATGGTATCAGACAAATTCACAGCTAGCAATTCATGGTCGGAAAATTCACTGCCAACAATTCACCTCCATGACAAATTCGCAGATGAATTTTCCATGACAATGAATCGCTGGTGGCGAATTTTCCTAGAATCATAAAAGATAATATAATTATTTTCAACAGACACGTTATAAAATGTTTCTAACCTACTTCATTGAAATATCCATAACTACTGTCATATAAATAACAAATGAAACACTACTACTTGAATTAAATAGCTCTAAGAATGCACCTGTAAGTAGTCAAATTACTACACTTATTAATCATAATATTTTGTATGCTATACTATGTTTGAAAATTACACAGCCCAATTGAAGAAAAAGCACAGGAAAAAGGCTTACCATCTGTGTTTTTAATTAGATCATCAGCAGAGGAGGAATGAGAAGAAAATATTCCAATGGCATCAGCCTCCATTAAAAGCATCTGTTAACTCAGATGATCGACTTCATACAAAATCACAAATTTATAATGCAACAGACCAACATTTAAAAAGACACGTATGGTGCTGGCGTGTAGAGATCTTGAGAAATATGAAGACAAGTTACAAAATAGGAATGCCACTTATATACCATACTTCTGCAGCATATTGGCCAGCTGAATTAAGCCCACGTAGAGTTCTACGAATCAGCTTCATTTAATTCATAAATCTTATTTAGTTTTTTTTGTTTAGTTTCCAAAATCATGTTTGTTCATTCGAATTAACCCAATACGATGTTGAATCGAGAGAATTTCCTGAACACTTATGTGCTTTGAAGGAATATGATAACTAATGACTATAAAAAGAGAAATTTAGGGTTTATGCTTCCAAAGAGGAGAGTGGTAGGGGTTCTTGCAATAGTAGATGCTAGACATATGATAGATGTGGTGCTAGAAACCCTTAGAATAACTATAGTACATGAAATAGATGATTGTGAGATTGAAGGAGTTGATGTAATAGGGAAAGAAGATTAAAATGCAAATATAGAAGTGGATGTAAGAGAGAGGAGGATTATAATAGTCATTTTCAATATTGGGGAAGAAATGAGTTCTAATGGAGTTGCCAAGTTTCTTAGGAAGTTTAGAGCTAGATGAGTTAATAGATTGGCTAAGAGAAATGGGTGAATATTTTTAGTATGAAAAGTTAGAAGACTATAGGGTGAAAGTTCAAAACTCTATATTTTTATAAAGGAAATAACCAACGTAAGTATAGTTTTTTTAGTTGTGATTTTAGAAAGGAAATAATCAATATAATTATGGTTTTTTTACTTGCACCACCTAAAAGTGATGTGTATCTTTTGAATTTTAAAATGATATAAACCAATGAAATGCACAACTCTTAATATAATTTATGTTATAATATTTTTAATTAGCTGATAGACTATTATACGTGGGGGAACCCCACGGAATTTCCCCCAGTCTGACGCTGATGCCAGCGGGGTTCTCCCCAAAACAAAATCGGTCGGTATAATAGGACACAGTGCAAGCCCTGTTCCGACGGCTTTGCGCAGTCCACACCCATTTTCAACCCTTCTCTGTCTTCCTCTTACAAAAAGCTCCCCTGTTCTCACGCCCTCTGCTCTGCCCAAGCTCTTCCCGAATTCTCCTGCAAGTCGAACGGCTGCGAGCACACCTACACATACGGCGATTTCTCCATCACGGTGGGAATCCTCTCCTCTGAAACCTTCACTTTTTCTTTGCCCAAATCAGCAGCCGAGCCTTCACAAGCGCGCGTTCTGTTTGGGTGCGGCCATGACAACGAACGAGGCGGATTTGACCAGGCAAGCGGACTTGTGGGTTTGGGACGAGGGCCCCTGTCCTTAATTACCCGGCTTGGGCCATCCCTCGACTACAAATTCTCCTACTGTCTGACCGATTCCTCTTCCAAATCCAGCACCATTTTCTTTGGCCAGGCGGCCGCATTGAAAGACCGGGACTTCAGGTCCACTCCGTTTAAGTGAACCACACGGGACAGTCAAGTTACTACTATCTTTCGTTGCAGGGCATCAGCGTGGGGAAGAAATTGCTCAGTATACCCAATGGCGCTTTCGACATTCAATCGAACGGAACAGGCGGATTCATCATAGACTCTGGAACAACTATCACATATCTGCCCTCGCTTGCCTACGGGGCTCTTAAAAAGGAGTTGGGTTCCCTAATTAAGCTCACCAGAGCCGATGGCTCGCAAGTTGGGCTCGATCTCTGCTACAAAGTTTCAGTGCCCAACACTTCTCTCACCACATTTCCCAGCGTGACTTTCCATTTCAAAGGGGCGGATTATGCTCTGCCTCCAAAGAATTACATGGTTTCTGCTGATAACAGGGGTAAATTGTTGTGTCTTGCAATGCTGCCCTCCGATGATGGAGTCTCCATCTTTGGGAACGTGCAGCAGCAGAACTACCAAATTCTTTACGATCTGGGAAAAAAATTGCTCTCCTTCTCGCCTGAGCTCTGCGAAACCATATGAATATGAATCCTGTACACGAATAACATGATTCAGGCAGATGATGGACAGATTATAAGAATCTGTTATTGGAGAATACCATTGTATAGTATCTAGGGAAGACTGACTGTAAAGAAATCTGATCCACAGCATCTACAATTTAGTAAAGTTCTTACAAACTTCTTCTCTGCATTGTAACATCTATCCAAATGTAAGCTTCTCACCATAGTGATGGTTTTTTTGGTTTCAGTTTTTTGGTTTTATACTGAAACCTCTTTGGGTAAGGGGTATTTAAAATAGAAAAATGTAACAGCATACACAAACAATCTTGATTGATAATTTATTCATAGATACAAAAAAACTTCAACAATTTATAATTAGTAGTTGCACAATATTCAATGAGCAACGGAATAGTCGATAGGCACAGACAGATTTTGTTTTGCGGTAAGTTCTCCTCGCTAGCGTCCAGGATCTCCTCCAATCTGACGTTGATGCCGACGGGGAGAACTTACTGCAAAACAAAATTGATATGTGCCTATCGGCTATTCGGTTGCTCGTTGAATATTGTGCAACTGCTAGTTTTTAAATTTAGTTGGATATATTTTTTTACAAATTTAAGAGAATAATTTAATTTACTAAAAAAACTTAAAAAGTGAAATTGATGAGATATCACAAAAATTATAATATTTAAATTATATTTTTCCCACTTAGCTAATTTGAAAATCTATTACACAAGAAAAAAATTAATTTTTAACAATCTTATAGAGTAAAGTTTACTCAAAGTGTCATTCTTTTGGTGGAATGTCAGCTTTTATCTTATTTTATAATTAAAAAATATATCCAATTAGAGAGGATTCTCTTCTTTAGTGTGTCGTATATTTTTTAAAAAAATTAAATATATTTAATATATATTTTAAAATATGTAATCAAACTTATGTTGGATTATAATTACCCACTAGCAATAAATTAAAAAAATCATAATAGAAATAATTAAAATATACAAAAATTAGATACTAGACTTTGAGCCCTATAATCGGTATATTCATTTTTTTTAAATATCTAGAGTTCAAAAAGTTAATTTTATGTTGAATTCGTCCCAAAATAGGGGTTAGATTGTCATATAGCTAATTTTGAGTGAAAGAGTTTTGATTAAAACTCTTTCAACTAAAAATGTTATCACTAAAATCCTGCCATATAAATTCAAGCTAGTTTAAATTTTAATATCTAATATATCATTTTCATATTTTTTAAGAAAAGAGTTTCAACGAAAACTCTTTGTCTCACATAAGTGTCAAGTAGTTTCAGGTGAAATAGTTTCACTCAAAAAAAAAATTGTATTACTTATCGTAGGAACAACAATATACATCAAGATCGGTTATGCAAAAAATTCACAGTACGTAGCATCCCCAATGTCAAACAAACACCCCTACAAAATAGACTAACCCAACCCCAATTACATCATTTTCAATTTACATTACATGAGGAGATCATCTGCCCAACTTGGCAATTTATAAAAAGATACATCAAAGGAAGTTGTTGATGTCCACCCAAAAAAATGTCCATTCTAAGACTTGAAGGAAGAAGATTGAATATGCCAATAGTTGTCAGCACCCCTGTGCCCTGCACCTTTCAGCCTTAAGAGGGAACCTGATGCCTCGATTTCCTCCCTAGAGAAGTCCTCAATACTGAGAAGAGGAGGAGCCTCTTCATCCTGTCCACTTTTACCCACCTTCTCATTGAATTCTTTTTGGAAGATCTTGAGGGATTTGAGAAAAAAAATTGTGGTATACTACCACCCCTGTCTAAAGTTCACTTCTTGAAGGCTAACCGGTATTGTGTCATCTTCGACCAGCTTTAAAAAAAATTCCTTGGATACCTTGACCATTAGAGAAACCTGCATAGAAATATTGGAGAGGGTGAGTCTTTTACAAGGCTCAGTAAGTGCACGCTTGACCCCACTGAACTTTTCTTCATTTCTCTTTTTCCAAATATACCAAAGAATTTCGGTTGAAACAAGAATCCAAAACAACATTAATTATTTTCTAATATTTTTAGAAAACAACAAAATAATTTTGTTGGGTCTTAGATTATTGTTTTTATCCCAAATGCATTGATTATGACAATCAAGGTTCCATACTTCCCTTGCAAAAAGGTAGTCAAAAAA
The DNA here is from genome assembly GCA_007258455.2 of Sequoia sempervirens. Taxonomy (NCBI): domain Eukaryota; kingdom Viridiplantae; phylum Streptophyta; class Pinopsida; order Cupressales; family Cupressaceae; genus Sequoia; species Sequoia sempervirens. The sequence continues at coordinate 503,458,291 of VDFB02270651.1, forward strand.
TATATGGTTCACGGATTCTAGCACTCAAAAAAAGTTGCATATCTCAATATCCTCAGATTTGCACTTAATCAATAGTCTTTGCAATGTAAGAATCCATCGGAAGCAAGCTTTCTTTGGCTCCAGCATGTTTGACCAAGAGTTTTTGAAGATCTCTGCCCACTCGTTCTTGCCTAGTTTAGCTTTCCAAATTCAGTTCAGATATGTACAAATGTCTTGCTAGCTGGTAAGAGTATTATACACCTTTCTTGCAGTTAGCTTGGGGAGTTTGGAGCCATCACTCCACCCGAAGTCCTTGTATTGGTTTGAGTCAACCACATGATTGACATTCTCGAGGATCTCTTTATAGGCCTCTTTTAAAGTGGAGTATGTTCTCCAATTGGTCGCAGGTAACTTGAATTCGCTACTCAGCTGGTTCCAATCTTCCAGTCCCCTATCCTCCATGATATTAGCAAGGTACTTAATTCCCTTATTCACCCAAGCCCTGGCAAAACAACCTTGCTTTAGCGCCAAATGCTTGCCTTTGTGGAAAAGGTTCCACCATATCGACATGTGTGCAAAGACTGTAGAGTTCGTGAAAGCCTAGGTGTTATGAATGTGCCCATTTATGAGCTCCCATACCTTCTATATTCTCTTGAAGACCACAAACCCTTTAGTCCTTATTGGTTATTTGTTGCACATGAGGTCACATAGCAGAAGCCCCTTCCATTTCTTTGCATGCTTCAGCACACCCCTTTCTATGTTATTCCTAATCAAGATAGATTACATGGCTCATCTCCATCCAAAGCTTTAGAGATCCATTTTGAGGCCAAAGTTATGCCTTGCATTTTCAGGCCTTTTAACCCCATCCCACCTTTAGCCTTTCTTAAACAACACCACTCCCATTTTACTGTGTGCTTATTTTTCTTTCCTTTCCCATCCGACCACAAGAAGCTTCTAATTTTGTTTTTGTATTTCCTCTACCTGATAACTGCTAAATAACTAGACATAGGCAAATTATAAACTATAGGAAACGAGGATTTTTTGGCATATCTATATTCTTCTAGAGCCAATGAGAGAAAATGTTTGTTCCATTTGTTGATCTTTTTGTCTATTTTTCCTAGATCCATAGCCACATCTCCCTTAAGTTGGGGCCAACAGCAAAAGGTATACCAAGATACCTAACTTTCTTTTAGGGACCTCCCCACTACATACCAAATTTCACCAGCCAGTCTGAGGGTTCTTCTTTCCACCCCAACATGATTGATTTGGCAACAAAGATTTTTGCACTAGATACAATACGAAAGGTGTCCAACTTTTCCCTTAGATTGGTGATATTATTTTCCTCTAGGATTGGGAACAAAGCTGTGTCATCCTGGAGAACTAAATGTTGAGGAGGTTCTCTTGATTGGGGAGAGAGATACCTTTTATTTTGGGTGTGGCCTTATCAATGCTGAGAATGAAATGCAAGGCATCTACAACAATTACAAACAAAGCGGGAGCCAACAGGCATCCCTGTCTGATGGAACTTTCCAAGGAAAATTCCTTTGTAAGAGTCCTATTGATTCCAACCTAAGCCAATGCATCCCTAAAGAGGGTGACCACCATCTTACAAAACACATCCGGGAATCCAAAAGCCTCAAGCATTAGGCTGATAAAATCCCACTCCGCCCTGTCATAAGCCTTCTCAAAATCTAGCAGCATCATTACCACCTCTTGATTTGTCACCTTTGTGCACTCCATAGCCTCCCAGCTGGTAATTAGGTTCTCAAGGATACATCTACCTTTGATAAACCTTGTTTGAGTGTTGCTTATAAACTTTAACAGGATGTTCACTAATCTTTTAGCCATCAACTTTGCAAGAATTTTGTAGGAGATATTCAACAAGGTTATTGGACTCCAATTCTTTATTAGTAACTTATCTCCTTCTTTTGGCAGTAGTTTTATAATGCCCTTGTTGATGTTTTTCCCCAAAGTGCCTTTTTCCAAAGCCTCATTATATACAGCATATAAGTCCTCAACAACCCAATCATTGAAGACCTTGTAAAATTCTATAGGGAGTCCATCTGTGCCTAGTGATTTGTCATTCTACAGTGATCTTATTGCTCTTTTAATTTCCTCCTTTGAAATGTCTTTACTCAGTTCTTTTGCTTCATCCTTTGTTATTTTTTTTGGGACTATGTCATTTACCAGCCCCCTTGCATTAGAACTGTTAGATCATACCAATTGTTGGTATGTGGCGACTGATCATGCTATACTATATAGCCCATGGTATACTGTACACCCTGGCCCCCTGTCCTTGCCGGGGTCTAGGGCCGGGCTGGGCCTCAGGTGGGGGTTCGAGGGCGGCAGCCCCCGAGAAAAAAATTCTTCCTACTTTTTCGCGTGATCACCAAAAAAGGGAAAAATCCAATTTTGTAGAACCCTAAAATCTGGAAGCTTCTAAGCTTGGTAAAAAGGGGTTCGGATGGGTATTTCAATATGATGAAAAACGTGATTATTCGCGAGATTGTAATAGGTTTTTCCACTGGATAATAAAAGTATTGGATGGCTGCGGTTTGGTAGATGTAGCCCAGATTGGGTGAACCACGTTAAATTATGTGTTATGATTTATTATGTGCATGTTTTAGTTTCTCTGTTTTATTATATAAATCTGCATTTAATTGTTAGATCTGCCATCTCTAACCCTAACAAGAACATCATTCGCCTTTGTAGTCAGAAGTGAATAGACTTTTATAAAAGTTGTAGAACTTTCCCTTGATGTCCTCTTGTTTTGTGAATGTGTCCCCATCAACTTGGACCTAATCAATATGTTCTTTAATGCTCTTCTCCTTCAAGAACCTAAAGAAGAATTTGGACCCCTTGTCCCCACTCTCCAACCAGTTAAGCTTGGACCTCACTTTAATCCCATGAATTATGTAATTTTGAAGACTCCTCAAGGCATCCTTAGTAGATCTGAGTCTATTTCTGAGGCCTACATCCTCAAGTGATTTCTGCAAACAAGTCTTAGCTTGTAGCAGCTCCTCTTGTAAGAGAGTCTCTCTTGTCCTTTTGTCCAACGCTTTCTTCCTTCTAATCACTTGATATAGAGACTTCCAACCTTTGGTGTTTATTTCCCATCTTTCAATGGCACTCAGGCTCCTATACATACCCTAATTGATCTTTCTAAGAGACACCACAACATCCAAACAATCATTGTCATGAAGTAGTTGTGTGTTTAGAATGAACCCCTCCCCCTTCTTCCTTGCAGGCCTACACCCTGATTTGAGAAGAAACCTTGCTTTTATGGGGTGATGATCGGATAAGGTGGAGGGGTGTACTTCAACTTTATAGCCATCCTTTAGTTTTCTTGCAATGAATAAATCATCACTTAGATAGAATCTGTCTAGACGGTAGTAGATCCTTCTCATACCTTTCTGAAAATTGCACCATGTGTACCAAATATTTGGGAAGTCTTTTTTCTGCCCTTCAATCGGGTCTACCAAGTTTAGTTTGGATTTTATTTTTGTCCAGAAGAATTTATCGTTTCCTTTCCATTCCATGTCTATTCCCCTGGCTTTATATTCTTTGTTTTCAATCATGTTAAAGTCCCCTCCTAGGACCCAAGGTATGTTTTCTAGGTTGTAGAGCTAGTTCCATAGCTTGATCCTTTCAGTATGCTCATTTGGGGCAATATATTAAACATACCCTAAAATCTTGATCCTCTATAGCCAACCTAATCCAAACTGCCCTGTTGCAAGGGGAGCTCCCTAAATTGGAAACAAAGTGGCTCCAATTATTGGAGATGAGGATGACAACCCCACCTTTACCCCTCTCATGGTGAGTAACAAAGTGAGTAGCATTCTTCCAGATAAGGGAGAAGCCTGTTGATTTGAGCTCTTGAAGTAGAACCACATCTTTGCTTGTGCATTAACCAATGAATATTCTTACCACATGCTTCCTTTTAGGGGACTCTAATCCCTACACATTCCAATAAATAAATTTAAGATCCATCAAGACTAGACGGCGGAGTAGTGTCTTTTCCATGCCTAAAGGCATCGAAACATTTGGGAACCTTGGAATCAGTCTCTACCCTTTTAGCCATTGGGCTTGTAATAACCACACTCAATTTTTTCCTCTTTTTTTTTTAGGTTACCCTTCCCAACTATAATTATGGTCCCTTCCTCTTTCCTTGGCCTATCAGGCCTCCGTTTTCCTAACGGGTTGGAGTCACCTTCCTCTACCACCTTAGCAAGAGTAGGGGTGGAAGGCCTATTAATAGCCACCTTGACTTCATCTGGGATTAATAACTCCTTATCCCCTCCCCCACTACCACCAAAATCCCCCCATCCATACCCACCTCAACACCATTGGCACTGAACTGATTGTAAGTGTCGATGAGGTCGGCCTCCATTTTTATAAACCCCACATCAACAAACTAGTCTACAACCAGTCCATCAGTGATACTATGTTGTGTATCAATAGGCAAGACCTTGGTTTCAAAGGCAGAGACAATATCCTTCACCTTAAATGGGCTTGGATTATCACTCTTGACCTCCTTTATATTTGCTTCGTACTTGAGCAATTTAAAACCTCTCATGTTGTATGTTTGTTCTCTGGGACTAGTATTGTAGGTGGCCCCATTCTCCTCACCCAATAACCTTAGTTTTTTTAGGAAAGTTGGTGAGCCTTCTTCCATGTCTGAGTCTCACTGTCAACATGAGACATACAGGCAAGAGATCCAGAGGTTTCAATCAACTCATTTTCTATTAGAGGGTATGGATCCCTGTTATCCATTTGAATCTCATTATCAATTTCTATATCTTTGGAGGTGTCCTGCTCTACCTCCTCAGAGAATTGAGAGGAGGATTCAGAAAACACATCCCCCATTAGGGATTCCTCTTCGGTGGAAATGTCATTATTTGTAAAATCTTGTGGGGTTTCAGCAGCTTTGGTTAAGTCACCCAAGTTTTCATTGTTGACATCAACAAATCCTCCCACAATGTTTATTTCAGAATTTAGGGATTCCACAACTTTTTGTATTCTTTCATTATTTTCCATTGTTTTGTTTGTTGCTTCAAGTTTTTCATTTTTCAGCTCTTGGGTGATGCCACCATTTTCAACTTTCTCACTAAATGAAATATTTGAGTTACCATAGCCAAAATACTTTTTTTTTTATGTTGTCAATACCACCCACAACCCCGGAAATGCCATCACTGGCCACTAGGCCCTTGGGTTCAAGTGAGATTTTCTCCTCAGTAATACAGTCAGCCAAGGGCTTTTGAGGCACATTTTTGTTTCTAATAAGCGGGCATTTTTTTCTCAAGTTCCCTTCTTTTTTGCATAAGTAACAGGATTTTAATCTGCCGAACATTTCAAGAGCACAATTTGTGTATCTAGACCCTAGGTTTAGTCTCAAAATGGACACTAGAATGTCAACCCCAAGGTCTAAAGAAACTAAAACCCTAGCATCAATGTGGGGGAGTGTGGTTTTCACATTATTAATTTTTAGAATTCGCCCATAAGGATCAAGCAATAATGGGATGAAATTCCATATTTTGGGATGAACATTTTTAATGACAAACCATCTCAAGTAGGATAAGGCCAATATTTCTTCATTGATGGCATTGGGCGACCAGACCATTGCCCTAAATATTTTTTTTTCGACGCTCCAAAATTGTTTGCTCAAAACCCTAGTTTTTATTTCATGACTTCTGAGAAAGACCACATAAAGACCTTTTTGGATCGTTCTAAAAAATGAAAAGAAGATTCCCAATTTTTTCCCCATACATCTGACCACCAAGCATCCATGTATCTTCTTGCCAGGATTTTATTGATATCCATGATGGCCAAGAAAATTCCTATGTTTTTTAACTTGTTATCTTCTTCAGACAAAACCTTACAGATTTCTTCATTTGGAGAGAAAATATTGATTCCAGGTGGGTCAGGGGCACACTTACCTCCTCTGCATCCCCCATTTTCATCACCCTGGCTTGCCTCGACTATGAACTTTGCACTAGCTGGAAACTCAACAATCTCGCCCACAACCACCTCCTTAAACAACTTGGTTTGTGTCAGGCCATTTAACCCACCACTTTGAGAAGAAGGGACACCACTTGGGGGATTTGAATTCTTGAGCATCATAGGATGATGACCGCCTCCCAGCCATACATGAGAGATGAACAAGAAAGTAGACCTTCCCACGCTTGAACAAGGCACCACCACTGCTAAGATGTACACTCAAAGTGAGACTTTTTTGTGGAGGACCGAGCCTCCCCCACTCGCATGGGCGAAATGCTAAACTAGGATCCTCAGTTTAAAAAACTAAGTTGTAGACCAAAAAAAATTCCAACTCCCTCTCAAAAATATTTTGTTGATCCAAAGTGTGACATATCTCTTAAATTTCACCCTCTAGGAGAGTGAAGATTGAACAATCTAAATGAAAAGGACCTACACCATTTTTTGAAAGGAGGTGCAAGCTAATATGAGGATTTAGTGACAAGGATAAAACAACTAGATGGTATATAATGATAAGAAATATGAAGGAAACAATTTTACTAAGTGACTATCAACTTGAGGTACTTAAGAAATTGTAGAATGTGTAACACAAGGAACTTAGTGTGGAGTCCTATATAATTATTTTAATAATATTTCCATCAAGTCAAGCCATATGAGTTATATTATGAGAATTTAACCCAATATGTTTATGGGTTAAGGATGAATATTTAGGATGAGTTGAGAATGATAAGGCTAAAAATTATTGAACATTCTTATCAATATACTGATGCAGGGACTTCTAGAGGTCATAACTTTTGACTCAGATGTCCGATTGGGCTGAAATTTTACAAGCAACTTCATTATGAGTTGTGTGGATTGATAATCAAGCCCAAATCAGTTGGGGGCCATCCCAGCACTTTTTTGGAAGCCAAATTCTTTCATCTAGGATCTCAAAGTCAGTTTTTGGTTTTTTTCAGGTTTTTAGAAAATTGTTTTCTTTAATAACTTGGAAATCATGTTTCAAAATTTGAATGTAAGTTGACCATTCATGTGACCTTAGTTTTATGATTTTTTTAAGAAAAATCTAGACTCAAAGGGATTTGTATGCAAAATTACCAAAAATGGCAAAATTTGACAATTGTAGAAAAACTACGAAAAAAGGTAAGTTTTAGGTTTTTTGTTATTTTTTCTAGTTTTTAGATATAAGGGTGTTTTATTTCATTGTATTAGTAGAGTTGGAGAATAGAAGAAGTGAATTTTTAATGAAATTCTAGTTTTTTGGTTTTCATTTTAAATTAAATAATGCTTTAATTCTTGAATGTGTTCTTGGTTGCATCATATACGTTGAAAATAAAATAAAAGCTAGCAATGAGGTAGTAAGGGACAACAAAAGCTAGAGGTGGATTTAGTAGAGGAATGGACATACATAAAGAAGGTATGATTGTGATAAAAATTTAACTCTCTATATAGATTAAAATAAATTAATGAAGCCAAGGAAAAACCTTAACCTTTGAGGGGAAAATGTGGACATGGAAGAGGTCGAGGAAGGGGATTTTAAAGATAATATTTCATGTGTTGATATTTAGGACATATATTTTATGAATTCCCACAACGCAAGAGTGAAGGGTCAAGGAAAAGTGAGGATATAATTATACATGTAGCCAAAGGATACAATGAATCCATATAGTATATTAACTAGTCAAAGAAATATAAGAATAGAGAATACCTTATGATAATAAGAACCTTATTGAAGATAGTAGAAGGGGAAGATGAACCTTTTAAAAGTAGAAATTTATTTAGAAGATCGTATGAGAGGTATGTGGTTAAAATACCATAAGATCATAATAGATGGTGATAGAATGAATAGTTTATTTTTAACTAAAATGTTAGATATGTTGCCAATAAAAGAATAACTCAACCAACTCCTTAAAAGGTATCTTCGCTATAAAAAGTACACAAAATTTTAGTTGATCAACAATTTGTAACATATTTTTAGATAGCAATTTATGAGGGTGAGGTGTGGTTTGAGATCATGCTTATCGACATGTGCCATTTTATTTTAGGAAGACTATGGAAATTTTATAGGAACACAATCCATGATGGGAAAAACATGTACACTTTGAGGAATGATGGTTAGAAAAATACTCTTACATGTATCATTGAATACCAAGGAAGAGGTAGAGAATAATCCAAGGATGCTAATTAATAGTGATTGGAAAATAAATTTTGAAGGATTTAAAACATGAAAAACTATTATTTATATTAGTTCGTAAGGTGCTACAAGTAGAGATAGTAATGATATATGCGCTTAGAATTGGCTAAGTTGTTAGGAGAATTTGATGATATTATGGGAATATGAAGTTAATTTTATTGCTATTCTAGTTATGACAAATAGTTGACATCTTTTTTGAGACTCACTATTTATGGTAATTTTGACAAATGTTTGACATGTAGTTGCATGAGGCACACTTACTATTTTTGGAAATATTTATTCAACAAGGACTTTGCAACTTGGATTTCTTATAATCTTTCAAATTCATGCTTTCGATTATAGTTTGAAGATTTTTGTAATTAAAAATTTATTGAGAAATCAAACTATGAGAGATATTTTCTTGTGGTTTTTTCTTGGTATAATTTTACTAGGTTTTTCACGTAAATACTATGTTAAATTTGTGCTTATTTTTTTCTCTATTTATTCTGCACTATAAGTTTTTTACTACAGATATTATGTCCAAGGAGTTCTTGGAAGGAGTGATACTTATAAAGAGAATTGAAATGAGCACATTGATTTGATTATGGGAGTGAGTTTAATCAACAAACACATATGGATGCTATTAGAAAGATCTTAGATTAGAGAAATAATTAGCTTATCTGTAGTATCAACCATGTTAGCACCCAAAAAGGATGATGAATAGGGAATGTGCATATATTCACAAGCCATCAACAATATAATTATCAAGTTTCAATTTTATTTACCTAGAATAGATGGTCTCATGCATTGCTTGGGGAAGGCTAATTACTCTATAAAAATTAATTTAAAAAGTGGATATCACCAATTTAGGATAACAAAGGGTGATGAATGGAAAAAAAAAAAGAGTAAAGATGGGTTGTATGCAAGGTTAGTAATGCCCTTCTATTTGAAAAATATGCCTAGTACATTTATGTGACTATAATGAATGAATTTTTGGGAGCAATCTTAGGTAAAATTTATTTATCTTAATGGTATTCCATTTTAGAACCAATAGGGAAAAAAAGTTGCTATGTATATTAGAAAAATATTGTAAAGTATAAATGAGAAGGAATTATTGATTAACTTGAAGAAATTTAGTTTTATGAAGGAATTTATCTATTTGGGATTTATTATTTTTCCAAAGGCACTAGAAATGGATCCGAAAAAGTTAAGCTCAATAATGGAAGGGCTTATTCTTGGAAGTGTGTGGGGTTTTAAGTTTCCATGGTATAGCAGGTTTCTATTCAAATTTATTATTATCTAAATATGAGGAGTGAAGTTAGAAAAAATGTACAAGGAAGTTGAATTTGTCAATATGCTAAAAGATAGAGTCAAAATATAAGGCTATATCAATCATTACCCATACTGAAGAGGTAGTGTTTTGACATCATCATGGAGTTTGTTTTTTGGCATAGTAAGAACACTATGAGGTAAGGACTCAATCTTTGTGGTTATTAATAGATTATAAAAATGGCTCATTTCATAGCTTGCAAAAGAATTGATGATGCTCCACATGTTTCAAACTCATTATTTATACACATTGTTAGGCTACATGGTGTTGACAAGTGTTTTGATAGAATCATAACTTAGATAAATTATTTATTATTTGATCAAGCTCATTAAAGGAATTAAATCTCAAGGAATGGTAAATTATTGTTTCAAGTTATTCATAGCTATCTATCATCCTATGTAAGATAGATTATTTTTTAATTGTTTTTTTGGTTTCATAAGGGGCTTTACATAATGGTTTACTTTAACCTCCCAAATAAATTGTTAGGTATAGAAGTATAAATCTTGAAATAAAATTATAGTCATGAAACCAATATTTCCTAATATAAATAATTTGAAAGTAATTATTGTTGAAAATAATTTTATTCATTAAATATTTATTATATTTTGATACTTTATCATAATCTACCCAATGAAATATGAAATTATCAAGAGATGGGGTGAGAAGGGAAGGGTTTTAGAAAGAAATTAAAATTTGAATTATTATGACAATACCATGGTGTGAAAAATAAACATATCCAAAATGAACTATTCTTTACTTAACCAAAATAGCTCAAATAATTATAAAGAAAGTACAAATCTTCAATGGAAGGTTTTAGATCTTGAAAAAAGTCTTAATTAAGCACCCAACATTGACACAACACAACTAATTATTTCCATAAAATGAATAAATAGAAGATCCATCAAGTATTGTTTTTAATATGAAGCCCAACTAAAAATTTGGAAACCATGAAGTAAATTGAAAATAATTTCTTTTGTAAAATCATCTCATATCAACAATTCCAGCCATTAAAAAAGAGAAAGATGTTTAGTTTTATAAGAGGAAGGAAGCATGCTTAGTGCAAGTGAATGACTAGCATTCATCCATCACCAATGGTTTATATTTTAAATGCATTCATGATTTTAGAGAAGTGATGGTCAATAAAATCTATATTTTTGGTTCCAATTGTTTGTAAATATTAATAAAAATCCAACAATGGTGATTATGTATGTGATTAAAGAATTTAGTAGTAGAGGTGGTTGAAAGTGTATGGCACAAGGTCCAGGAAAGGAAAGTTGACTAATCATTAATATCATGTAAGAAAACGCACATTTATTTATTTTTCTTTCACCTTGCATGCTCCCAAGGAAAATTCGAATGACTGTAGTTAAAGAAATTTTATGGATGGAACATTATATTTCATGATTTAAAATAATTACCCAAAGTTGCCTAATTGTCAAATCTAGGGTTAGGGAGATTGTGCACCTTGTCTTGTGAAGTCTTAGGAAGGTTGTAAACCTTCATGTTTGGTCTTATTAGTGTTATCAACATTCCCCATAGGTCATGGGGTATTGTGTTGTAGTATCCATCTGCTTGTGTGATGTCACATTACAATGAAATGTCTTGGTAAGTGTGTGATAGTTTGGAAGTGATCCATCATCATTCCAATTAGTGGAGAGTGTTGAAGTTGATGATTGAACTCCACAACACCCAAAAATTACCTCCAAGCAATTATCTTATCACAAAAGAAAGATCAAAGCAACTGATTTGCTATTATAGTGTAGAAAAATGTATCCCTTTTATATTTTTACACTTAATTTAGAATTAATGTTAATTTGGACTTAATTGTGCCTTATTTTAGTGTTGTAAAATGTCCCTTCCATTACCTCCAGCAACTCAATCTCTACTCACTTTCCTCCTTGCTTATTTTTGTCTCTTGTGGTAAAAGGATGTCTACCCTACATTGGTAAATTTAGCATTTGACCAAATGCCATTTGTCGCTCAGGCATTGATGCCCTTGACATTCCATGTTATAGCCCTCATTGTCCCTGGGGAAGGATTCCATCCTTACCTGACCTTAGTTTCATTTTATTGGTTGCATTGGTTGTTATCTCCAACTTTGCCTTATTTTTTTTTGGTCCCCTTTTGCCATTTTTCTTGATGTTCATTTTTTTAGCTTTGAATGTGATTGCTCCAACATTCTTTCTTCAATCAAATCCCCTTCTTCTGCCTCCCCCATGTCCTCCTCCTTAGAGTCTGGCTCCAATTCACTCTCTTCTAATTCAACTTGCGAGGTGGCCTGCTCAGAGCACTTGAGCTCACTCTTTGTTTACTTTGCATATTTGGTGTAGTCACAGTAGGAAGGTTCCAGAAGGAACGGTCTAAGCCATGCAACAATGAGTCAAAACAATAAAAATGACACAGAAAACTGATATGAAAACATGAATTTTCATTAATATAGAATGATTATATGCAACATTAGCCACAAGGGTGAATTACAAGGGCTCACAGGCCTACCACAAAGGGCTTCAACAACACAACTAGCCAATGGGCCTTATTACATGTGCCCAAAGGGTTTATGCGAAAATGAATCTATCAAATCATGAACTACTAATCTAGACCTTATGACTGATGATCTATAATGAATTACAATGCTTATAAACATGCTCCTCAAGCTCTAAAATAGGTTTGCATTGACTACAAGGGTTAATAACCCGATGATTGATCAAATATGCATGTCGGCCTTAACATATGAAGAATTAGCTCCACGTGAAATGAATTAGCTTTTGAATCTTCAAGGTAGGTCCCAACGAACCCAAGATGCTTGTATGATGTCCAATTAAGCTCTGCATGATCTAGCATAGGTCCACAATAAGAATTCTAGACCAAATCGGCCCCAAATGCTCTAATTGATAACATAATGCAATTCTAAGAGCAATAACTTTCAACAACAACTGGAAATGATGTGAATTTTGGATATGTGATAGATGTCAATGTGTAGATGCTATATCCCACTCCATGATCTAAGAAACATTGGTGTGATGAAATGTGGAATTAATTATGGAAACTCCTACTGAATGCAATGCAAGAAAAGAGCTATTTTTGGTTGATACAGAATTGCTTTACAACCAAGGATGCTCCTGCATTAGATACCGAGGTTGAAAGAAAACTGAGTCCCTCACTTTCCAAGGCTAAGAGGGAAACCAAAATGGTCTACCTTATCCTAGGAAATCTGTGATGAATCCTCCATTGGTCTATCTTTCCACTTCACAAGATATTCCTTATACTGCTTGCTCCTAGTGCTTCTTTTGGTTCTGGTGTCCAAAATCTGCTCAATCTCCTCTAGTTCCTAATGTGGTGATTTCCCCTTCAAATCCACCTCACCACTACTACCACTTGATTGTCCTTCATGAAACTCATAGATGTCTGCAACACTAAAAATAGGTGATATACCCAATGTCTGATAATTATACTTCATATGCATTTCCAAAATTAAACTTCTTAAGTATCTTACACAGTCCAAACGTCCTCATCTTCAACTTATTGTATGCACCAACTAGAAATCTCTCCTTCCTCAAATATACCATCACTTCATCGCTAATAGAAAATTCCTTATGTCTTTGGTGCTCATCTGTTTTCACCTTGTACTTATCATTCATGTCTCCCAAATGCTTCTAGACCTATTTGTGCAATGTCTCCATGAAATCTACAAACTCTTCTACCTTCGCACTCCTTTTACTCTCCATATTGATGTCCCTTATCTCTGAAACTCCTCTAGGACTTACTCTAGTAACAATCTGAAATGGTGTCTTCCCTGTACTCTGGTTCACTGAATTATTGTATGTAAACTCTGCCTGTGGTAAAACTATATCCCAACATCCTGCCTTATCACCAACCAAACATCTCAATGAGTTACCCAAGCTTTTAATCACTACCTTTGTTTGTCCATCCATTTTTGGGTGATATGTTGAACTAAACCTCAAATTTGTCTTCATCTTCTTCCACAATGTCCTACAAAAGTATCCAATGAATTTGGTGTCTTTTTCTGAAATAATGCTCTTAAGTAATCCATGCAATCTCACAATATCCTTAAAAAATAAATTAGCAACATGCACAACATCATTAGTCTTCTTATAAGGAATAAAATGTGCCATTTTAGAAAAAAAATTCCACTACAACCATGATAGAATCATAACCTCTCAGTGTTCTTGGTAAACCCAATATGAAATCCATGCTCAAATCTTCCCAAGGTTTCTCAGGTACTCTCAAAGGTTTGTACAATCTAGAATTATGACTACTTCCTTTTGCAACTTGGAAAATTCTACAACTTTGAACATACTTCCTTACAACCTAATATATTTGTGGGCAAAAATAGTGTTCACTCACTAAAGCTACTATTTTATCCACTCCAAAATGTCCTACTAATCCCCCACTATGCTTTTCCTTGATCAAATTCTCCCTCATTGAACTCATCAGTATACACAACTAATTTCCTCGAAATAACATACCTTCCTGAATGAAATAGTCCAACCATTGGATTTGGTTTGTCACTACTAGTTCTTTGCATGCTCTCCATGCTTCCCCAAAATCTACATCATCTTTGTACATATGCTTCACCTCCTCAAATCCCAATACTTGTACTCGCATCTTTATCAGCAAATTCCTCCTCTTGCTTAATGCATCTGCAACTTTGTTTGACTTGCCACTCCTATGCTTTAATACAAATGTATAACTCTACACGAACTCAACCCATCTCATATGTCTCTTATTCAAATTTCCTTGACTGTTCAAATATTGTAAAGCTTGATGATCTGTATACAACACAAACTCCTTAGGCAACACATAATGTCCCCACTTCTTTAAGGCTTGAACTATGGCATAAAATTATTAATCATAAACTGAGTATATTCTTCTGGCATCATTCAAATTCTCATTGAAATAGGCTACAGGTCTTCCTTCATGAATCAATACTACTCTAATTGCATTTCCACTTACATCACAATCAACTTGAAATACTTTGTCAAAATCTGGTAATGCTAACACTAGTTGTTCTATCACCTTTTGCTTCAACAATTCAAAACTATTTTATGCTCTAGATGTCCACTTAAAATCCTTCTTGTCTCCTATCATTGTCTCTATCATGGGGTTACAGACACTACTGAAACTCCTAATAAACTTCTAGTAGGAACTAGCAAATCTGTGGAATGATCTTACTTCTCCAATGTTTACTGGTGTAGGCCAATATAAAATTGATTTTACTTTCTTTGGATCCATCTTCAATCCTTCAATAGAAATTAAAAAATCCAAGGTATACCAACTTTGTCTTCAAGAAACTACACTTCTTGACATTAATCAACAACTTATCTTATCTCGACCTCTGTAATACTTGTCAGGTGTGCTACAAATTCTCTTCTCTAGTCTTACTAAAAATCAAAATATCATCCAAGTAAACAATGACTTATTTACCCAAGAATTTCTTCAATGCCTCATTCATCAATCTCATGAAAGTTCTTGGTGCATTGGTCAATCCAAAAGGCATTACTAACCACTCATACAATCCTTCATTAGTCTTAAATGCAGTCTTCCATTCATCTCCTTCTCTGATTTTCATTTGATGATATTCACTCTTGAGTTTGATCTTTGTGAAATACTTTGTTCCACTTAAACAGACCATAATGTCATCCATCCTTGGCAATGGAAATCTATACTTGACAGTGATCTTGTTGATTTCTCTTGAATTGGTACACATTCTCCATTCTCCATCTTTCTTAGGTGCAAGTATAGCAAGTACCACACATGGGCTCAAGCTTTCTCTAATCAATCCTTTCCTCAACAACTCTTGAATCTGCCAGTTCAACTATATATTCTCTGTCGGTTTCATTATATGTGTCACTTTGTTTGGAAAACTAGCTCTCGGTATAAGATATATATGATGACTGATACATTGGATTGGTAGGAATCTCTCTGGTACATTCTCTGACATGATGTCTTCATACTCTGTCAAAAATTCTATAACTTCTTTATGTGGTAGGTCTTCATTCTTTGTTGTCTTTGGACCACTTCCTTTCTTTGGAATCAATGCAAAACACATGTTCTTATGCCTCAATCCATCAAGAAATTTCCTTCCATCTGCAATTTTGTAAAATTGCACCCCTTGCAATTTCACATACATTCTTGCATATGCTTTAGTGTCCACTCGCTTAGCACTTGTGTAGGCTCATTTTATCCCTTGCATCATCCCTTTTTTCCCTTCTCAGGATGCTCAGGCCCCCTTTTTAGTAGTTACCTTTGTGCACCATCTTTGCGTTAAACTTTTTGCTTTTCTCATTTTTCATTTTGTTGCGTGATGTGTCTGGACACTAGCACATTGTGCGGATGTCTATGTGTCACACTAGCATCCTACGAAAGTTCAACATTCAAATGATCACATCTAAGCATGTTTTCCACTTGTCAACAAGCTTTTTTGGTGGTAATGGCTCGAGACACCTTGTAACCACTCAGGAAGCTTCTTTTCCCTCTTTAAAAGTCATCTTTTCAACTCATTTGGCCTTCTAGCTTCTTCTTCTCCTTCTTGGCTCCTCTCTCAAGCATTCTCCCATCTTTCTCTTGGTTGCACAACTCCCTTATTTTTTATAGCAGCCTCAAGCACTCTAAAGCTCTCACAAAATCCTTTGCAACTCTCTTGTAGCTCTATCTTTCTTCTTGGCTTCCTTAGGCCTTGCAATTGATATCTCTCTTATCTTGTGCTTGCGAGCGTCTTGGTATTTCACACATCCCCTATCCATTGCATATTTACTTTGTGGTATGGGTTCTCCTCCTCAAGCAGGAATTTATTTTATCACCTATACTTTGTGATACAGGTTCTCCTCCTCGAGCAGGGTTTTCTTTTATCACCCATCGCATACTTTATTTCTCTTTATCTATTTGGTTGTTCATGGAGATGGGAACACCAAAATGAGGATTTGACTAAGGCAAACCCCTATATAGCCCCAACATTTTCTCCAGATCTTATGCATGCAGGTATTGAAGATATTCACGTGTTGCAGGCTTCATTACTTGGGTTGTTGTGAGCATTCTCTTTCTCTATCCTCTTTAGTTCTATCATTTGCTTTACTTTATTTCAATTCTATCATATTTTGTCACTTTCCCACATCTTAGAGTTCCTAGTAATTAGATTGCTAGCAGTCACTTTACTATTTTTTGTGATATTCTCATTTTTTGGTATGTACAAGACACCAACGTGCCTCTGGGATGCCAATTCACCGCGTTATCATCTATATCCTATGCTAACGTCCTTTGGCCGAGAGCCTATTAGTTTGTCTAGAAAATCTCTACGACCTACTCTTTCTAATTATGAAACTCCTTGAGGTAGTTTTAGTTCATTGTTCCTTGAGGTAGTTTAAAGGTTTAAATTTAATCATGTTAATTAAATTACCTTTATCTCCTTCTTAACATTTCACCTTAGTTTGCATAATAAGACATTTAATAATTATATTAATTATTAAACCCCTATATGTGGAAAACTCTTCTTTTGAATCTCTTGAGAATAAAGAGACTCATGAGTAGTGAATCCCCCTTCTCTACATTTTGGTGAACCTGATGTGAACCACAATATTTTTCAAAAAATGAGGAATCTATTTACCCCAACTTGGCGGGGTCATAACTTTTGACTTGGTGCTTGTAATTCAGAACCATTTACAATGTTGGAAAGGTCTCCAAGAGTACTAATTCAGTCCCTAAAAAAGCGTGCCTTCGGCAATTTTCAACCCCAAATTCTACTCCGAAGACCTCCAAAAATGCAAATTACTAGAACCTAGAAAAATGTCAAAAAAATCTAAAAATTTGGATTTTTGGTTTTTCTCAGTTTTGTCACCAAAATGAATTTAATATCCTCTTTTATGAGTTAAGTATCTAATTATATTCAAAATATTAATGATGTTCCATTTCATGCATGTGATAGTGACTTGTCTTTGCCCATGTCACTTGGTATCTTTGATCCTTCTCATGAGATTCCTCTTGCTATGAAGGATACCTTGTTGCAAGAAGATGAAATTGTTGATACCTTTCTTAACATTACTCTACCTTCTCTTCATTCAAATGCACTCTCTTCTAGAGATGATGCATTAGTGAATGATGAATCTCTTCTCTATTCCAATGCACTCTCCTCTAGAGATGATGTGTTAGCCAATGATGAACCTCCTTCCACATCTAATCCTCCCTAGATCAATATTGAGAATATGTCTTCAAATAATTATTCTACTAGTTGTGATGATTCTGTAAATGTAATCTATGTCTCTACTTCCCCTCAAAGGCCTAAGAGACCGGTTGTTTATCTAACTCTAGCTAGTCCTTCTCCTAAAAGGATTTGTTTTATTGATGGTATCCCATTTGATATTGATTTTCCTGATCTTTCTAAGGCCCCCTCTTATAGAGCGATAGCCCATGCTTATGAGAATAGAATGAATAAACAACCAAGTCTTCCTTTAGCACCTAAACCTACAACTAAAGCACCTAGTGATTATGATCTTTTCGATCAACTCCGCATTACTCGAGCCAAGATCTCACTATGGAACTTGCTTCAGTCTACTCCAGTTTATCAAGGTATGCTTTGAGAAGCCTTGCAAAAGATCCTCTTACCTTCTTTTTCCAAGCCTGTTGGTTGTTTTTAGAGAACCAAGCAGATCCCACTCAACATCTATGAATTTTCCAGATTCAATCCTTGAGTACTCAGGAGGTGAGTTTCCAATGAATAAGAGGAAGCTATAATGCTCCCCTCCTGCACTTTGGGCTCTAAAAAACTCGAGAAGGTGATCCCATAATGTGTATCCTACAATCTTCTAAACAATTATATCATGCATTGCATAATAAATAGATATATTCCCATTGAAATGTTGATTAGCTGAAATCCTCCAAGAAACTGGTGATTCCTTTAAAAGGATTAAACACCTAAAGCTGAGAATACAACATAATACCCACTTCAAATAAAATAAATTGATTATACGCTTGTTTAGGAGTTTTTTTCTCAAATTGAAACATTAGAACCACAAGAAACACTTTAACACATGTTCGACCAGTGTCTTATCTTAGGGCAAGGAACCAAAGCATAATAAATTGAACTATAAGGTAAGTATAATTTCAAACAGTCATGGTCTCAGTATAATTGCATTACAACACACATATGAAATGCTCAGATTCTATGACTACTTATCAAATCCACTAAACATTCATATGAATTCATGCTTTAATCAAGGTATTTTAATTGATTCATTAAATCAGAGCCAAAATTAAAACATATTTCACTGCAAAACAACAACGAAAATTAATGAAAGATCATTGATCGGGTTTCCATTAATAATTCATATGAAATATTACAGATGGAGAGACAATAGACTCAAATGTTTGCATTTTTCATCTAGACATGCTTAAAAACCATACAAATTATAAAACCTATTTGCTTGACTCAAAACCTAATATACAAACTCAGAACCTATTTTCTCTATGTTATACATTTGCATTTTCAAATCCAGAATTCAAAAAAAGACCTGTACAAATGACCTTCAATTCCCTTTCATTAGAAACAAGGGATCAAAACAAGCCTCAGGCCAAAAGTACACTTGTCACATTTTCATTTGACAACTCATATTGATCATCCCATGAGGAATGGTTACAACAAATTGAGAGAATACTATCATAAGAGACAAAGGTTACTTTTCAGACGTCGGTGGAGATTCTTGCGCCTTCCAAAAGGAAATTTGTTGAAGAGAGTGGTCTTCTAACTGTTGAAGTATCTTTATTCCTCCTAGGCAAAAGACAAAAAGGTGTGAAAAAGGGAAAAAATAATGTGGATCAATATCTAGTAAGCCTCTGGCAATAGTCCAAGTCACCAATAGTCAACACTCATCTATCACATCCTAAATTAGGAGAAACATACCTTTTGTACATTACAATTTCTAAGGCCAGACCTGCATTATACTTAACCATGTATATATGTTCTCCATAATTGTGTCTACAACTCCAACTCATTAATGAATGTCTTCTTCCACAATTCATACTCTATATTAGAAGGAAAATTAAAACCCAAGAGTTCATCCATCATCTTTCTATAATGAATATACTTAGCCATTACTGAATTGGATTCTTTGTCAAAATCTTCTAGGAAGCTAATGGTGAAAGAAAAAAATTCAAGAGTATTTTGCAATAAATCAATATCAATATCAACATTCTCACATATGAGGGATGCTTGGGAAGCAATAGTCATATCCACTTGATCTTTCCATGCCTGTAGAGGTTTTACCTCATCATGTGTTTGTTGAATATCAAGCAACAATTCCAATTCTGCATCATCAAATTTTGACTTTAACTCCTTTATATTTTCTTCCAAAGGAGTAGTATACCCTTGAAACCTTTGCTCCTTAATTTCCTTAACAAATTTATATGTTGGGCCAATCTTTGGATATTTTTCCTTTTGATGTGCAGACCCAAATGCTATGAGATTCAAATTGTCAACCCTGGGGATCCATCTATCCATGATTGGAGTAGCCAAATCTTTATCTCTTTGAGACAACTTAATTTTTTGCAACATTAAAGAGTAATTTGAATGGATGTTGTTCAACTTGCATTGAATCTTCTTATTCATATGCTCCAGAACTACATAAACAATCTTCAAACTATTATCATAAGTTGTGTCCTGAACTTGTGACGGTAGTTTCTTATATACTTCAATCTCTTGAAGCAATTGTTCCTTTGTGGGCTCATTTGATGGAGTTGCACCTGATGTGCTTGGCTCCTTAATTGCCATTGGTTCCTAACCCAAATTGTATGGCATTATTGCTAATGATTTCTCTGGTGGAGGAGGAGGAGATTAGGGATGTGGAATTGGGGAAGTAGGTGCAACATAACTTGAACTTGATGGGCCCTGGGTCCTCAATGTTTCTACATGGTTCTTGAAAAGTGCCAACTATGTTTTCAGCTCAGCCACCTTTTGTTGACTCTTATTATATTCATCAATGATATCATTATATTTTCTTTTGTATGAGTCTCTTTCTACAGTGACATTCTCCACTGTTGCCTTGGTGAATTTAGCAACATTGATTGTCATCTCTGTTGCTTCAAGTGTCGGAGTGTCAAAGACTCTTTTAATAATCAACTGCCCACTAAAGTTGGTTGGCTCTGTAACTTTTGGTTTCCTAGACCCCAGAGATAATGACCAAAGGGCCAAGGTATCCCATTCTTCACTGAAGGTTGACCCTTGCAATGCCAATTTGACTTCCTCTTTTGTTTGAAATAAGGGTTTTTCATGCCTCCTTATTGTGTCTAGCACAACTACATTTGCAATGTCCCACTCAAGCAACAATAATACTCCACTTTTATGCACTGGTGCTCTACTTCTTCAGGTGTGGTGTTTTGGAATTCATTCCTCATCATTTTCCTCACATTTTCTTGAACAACCTCTTCAGAAAGTTTTGGGTGTAGGCTCGTCTCCTTAGCAACAATTTGTGCATACTCCTGAGCCTTAGCTCTCCATACAAAATCCTTAAATGTTGTGGTCTGCACAAAATAATTATCCTCCAAAAATGTCTTGCAAGCCTCGTACCTTAGATCATTAGTATTGCTTAGGCCCCTGATATCCACTTTTCCTAATCTGAGGCTGCTCTCTCCTATGCTTGATGCAAATTCCTTTGGGGGAGAAGGAATTTCTTGTTGCACCTCTTCTTTAGTCATAAGGATTTCATCTTCGTCTATCTCAGGATAATCAACTATCCTTCCTAATTCAATAATCATCTGCCTCTTGGGTGGTGGCTGCTCAGACGGAGATGGACCTCTAGTAGGTGAATCAAGGTCAATTATGGTAGGGGGATTTTGTCTAGGAGGAGATGGTACCACCCTCATAGGAGAAGATTCTCTTGACCCCTCTGATGCAATAGGAATTGGAAGTGTTTGTTGCTTCTTTATTACTTCCTTCTTCTTGGAGTATACTCTAACCTTGTGTGATGGTTGGTAAGAGGGTCTCTCCTCCTCTGTTCTTGTTGGTTCTTCCTCAACAACTATTTCCTTCCCCTTATCTATTATTGTGTGTTCCTCCCTCAATACACCCACTATGTCCTCAAAGCGGTCAAGTACATACATGACCCTATTTAACTCACCCTAAATATTGGTCAAAGGGTCATAGTTGGGATCTAACCTTGTGACTTTATCCACCATTTTATTGAAGGTGAGATACATTTCCTTCCTTTCATCCTGGATTTGAAAATAAAAAATGTTCCTAACCACATCTTCAAGATAGTAAAAACTATGAACAAAGGATCCACCTCTAATCTTTGCTTTCAAAGAAGCAATGAAACCCTCTAGGTCATGGTTTCTTGGGCACACATTTTTCAACCTGTAAGGTGCAAGAATCTTTTCCAAACCTTTCCATTCTCCCTTATCCATCACAAAATCTGAAAACATGGTCCACTTAGGAAAGAATGAGCCTTTCTTTTGTTGCTTAGGTAAATGCACCATTTGTGTTGTCCCAAATTGCCTCATAACTTCAATAAATCCAATCCTTAGTGGAACATCTCTTGGTAATGTATGTGGGTTCCCTAAAAAAATTTGCACTGGGGTATGGAATTATGTCCCCCCAATTGTGAGTTAATTTTAAATCAAGCCTCCTTTCCAAGGGCCTTAAAAAATCATGTATCTCCTTTGGAATCCTTCGTGGATTGAAGATCAAAAACCTTCTCAATTTAGATGTAAAAATGTTTTGGAAGACAACATAATCATACTTCAAGTTATCCTTATCTAAAATCTAAGTCCAACACTGGACTAACATTTCAATACCCTCTTGTACCTTCTGTAGTGTCATGTCTTCAGAAAAATTCTTCTCTCCTTTGTATAGGAACATATGTATAAGGAGAGAATACCACCAAAAGCTCACCCAATCATTTCCTGCCTTAAGTGTAGATAGACCCTAATGAATGTTCTCTTCTAGATATGTGGAAAAATCATGCACTATCTTATAGGATAGGTGTTGAAGGTTTGTTGGCATATACATGAAACTTATTGGCATGGTGGATGATGAATCCAAACCAAGAATTTGGCACAAGGAGAAAACTATTTTCTTGAAGTAATTTGCAAAGTACTTCATGGGGAAGGGATCCTTTTCATCCTTTCCAATCTTTATTTGTTTCCTTGATTTCCCAACACCTGTACTTGCAGAATGTATGGGAAACATTATTAACCTTAACATAGCCTTTGGTTTCTCATATTCTACTCTAAAAGCTTTGAGGTCAATGGGAATCATATCCTGAATCCAATCATGCAACTTGAAGATTTCTACAATCTCCTCTCTGGCTATCTTAACCATTTCAACACCATCATATGCTATGACCACTCTGGAAATAGAATCATACCTCATAGCTATATCCTTTAGCAAATCCACATCCATGTATATGTTTGGCACTACTAACTTCCCCAAATCCAATCTCTAGGGGTTATAGACAGGAACTGCACAGTTTTTGTTTCCAAACCAATTTTGGAACAATTGCCAACTTGTGTATGGAACATCGACATCCTTGATATAGCATTGTTTTTCAACTAATCCATCTTTAATTTTAGGGCCTTGAAATAGAATTTTTCCCTCGGCCTTTTTGTTGGTTGAGGGTTTCAATTGGTCAATGATAACTTGGGAAACAGGTATTGATGCGGGTTTAGAACCAAAAACCTGAGCCTTAGGAGTCATTGGTAATAGGTAGGTTCTAATTAATCTATAGTTTCAACACTAGAGAGGTTCAAGACCTAGCCTTTTTGTTTAAAACCTAGGGCACGAATCGAAAGTAAAAATTTCAATAGGTTTGATAGAACCTTAAACCCTAGAAGAAGCTTAAACTACTATGAAACAACTCAATGGAATACAGAATAATTTGAGAGAATGTATAGCTAACAACTACCCTAATCCTTGAGGCAATTTAAAGAAATCATAAAGAATGGCATTTTTTTTTACTTATGACTTTTACACTTGAAGAAAACTCTAATTCTGACCACCTTGAACTCTGAAATGCTCAATTCAATCTCCTAGATGCTTTAAAACTTGTTTACAATTGATCCGGTGGATATTTCAGTGAAAATTGAAGTGTCTCATTTCTCTCCAGAATCAGCACCATCAGAAAGATCTCGGTGTCTTGATTCCAACGCAACTCAAACGGAGCAAAAAGGAGTCCGTTTGCGCAAGTTATGGCCAGTCAAACCTTGGGTCAAACTGGGATTAGAGGGCATCTAGGAAGCGGAAAAAATGATTTCATCAAAAGTTGTCGAAGTTGGAAAAATCGTGAAGAGCTCGTCGAGACGATTCCGACGACATTCGTTTCGTCGAAATCCGACATCGTACGCGAGAGTTATCAGCGGTCAAAGTTCGTGCAACGGATGTTGACTTTTGACCGTACGGAATGCTGACGTCATCAATCGGTACTATACGAACAGTGAGGTGGACCAGCAAAAAATTGACATGTGGCATCCTTGTCAGCATTATACGGATGAATCAGAATTTGACATGTGGCAGTCCGTACGCAATGTCAGCATCCGAATCAGTGGACACGTCAAATCTTAGTCAGCATCACAGTCAGCGCCACGTCATTCTCTCCATTGGCGGACACGTCACTATCGCTGTCAGCAGCCACGTCGTCTTTCTTAGCCAATCTGAGCCTGCCACGTGGCACCCTCCTGGTGGGCCATGTGGCCTCTCCTCTTTCTTCCTTCGGTTAATGGAAATGTTGGTTTGTTTAAAAAAAAGAAGTTGTTGGGGGAATTTGAACCCTTGAACCCCCCACCATCCGCCTGCGATTCTTCCAGCGAATCGTTGCACCACACAGTCGACGCTTAACTTTCTATTGAAGCAGTTTGGTTTGTTATATTAAGCATTGAAATTCGTTAAAAAAGAACAAACCCAACGGCCGGTGGTTTGAACCCGCAACCACCGGCCCAATAAAAACTACTACCACCGATGAGCCATTTGGCGGGTTTAGAATATGGATGGCATCGGTTGTTTTTGTTGTATATGCCAAAACCGAATGCCTTAGATTTTAAAACAAACCCCTAATTTTAAATTAAACAAACAACTTCTTATTAAAAATAAGCCCTTAAGTTGTAACAAAAGCCCGAAAACAATAACTTGAAGGGCTTAAATAAATTATAGGGGGATTTATTTTTGTTAGGGGAAATTTTTAATGATTTTTATGCAAATTGGGAGATTTTTTTAAAGATCTTTATGTATTTTGGAGAGATAAGGTGAATATTGTAAAATCATTTGGTTAAGGGCCAAATTGGGTTAATTTTTTTTGTATTTAAAGGGGAGAGTGTGAGTGAGTTTTTTACTCATAATTTTCAAGGAAATTGGTGCTAGGTGATACAGAGAGGAGTTCTAGGAGATTCTTGGAGCCATTTTCGTACATCGGAGTATGGTTATGCTGCCGAAGTGCTAGAAGAAATGGTTTTGGTGCAATTGTAATTCTGATTTTGGAGATTAATCGGATCGGTCTCACTCCATTGGAGCGGACCCGGAGACGTAGTCACGATTGTGGCGAACTCTGAAATCAAACTCTGTTTGCATCTCTCTTTCTTTCCTTCACTTTCTTCCATTTTGTTATAATCACCTTGTTATTTCTTTCATTTGTTATTTCCATAAGTTAATTTTGATGTTATTAACTTGGAATAACCATTGTATAAAATTAAGCATTCAATACTGCAAATAGTCTAGATCCTATACAGATCAATAATCTTCAATTATGTGAAAAAGCAATCTTTTATGTGTCTTAAGATTGGATTTGGGTAGATTTGCATGTCCTTTCTACCATTACTGCTTGCTCATGTGAAGCAGAACGACTCCCATATCCACATCTTCAATTTTGAATGTTAGTCATCAATTACTTTGTGAGATGGCACATTGGATGACTCAAATTGAGTAAAGAAAGCTTGAATTTTTGTCGCCTTTCAAAACTCATTTTGTGCCAATAATATTTTTCCACCAGGAGTGCTAACTCATTTATTCTATGAGCTCCACCTTCTTTTTAAGAGATGGGAGAATCCATGTGTCAATCGCCCGCTAGCCCCGCTACTTGATAAACCTTGCCAATGGGTCCCCTATGGGCTAGCGAGGAATAGTTGAGATTAAAATCTCACAATGTATCTCAACTGTCAGTTCAAATCATATAGCGTCAGATATGAAAGTGGAGATTGGGCCCCACGCCTGCAATAGTCCACATGTCTTTAGCCTGCTAGGCTCGCTGCCTTTTGGAAAACATAATTTTATTCATGCGAGGAAGTGGGGAATGACTAGGATCAAATTCTTAGATCTAACCGTCAGCAAATCTACACATGCAAAAAAATTTAGTCATAAAAAGAGTTCGACTGGGTTGACAGGACCAAGACCCATGCAATTAAGGACTTAAGACTTAAGTCACTTTAATGGGAATTAGTTTACCTTACTTAGGAACTATTAAGGCCATGGAATAACATGTGATGACTGACAAACCTAGAGCAAGTGGTCGGTGACAACATGCTTCTGATGGCTTAAGTTGTGACTTTGAAAATGACCTACAACTGGGTATAACAAGTCAATGAAGGAATAGAATGCCTAGAGTGAAAGATCATGAAATTTAAAACGGGGGCTTTAGAACCAAAACCCTAAACCCAACCCTAGGGAACAAATGCAATGGATAATGACAAGGCAAGGAACCAACGCAAAATTTTCAAAATTTAGAGGCTCCACCAAGGTCGATGGATGCTAATGCGTTGATAGCTCATATTCATGCAAATTTGTTGAATATTACATTCTATCTATAGGAACTCCTACCTCCAAAAGTATAGAAGCAAACAGATCCTCTAATGATTATAGTTAACATTAATAAAATTGGCATTAGATGTACTCTCATTGACTCCAGTTCAATGCTCAATGTATGTAGCATTGATCTATTACCTAAGATTAATATTGATTCATCTTCTCTTAATGCTTCTTTTGTTGACATGTGTGGGTTTGATAATGTCAGTCGACAAGCCCTAGGCACGATAATATTTCCTTTGAGGTTGGGACTCATTACCATACCCACCCTTGTATATGTTATGGTAGAAAAATTACCATATAACCGTCTTCTTAGTAGATTGTGGATTCATGTTATGGGTGCAATCCCAGCTACCTTGCATAAATCTATTAAGTTCATTTGCAATAATCGAGTAGTAACAATCAAGGTTGACCTTGAGGCTATGCACCTATGTGAGATGGCATTTGTTGGTCAGGTTTTGGTTGTTCCTATTCTTATTCCTTTAGTGTCTTCCAATGTGTCAATGTTTACTCTAGTATTACCTACTACAAAGGATACTCTTGAGATAAATGTCCCTAAAGAAGATCCTTCTGAAGCAAGAAACCTTAAGTTTGTTCCTTCTACCTCTTCTCAAAAAAATGTATGTCTTGGTGATGATTGGGATTCCTTATACTTTACAAATTCTTTCAGTGGGAAATATAAAGTTGACCCGATCCACCTAAACCTTCTGACAACCTCATCCAAACCTGCTATTAAAGATGATTATTCTTTTGCATCGCAGGATAATGTAAATGTGAATTGTAATGTTCTTAATGTTGATCCTCTTTTTGAGGAAAATGATCGCACTTCTATTAAAGAGGTTAATGTTGGAAATCCTATCAAGAAGGTCGATAGTGATCCTATAGAAGAGTGTGATCCCCATTGCTAGAATAACACTCTCTATGAAGATCCTCCATTGTCTTCTATCTTCGTGTCTTCTTCTTGTGCGCAGTCGAGTCTTTCTCCACAAGAGAAAGGGTTACTTTCTGATCCTCATTCTTTATCTGAGCAGAAGTGTATTTTGTTGTGGCTTCTAAAAGCCCACTTGATTACTCTTCCTTCTCCTACATGTAAGAAATTTCATAAGAATGATAAAGAAAAAAATTCTTTATGTGCATACCATTGAGTTCTTGGCCATTCCACTAGTGAATGTAAGGCCTTGAAGGATAAAATTCAACAACTTCTTGATTTAGGTGCCATCACTCATTTATTTGTTGATGCACCTACCTCCTCTTCAAATGACAAGTGATATCAAGGTCTAGCTCTATCCTGTATGTTCTAAGCATCATACATGGTTCTCCTCCCTTGTACATTGGGGGTAGTGGTAACTGGTTTTGGAGATGTGTGTCCTTCTTAAGGATCCCCTCTCTTCTCTATGTATTTCAAATGAACCATCCCTCTAGCAGACCCCTTGCTCTTTTGAAGGGTTCCCAAGGGAGCCCCTTTGAAAGCTTTTATCTTAAATGAATTTTATAGTGTCTAGCTTGGGGGTAGCTTGAATAGACCTATATTTTATGTGACTATCCTGCAACATAGCTTACAGTAGCCACAGGTTCTTCTAATTAGTCTTGCTTTGTAGGACTAAGAACATGTAGAGCTCCTTTGTATCAAGCTTTCCTAACATATTTATTCTATGGATTAACATGTTGCTTTGTAGGTGTGCCTATGAAGCCACAAGTTCTAGTCTGACTCTGTGGAGTCCCCTACATCAAGCTTCCTTCATGAGAGAGTACTTGGAGGAATGCCTTCTTTATAGGTCTGAGGCCCTATGAAGTGCTTGCATCCTACGAGATTTTTCCATTGTTGGTCTATGGGCCTTTGGTGTACTTTGTGCAACTCTATAGGTCTGAGGAGCTACAAAGTTCTATGTTCAAGCCTCCTCAGGAGAGAGTACCTATGGATCCATCTCTCTTGGAATTCTCATTCCTTTCTCTCTCTTAAATTCTCTTCTTTCTTCTCTTCTCAAATTGTATATACCGGATCAAAGATCTATATTCTTCTTCTTCTTGAGTATATGCTCTTTCTCTCTTTGACATTGGTTGTTTCTCTAACTTTTGGGTGCATTCTTCTCCTAAAGCGATCAATCCTTACCTTCTTCTCTCTATGTTAGAGTTCTTCTATGTCTTATTGTTTTTAATTAGGGGATGACACATAGTACTGAGACAACCTTTTACATTGAGGTTTCTTTCAATTTGTTGACTCAAATACTTTAGTTTGTTGTGTGTCTATGTGTGTGTTTTTATGTTCTAATCCCATGATGTAATGGCTTTTTATGTTCTAACATTGTTGTCTTGTGTAGGTATTTCTTGTCTAATGTGTTTGTTTTGTAGGTCTTCAGCCTGGGGGCAAGCATCCTTGGTTCGAAGAGTTGTCTACTTCCTCTACAGTATCCTTCTGGCATAATGATGTTATTTATGTTTAGTAGATTTCCTCTAGCATGCATATTAGTGTAGATCCATATGCCCACTAAAGTGGGGGAAAAATGTAATGTCATAAAATTGCACCCCTTGCAATTTCACATACATTCTTGCATTTGCTTTAGTGTCCACTCCCTTAGCACTAGTGTATGCTCAATTTAGCCCTTGCATCAGCCCTTTTTCCTTTCTCAGGATGATCGGGACCCCTTTTAGCAGCTGCCTTCGTGCGCCACCTTCGCGTTAAACTTTGTGCTTTTCATGTTTGTGTCATTTTGTAGCATGATGTGTCTAGACACTAGCACGTTGTGTGGACATCTGTGTGCCGCACTAGCATCTTGTGACATTTCAACATTCAAATTATCGCATTTGAGCATGTTTTCCACTTGTTAGCAAGCTTTGTCGGTGGTAACGACTCAGGAAGCCTTCTAACCACTCAGGAAGCTTCTTTTCCCTCTTTAAAAGTCATATTTTTAACTCATTTGGCCTTCTAGATTCTTCTTCTCCTTCTTGGCCCCTCTCAAGCATTCTCCCATCTTTCTCTTGGTTGCACAACTCCCTTGGTTGTTATAGTAGCCTCAAGCACTATAAAGCTCTCACAAAAGCCTTTGCAACTCTCTCATAGCTCTATCTTTCTCCTTCACTTCCTTAGGCCTTGCAACTGATATCTGTTAGAAATATATGTCTCAATCATCACAGGTTGTAACCTCTACTGGAGCCATGTTAGTGTGACATATTCTATGTTTGGCCAACAAGCAGATTAGTAGCATTGTGTTTTGTACATGTCGTTGTGACCTTGCAGGAGTCTCGCCGAATGCTTTTACTTTGGAGCCAATCGTTGTGATAGTTTGCTCGTTGTAACCTCTCACCGCTCGTGGAGATCTCTAGCCGACAGGCCATTCTATCAGATATTGGGGAGAGTCTTGGGTGTTCGCTATGAGCTCTCAGCAATGTGTTAATGTCTCACCGACAACGTTCGGTTTGAAGTCATCAGGGAAACTCTCGCCGGAAGGAATACTATCAGTAAGAAGTCTTACCGATGAGGGAATGTCACACCGACAGTATTTCTCTCGAGGTAACTCAAAGGGCTTTGGGAAGATGTCCCAACAACCGATGAAGGTCTTGCCAACGGGGACACACTTGGAAGCATCAGGGTAACACTAAGGGTTCGCTAAAAACTCTTAGTGATGGACAGAAGTCTTGCTGACCATTCGGTGCTCGATGTAACATAAGGATCTCAGAGTAAAGTCTCAACGAAGGACATATGTCTTGGCGATAGATGAGCACTTTGGAGTAACATAAATGAGCTCGGTGAAACCTCTTGGCGAAAGACGAATGTCTTGTCGACTGTCGTTTGGTGCTCGGTATGACTTGTAAGTATTCGAAGTAACGTCTCAGCAATATGGATGTCTTATCGAATGTTGAATGTTTTGGTAGAACCCTTAATGACTCGATATGAACTCTCAGCGAAGGACGATAGTCTTGCCGACTATTGAATACTTTGGAGTAACTGTTGAACATTGATGTAACCTTCTGGCGATAGCGATAAGTCTCATCGACTGTTGGATGCTTCAGAATAACAATGAAGGCTCGATGGGATGTCTCAAAAAAAGTGATATGTCTTGGCGACGTGGCGAAAGCTGAGTGATAGTCTTCTGAACTCGATGTAACATCTTGCCAATAGGTAAACTCTTGGCGATTTTGAATGTTAATCTGTATGGCATCGGGGAGACATGGTTAGTGTCTCACCGACATGTCGATACAGCTTGAAGCCGTTTGACCGAGTGAAACTATCCTATGTGGTGTCTCGTGGACCAATCAGAGGAGCCGAATGGGAACCATTGGAAGACAGTCCGTTGTGACAGTTCTGTGAGGAAGTTCAACAGACAGGGAATGACATGAATATAGTTTGAAGTTGCAGATGCTCGATGGTTCGGTTGGTTCGAAGAACAATATTGTGAATAGTTTGAATTGTATCAGAGTGTTTTCTATTCTATAAAGACTGTAACTTGAAGGTTCCTGTTAAAGATTGATCATTGTGAAAGTTGTTGTAATCAAGCATCAGAAAGATAAGTCAGAACTTTGTATGTAATTATTTGTTACTGTAATACAAAGCGACTTCTCTTGGTCTAGTGGGTTTTTCTCCCGTAAGGGTTTTCCCATGTAAATCTGGTGTCCATATGTGTGTGTCAAATACTCTGTTTCTGTTATCTCTTTCATGTGCATCTTAATTGGACTGTAATTGAAAATTTTAAAAGTATATCTGCATTATTCCCTGAGGTATTGACGTTAGGAGAGTTGTTTCTTTATCTAATTCTCCTTACAAGTGGTATCAGAGACTAGCCAATTGTGTTACCCTTGTGGGTACGTTGGGTTTTTTTGAGTCAATTTTGTTCAGTGGGAGTCTTGTAGAAGTTTGTTATTTCTAATTACAGATTGAGATAGCTAGCACGCCAAGAAAGATTTAAATAGAGAAGTTCAATGGCAACAATTTTGAGTTGTGGAAACTTAAGATGGAGGATCTCTTAGTGGATTGTGATATGTGGCTTGTTGTGTCTGGAGTGAAACCTACAGGCATGAAGCAAGAGGATTGGGACCTTGTAGATAGAAATTCTAAGGGGCTGATAAGGCTTTGTTTGGCAGACTTCGTTCTTCTCAATGTGCATGAAGAGAAGACTGCATCTTCCTTGTGGAAGAGACTGGCATCTATTTATTAGGGGAAGTCTTTGGAGAATAAACTATTCCTGAGGAAGAAGTTGTACTCTTTGAGAATGTAGGAAGGAGGGTCTGTAGCTGATCATTTGAACGCATTTAACATGCTACTTGCACAGTAAACATTTGTTGGTGTGATGACTGAAGAAGAGGATCATTGTATGCTATTATTGTGTTCTTTGCCAGACTATTGGGATCATCTAGTGATGGCTATTGGAAGTACAACATCCAGTTTCAAGATGGAAGATGTTGTTGGTTCTTTGTTATCAGAAGAGATGAGAAGGAAATCTTCTGAGATGGCAAAGGAGGCCCTTGCTGTTAGAGGAAGGTCGAAAGAGAAAGGCAAGAAGAAGGACAAGAAGTCCAAATTGAAATCAGAAGGGAGATCAAAGTCTCATGGCAAGAAGTCCAAGGTGAAGTGTTGGAATTGTGGGCAACCTGGTCATGTCCAAAAGGATTGTAAAGAGGAGAACAAGAAGAAGAAGAAGTATTCTTCCAACAATGATTCTTCTCATAGTGATGTAGACGCCTTCATTGCAGCCTTGGCTACACAAGCATCAGATGATGTCTGGTTGATTGATTTTGGAGCATCTTTCCATGTGACATCTCATAGAGACTGGTTTACAAAGTATGAAAAATACGATGGTAGAAAGGTGTACTTGGCAAGTGATTCAACTTTGGAAATTGTTGTGGAAGAGTCGAATTCAATTCCTTGATGGAAGAGTGAAGGGATCAATGATGTTATGCACATACCGTCCGCTCGAAATCTAATCATTCAGGGCAGTTGAATGATATTGGAGTACAAGTCACGTTCTCGAAATGGCTACAGATGACGAGGTTCAATGGTGCCGGCAGAGGTGCTTGAATTGGTACCCTGTACAAGCTGGATGCACAAGTTGTTCAATGCAACAGTGTCTCTAGAAATTCATTGAAAGCTACTCGTGGAGGTAAAGAGGGAAATATCTCTAATTATGTAAAATCTATGGAAGTAAAACTTCCTGCAGAGAAGACTATGCTGGCATCATAGGCTAGGCCACATTGGAGAGAGAAAGGTTTAAAAACCTTGAAGAACAAAACCTAGTTGAGGGGCTGAAGATTGTAATCTTGAATTTGAATTTGAACATTGTATATATGGAAAGCAACACCGTGTTTCTTTTTATTCTAGTCCTCATAAATCTTTTGGTTTGCTAGATTATATCCATTCTAATGTATTTGGTCTAGTGAATGTTCCTTCTTTGTCTAAGTCAAGATACTATGTGTCATTCATTGATAATTGTTCAAGAAGAGCATTTTGTATATTTTCTGAAAATTAAATCGAAGTGTTTAGTCGATTTAAGAATTTAAGAACCTTGTAGAAAATCAAGTATGAAGAATAATAAATGTTTAAGGACCGATAATGGTGGTGAATTTTGTTTGATGATTTCGAGAGGTACTTAAAGATGGGATTAAAAGACATAAGACTACACCTTATACTCATAGCAAAATGGAGTTGCGAAAAGGTTCAATAGACATGGAGAGAGCACAAAGTATGCCGAGTACCGCTTGGGAGGAGAAGTTCTAAATTCGAGGTCACATCTGCATGTTACCTAATAAATCATTCTCCAAACTCTCGCCTCTTGTTGAGAAACACCTTTAGAAGCATGGTCTGCAAGAAGCCCTCTTTAAGACACATTTGTTTTTGGCTATGAGGCATATGCTCATGTGTCATATGAGAAAGATCTAAATTGGAGAACAAGGATGTCAAATGTATTTTTATTGGCTATAAAATAAAAGGATACAAGCTTTGGAATCCTGACACAGAGAGGTTGTATACAATGTATGTAATCTTCATGAGCTAAAGCCTTCTACCTTGATCTCAAAGAAAACAATAAGGATGTAGTTGAAATTCCTCCTACACTGAGAAAGAAGAATTGAAAATTCAAAATGTACCTAAACTCAGGAGAGCTCAAGCAGTTTAAAAGTTCAAGAAGAAGAAGAACCTCACCAAAGAAGTGAGGGAGGTCAACCCATGAAGAAAACAACCCGATAGGTATGGGTTTCTCTTTGATAGATTCTACTTGTGCCTATGCTTTAATTTCTAGCACCGATGAGCCTAGGGATAAAGGAGGCATTTAAAATGTCTGATTTAGACTCTTGGTTGGAAGCCATGAATGAGAAATGGCATCATTAAAAGAATGACACTTGGAGTTTGGTGCCCGCTAAAGGAAAAAAATTTGTTGGCTAAATGGTATTTAAAAAGAAGATTGGTCCGATGGCGTGTGGAAAAGTACAAGGCAAGATTGGTTGTGAAGGTTATTCCAAGTAGAGGGAATGATTATGGGGAAATTTTTCTCCCTGTAGCTAAGTGACGTCATCGATTTCTTTTGTCACTTGGTGCATGTATGACTTAGAGGTCAACAGATGGATGTGAGACAACATTTCTTCATGGTGATCTTCAAGAAGAAATCTATATGTCCACTGAGCACTTTGTTGAAAAAGGTAAAGAGAAACTAGTTTGCAAGTTAAAAGTCTCTGTATGGGTTAAAGCAGTCACCAAGAATGTGGTACCAAAAATTTGATACTTTTGTATTGTCTCTGGGATTTGTGCGATCAAAATATAATCATTGTGTTTATTATAAAGTTGAAAGTGATCAAGTGCTTATTATTGCTCTCTATGTTGATGATATGTTGTTCATAGGCAATAGTAAGCTAATGATTTCTGATCTTAAGTCTCAGTTGTCTGCTAAGTTCGAAATGAAAGATCTTGGTGCAGCAAGGTATATTCTAGGGATGGAGATAACCAGGGACAAGAATAGTAGAAAAATTTGGCTCAGTCAGAGTAAGTATATCAAGACTGTTCTATAGAGATTTTGCATGAATGATTGCAAGCAGTTAGTTGTTCCAGTCTTGCAGGGAACGAAGCTATATGTTGAAGACTGTCCAAAATCTCCTACTGAGATGGAGGACATGACCAGTGTACCTTATGCTAGTGTGGTTGGAAGTCTTATGTATGCAATGGTCTGTACTAGGCCAGACATTGCCCAAGCAGTGGGATTTCTTAGTCAATTTATGGAAAATCCTGGAAGAATACATTGGGATGCTGTGAAGAGAGTGTTTAGATATTTGAAGGGGACTTCAGAATATGCTTTGTGTTACCATGGGAACTTGGTTGAATCACAGAAGGCTCTCAACATTCGTGGTTATGTAGATTCTGATTGGGTAGGGGACATTGACAGCAGGAGGTCTACCAGTGGATACATTTTCATGTTGAATGGTGGTGCAGTGAGTTGGATGAGTAAGCGGCAGGCTGTAGTCGCTTTGTCCACTACAAAAGTTGAATACATGGCAGCTACTCATGCTTGTAAAGAAGCAGTTTGGTTAAAATGTTTTTGTTCTAACATTGGTTTTGATGCAGGAAAAATAACTATTTTTTGTGATAGTCAGAGTGCAATTTGTCTGGCAAAGAATCCTACTTTCCATGCTAGGACAAAACATATAGACGTACAGTACCACTTTGTACGAGATATGGTGGAGGATGGAAAGGTCAGTTTGGAAAAGGTTGATACTCTCGAGAATATTGCAAATGCATTGACGAATCCAGTGAGCACAGACAAGTTCAGGTGGTGTGCCAGCTTAATGGGACTTAGTGCCCATGATTTTTAGTAAGTTTTGTTGTGCTCTGGAGGTGCCTATATGATCTTCATCAAGTGGGAGATTGTTGGAATATATGTCTCAATCATCACATGTTGTAACCTCTACTAGAGCCATGTCGGTGTGACATATTCTATGTTTGGCCGACAAGCAGATTAGTAGCATTGTGTTTTGTATAGGTCATTGTGACCTTGCAGGAGTCTCGCCGAACACTTTTACTTTGGAGCCTATTGCTGTGACAGTTTGCTCGTTGTAACCTCTCACCACTCGTGGAGATCTCTGGCTGACAGGCCATTCTATCGAATATCGGGGAGAGGCTTGGGTGTTCGCTATGAGCTCTCAATGATGTGTTAATGTCTCACTGATAGCGTTTGGTTTGAAGTCATTGGGGAAACTCTTGCTAGAAGGAATACTATCGGTAAGAAGTCTTACCAATGAGAGAATGTCACACTGACAATATTTCTCTCGAGGTAGCTCAAAGGGCTTCAGGAAGATGTCCCAGCAACCGATGAAGGTCTTGCCGACGGGGACACACTTGGAGGCATCGGGGTAACACTAAGGGTTCGCTAAGAACTCTTAGCGATGGACAGAAGTCTTGCCGACCATTCGGTGCTCGATGTAACATAAGGATCTCGGAGTAAAGTCTCAGTGAAGGACATATTTCTTGGTGATAGATGAGCACTTTAGAGTAACATAAGTGAGCTCGGTGAAACCTCTTGGCGAAAGACGAACGTCTTGCTGACTGTCGTTTGGTGCTCGGTATGACTTTAAGTATTCGGAGTAACGTCTCAGCGATATGGATGTCTTGCCAAATGTTGAATGTTTTGGTAGAACCCTTAATGACTCGATATGAACTCTCAGTGAAGGACGATAGTCTTCCCGACTGTTGAATACTTTGGAGTAACTGTTGAACATCGATGTAACCTTCTGGCGATAGCAATAAGTCTCATCGATTGTTGGATGCTTCGGAATAACAATGAAGGCTCGATGGGATGTCTCAGCAAAAGCGATATGTCTTGGTGACATGGCAAAAGCTGAGCGATAGTCTTTTGAACTCGATGTAACATCTTGTCGATAGGTAAACTCTTGGCGATTTCAAATGTTAAGTTGTATGGCATCGGGGAGACACGGTTAGTGTCTCACCGACATGCCGATAAAGCTTGAAGCCGTTTGACCCAAGTGAGACTATCCTATGTGACATCTCGTGGACCAATCAAAGGAGCCAAATGGGAACCGTTGGAAGACACTCCGTTGTGACAGTTTTGTGAGGAAGTTCAACAGACAGGGAACGACATGAATATAGTTTGAAGTTGCAGATGCTCAATGGTTCGGTTGGTTCGAAGAACAATTGTGTGAACAGTTTGAATTGTATCAGAGTGTTTTCTATTTTGTAAAGACTGTAACTTGAAGGTTCCTGTAAAAGATTGATCATTGTGAAAGTTGTTGTAATCAAGCATTAGAAAGATAAGTCAAAACTCTATATGTAATTATTTGTTACTGTAATACAAAGTGACTTCTCTTGGTGTAGTGGATTTTTCTCCCGTAAGGGTTTTCCCACATAAATCTAGTGTCAATATGTGTGTGTCAAATACTTTGTTTCTGTTATCTCTTTCATGTGCATCTTAATTGGACTGTAATTGAAAATTTTAAAAGTATATCTGCATTCTTCCCTTAGGTATTGACGTTAGGAGAGTTGTTTCCGCATCTAATTCTCCTTACAATATCTCCCTTATCTTGTGCTTGCAAGCATCTAGGGATTTCACACACCCCCTATCCATTGCATATTTACTTTGTGGTATGGGTTCTCCTCCTCGAGTGGGAATTTATTTTATCACCTATACTTTGTGATACAAGTTCTCCTCAAGCAGGGTTTTCTTTTATCACTCATCGCATATTTTATTTATCTCTATCTATCTGGTTGTCCATGGAGGTGGGAACACCAAAACGGGGGTTTTACTAAGGCAAACCCCAAGATACAACCCCAACATTTTCTCCAGATCTTACACCTGCAGGTATCGAAGATATTCACGTGCTAGAGGCTTCATTGCTTGGGTTATTGTGAGCATTCTCTTTCTCTATCCTCTTTAGGTCTTATCATTTGCTTTACTTTATTTTAGTTCTATCATATTCTAACACTTTCCCACATCTTAGGAGTTCTTGGTAATTAGATTGCTAATAGTCACTTTACTATTTTTTGTGATATTCTCACTTTTTGGTCTATATGAGATGCCAACATGTTGTGTTTTCATTTGTATCCCACACTAACATCCTTTGGTTGAGATCCTATCAATTTGTCCAGAAAATCTCTGTGACCTACTCTTTTTTATTTTGAAACTCTCGCACTATTCCCTGAGGTAGTTTAGGGTAGTTCACCCCTTAGGAATCTCTTGAGAATAAAAAGACTCATGAGTGGCAAATCCCCCTTCTCTACACCATCTACCAAACATAGTCTGGTAGTGCCACAAATTTCAGTCTTCTCCTCTTCCTCCAAAGGTATCAACTTGATTCTCTTTCCATTTGATGTCACAGTATAAGTATTTCTTCTTCCATCATGAATTGATTTCTTATCATATTGCCATGGTCTTCCTAATAGTAAATGGCATGCATCCATAGGAATAATATCACACAACACTTCATCCTTATATGATATAATATGAAATTTCACCAAACATTGTTCATTTACCAATATCTTATGCTCATCTTGAATCCATGCTATCCTATACGGGTTTGGATGTTTCAATTGCTTCAAATTCAACTTCGTTACCATCTCTTCTGAAACTAGATTATCGGTACTGCCACTATCAATAATAACCTTACATACCTTTCCTTCAAACTCACATCTGGTTCTGAATAGACTTTTCCTTTGTGGTGGTTCTTCAGTAACTTCTCCATGCATCAAAGATCTCCTCATCACCAATAATTCACCTTTCTCAGGTTTCCCAAATGAATTAGGGGATCTAACATGTTCTTCCTCCACATAAGTTTCTCTTCTGATATGTTCAGGTTTCTTTCTGGTACTTCCTTGATGACACTCAAATGCTCTATGTCCTTCACCTCCACACTTGAAATAGGTTCCTTTGAATGGTCCTCTCTTAGATCTTCTTTAATCTCTTTGAAATCCATCACTGTAGTAAGAATTATGACCTCCTTTGTTACTAGGCTAGAAATTTCTATCTTCTCTTCCTCTATAGTATGATTTAACATCTTTTTCTTCGCTCTAGTAGGGTTTTAGATCTTTGTTCTACTCCACATATGGTCTCCTTTCTTCAGACTAGGGTCCACTCTTGAAATCTTCCTCTTGCACTTTTTTGTCTTTGTTCAAATTTCTTGTTTAGCTTCTCTTCAACCTTCAATGCAAATTGATATGCTTGTTTAACAAATGTCATATTTACCAAGCTCAACTCTTCTTGAATGTTTGTTCTCAGTTCATTGATACATCTGGCAACCTTCTCTTTTCTTGCTTCACTATGACCAGTTTTGATTATGATCTTGTAAAATTCTTCAGTATACTCCTTCACAGATCTTTCTTTTTTCCTCAGGTTTTTCAATCTCTTTAACAATTCAAGTTCATAATTTGCTGGTATAAATTGATTCTTCAATTATGTCACCATTATATCCCATTTAATGATTTTGTCTTTTCCTCTTCTATTTTGGTCTAATTGAACTTCTTTCCACCATAATGTAGCGTGACCTTTCAACTTTGTTTTCACAAATATGACTCTTTCTGGATCTTAAATTTCTTCATATTCAAAGTATTCCTCCATTTCATTTATCCAATTAATCAACTCTTTTAGATTCAAACTCCCTGCATAATTTTGAATTTCAACTCTAGGTTCCTTGCCAATCTTTGAAATCATTTTCAACATCTTTACTTGATCTGATTCTTTTTCTTCTTCTTCTAGGGCTTTGGAAATTTGATTTGCATGTTTTACTTCATCATCACTTTCATCATTCTTCCTAGGGTTTAGGCCTCACTTTCGATCTTATTCAACAACATCTAACCCAACTCACATCTCACACATCATTTTTCAACATTTCATCCATTCTTCTAACAATGTTCATCATAGCAGGCATTCTCCTTGGTGGCATATCTCCCCTCAAATTGGTGCAGCTACCTCAGTTTAGTGATTTGGCTACAAGGGTTTCAACTACCTCAAAATTGACAATCAGTTGAAAACAAATGTAGTTTTCCTTAGGTAAGCGATTGGTTGAACTCAAGGAATTTCTTCAGGAATCAAGAATTCACTCTAATACCACTTGGTGGAGTCACGGTAGGAGGGTTCTAGAAGCAACAGTATGAACCATGCAACAATGAGTCAACACAATGATAATAACATAGAAAATTGATATACGAACATGAATCTTCATTAATATAGAATGCTTACTTGCAACATTGGCCATAAGGGAAAATTACAAGGGCTCACAACCCTTGCCACAACGAGATTTAGCAACACAATGGGCCAATGGGCCTTATTACATGCCGCCAAAGGGTTTATGCGAAAATAAATCTATCAAATCATGAACTGTCAATCTAGAACTTATGACTGATGATCTAAAATGAATTACAATGCTAATAAATATGCTCCTCAAGCTCAAAAATAGGTATGTGTTGGCTAAAAGGGTTAATAACTTGATGATTGATCAAATATGCATGTCGTCCTCAAGATATGAAGAATTAGCTCCACGTGAAACAAATTAGCTTGTGAATCTTCAAGGTAGGTCCCAACGAACCCAAGATGCTTGTATGATGTCTAATTAAGCTCCACACGATTTGGAATAGGTTTGTAATAATAATTATAGACCAAGTCGGCCCCAAATGCTCTAACTGGTAACACAGTGAAATTTTGAGAGCGATAACTTTCAACAGACAAGTGAAAATGATGTGAATTTTGGATATGTGATACATGTTGATGTGTAGATGTTATATCCTGCTTTGTGAGTTGAGAAATAATGGTGTGGTGAAATGCAGAATGAACTATGGAAATTGCTACTAAACACAATGCAAGAAGAAAACTATTTTTGGTTGATACAAGATTGCTTCACAACCAGGGATTCTCCTGCATCAATATTCTACCCCACACATTGCCTTCAAGTCTTCCTCCTCTTTTCCAAGTCCTCTTTTCCAAGTTGGGAAACCCTTGCTTCTTGTACTTCATCTAGCTTCCCTTCGACTTCCTTCAGTGGCGATGGTTGTTCCAACTATTCACATATCATCATCATTCCACACACTTCCTCTACTATCAGGTTAGTGATCCGGTCTTCTTGAGTCTGTGTATTGTTCACATGGCATTCTCTCCCCATTGAAGTATTTATTGGGTCCTCAGACCTCTTTGTTTTAGAGGAACAATTAGGGCTTAGCTTCGAGGCCATTTTTTTCGGGCCTCCTTGATCAGGGCCCCATACATACTCATTTGCTTTATTGACACTCACCCTCATGTTGCATGCTAATTTACCATGATATTTAGACTTACATATGGGGAATAGTTTCATTTGGTCCTTCCTTTCCAACTTTTGGATCTAGATCCCACCTTCTACACAAATCTCTACTTCTTGGGGCAAAGCTTGGTGTCGAGCTAACCCTAGACATATTTTGGTGTAGGTGCCCAGGCACCTATCATCTGTTGGAAAATATGCATCAAATTGCTGGCTTGAACCTCTCTTAAAGACTTGGCATTTTTTCTTTTGTCGCAGGGTTCTAAAAA
Source organism: Sequoia sempervirens (assembly GCA_007258455.2). NCBI lineage: Eukaryota > Viridiplantae > Streptophyta > Pinopsida > Cupressales > Cupressaceae > Sequoia > Sequoia sempervirens. The sequence goes on from VDFB02270651.1 coordinate 503,499,030, forward strand.
TTCATAACTTGACAACTTTGAGCTTCCCTTTGTTATCACCATGTCGCGGGTTTTGGAAAATTCCTAACCTCTGATGGAGGTTGTGAAGTTTGGGTTTCTCCTGACTTGGCGACATCACTATAGGTATGTTGTGGGTTTCAAGAATTCCCTAACCTCTATTTGGAGGTTCTGAATTTTGGGTTTCTTTTGAATTGGCGACATAGAGATCGACATGTCGTGGGTTTTGAAAAATTCATAACCTTCGATATTGAGGTTGTGAAGTTTGGTTTTTCAGTGACATAACTAATGGATGGTAGCACCAGTCTACGTGGAAGGTGACGTCAACTATATGACAGTGACATGGATGCCACATGGATGGTGGGGACCACATGGGATGGGCTGATAAGTTGTAAAGAGAACATCATCAGGATTTCCTTGTATCGATGGGAGACATCATGATGTCTCTTCGATATGGCGATGGTTAACTTAGTGACTCATGAAGAATGTCGTGGTGGGACCTAATAGGTTGATAAGGATGGATGGTGATGTGTATATGCAGATGGTGATTATTGATTGGATGATCATGCAATTCACATCCTTGTTGTGAATTGCGTGGCAGACGTCAGCGTGAACACGAGTAGCTCGCCTGGTAACCGACATTGGAGGGAAAATTAATTAAACAACTACTCTAGTGAAAAATTAAATGAATATTTGATCTTCATGATGGTGGCACAATTTACAGAGGTGATCAAGATCAAATCAGACCGGATGAACAACAAGATGCATTGAATGTATATTCAAATTCTATGTATCAAAATTAAATGGTGTGCGTCTCGATGAAGAGGGTGGTTGAGTGGTTTTACATTGTATGATTTTTTGAGCATTGTAATAGAGTGAGAGTAATTGGAATTAGCAAGTGAGGTCGGTCAAGGGATTGTATTGCTATTGTGAGTTAACTCGCATGAGTGAAGTTTGTAACTCTATATGTAATCTATTTACTGTAATACAAAGTGGCTTTACTTGGTGTGTTGGTTTTTTCTCCCATAAGGTTTTTCCCACGTAGATCTGGTGTTATCTCTGTGTGTGATAATTTTTCTATACTTTTGTTTTGTGAATGTGCATCTCAATGACTAACTTATTAAATGAATGTTTTTTTTGTACTTCTTTCCTAAGGATTTTGCATTAGGAAGGTGTCTTATGCACTATGCTTTCATTACAAGTGGTATCAAAGCTTGGCCAGTTGTGTTATCCTTGTGAGTAGGGCTAGTTTTTTGTGCTAATTTGGTTTAGTGGGAGTCTTGCAGTGAAAAAAACTGATTGTCTTGTTTACAGTTTGAGATGGCAAGCACATCAGATAGAGTAGAAATTGAAAAGTTCAATGGCGGAAATTTTGAGTTGTGGAAACTCAAAATGGAAGACCTATTGGTGGATAGAGACCTCTGGATTGTTGTTTCTGGAACTATGCCCAAAGGTATGAAGCAAGAAGATTGGGACCTCGCAGATAGAAAAGCTAGAAGGTTGATAAAACTTTGTTAGGCTAATTTTGTTCTCCTAAACATCCATGAAGAGAATACTGCATCTTTGTTATGGAAGAAACTTGTTGACATTTAACATGGGAGTCTCTGGTGAATACATTATTCCTAAGGAAGAAATTGTACTCCTTGAAGATGGAAGAAGATGCATCTGTAGTAGACCATCTAAATTAATTTAATATGATCGTTACCTAGTTGGCCTCTGTGGGTGTAAAGATAGAGGAGGAGGATTAGGGTATGCTTATGGTATGCTCCTTACTTGACACATGGGATCATTTGGTAATGGCTATTAAAAGTACAACAACCACCTTTAAGATGGAAGTCGTGGTTGCTTCGCTATTGTCAAAAGAAATGCAGAGGAAGTCTTTTGAGATGGCCAAGGAGGCCCTTGTTGTTTAGGGTAGATCAAAGGAGAGAGGCAAGAAGAAAGATAAGAAGTCTAAATCCAAATCTGAAGGGAGATCAAAGTCTCCTGGCAAGAATTCCAAGGTGAAATGTTGGAATTGTGGGTAGAATGGTCATATTTGAAAGGACTGAAATGAGGAGAAAAAGAAGAAGAACAACTCTTTAGACAATGACTCTTCTCAAAGTGATGCAGATGCCTTCATTATAGCCTTGGCGACTCAGGCATCAGATGATGTCTAGCTAATTGACTCAGGTACATTTTTTCACATGACATCACACAGAGATTGGTTCACTAAGTATGAAAAGTATGTTGGTGGAAAGGTGTACCTGACAAGTGATTCATCTCTTGAAATTGTTGGTTGTGGAAGAGTTAGAATCCAATTCCCTGATGGAAGAATCAAAGGGATTGATGGCATACTACACATACCATGTTTGGCTCGTAATCTACTTTCTGTTAGTAAGTTGAATGATATTGGCGTGCAAGTTTCTTTCTCAAGTGGAGGATGTAAAATGACTAGAGGCTCAATGGTGATGGCTAAGGGTGCACACATTGGCACTTTGTACAAGTTGGATGCACGTCCCGTTTAATGTAACAATGTCTTTGTAAAGTCAAGCAAAGATGCTTGTGTTAAGAAGGAGAACGAAGTTCCTTTGGGTGCGAACTCTTTGGAGGTGAAACCCCCAATAGGTAAAACCATGTTGTGGCATCATAGACTTGGTCACATAGGAGAGAAAGGCTTAAAAGCCTTGAAAAATAAAAATCTAGTTGAAGGGCTTGTTGATTGTAACCTTGAGTTTGATTTTTGTGAACATTGCATTTATGGAAAGCCACACTGTGTTTCATTTTTCTCTAGTCCTCATAAGGCTTATGGTATACTGGATTATGTTCACTTTGATGTATTTGGTCCAATAGATGTTCCTTCATTATCGAAGTCTAAATATTATGTTTCTTTTATTGATGATTATTCAAGAAGGAAATTTGTGTATTTTCTAAAGAGTGAAACAAAAGTGTTCAGTCAATTTAAAGAGTTTAAAAACTTGGTAGAAAATTAGACCGGAAGGAAAATTAAATGCTTGAGGATGGACAATGGCAGTGAGTTTTATTCCACAAATTTTGAAAGGTATTGCAAAGACCATGGGATTAAAAGGCATAAAAATATGCCTTATACTCCACAGCAAAATGGAGTTACTAAAAGGTTAAACAAGACGCTAATGGAAAGAGCAAGAAGTATGTTGAGTAGTGTTGGTCTAAAGCTGAAGTTCTAGGCTGAGGTTGTGGCTACAACATGTTACTTGATCAATCATTCACCCAGTTCGGCTCTTGTTGAAAAAACACCTATGGAAGTGTGGTCTGGTAAGAAGCCCTCTATGAGACATATTCATGCCTTTGGCTATGAGGCATATGTTTATGTGCCAAATGAGAAAAGATCTAAGTTGGAGAACAAGGATGTCAAATGTATCTTCATTAGCTATGGCATTGGTGTGAAAGGATAGAAGCTTTGTAATCCTATTACTGAGAAGGTTTTGTATAGTAGAAGTGTAATCTTTTGTGAGCTGAAGCCTTTAGTAGTTGGTCCATAGTCAGAGATAGATAAAAAGGGAAAGAAGGATGATGTAATTGAAATTCCTCAAACTCTAGATAAAGAGGAACTACAAATTCAAGGTGTACATGAAACTGAGGAGAGCTCAAGTAGCTTTGACAGTTCTGAACAAGAAGAAGAACCACAACCCCAACCTCGCCTTGTGAGGAGGTCTACATGTGAGAAGGGGCAACCTGAAAGGTATGGATTTTCCATGTTGGATTCAAACAATGCTTATGCTTTGATTACTAGCACTGATGAGCCTAGGACTGTAAATGAGGCAATTAATATGTTTGATTCAAATTCCTGGTTTGAAGCCATGAATGAGGAAATGGCAACATTGAAAAAGAATGAAACTTGGGATTTTGTATCCCTGCCTAAAGGTCGAAATCCTGTTGGTTACAAATGGGTATTCAAGAAGAAAGTTGGTCTAGATGGCAATGTTGAGAAGTATAAAGCTCGATTGGTCGCAAAAGGCTATTCCCAAGTGGAGGGAATTGATTATGGAGAAATATTTTCTCTTGTAGCTAAGTTGACATCTATCAGATTTCTTTTGTCACTTGCAACAACGTATGAATTAGAGATTGAGCATATGGATGTGAAGACAACGTTTCTTCATGGAGAGCTGGAAGAAGAAATTTATATGTCCCAGCTTGAGCACTTCGTTGAAAAAGGTAAAGAAAATATGGTTTGCAAGTTAAAAGAAATCTCTATATGGTTTGAAGTAATCACCTAGAATGTGGGACCAAAAGTTTGAAACCTTTGTGTTGTCATTAGGATTCGTGAGATCAAAATTAGATCATTGTGTTTATTACAAAACTGAAAAATGATCTTTTGCTTATTATTTCCTTGTACGTGGATGATATGTTATTCTCTGGGAATAGTAAGGGTATGATTTCTACTTTAAAATCTTAGTTATCAACATAGTTTGAAATGAAAGATTTAGGTGTAGCAAGGTATATTCTAGGAATGGAAATCATAAGTGATAGGGGAAGTAGAAAGCTTTGGCTCGGCCAAAGTAAGTATATCAATACTATCTTGGAGAGATTTGGTATGACAGATTGCAAGCAGTTAGTTGTTCCAGTGTTGCAGGGAATGAAGCTATCTATTGAAGATTGTCTGAAGTCTCCTATTGAGATGGAGGACATGACCAGGGTGCCTTATGCAAGTGCAATTGGAAATTTAATGTACACAATAGTCTGTACCAGGCCAGACATTTCCCAAGCAGTGGGAGTACTTATTTAGTTTATGGCTAATCTAGGAAGACCGCATTGGGATGTTGTGAAGAGAGTTTTCAGATATTTGAAGGGTACCTTAGAGTATGCTTTGTGTTATCATGGCAACTCGATTGAATTACAAAGGTCTCTTAGCATTTGTGGGTATGTGGTTTATGATTGGGCAAGGGACATTAACAACAGAAGATCCACCAATGGATACATCTTCATGTTATTTGGCGATGCAATGAGTTGGATGAGCAAGTGATAAGTTGTAGTCAATTTATCTACTACTGAGGTAGAGTATATGGCAACAACACATTCTTGCAAAGAAGTCATTTGGATTAGACGTCCATGTTTAGATATTGGGTTTAATGCAGGGAAGATTACGATTTTTTGTGACAGTCAGAGTGTTATTTGTTTGGAAAAAAATCCCACTTTCCATGCCAAGATGAAGCACATTGATGTTCAGTATCATTTTGTTTGTGAAATGGTGGAGGATGGAAAGGTTAATCTAGAAAAGCTGGATACTTTGAAGAATGTTGTTGATGCATTGACAAAGCCTGTGAGCACATAAAAGTATAGGTGGTGTGCCAGTTTGATGGGCCTTGGGGCCTATGACTTTCAATAACTTTGAGTTTAGAGGAAGCCAGTAAGTCTTCGTCAAGTGGGAGCTTGTTGGAAAATATGCCTCAACTTGCTGGCTTGAACCTTTCTTAAAGACTTGGCATTTTTCCTTTCGTTGGCCTTCATTTTCGGACTATCACCGAAATCCAGAACCTTGAAACCTAAGTTGTGGGGTTCTAAAAATTCATAACTTAGCGACTTTGAGCTTCCCTTTGTTATCACCATGTCATAGGTTTCGGAAAATTCCTAACCTCCAATGGAGGTTGTGAAGTTTGGGTTTCTCTTGACTTGGCAACATCGTTATAGGTATGTCATGGGTTTTAGGAATTTCTTAACCTCTGTTTGGAGGTTCTGAAGTTCGGGTTTCTCCCGACTTAGCGACATAGAGATCGACATGTTCCGGGTTTTGAGAAATTCATAACCTTCGATATTGGGGTTGTGAAGTTTGGTTTTTTAGTGACATAATCGATGGATGGTGGGACTGGTTTGCATGGAAGGTGACATCAACTATATGACAGTGAAATGGATGTTGTGTGGATGGTGGGGACCACATGGGATGGGTCGATAAGTTGTAAAGAGGATATCACCAGGATTTCCTTGTATCTATGGGAGACATCACGATGTCTCTTCGATATGGCGATGGTTGACTTAGTGACTCATGAAGAATATCGTGGTGGGACCTGATAGGTTGATAAGGACAGATGGTAACATGTATATGCAAATGGCAATTATCGATCAAATGATCATGCAATTCACATCCTTGTTGTGAATTGTGTGGTAGTCATTAGTGTGAACGCTAGTAGCTCACCTGGTAACCAACATTAGAGGGAAAATTAATTAAACTACTCTAGTGAAAAATTAAATGAAGATTTGATCTTCATGATGGTGAAATGGTTTGCAGAGGTGATCAAGATCAAATCAAATTAGATGAACAACAAGATGCATTGAATGTATATTCAAATTCTCTATATTGAAATTAAATGTTGTGTGACTCGATGAAGAGGGTGGTTGAGTGGTTTTACATTGTATGCTTTTATGAGCATTGTAATAGAGTGAGAGTAACTAGAATTGGCAAGTGAGGTCGGTCAAGGGATTGTATTATTGCTATGAGTTAACATGTGTGAGTGATGTCTATAACTCTATATGTAATTTTTTTATTGTAATACAAAGTGGCTTTACTTGGTGTGTGGGTTTTTTCTCCCGTAAGGGTTTTCCTATGTAAATCTGGTGTTATCTTTGTGTGATCACGTGTCTATTATTATTTTCTGTGAATGTGCATCTCAATGACTATAACTTGTTAAATGATTTTTTTTCTGCACTTCTTTCCTGAGGATTTTGCATTAGGAAGGTGTTTCCGCACTATGCTTTCCTTACATCATCTACATCTTTCTCCATCGAGATGAGAGAGCCTAAGCTCTTCCCAATCTCAATTAGAGTGTCATCATCCCAAAACTCAGTCATAAGGTTGTATAGATGGAACCATACTGGGCCTTCCATGATTTTGTGACTCCATGGATCAAATTTAGGGTACCATTCAATCAGGTGCACCCTTGCACTATCTAGGTAATGCAAACCATTACTCAAGGCATTCCACTTTTCCTCCTTGGAAGGAAATTCTACCAAGAAGAATTCATTTGGCAGTGCCCTAATTTGAACCTTATTGCCCCAATTCTTCTAGCACCATCTACCCATCTCCTTTATAGCACACCAGCCCCCTCCCCCCCAATTTGAGAAAAATCCCCCTTTCCCTTAATCTATCTATTGAATTTCTTATCCTATCCTTATTTACAGTTGTAGAATGTTTCAACAAACTCAGGATAAGCAACTTACCAATCAAGTCCACATGTTGGTGTGATGGGCCTTCATCTGTGATCACCTTCTCCTTCCCTTTCTAGGGCCTACTCGTGCACACTTTGCTACCGGTCATCTTGTCTTTCCAATTGGTGGAGGTATCTGCCCTTGGACTCCTTTTTTCCCAAAACCACCCACGTCGATTCCCCATTGATCTGTTCTAATTCAAAGCACCTCGGTTGTTGAAGCCTAAATTACACATTGTTTTCCATTGGACCGACACCACCTCTCCATAATCAGGATGCCAGCCTCGAGAGCACATCCATTAAAGCATTTTATTCCTTTCCCACTCCCTTTGTCCATGACTCGAGCCCCAATTATGGCATCCCTTACTACGATCTTCCAAGCTTTTGTATTTAGGATAGTATTTATCCACCCATCAATTCCCTTCGAACACCCATTGTGGTATGTGAATTCCTTCATCCACCCCCTTCCCATTGCAAACTCCCCTTTTGAGTGCCTATCCTCCTCAACATTGCCCCACGCTTGCCCACCTAAGTCACCTGCTCTTTTTCAATCCTCCTCACACATTTTCACTATAGATTTCTAAACTATAAAATTGATTATTATTCCAACTGAAGTCAATTATATAAGTATAATATTATTATATCTATGAATATACTATTACTATATTATACTAATAATAACTAAACTATTTTTCTTTTTTGCTGGATAACACGCAGCAGAGTTGTGAAGGAAATTATATTACAGTAATCAATAGAAGTTACATGAGATCTTCAAGAGATCCAAGCTTTGGTCAACGGACCACAACGATAACAAAAACCATCTTGATGGCCCGATCCTCTATTGCCTCAATGGCTAATTTAGCCACTCAGAATGCAATTGGAAAGCAGATAACACTTCCATTCATTCTGATTCTGATAGTAAAATGACTACCCAACTTGTAGGCACCCGGTGTCCCAGCCTGCACCAAAGTTTGTGTTTACCTCCAGTAGCTCACAAAGAAATGATAGTAGCATAACCGAACCTTTAAGCTAAAACATAATTCCTCTGAGTTCAAAATCAGCCTATGACACACCTTTATCCATAGTGAGAGTGTGTACAATAGCTGTCTTGTTTATCATCCTATACCCTAACTATGTTGGGACAAAACTCGTTGTACTCCAATTGAGCTCACAATCTCCCACTGGCAAGGCCATTCACCCATAAATCCAAATATAGTGTGACTACAACTGAGGAGTGAAGGTCACCCAAAATTCCCAAGACTCCCCCGAATGCTATCCTGGTCCAATGGAACCATAAACAATCCCATCTGCCGCCCAATTTGCCAGTTCATTCGCTTCACTATTGGCTTCTCTGAAGATGTGGTTAATTGTAAAAGCCTCAAAGCTGTTCAATAGTTCCAACGCCCTCTCCAACATTGCCTTCAATTTCCAATTAGGGGTTGTTCATGTTCTTATTGCATTAACTACTAAGGCAGAGTCACCCTTAATCTCTACTTTTTCTAACTCAAGATCCCTGCATAGTAAAAGTCCATGGATTAAAGCATTGAATTCTGCAACGTTGTTAGTGACTTCATCAAGAGGAATGGCCAGTCTGCCAACAAAGTCGTCGTTCCACATCCTGATAGCACACCCAACACCAGAGGGCCCAGGATTTCCCCTTGAGGCGCCATTAAAGTTCAACTTGAACCAGCCATTAGAGGGAAGCTGCCATTTTTCCTCCCTACGTTCATTGAAGGAAGATTTTTCTCCTTTCCCAATGTGAGGAGGGATTCAGATCCCATGCCATCTAAATCTCATCTGCCCATCCCATTCTGAGAATTTGGCAGTCTGGGTTGAACATGTGATAATTCTATTGTTTACCACCTCCACAATTGTTGCCTCCACCTTATTTATAAAGGAATCAATTACCATTTCCTTTTCATCAAAGATCTACCTATTTTGTTCCTTCCAGATCTCCCAAATAAGAAGGGAGGGACAAATAACCCAAATGCTACTTATGAGGCCAATCGAAGGTTTGATTGGCCATCCCTTGAAAAGGCTCATGGTGTCATTTGGGAGTGTTGTTATCCACCCCAATTTTGTGCACAACCACCTCCAACACTATTGAGAGAAGGGACAACCAAGCAACAAGTGATCAATACTCTCTTCGTCCTTTTTGCATAACACACCAAGATGGTCCCTCAAAGCCCATTTTTCTAAACTTTTCTGTTGTTAAATTTTTTTTCTTCTGAGTGGCAGCCCAAGCAAAGATCCCAACTTTGGGCACACAGTGTTTGTTTCAGAATAAGTGAATGGGATTGTTAGTCTTTGCCACAAGATCCAGTCCAACAACAATTATATACCCATCCTTGGCGTTATAGAGGCCATTCTTTGACCCCGACCATATTAGTTTGTCTTCACCGCTTTTGAAGACTAACTTTCTTTGTTTGATCACCTCAGTTAGCAAGGAAACATCTTCCCTTGGTAGCGGTAAGTATGACATATCTTTCCATTTCCAACCATGGGATGGATTGTTCTAGAAAAAGACCACATGATCCCTGACCCTGCAACCCCAATGTTGTTTGAGGTATGTTTTGGTCTACTCTATTTTTAATTTACTATCTAAGCTCGGGTGTCCTTCCCAGGAGTCCTCCCATAATAGTATTGTTTCCCCTCCATATATGTCCCACGACACATGGTTAGCAATAATAGGTCTGCAACGCAACAAAAGTTCCACACCCGCGACCCCTTAGGAGAATTAACAATCTTGACAATCTTAGCTGGATCATTGGTGTTAAGATATTTTGTTTGCAGTGTCCTAGCCCACTTTAGTTCTAGTTCAGTGAGCATTTTCAAAACCAATTTGGCACCAAGTGCTTTATTTTTCCAGCTTTGATCCCCAAGTCCAACCCCACCATGTTCTTTGGGTCTGCATATCTTCTCCCAAGAAATGAGAGCCATTATGTGCTTTTCAGCTAAGCCTTGCCAAAAGAATCTTCTCATCTTATGAATGATGTTTGTGTTTGCTCCAGATGTAAGGGCAAGGGAAGACAAGAGGTATATGGGCAGAGAAGAAACCATTGTTTTTAACATTACTAACCTCCCAGCCCAAGAAAGCCAACGACCTTTCCAAGATTTCATTCTTTTATCCAATCTATCATTCAGGTGGTCCCATAATTTGGAGTTTCTCAGCCCTATATCAATAAGCAGACCAAGATAAGAGCATGGCAGATTTCCTTTTTTGAATTTCAAGATGTTCAGTATTTCCATTTCATCCCTTGGGGAGTTGAAAAGAAGAATACCTCTGATTTGTCATGATTGACTTCTTGACCCGAGGCCTTGGCATACATTGAAAGCACTTTTAGGAATTGTCGGGCTTCTTTCCTCTTGGTAGCTCCAAAGAGCATGGTGTCATCTGGAAATTGTTGGTGAGTGACACAAATGTTCCTTACAATTGTTATTCCAACTAGGTGCCTAGCAAATTGTATGCTCTTGAGAGCCCTCCCTATTGCTTCTGCCATTAGAATGTACAAGAAAGGGGAGATTGGATCTCCCTGCCTCAACCCTCTTGAGGCATCAAAAAATCCTTCTGGTGAACCATTAACCAGAATAGAATACCTGGGGCCTGAAATGCACTCAAAAATCTAATTAACCCATTGTCTATTGAATCCAAAAGCTTCCAAAACCTTACACAAGAAATACCAATCCACCTTGTCATAGGCTTTCTGAATATCCAGTTTAATCAACATCCCAACCTCACTGGTATTTTGCAAGGTATGTATCACTTCTTGGGCTATGATGACTCCGTCTAGGATTGATCTCCTAGGAATGAATCCAGTTTGTTCTTCCGAGATAATGTTGAGTAACAATGTTTTAAGCCTATTTTCCAATACCTTAGACAAGATCTTGCAAAGGGTGTTGCATAGGGAAATTGGCCTAAAGTCCTCCAATTTCGTAGCCTTCTCCTTTTTGGGGATGAGAATGATGAAAGTGTTGTTCACTTCTCTAAGCAACCTCCCAGAATTTCTGGCTGCTTCAAGGGCTTCTATTAATTCTGTTCCAAAGATAGTCCAACACTTCTAAAAAAAACCAGCAGGAAAACCATCTAGTCCTGGAGCCTTATCTGGGTGGAGTTGCTTGAGTGTTGTTTCAACTTCTGCTTGGGTGAGCCTAGCATTGAGAGCCTTGTTCTGCCCTTCACTGATAATGTGGGGAATATGCTACAAAAGACTTTGTTGGACCGAAAGGTTTGAGCCCTCCAAATTATTTAATAGAGCTTGGTAAAAATTTACTATCTCATCCCTGATTTCCTTGGGATTCTCTATTGGAAGGCCATTAACATTCTCCAATCTTGAGATGCTGTTTATGACTCTCTGCTATTTTGTGATACTATGGAAATATTTCATGTTCCTATCCCTTGCATCAATCCAGTTTTCTCTAGATTTTTGCTTCTAGCATATTTCTTCTTTCATTAAAACATCTTCATAATCCACCATCAAGTCTTTTTCTTTAAGAAAGTATTCTTGTGTCATGCCACTTTTAATGACTTCCTCATTGAGTGTGCTCAACTCTTCTTCAATTCTGATTTTAATTTGAAAGATGTTCGTAAAGTGTTCCTTATTCCATGCCAACAATCTGCTCTTTACATGTTTTAGCTTTGAGACAAAACAAAACAACTTCGACCCTTCATACTGCTCTTCATTCCACCAAGTTTGTATCAGGCTCATAAAGTTCTCATCCTTGGTCCACATCTTCTCGAATTTAAATGGAGACCTTGTTGGTTTCTCATCCCCATTGATGGCTAGTCTGATGGGATAATGATCTGACCTAGAACAAGGAAGGATGGTGCCATCCATGGAATAAGGAAAGGTTGTTATGTCTCCCCCAAAGAAATATCTGTCCAACTTTTCAGCTATGTTGCTGAAGCCAGATCGTCTATTGTTCAAGGTGAAAGCCTTTCCTCCAAGTTCAATCTCGAACAAATTGTTTCTTATGACCCAGTCACTGAAGTCCTTTTGTGACTACCCCGGTCTGAGTAAACCCCCTTTCTTGTCCTGGCTACGTAGGATAGCATTAAAGTCACCTCCTATAATTTTGTGAGGGAATGCATTTACTGTCATGAAAGTGTCCAACTCAGCCCAAAGCACTCTTTTGTTGAGGCAAGAGTTTGGTCCATATACATTAATCAATAGGAACTGCATGTTGGAGACCAGGCTCTTAATAATACCTCCAATCTAGTGACTTCCTGCCCCCAACACCTCAAAATTCACCAGAGTTGAGTTCCAAGCGATTACCAACCCTCCAGAGGTACCGACCGATTGGACTGCCTCCACGTTCCAATTCTTGAAGCTTTTAACAAAAGCCTCCACCTCTCCTTTGCCCAGTTTAGTTTCTTGGATTAAAACTATTTCAGCCTTGGTCAAGCCAACCCTCCGCTTGACCAAGCATCTTTTGTTAGGGGCATTAAGGCCCCTAACATTCCATGATAGGAGCATCATGGCTCCTTGGGAAGGGGGATTCCCTTCCTTGCTTCCAATAGAGATGTTATCTTAAGTTGCCCTTCAACTTCACCATCCTTAATCCTTAGCTCAACTAGTTATTTCCTTCCAACTTTCTTGCTTGAGCTCTTCTCAAAATCAAGTTTCGTTTTGGTTGAGGGGATTTGATGGATGCCTAGCTTGTCCTGCTCCTCTAGGGCAGATATATTCCTTGTGAATAGGAGCTCATTTTCCTGGTTCTCCATCTCACCCTCTTCCAATATTTCTTGGAGGAGAGCTTGTCTTTTTTCCTCCTTTTTTGTGGTTGAAGTTTCCCCGACTTTGAAGTTCCTTGCAACCCCCCCTGAGATCCCAAGGAGATAACAGATTATATCTACCTTTGAGAGCTCTTCCTCCTCTACGTTCATATCATCGGAGCCCATCCTTACCCCTTCTATTTGTTCTCCTACTTTTTCCTTCCTTTGTGTTATTCCTGAGGCTACATTTTCATTCTTCTTTGCCTCCTTTACTCCTATGAATTGCTCCTGCAAAGTAGCATTCTTTTCCAGATTCACACCTGGGCTAGGGGCTAGATCAAAACCTTCACTTTAATTTTGGTCTTTTAACACCCTTGTGGGATCGCTGATGTATTCTATAGCCAAGAACACCTCTACACTCTGACCTGCCTTGTTTTCTTCCACTATTGCCTAGAAGGTCATATCATTGAGATCAAGCAGATTCATGGCCGCTTGCTCCAAAATCTCCCCATCCTCAAGGCTTAAACCAAAAGAGTTTTGCCCTTGTCCTAGGGCCATTATTTCCAAATCAGCCTTTTCCTGCCCCTCGACTGCTTAAGAATCATCTCCATTCATTATTTCTTTTAGGTGCAGTCTGATGTCTCTTTGTAAGTCTGATGCTTCTTTCAATAGCTTAATAAGCTCCCCTCCTTTTTGTTTCACTTTCTCCAGGTTGTCTTTTGGCAACAAATTTGTTGTCTAGACATCTTGCTTGTCTTGGAGTTCTCTGACACCCGGTTTCCTCTTTTTAGGGCAGTCCATTAGAGTCGCAGGAATCGGTGGTGTTGTTTCCACCCATTTCCCTTTCAACTCTGTGTTGTCCAATGGTTTGGTTTTTTCAATACCTTGTTTTGAACCTTGGTTAGGATATTTAATATTACTTGAGTCCTCATCCCGTACTCTTGAGCAGGACGTCTTGTATCTTGGCCCCAACACACACTTGCCCTCTCGTTGAGCTGTGGAGATTTCCCCTTTCTAAAGCCATCTGCCTTTCTCCGTTATGATTTCCAAATTTTCTAGGATTTTTGTATCCTTATTGAGGGAGACACATATCTTCGCCTCCGCCCCTATCCTGTCGGATAGGAAATCTTCATCTACCCCAATGAATGTGCCCCATTCCTCGCCAATCTTGCTTAGGGCGTCCATGTTCTAGTATTCAATTGGGAGATTCCTTAGATTGATCCATCTAGGCACTATTCTGATGCTATGTTTGCTTGGATCAAAATTTGCTTCCCAATCCGTGAGGTAAAACGTATACCCTTCAAAAAATAATGGCTTTCTATACAAAATCTCTCTCTTCATGAACTCATCTATGCATTCAATAATAAAGAAACCCTGCTCAAGAGATCTGATATTAACCCTACCTCTGAACATGCCTATCCACTAGTCCACAATCCTTCCTGTTGGGCATACTTCTCCACACCATTTGGAAAAAAAGGCGCATCTTTGCAAGTGTTCCCAAGCTGACGCCATTACCTTAGTTTTCAATACAACAACTTTACAGGTTTCTGCTTTCCTAGGCCCTGCTTTCGATCTCTCAGGCTGGAGCTGAGACCGATCTTTCCCAGGCCTCCCATTCCTCTAAGTTGTGCTGGAGTTGTTTTGGCCCAGAGAACTCTTGCATCCTATCCCTCATGTGGCTCTATTTTTCTTCTGAAAATTCGTGTCTTCTGCCCTAGTTTTGTTTATTGCCGAATCGATCTTCTGTGATGACATTTGTTTGATCTTGCCCTACTTCATTGGAGAAGCCCCCAAGTGCTATTTTGTTTGCCTTCGTGGCAAACACAGGGATATCCAAAAAGGAATGCGATGGATTTCGCAGTATCACCTTCCGCGCGCCTTCTCGCTCATTTTTCCAATTTAACTCAAAATCAAAGAAAACTCACAAAGGACATAATAACTAAACTATATTAATATACAATATAATATATAATATATTAATACTAATATATTATATTTTATTATATTATTATAATCTAATAATAATATATTAATATTCTTATTATATTAATATTAATATATAATATATTATCATTATTATAGCTAATAATTAATATATTCAATTATTAATTATTATAGTAATAGTTACAATATATTAATATTATAACATTAACTATATATATTCATTCTAAGTTATACCTAATAATATATTATTATAGCTAATATAATATTAATGTATATTAAAGATGACATACCAATATTATTATATATTACTAATTAATATAATAATTTCAACAATATCAACTTATATAATAATTAATACAATATACTATCGTATTAATATTTTATTAATAATAATTATATGAACATTTATATATACATATCTGAATGTATATATATTTAAATTTGATGTTCAACTTAAATATAATAATAAACTTTTTTTTTTTCTTTAACATTTCAACATTTTATCCTCCCTCTTTAATACCTATTGGAAGGTTACAATTCGGTAGTTGACTATATCCATTGAGAAATTCTCTTGAATAAAGGATGGACATTATCTCAGCCAAAAGTTTGTTTACTTTACATTGATAGGAAGGAATAGAGATGCGAATGCGGGTGCAAAACTTCTTTCTCTCTAAAAATATAAAAAAAACTCCTGCGGAGCCACTAAACTCAAAACTCTTGGTTTTAAGAGCATAACCACAAGGGAACCCTCCCATTCAGGAAGCAGGTCGGTCATATGGCGCAGCGAAAGCCCAAGGGAGGAAAGCTCCCAATGTGTTTATGAGATCAGCATAGCGAATCATCCCGTTCATTATACATACAACCAAGGTATTTTCTCACCCCCGTTTTCTCTGTAAATCTCCACACCAGCAGGTCAATGAATGCCCACAATCACATGGCGGATATTAGTCCGCCATTCTGCATTTAGTTATATTTCGTATGTGTTTGTTGGATTCCACCAGTTTCATCAAACAGGTTTCCAAGAATTGGAGTGCACGCACTCTCAACTCATTCTGGCCAGTCATTCTCTATCTTTCAGACATCTTTGTCATCTTTTCAGCTCAACTGTAATAATTGTAAGCCCTACAATTAAACATTTGTATTGTTTGTTTCTTACTTTTCTCTTTTTTCATCCCGCCTGAGTAAACAAACTGTAGCTTTCGCTGAAACCCTAACCCCACATGTCTTTTGGGTTAATTTCTTGCACAATTCGGTTCTTACCTAACTCCTATTCCTCCAATATACAGGCATATATGGATGCATGCATACATGTCTTCGTTATAAATTGAAATAAAAACCGAAAAAGCATCTCATAATTGATGGTGGCTTTTTGTACTTCGGGTGGAGGTAGATTGGGGTAAGCTCAAGTTTATTCGTGAGTCGAGTCTTGAGGTCGAAACCCAGTGTTACAAAATTTGATCAATATAGAAGATAAATGGAAACAATCTTATAGCGGTCTTTTACTTCTCATGTACCGAATTAGTATCTTGGACCGGATGACCAAAAAACTACATTTACCTTTAATTTGTAGATATATACACAGAGTTCTGGAGCTCAGATCCTATTTTTTTTGTTTGTTAAACTTGTGGGGAGGATTGGCACACATACATTCACTGGAGTTATGGTTAGGTCTTGATGGGAGAATTTGAACTCGGTTCAGACTCTTACACCCTATTACCATTCCATTACAACCCTTTGCAGACAAATTAACATCCTGTTTTATAATCCAGAATAGCACCATATTGTTTATGGGAAGGTTTCGCATAATAAACATAATCCAGAGTAACACCAGATCTTTGTGGAAAGATTTCCTGCAACGAAATCCTCTCTATTCAATCTCTTATTACTTCTGACATATTTTATGGATGTGGACCTCCAATGTATTAATTATTTGCGTAAGTTATCCAGGGACTCATACCCTGACCCAGGAACTCGTTTTCCCTATCTGAAACATGCCCATCTTGGAGTCATGTATAAAGGCATCTCCAAATATTCGAAAATTTCAGATGCTGTAATCTATAATATATATTCTCGTGGAAGCATCCCTCAAGAATTGGTAAACTTACCATAAAATTTTCTTAGATGTATCATAGAAATTATTTGGATTTTGTTACTGAAGTGCAAATGACTACTTATCAAGAGTTAAAGGAACTAAAGAAAACACTAATAAACATGCAATTGTCAAATCTTCACACAAAAATTTGCTATTGTATCTGTGACAGCAAAATTTCACATCAATACTGAAAGTGGGACTTTTAGAAGAGAAAACAATACGAAGGCTTAAGATGCCTAACGTGCACAGAAGTTTTATCATTTGATTGAGTGGTACTTCATGGTAGTGGTGTGTGCTAGAAAACTATTTGCTATATGTGTAACACAACACCAGAATTTTTAAATTTATATCTATTATTTGTTGATTTACTTTCTTAATTTTGCTGTCTCGAGAATCACTGTACCATGTGTGTAAAAAATTGCATCTCTCTCCTCCTTGTCTTCTGTAACCAAGATATGCCAAATTGAGGTGATTATGATTATTTGTTTGTTTTCAATGAAATGCATATGCATGTGTGCTCCTGTATTGAGATAAAAGGGGGAGAGAAATTGGGTGGGATTGTGTCTTAAAATTTCCCTCCTGGTTTAATACATTTTTATTATACAAATGTTTCCTACAATAAGTCACCGTTTGCTCAATTTTATTTTGTTTTAGAAATGTTTAATGGGGTATAAACAACTGCTAGACTGTGTAGCCAACCTTTGTATTGATTACCTGCCTACTTTTTATGAAATGTTTTGGTGGGGTTTTTGATCTCTAAATACTTGCTTACAGAAAAATATTCAGTAACTTAGGGAGATTATACGTTTATGGACAAAAGATAAGGATTGCTGACATCCATGTGTATTGAACCCAATGCTTTGCTGGCCAGGCCTTTTCTCAGAACCTGACAAGTAATGGCTATTCAAGGTGATAGAACATTGTTTTCAGGTCAGGAGGCAAGCATGATTATTATAAAATTGAGTACAGATTGTAAGGCTTATATCTGAAACGATGGACTTGTACAAAAATCAAATTGTAGGTGTACTGCATACTGGAACATATCTAAACTAAATCTTGTGAAATAACAAAGATTAGACAGAAGAATGCACCTCCAAATACAAACATTCATATTCAATGAATGAATTCTCTAAGAATACAATATCTATATTGATATGATGTGACCATGTTGATAGAGAAGACAAGGGAAACCACTATCTATACAAAAAGAGGGTATGACATCTTAGCTTATTTAATCATTGACAGTGATTATGCCCTCATTTAATCCTAAATAACTAACTATTTGTGGGTCAAGACCTTATTTTAGAGTGCTTGATTGTGAATCATTTGTAAATTCTTGAGAGATTTATATGAACTTCATAACAAATTAACTCCCTACATAAGGTGATAATAAAATTTTGGGTCTACATGGTCAACATGCTCCCCTACATAAGGTGATAATATCAACATGCTAAGATGCTCTACATGCTCAACATGCTCTCTCACTTGGGAGGCTTTGCTTCCATGCTTAATTTACTTGTATGTTGCAATCATTGTAGCTATAAACATCTAAAGTTAAAATATCAAGTTTTTTCATTTTTCGGCAGTTCAAATTAAAACTCATATTTTTTAATGACTGTTGATGTACTCTCTATAACTTTAATTGAATTCTTTTTCTTTTTAATTTCTATTGCTCAAGTTGAAAGTATTATATGAATTTATCTGTGTTACACGGGGACGCGTCCCCTGCCCCAAAACCCCCTGTACCCGTCCCCATCCGTCCCGAGGACGGGGGGATGCATCGGGGACAGTCCCTGGCCGTCCCCGAATCAGGAAAATTCATAGGAAACGGCGGGGAACGTTTCCTCTTGTCTGGGAACTGTCCCCCGTCCCTGGGGACGGCAGGGGACGTTGGGAACGTCCCTCGCTGTCCCCTGCCGTCCCCTGTGTATATGGAGCTCCAAAAAATTAAAGAACATAAAATTTTGTTTTTTAAAACATTTTATATTGCTATTAAATGTTTTGTGGGCCCACAACAACATAATGCGTTTGTGTAAAGTCTAAAAACAAAAATTTAAATGAAACTTAATAAAGTTTCATAAGATTCAATGATATTATTTGGCTCTCACGGCAAGCGACGGCAGGGGCGACGACTTCACACAGTAAAGCACGGGAAAATCTCAGCCTCAGCTCAGTCTAAACATTTTTTTGGCATTTTGCTCCTACGTTTGGGCATTTAACAGAGACGTTTTTGCATTTTAAAGAGGCATGAAACAAATTTCTTCAAGTTTTTGTTTCTAACGCCTAGAGTAAAGTTGTGGCTGGGCTCTACTTGACTGTGTTTTTTTCTTCACTCAAGCTGCATTTTGTTTGTGTTTGGGATGCCTTGAGGAGCTGGGAGCTGCACTTACTTAGTTCCATTTCCTACCACTCTCGTGATTTATTGATATTGATAGACCATGGTTTTATTGATGTTTGATATTGCTATGATAAATTTTATAATGCTTTAATGACATTTATTATGTTGTTATGCTACTACTCTCGTGATTTATTTATATATTGATATTGTTGTTAGCAATTATTAATTTATTGACATATATCTTTCTCTTTCCCTCTCTCTATCTATAATATATTAATAAATTTTGAAAAAATCATATATATATATGTATTTTGTATGTCGCCATCCCCTACCGTCCCCTAAAAATGGGCCCCTAGGAAACGTCCTGGAAATGTGTCCCCAGCCGTCCCCCCGTCCCCGTCCCCAAAAGGCCGTGGAACACAGGAATTTATTTATATATTACATGCTTTGGACTCTTGGAGTATTCCTTTAAAAATTTCTCTTTTGTTTGTCCAAATTTTTTTCCTTGAACAAATGTCTTTTCAGAATTCCCTTGTATTTTGGCTTTTTACAAACATGGCTAATATGGTTGCAACACATGCCCAAAAAGATGCACCTATATAGCTCAAAAACTTGCAGAAACTGAGAAAAGTATAAATTTGTCACTAACCATCATTTCACAGTTCAAATATTTTGTGTGACAGAATTGGTGGAAATTTGATATATAGATTGATCTTGCAAAATAAGCTGTGAAGTGGTTCTGAAATGATGAAAATCTAAACATAAAAGCTATGCCAAAAGTATATTCCAGTGCAAAAATATGTTAATTACAGTTTTTTTTGAATCCAAACCCCATTTGTCATAATAGATGCTTCTGCCATCTATTCTATACCCACATTTTTGTAGAAGGTAAGAAAACAGAAAGTTTTTGTTCTTTTATTTCTTCAACTAAAGTGACTTACAATGCTTCCTACTAGTATGCCAATATGTGTGGAAACTGGCTAGCATGTCCTCTTCCATGGAGAAACCACCTTTTCCATCTAATCCAATTTTGAGTGCTCATCTTACTATATCCATGATACCTTTTTGCAGATGGTCCTGGTAGATGATGAATTTTCAGCACAGCAGTTTGGAATTATTAATTTTTTGTATGCTTTGCTTGGATTCCTCTTCTTCCTCTTTTGCTGTTTTCCTTCCCCTTTGAGTCAAAAAGTGGAGCCTAGTTTCCCATCTCTGTTACTGATTCTATTAATGCATATTTCTTTTGGACTAGGATACTCTTCTTCAGGTTTTGAATCTTGATCCTCAAGCTGTGTAGCTTTTGTTTTTTCCTTTTCTTTCTTTTGCAAGTGCTGCAATCACTGTTCTGTAGTTCTTGCTCAATGCGTGTGATGGCCAGTCTGTTGTTTCATATTTCATAGAATAAAATCTCTAAAGTAGTTTAAGCAGCTTGGGAAAATCTTCTCCATTACTATCTATTTAGTTGGGCTTATTATCTTCCACTCTTTCTGAGAAGAACTTCTGCCATGACAGTCTACACTCTTGTTCTTTGACCTCTCCTGTAGCTATTCAGCCATTCTTCTTGTTTGACCTTTTGATTATGATATGCAACAAAGCTTTGATAGTATGTGTAAACTACCTGCATACCTAAATAGGTACTCTAAATTGTGCAAAATAGTAAGCATTCAACAAAGTATTAAATGGAGGCATGTGCACACCAAAGGTGAGATGGAGGAATGACTTCTTCAAAAATAAGTGATGGATAAATTGATATGACCAAAAATGATTAAGACAAAGGTAGAGGAGAAACCCCTAATTTTGCAACTATAGGGAATGAAAGTCTAGCTTGAGGCTCGAGCTGCTGTTATGGGTATTTAGGCCCTTAATTATTAATTAATCCATTGAAGCTTTATTAATGTACTGGCCCGATGTATATATTGAAATACGTTTTAAGGACCTGGGACCTCATCTTATCATTTCATAGTTACAATGAGTGCGATAACCTGTAACTCATTACTTAAGATGCAATCATATGTTGTGCATTAAATCTAGATACACTGTGGAAACAAATACTGGATTGAGGTAAAGTTGGTAAACTACCTCAACATGAATCAGTTGACATGAGGAGTTTCTGTGGACATAAGATCACTAATATTGTGTACAATTGATAAGATTATTTGCATCCTTAACTATCATGGTAATGTAAATTTTTGTCAAAATGTCAGTTGTATTTAAGATCAATGGTTGATTTATTCAGTCTTGCCTAAACAAGTGGGATATAAATATTAGTGTTTGTTACACAGACTGTAATTATGATTGGTTTTCTACATTTTAGTATGAATAAATTGAATCGAGAGTCTATGTTTGAGAAGGTCTGCCCTTTTGAGATGACACTGGACAGAGCGAGTTCAATGATAGTCAAACTGACAAGGGGAAAATAAATATTAGGTCTTTTTCTGCTTCTTCTTCTTCTGTCTGGGGTCATCTCAATAATAATTAGGGCAATGTTGTTAAGCATGAGGATATAGAGGATATATTTCACTTTGGTGGCTTCATAGAATGCAAATGTTAACACTAGTTAATTGTATTTTATGTTTGTTGCCAATAATCACATGATCAGCTGGAAAGAGTGGCCTTTATTAAAGATAATTTGTGTTTGGAAACTGTGACACTTGGTAATTGTTGATGTGATTTTTGTGACCGCACCAATCAGCAGAACAAAGTTGTCCAAAGGCTACTCCATTCTCTCTTGATCAAAGTATTCTGTGCGCTAAGATTGCCAGAAAGTTCGCACGTTCAACTCCAAGGTTCCGAAATGCTTTGGAATACCCTCAGTTGGTTGGTTGTGAATTGCTGTTTTCACGAGGGGACTTACACAATTGTTCAGAATACTTGCAGTTAACAGTAGATGGATGATTGGAAGGGATTTGTATAATGTGGATGATTTAACAATAAGTACGCTTTCCTAAAATTAACCCAAGATGAACAGAATTGAAATGAGTGTAAAGGTAAGAAGGTTCTAGATTCTACTCTAAGGCGGGACGTGGGATCAATCTCAATAGCTCCAACCGAACTCTGCTCCACCTCACGCTGGACAACTTACACAAAGTTGGTGCAATCTTCAAGGGAATAGCAAGAAATTTTCAAGCTACGATTCGACACCAAGATACCATCAAGACGACGCATACTAAAATATGAATTGCAACTGAAGTTAAGCTTATGAAAAGTTCTAGTTGACCACACAAGGCAAACTTGCCGTCAGCAAGCTGCTAGTGGTATGGAATGAAATGAAATTGCTTTGATCAACACCACAAACCCACAACTAATGCCTACTTGCATGAAATGAAAATTACTCTACTTTAAGCTACTTTACGCCACTTGGACTCAAAAGGGATGAAGAAACCTTGCTAGCTATCTATAACAAAGACAAATTCCACCATCAATGAAAAGATCTTCTATTATGAAAGTTTTACACAACAATCTCTTACAAAAGTTTTCAAAGGAAAACTTTCCTTCTCCAAACTATGCTAAGCTAAGCTACACAATCAATCTCTCTGCTCTAGTCTCTAGTCTCTAGTCTCCTCTAACCTCTAGTTTCTAATTTTCTAATGAGATACAAATGAGGGGGACTCCCCCTTTTATAGATAGCCCAGTCTAATGGACGACTCGGATTACAATCAAAAGAATGGCTCAGATTGAGCCACCTCAGCCCTAACCCTAAAAACTGCCAGAATAGGGAGTGGCACAATAAATGAATCAAAGATTCCCACTCACTCCCAAAATAGTAAAGGCAATTAATGCCCACAATCAGTCTTTTCGAAGATCATCATCCAGAAGTGCATTCCCATTTTCCTTTTCTCTGGTTGCAAATTCAATGAACCTGGCAAGTACAGCCTCAACCTCCTAAACTGAAATAGGTGGAATGCAATCAAGCTAAAACTCTAACATCGTGACTGACTGTTCATGCCGTGCACAAGATTTTCTCCAAGCGACTAAGGAATCCTGCGTGCTCTGAATCAAGCTGGAGAAAGTAGAAGTGTTCTCAAAGTCATCTTGTACAAAGGTCCTCACCTCTGAAAAGAAAGGCACCAGCCTACCCCTCAAATTATCAGTAGTCACCTCATTGGGATTCAGTCGTCTAGCAAAGATAGCCTTCAAAGTATTTAGGACTCCGTCAACAATATTCATCATAGCCTTCCTGACTCTAGCTGAATCTGCCTGTGCTGCGTCGAAGAAACCACACCCCGTGATTATTGAAGAGTACCATCTAGAAAAGTCATATCTATCATTCTCCTGAATGACTCCACCATCAATCAACATCCACAAAGGAACATGCCTCAATGTCTCAAGACGCTGAATAACTTTGCTCTGATAAATGGAAGCATCACCCCAGGCCTGATCGACTGCCTCCATACGTGCCGTAATACTGGAAGCTTGTTGGTAAGCATGAGCAAGGTCTTCCATAAACTTTTCTGTCTCAGCACGAACTCCTGTAACCCATTTATCTGCCTCCTGTGCCATCTTCCTTAACTCCAACAAGCCGGTAACTGACTCCCTGGATAACTCGACTGGAAGCTCTATTGCTAGAATCCCCTCCACAAGGACGAGACAAGTGCTGCACGTATCCTATCAATGTCTTATGTTCTTTCTTCAGTTTCTTATATTTTCCTTCCTTTTTAAATAATCTGTCCTTGAGTGCCTAATGGAATTATCACATTCTTCAACAATTTGTGCACCTGTGGGACGTCCTAACTCCACTGTTGTGATCACATAATTCTCGGGCACTGCTTCATCTCGATCACAATCAACCTATGGCATTGCCATATGAAGGGTGTGAGAACCATCCTCATCAGTCAAAATCTTTGAAAATTTTCGTGCTCTCTTCTTTTGTGGAGGCGCATTGATCCTGTTCAAAAACTCTTCCATCTCAATTGCTGGATCAATTTCTTCGTTGGGGCTCCTTCTTATCCTATCTCTGAGCCAATCAGGTACAACATGCTTAATCACAAATGGCTGCTATTCTTGTGCTTCTACTTCACGGACTTGTTCAACTTCTATATCATTTTGGCGAGGCTCATCGGCCTCTAGTGGCTGAGTATCTCTTGAAACTATATCATCATCTTCTAAAGCCGCCTCTAACTCCCGCTGAAACTGAGTGTCAGTAGCAGTCCCCTCATCAGTCTGCTGATCATCCCTAGTAGGCGCATTAACACTCTGGCCAACTGACTCTCTCCGTGGTGGCTGATTTTCTTCTTGTACCACCTGCACCTGATTCAATGCATCTCTTTGATCAGCAAATAAAGAAACCTCTTGTATACTTGGAGAATGTGTCTCCAATGGTGTGGGTGACTCAACTAAAACTCGTGGAGGTTCCAGCTGAACAGGTTCCTGTTGAACTGGCTCCTTCCTTCGAGATTTTGGACCTCGAGTAATTTGTTTCTTCCTGCTGGTAGTGGGTGTCCTATGATCTCCCATCAAATTGTAAGTCAACGAAACTGACCTACTTTTCAATCTGCTCACATGCCTGTCAACCCATGCTCTGGTAAATGTCAAGACTGGAATGCAAAGCGTATCCAAATCAGCTATCTCTGGTTCTGACCAATCAGGAAGTGGAAGCGGAGTGTCTCTCACTGCCTCATAATCTGGATCGAGAACACTTATGTCCTCGCTCACCTGGTCTGGTACTGGAATGACTTCACACTCCCTGATCATACTCAATGGCAACCTAGAGAACACTCTCTTTCTGACTTCAGCCTCGTCTGATGCACCAGCCCAATAATCCTCAATGTTTGCCTTATGTTTAAATTCTTCTGACAGTACCCATCTGATATTGTTATGTGGATCATAATGCTGTCTACTGGTGTGATAGGAAAAGTGAAAGAACTGAAGCTCACTCTCAGCTTCTCTAGTTGCCTGCAATGAAGGACACACTTCATCTGAATTGCCCATGACAATTGGGAAGTCAACACCTCCCTTCTTTTTCTTCTGAATCTTATCGTAGGCAACCAATTGCCTAGATATCTCTAACATTAAAATTCTGTTGGTTGGGTACTTAGGCAGCCTATATGGGTATGAAGAAAATCCTTGCAGCCTTATATAAGAAAACTTCGGAAACTGTATAAACCAGCACACATACCTTTCAATTAGTTCTTGAGCTTCCTTCGAGATCCTATGATGAATACGTTCCTGAAGTGTTCTCGTGATGTGCATGGTAAAAGCGTCGTTGACACGCTTGGAATGAATAGTGTTTGTCAAGTGCAACTGCGGACAAGCCTTATGGATTTTGAATTGATGAGAGCCACAACCAACAGGCTCCTTATATGAAATCCCTCTATACTTTGTCATACGAGCCAGCATGTAAATGATGTAAGAGCCCATATAGAATGTCTTCGTTCTTCTCAAACTCAGGAGCTGCTCGTGCAAATTATCACTGATCATTTCAGCCTAGTTAACGTACTCCTTTCCTTCCAGCACGAGGTTGATGTAATAGAACATCCACGGTTCAAAAATAAAAGCTTGAGGGCAACCTCCAATTCTGCTCAGTATCATAATCAAGTCACAGTACTCCTACTTCAGGTCATCTGATATAATTTGCCTTGGCAGCTTCGTACGAGAGGGCTTGGGGTTGCTCATCCAGCGAGTATTAATCGTCTTCGTACATCTCTCGAATGCAGAAGCATACATTCGCTCAGCACGTTCTCTCGATTTGTAAATCATATTCCTGTGTGCTGGGATCCCAAAAGCTTCACCAATAGCAGCAAGAGTGAGGTTGGCGAGTACTTGACCATCCGGTGACATAATAGATCTGTGATCTTTGTCATAGCAGTTGGCGCACTCCATCATCAGCTCCGAACACTGAATAGCTGGTGGGAAACCAACAACTGCATATAATCCACTTCGAATGATGTTGTGTGAAGTGATTGAAGGTTGATGATTACCAATCCCCAGCATTTTGTTCTTGAAAGTCTCCAAGTTGAAAGAGCCCAAGTTCGTGTCAGCAAGCTTGGCCAACTTCGAAGTAAACTTTGACTCTGGCATGAAAATCTTGCTCAGCTTCTTGATAACAGCTTGTCTAGATGCACCATTGTTGTCCTTGCCAGTTGTTCTCGCTTCAACCATCCTACAAAACAATAAACAACCATCAACAAATAACTTAGAAAATAAATAAAATACCATTCATGGGTGCCAGTCGATTTTTAAAACTTTGAGAAGCTGCAACATTCATATTTCTTTTGCAAACCTCACTTCTCCTTCAACAAATTTGCACTTTCAACACTTAGAAAGTTACAGCAACTAAGCTTCAGCAACTCTCAGCAAATTTTCTAAGTTGGCTGCAATAATTTCAATACTAGAGAAAATCGCCCAACTCCAATCAGCAACTTAGATTCTTTTAAATTCGAACTTCAGCAATCTTCAATAACATAGCAAGTGCGCACTTCCTTAATAACACTCAGCTTCAGCAATGTTCCCTTTTGAAACAACTTTCAGCAATGTTCTCTGCAACTCTAAAGTGACTCAGAGCAAAAAAACGAACTTCTTCAGCAACTCCATTCTTAGACTTTAAAATTTTAGCTTCAGCCACTTTACTTCAAGTCGCACTTCCTTAGCTTCAACAACTCACTGCAAATTTCGAATTTCTCACTTGCACTGTGTTGTGACCTTTTCACACATCGCCCCATTGCAAATGGGGACCCTTCGTTTTTTTTCGCTTTTTGGTTTTGCCTTGGCGTCGCAACTGCTTATCACCAGTTCTTTTTGCAATGAGGAGTTTGAGTTTTGAACGGTCACCCGAGCCAGTTGAAGAAATTGAGCCTAGATCACTGTATAAACGTCACCATTGTGCTTAGAAGGCCTAGGAGATGAAGATCGACTGTCATTTCAGTCAATTCCGACACCTCCAAGTTTTTAGGGTTTCTCACCCCGGGCCCCCTATTTTTTAGGACCTACTTTTTTGGCACTTTTGGGCAATTCTGGGATCCCTATTTTTTAGGGTCTATTTTTGGAAAGTTGCTATTTTTGGAAAATTTCTATTTTTAGAAAGTTTCTATTTTTAGAAGGGCCACGAGTTTCGAAAACGCACTCAGAAGTTCGAAACGAGCAACGAAACTCTCAGAAAATCGATTCAAAGTTTTTTTGAAATTTTGGTCAAAAATCTGGAAAATCATAAAAAAGTTCAAAAATCTGGAAAATTCGTTCAAAAATGGTGAGAAATTCTGGAAAATTACAGAGAAATCTGGTAAAGAACATCGAAAATGGTGAATGAGAGGATAAATTCATCAATAAATTGGTAAAATTCATGAAATTCGTCAAGAAAATCTGGAAATTTGTGAAGAAATCTGAACAGTTCATGGAAAATCTGAGCACAATCATGGAGAAAATGAGATATACACCTTCAGCCTTAGTCAAGAAACATGCCAATGACAGAAAAATCTGAGCAATGGCCAAGCAAACTATGGATTCCGCCTTAACACAGCCAGGTAAAAGTTGGCAATGGCTGACAATGTGAAGCAAATGGCATAAAATCTGAAGCAATGGACAGTACCAGGCTGAAGTCCGCCCATGGAGAAGAAGAAAATGTCTAAGAAAATGAGGCCATGGCCAGGCATAAGCTGGAGTCCGCCCAAGGTTGAATGTCAAGTGGCAAGCAAAACAAGAAACTCCGCCCAGCAACATGAAGGCAATGGTCAACCACTAGCTGAAGTCCGCCATCCAATGGCAAGGAAAATGATGAAGTCCGCCTTGAGTATTATGCAGATGGCTAACCAAGCAGCCAAGTCTGCCTATGAAGTGGCTAGGAATCAACAAAGTCCGCCCCAGCCAAGAAGTCAAATGGCAATAAAAACAAGGAAGTCCGCCTTGGGCTTTGGACAATGGCCAAGGATATGATGAAGTCCGCCCAAGTCAAAATGGAAAGTGGCAATAAAAACCATGAAGTCCGCCATATGTATGGCCAACTCTTAAGCAAAGTCCGCCCCTATCCAAAGCACTAATGGCAACGAAATTAAGCAAGTCCGCCCTAGGCATAAAGTGAATGGCAACAAAAAGTGGAAAGTCCGCCCAAGGTAAAAGAGGAAAATGCCTAAGGAAAAGAGTGAATGGTCAGGTCAAAGCTGAAGTCCGCCCTTGTAATAGCCCAACACAAGATGAAGTTTGCCTTAAATGTTAGACAATGGTCAAGGAATCAACAAAGTCCGCCCTCAGCCAAAAGTCAAGTGGCCACAAAATAGATAAAGTCCGCCTTAGATAATTTCAAAGTGGCAACAAAATGTGCTAAGTCCGCCTAGCCAAAAGGAGAAATGGTTTAACAAAGATCAAAGTCTGCCTATGAAAAAGAAAGAAAAATGGCTAAGGCATAGCCAAGGCAAAGAAAATGGCAAAGTCCGCCATGTGTTGGAGAGTATAAAAATTAAAATTCGCCTAAGTCCAAACCTTTGGAAAGCTAAAATATGCATGGCCCTTTGAATATTCGCCCAAGTGACCAAAGAAATTTTTTGCCATGGCTAGGAAAATGTTGGAGAGATCAAGAAAATCTTCAAAATAAAATTGGATTTGGCTAGAAAAAATTGTGGAAAAATCAAGCAAATGGCCAAATAAAGTTGGCTGTGGCTAGGAAAAAGTTGGACATGGCTAGATAAATTGTGACAAGATGAAATAAATTTTGCTAGAGATTTTTGGACGATTAGACTTACGGCAAAATAATTTTGGACGAAGGAAGGTAATGGCGAAATA
The DNA here is from genome assembly GCA_007258455.2 of Sequoia sempervirens. NCBI lineage: Eukaryota > Viridiplantae > Streptophyta > Pinopsida > Cupressales > Cupressaceae > Sequoia > Sequoia sempervirens. The sequence continues at coordinate 503,527,979 of VDFB02270651.1, forward strand.
ATTATGGACAAAGCAAATTTATGGCTAAGGAAAAAATTGGACATGGCTAGAGAAATATTGGACGAAGCAAAATTATGGCCAAGTAAAGTTAGACGTAGCCAGATAAATTTTGGAAAAGGGCGAGAAAATATGGCCAAATAAATTGGACGGAAAGAGAATTAAAAGCTTGAAAATGAAATTTGTAAAAATCTTTCAAAGCTTATCTTGAAAAGTTATCTAAAATAAATTTGTTTTGTTTTACTGCAGGTGGATGACTACACAAGGCAAAGGAGGTCCGAACAAAGAAAGAACCAATTATTCAAGGAGGGCTGAACGAAAAGAAATCTTTGCTACATCACCTTTGTATGCTTGCCTCTCCTCCATGCGCTCAACATTGAATTGGCACTTGAAGGAATTCCAAAGCAATCCGGAAGAAAGACTTAATAACTTCAAGTCTAAGCAGGTGCTCCGAGGCGAGGTGAGAAGAAGAAGAAGAAGAAGCCAAAGTCATCCAAGATCGAAGCACAAAGGATAGAGTCATCGGCGGGGAAAAATATTCTAAGGCAAGAACATGGAAAAAGAACAAAGCCATCAAGGAGGACCTCCAGCACGCTGAGGTGGCGCCTCGTCATCTTCCGACCAATCAGATTGTTCCAAATCAACATGCAACAACTTTCTATTTTATCTGTTGGTTCATATTTGGCAATAAGGACAAGTGTCCTCGAATGTAATTTTCTTATTGGTCGAGGGGTAGCAAACCCTAATTAGGGTTTTATTTGTAATCTTGGCTGTTGATTCCAAATTAATCTTGTCCGTTGAATTGTAATTGGGGAGCCTATAAATTGAGCTCAACCCCTCATTTGTAAAGCATGGGAGCATGTTGCAAAACATGTTGAGATAAGTAACTGTTGTAAGATTGCCAAAGTAATAAGTAATGCATGCATTGTTCTGATGGTGATTACTTCTCTTATTTTGGAGTTGTCATGGTTCTTATCCCTCATCATAGTTTAGATTTCTTTTCATGTATGTTAGATGAATGCAAGATTTGATAAGTGTTGATTAGGGTGAAACCTTTTGCTCATACTTTCTTTGAATGAATGATTTTCATTCAATGCGTAAAGTTAGCCTGAGCTTATTTTGTGGATGCTTAACTTATGTCTAGATAAATATTGTTCGATTCGATGGTAGTTATTCATGACGTGAAAATCATAAGCACATTCCCTTGAAGATTGCACCCTCTTTGTGTAGTTGTCGTTGAGCGTGGCGAAGCAAAGCGTGGTTATTGGTTCCACCAAGTCAATACCGTCTCTTGAATTCTTAGGAGTAGATTAGAACTTCTGAACCTTTAGCTCCTTTTTCAATTTGTTTGATCCATGACCCAAGCAATAGAGCCTCATTGTCTAGACCTTCATTGTGAACTGAACAAGCCTAGCGTAAGTCCCTTTGTGTTACCAGCATAATCACATCAAACCACAGAGCTCATCCGCATTCATCTTAAACATTGGAATTGCCGTATGATCTTACTTGCAATCTTAGCATACGAGGTAGTTTTTCAAGAGGGGATAGAGCGTCTTTGGACTCTTTATTCTAGAATGTTTGTTGTGTCATAAAACACGCGTCAACACACTGCAACTTCAAACTTAAGCAAATTCCTTCAACAAATTTCGAACTTCAGCCTTAGCAACTCACTGCAACACTCAAGTCGAATTCCTCACTTGCATTGCCACTTCAAACTTCAGCAACAAATTTCAAACTTCTTCAACTGTGAAAAGAAATGAAAAACCTTCAGCTCTTATAGCAAAATCGAATTCTAGAAGAAGGCTAAGTTTAGCCAGTGTATTAAATCTCTACTACTTCATTTCAAGAATTCGAATTTTCCCTCTTTTGCCAGTTTCGACACTTGTCTCCCGACTCCTGGAATCTTAATGTTCTAGAAGTTCAACTTTGACTGGAGCAATTTAACTTTCAAAAATATTTATTTTAAATTCATCTTTTAACCAATTATATTCACCAGCTGGAGCTCTGTCATTCAAATTTTAACTTCATTTACCTCTGGCTTTGGAAAATTCATCTTGTGAAGAATTCAATCAAAATCGTCTAGGCAACTCACTTCAAATTCATCGTCTGAAAATTTTTATCTTGAAAACACATTTTATTCAATTTGCCTTAGAAAAATTTTAAATTTTCCCTTAGGAAAATTTATAATTCGGGCACCGATTAAATTCTTCATCCTGGAGGCCTTGGCGGAGTGTAGAGGACTTGGAAATCAACTTCTCATCGAAGATCTTCAATACCCAGAAGAAAATTTTCTTCAGAATCTGTCGAACTCATGGGTATACAACGAACGGGTTCATTTAATTTTTTTAAATTTCGAACCTTAGAAAAATATTTTCTTATGAAATTTAACCCATTCTTCACATCTGTGAACATCTTGTTGTTAACTTTGGAAAATTTTATTGTTCCTGCATTGTTGGCATTCTCTGACCTCATTCACCGGCAGAATTCACTCTCTTCAGGAAAATTCTATCACCTCCAAGTCTAGGTGTATTTTCTTAAGGAAGAAAATTTTGTGCCTTAGAAAATTTTTGAATCACTTTGCATTTTTGAAAATTTTGCCTTAGGAAATTTTATTCAACCTCAATCATTTGCCAGTGGTGGGAAAATTTATTAACTCACTTAGAAAATTTTCCTTGAAAGCACATATCATGGAGAATATTTTATTCACCACCTTATGTCTTGGGCGCATTTGATACTTCATGAGGAATGTATATTTTGCCTAGCACATTTATTCACCTTGGGCGCATTTAGCTTGTCATGAAGGATGTCCTCTTAAATTTCCACGCCTAGCATACTCATTTCACTTATCAACTTTATTTCGCCACCTTTACACTCCACTTTAGGCGTACATAGCATATACAAGAGGATATGCCTAGCAATTTTATCTTTTAATTTTACCTTCACACTCTTGATTCACCTTTTGCTTACTTCAGCTTGGGCGCATATCACACCTCATGAAGGATAAAACATTTTGAACACCCTCTTGTGACTCTTTGACTTCCTTCTTTTGTCTTCACATGCCCTTGCTTGGGCGCATTTCATACTAGGAAGAGGATAAAATTTCAAATGCCACCCTTGTGTATCTTGGGCGCATTTTGCCCATGGTGAGGGATAAACATGTTGACCTTTTGACTTTCTTGTTGCATGGGCGCATTCTAACATGTCAAGTGGATGGGCGCATTTGGGCATGTGTGGTGGATGTTTATGCCTTAGAATATTTTGCTATCAATCTTCTCAAGGTGGGCGCATTTTGCTTAGGCAGGAGGATAAACTTTATGCCTTTTAAACATTTTCATCCTTAAAGTCATCTTGCATGTGAGGGCGCATTTTGCCTAGGCGGAAGGATGAAGCTTGACACTTAGAGATTTTTCAAATCATCCACTTGAAGAGGGCGCAAATGGAGGCATGAGTAGGATATTTCAAACATTTAAAGATTTTCCTGGCTTTCGGCTGAGATGGGCGCATTTTCATGGTGATGCAGGATGAAGTCTCAGACTTAGCCATTTTCCTTGTCTTCGCTAGCTTCTCCATGCCTTACTATAAATAGTAAGTCCTCTGATTTCTACACTTCTGAAGCTTAGAACGATTTGAAATTTTGAACACTGGATCTTCATGACCTTGTCAGCCTGTTGACACTGGTATTCTGAGCTGGCTTGCTAAAAATAGCACATTTCTGAAGGTGGTTTGCTATTTATAGTAACTGCTTGCTTCTGATACCTTCACAACTCCAATTGACTTGAAATTTGAATGACGCACTCTTCACCACGTGACTTGCCTGTTGACATCGGCGCCTGACGTTGATTTACTATTTTTAGCCAGTTTCTGAAATGACTTACTATAAATAGTAAGTGCTTCGTTTGCCTTCAAATTTTACCAGCGGATAGCTTGAAAGATGCTAATCGCGGTGGTATACACCGGTTTTTGAAAATTCTGACTTTTTACCCCTCTTTTTGGGTCTCGAAGTTGGAAACCCTAATTCATCTTGCATGCATATCAAATGACCTCTGTTTGTCTTCGTTTTTGTTGCATTGCGATCAGTTTGTGATTCTGAAGTGCCGGGAGAGAGTTGCCGGAATGCATCTGCTAAAAAGAGCAAGTTGCTGAAGGAGTGATTATCCTGCTTTGCATGTCACATCATCGCGAAGCTCTCGAAAAACCCACAAGGAATCATTAGACATGCAAAGAAAACCCTGACATGCAAACCCTAAAAACAACCTCTGAAGGCTGAACTCTGAAAGTCGTTATCTCATTTTGCATGTTACACCATCGCGAAGGTCTCTGAAAACCCAGAAGGAATACTCAGACATGCACTGAAAAACTTTGCATATAGACCCTGAAATTTGCTCTGGAAGCTGAACTACTAAAAATAGCAAGTTGTCTATTTTAGCTCAAATTTTGCTAGTGAGCAGCTTGACATGTTCTGAATGCAGTGTGACTGTTAAAACTTCAAGAATGCTGAAGGAACGCCTGGAATTACACGCTTACTAAAAATAGTAAGTTGTCAGAATCTGATGAAATTTAGTCCAAAGTCTACTGGGAGCATACTGACAGCAATGTTAAGCTTTGTTTTCAATTTATTCACCTCATTTGACCACAAATTGATCAAGAAAGTACAAACCCTAATTTTCAGACTTGGCCAAAATTCACGTTTTAGGCTCATAGACGGGCACATTCCGGAAAGGCAGACAGCAGAAAAGAGAGAGAGAGAGAGAGAGATAAAAACCAAAGCCAAAAGACTAGAATGGAGCAAAAACTAGGGGTCCCCATTTTGAATGGGGCGATGTGTGAAAAGGTCACAACAGTAATGTTAAGGAACATTATTTGAAGGGTTGTTGAAATGTGGAAATCAATCCTGCTCAAGGTAAGAAATGATATTTCACAGTCTTCTATATTCCTAGAATTAATCTTCCATGCTTTACCAAGATTGCTAGATAGGGACATTTGGACGTTAGTTTAAGTGTGTATAAATGTTTCATGAAGGATATATACAGCAATACGATTATAGCCTTTGATGTTAGAGATCACACTTCCTATTGGTTTCAGGAGGGTGATACTTCAAACACACATGCTTTGGTTGCTATTGCAAATTGATAACATACATCCAGCCTATGCATCCTTTACATCTCAGTTAAGAAAGTACATTAGAGCATTATGACAGCACAATTGAATAAGAAAACACAGCATCAATAGATAACAATAGGTTGGTATAGCCTGATCTAGCTTGGTGGTCTGATAATTAGGAGGTTCATTTACATAGAAGTTTATCATAAAAAAATGCAACTTTTGATTATAATGTTTACTATACCGACTAAACTTATTAGAATAAGTTAAACAATTTAATCAAACTTAGTTTACTTGGTGCTCAACTTTATACTAGTGTACCACGGTACTCCTTGAGTTGCATATTCCACTACCCCAAGAAAAACAGAATAAGTTAAGAAACATAATCAAACTTGGTGTATTTGGTGCTCAACTTTGTAATAAGTTCACCCAAGTACCCCTTAAGCTGCCCCTTACGAAAAAATAGATTGAATCCTGATTGTTGACTCTTGGAATCGTTAAGTGGGACAATGTTGATACTTGATAGTGTAAGTATCAACCACCACCAGTTCCAATTTAGTTGTCTATTCCTAACCAGCTTAATATCTTATTTTTCATAATGTCTCTCCATGGCATTACACTATAATCACCCCTAAGTAAGTATTCATGTAAATTATTTAGGTTTGGAATAATGCAATGAAAATCAACTAAAACATTCATACAAAATATTTAGGTCCAAAACATCCACATAAAATAAATAGACCCACCCCTATAAACTGGCTGGAATAGAGTATTTCTTTCAAATAGTTCATTCAATGATTACAAGTTTTGTTGCTTCAATTGTTTGTTGATAACAAAGATTACAATGCCCACAAATACATTAAAATAAATTTAGAATGCTGAAGTGCCCAAATGGTGAAATCCACCAAGTTCGAAGTGCAAATGTAACCTCTGCATGAAGTTGCCCTCAAGAATCCAAAGGGGTTTTGTCCTTTGAACTTTAGGAAAAAAATAGGGTTTCATATACTAATGTCAAAAATCTAACGGTTTTTGTCTTTAGATCCAACAGGTGAACACAAGTCCTTGACTTTGCAATTTTGGGTTTGTTGAGATGATGTCCAAAGATGATCCAAATTGATAAAATTGCCCACCTTATATAGGGGTTGGAGGCCTAACTTGGGTCCACCTGTTTTGAGAGTCATTTGAAGATTTTCCACCATTTTACATTCAAATTTGGGCCCAGTAATGGTGTCCTTGATCGGCCTTGATGATCAGTGATTTCGTTTGTTTGAATCATGCTAGAAGGTGAGGTTTTATGAAAATGCTTGCTAGAAGGATGCGATGGTTGGAGGGAGCAGGGAACAACGGTTGAGAATATTGAGTGCATGGGGAAGCAAAAATTTGTGGTTCATTAACAACAAGGGAACAAGAGGTCAAGGATCGAGGTTTTAGGATATTCGATACTAACGGGGAAGTGGGGAATGGAAGAAAGGTATGGTAGTATGAGAAAGTCCAAAATTCCACCCAAGATGGGAAAGTGACTCAGACATCTTCATACTTAGGATAAGGCAAATTACAAGTCTGATCTTCGCAAAATTGCTTGCCCTCAAGTAATGCAAATTTGGATGCTCCAAGATCTCTAATCCTTCCCAAATAGCATCTTCAACAGATAAATCGTTCCAACAAATCAAATACTTTGTAATTATTATGTTTCACCCTGGTAATCAATAATAGCAATAGATTCCAATAAGAATTTTCCCTCGTCTTCAAAGTGTGGCAAATTCACTAATGGTGTGATATGTTGTCCAAGGGCCCTCTTAAGGTGAAACATATGAAACACTATGAATCTTGCTATTTTCCAGTAATTCTAACTCATATGCAACTTCACCAACTTTCCTCAAGATCTTGTATGGCCCATATAAGTATGGTTTGAGCATTTTAGCTCCACTACTTTTGATGGAGGTTTGCCTATAAGGTTGCAATCTTAGAAAGATCATCTCTCCCACTTCAAATGGCCTCTTTGTGAATTTTGGGCTTGCTAAAGGTGATCTTTAAGTGACTTCAATATGTTTTGGCTATGCTCCACCAAGTCACTAGTTGCTGGCACTTTGGTATTTGTGAGCATTAAATCAACAAAGGTCAATGCATCATAAGTATAACCATATAATTCCATGAATGGAGTCATACCAATGGACATATGGCAAGTAGTGTTGTAGTAGTACTCTCCCAAATGTAACCACTTAACCCAAGCTGATTAACCCAAGCTGATTAGTGATTTGAAACATAGCTCCCAAGAATCCTTTGACCCATTTGTTCACTTCCTCTATTTGTCTGTCTATTTGGAGAAGATAGCTTGTGTGGGGAGTGAGTTCTATACCAATAAGAAGAAATAGCTTTTGCGAAAAAGAGTTTGAGGAATCTACTATTTTTGTCATTGATAATGTTTTTAGGCAACCCATGTAGCTTAAAGTTTAAACATTTCTCTCAAAAATAAATCAATCACTTCATGTGCTTTGAGTTTTGAAGAAATAACAAAGAAGTCTGCATCCTTCATTAGTTTTCCCACCACAACATAAATGCAATCTTTTCCTTGACCTTGGGGATGCCTATTATGAAATCCATGGATATGCATTTCCACTTCTGATTTGGGATAGGTAGTGTTAAGGAAATTAGTAGCAAATGCATTTTAAAAATATTTTTCCATAATAGTGGTATTCTAATTGACAAAAACAGTAGAAGTAGAGCATAGAGTAGGCCTTCTAGAAAGAGCATCAACAATTACATTGCTTTTTCTTGTCATGCACTCTATGTCAAAATCATAAGCTTGGAGCTTACTCACCTAGTTTTTTGTTGCTTGTCATTCAAGTCATGTTGCCCAAGAAAGAACTTCAAGCTGTTATGATCTATCTTTCTCACAAATTTTCCACAAACCAAATAGTGTCAGAGCTTGGTGTCATGCCCCTGTAAAAGAGCAATAAAATAAAATATATCAAGATTGCCTCCTCAAAAGGAAATAATAGGGTTGGTGATCTGTGTGTGGAGTAAATAATATTATTAATTACCTCAAACTTTCTAACGACACTCCCTAACATGGATCTCCTCCAAAGAGACATGTGACTTAGCAAATTAATACTAAGAGGCATCGATTGTTTTGAAGGGGCAGTGATCAGTCTAAGAAGGATGTGTCCCTTACCAAGGGAAAACCATGAGGAATAGTTGTGTCTTTTCCCCACCATGGGATATAAAAGGAGACATATTCCAAAAAGAGGATCATCGAATCATTTTCAGAAATATATCTGCATTTAGGAAAGCAGCAACTATAAAAACAATTAGTAATTGGTATGCAATTAAATATATATGCAATTAATATCTAATCTTGATAGGCATACAAATATATATACATTTATATAGATAATTTTATAATGATTAATATGCAATGATTAAAGATATGTTATGCTTAAGTTGGTAGATAAGTAAATAGTAAATCTATTTATATTATTATTAACATCATCCTTTTCTTTAAGCAATCATGCGTAAGGTTGGCAAGGAAACATGTTAGGGAAGGGCGGTATAGGTTCTCTCATTAAGTATGCCAACCCTAAGTTGGATGGGATTGTCTTGGTGGGATGTTGTGTCCACTTGGGGCCAAGGGGGGTATGGGCACACCCTTGGGCTTGATTGGGATGAATAATGTAGGTTCTCATATTGTAAGTATGCCAACCCTAAGTTGGATGGGATTGTCTTGGTGGAATGTTTCATCCACTTGGGGCCAAGGGGGGTATGAGCTTTCCCTTGGGCTTACTTGTGATGAACAGTTTTTCTAGCGCCCTATCATGCATTTCTCTCCAATCTCTACCATGTTTGGTTATTGAAAAGAGTCTATAGATTGGATTCAAGTCTAAGTATCATTCATTATTTCATACATATTCATAGTTGATTTATTCTTAAGTTTAATATTAATTACATAATTTACATTGGAATATTATTTATAAAAATAATTTTATGTTGTGTAAGTGTCTCTTAAGGCAGATTCAAGCATACTCCAAGTAGAGGACATTACAATTGATATCAGAGCCTTCATCCTGCCAACCTAAGGATCAAGAGGGAAAGTATATGCATGCAAGCGGAAGAACTCAAAGGGCATTAGAGAGAGAAAAGAGGAAACTTGCAACAAGCAACAACTCCACTCCAAACAATACAATGAGTGAACAAATGTGAAATGAATTGAGAGCTTTCATGGAGCCCAACGAACAAATAATTCAAGCTCTCATGGAACAAAACGAGAAGACAACACTGCTTCAATTGCAAACCCTTCAAAATATGAACAACACGATTAACACTCTTAGACCTACCCAAGCTAATGGGAGGGAAGCCACTTCTATTCATTCTGAAAATAACAATATAACTCCACTAGAGGCAACCACTAGGATAACTAGACCTTCCTTTCTACATAGGGAGGGATTGCCCAGAGAAGAAGAATAAATTAATAGCCCAAACCAAAATTTAAGTGACTTGGCCATATCCTATTCAAGACTGGACCTTGAAGTTAAGAGGGACATCCCCTTTAGGGAATTTTGTGAAGTAAGGAAAGAAGTAATCCTAGAAGAGAGAGGGGTCAACCTAATAAAAACTTACATCATAAATGGGCAAGACAACTCTCCCTAAGTTTGATGGGTCAAGGAAAGTCACTGCTCACTCATGGATCCAAAAATCAGACACATATCTGTCTCTCAATCTAGTGATAGAAGAAGATGCCGTCAAATTCACCATCATACATTTGGAAGGGGTTGCACATGACTGGTGGCACCATGGCTTCATTACCCAAGGTCACCAAGACATAAAAACTAATGATGACTTAACCCAAATACTCATTGAGAGATTTGACCAAAAACACTCTGAGAGTTATTTTAAAGAATTAACTCAACTAAGACAAGAAGGGATCGTTGAAGACTATGTGGTTGAATTCCAAAGAATTTCAGTCATGGTCCCTGGAATTAACAAAAAGACTCACTTACCTATTTATAGAGGGACTATCAGAAGCGATTCGTGGCCTAGTAAGTGCTCTTGATCCCACATCTCTCCAAGATGCCATCTTAAAATCTCTACGACTTGACAAAGGTCACCTCAAACATATATCACCAAAAGATAAAACTTTCTACAAGAAAGATAGGCATCAAAGTGCTTCCCTCCCTAAAGGTGAACGGGCAAAATTTAGGAAAAAAGGATTATGTTATAGATGCAAGGAGGCATGGGAGCATGGACATGTTTGTAATCGAGAAGGGGTTCAAAAGAAAAACTTGTGCTACAAGTGTAAAGAAAAATGGGAACTGGGGCATAAGTGTGGGTAAAGAAGCCAAGTACACAACATAGAAGTAGTATCCGACGAAGAAGTATGTGAAGAAGAAGAAGAAAACCTAAATAAAAGAAGAAAATACGAGGAGGAAGAACATGGAACTTTAGCTGCAATTTCAAAAGTATCCAAGCATCACCCTTTTCGGATTAGGGGCGTTCTTAAAGGGCAAAAGGTAACTGCACTTGTGGGTAGTGGGGCCACCCACAACTTTATGGACAATAATTTAGCCACTAGAATGAACTTAGAAATTGAAGATTTTAAAGGGCTTTAATGTATCTTTGGTTGATGGATCTGACACCTCATGTAATTATGGGCATTCCCTAGCTGCACTCTTTCAGACGTTTTTACATAGACTTCCCAAAATTGGAACTTTGTTTTCAACATAATAGGAAAGAAGTCCTTTTATAGGGATTATTCAATGGATCCCCAAGGGTAGTCTCATCCAAAAAACTGGAAAGAATTTTTAGACGTAACCAAGTAGAGTGGACTGCCCAATGCATGATCCTTGACAAGTTCTCACCCCAAGGCGTAGCCATACATGTTAATATACAACCAATCCTTAAGAAACACAAGAAGGTATTCAAAAACATTCCACCAGGCCTTCCTCCCAAAAGAGGTTTTGAACACATCATAGAACTTGAAAGAGGGGAGAAACTTGTGATCACTACACCTTATAGGCACCCCCAAAAATTTAAGCAAGAAATGGAAAAAGATATTAATGAACTTCTCAAAATGGGTCACATTCAACCAAGTTCAAGTCCGTTTGCATCCTTAGAGGTATTAGTGAAAAAGAAAGATGGTACTATGAGAATGTGTATAGATTATAGAGCCTTGAACAAAAAGACTATAAAAAATTGTCACCCTATTCCAAGAATTGATGAACTGCATGGTGCAAAATACTTTTCTAAGATTGACTTATGATCTGGTTACCCTCAAATTAGAATGAGGAAAGAAGATATCCCTCAAACAGCTTTCCGATGTCATTGTGGACATTTTGAATTTTTGGTCCTACATTTTAGTTTAACCAATGTACTAGCAACATTCCAATCATGCATGAACCATATATTCAAGAAGCAACTAAGGAGGTTCCTACTAATATTCTTTGATGGCATTTTAATTTATAACAAAACATGGGAGGAACACCTTAAACATATTGATGAAGTCTTAGGAATTCTTAAGTAGGAGTCACTATATGCCAAGGCCTCCAAGTGTGAATTTGGATTAGAAGAAATCCTATATTTAGGGCATAAAATCAATGCACAAGGAGTAAGTGTGGATGAGGAAAAAATCAAAGCCATCAAAGAATGGACAAAACCAAGAACTTTGACCCATCTAAGGGGATTTGTGGGCTTATATAGTTACTACCGATGATTTGTCAAAGGATTTTTCAAAATTGCTGCCCCACTCACGGACTTAACAAAAAAGGGAGCTTTTGCATGGAATGAAGTAGCCCAACAAGCTTTTGAAAACCTTAAGGAGATAATGAGCTCTTGCCTCGTTCTAGCAATCCCTGATTTTACATTGCCATTCGAGCTAGAGTGTGATGCATCTAGGGAAGGCATTGGATCAGTACTTATGCAAAACAAACATCCCATTGCATTCGAAAGTCACAAACTCCTTGAAGCTGAAAAACATTACTTCTTTTATGACAAAGAAATGTTAGCCATTATGCATGCACTTGCCAAATTTACACAGTATCTAGTTTGTGGGAAGTTCCATCTTTAAAATCGATCACAACAACTTAAGGTTTTTCCTAAATCAAAAGATCTAAGTGATCGTCAACAAAAATGGGTTAGCAAGTTACAAGCTTATAACTTTGACATAGCATATGTAAAAGGAAAGAACAACATCGTAGCTGATGCACTATCCCACAAACCCTGCTTATGCTCGGAATTGCCCTCATTGGATGATGAACCTAAGTTAATTTTGGAACTTGAGATCATTCTTAATATGCGAGAGAAGAGATTAAGAAACATGACTATTCCTGAATATTTGGTTAAGTGGAAGGGACTACTGGAAGAGGATGCCACTTGGGAAGGAGCCAAGATCTTTGATCACCCAAATTTAAAACTGCTTGAGGACAAACAATCTCAAGTACGGTGGACTGTCATGCCCTCGTAAAAGAGCAATAAAATAAAATATATCAAGATTGCCTCCTCAAAAGGACATAATAGGGTCGGCGATCTATGTGAGGAGTAAATAATATTATTAATTATCTCAAACTTTCTAATGACACTCCCTAACAGCGATCTCCTCCAAAGAGACATGTGACTTATCAATTAATACTAAGAGGCATCGGTTGTTTTGAAGGGGCAGCGATCAGTCTAAGGAGGACATGTCCCTTACCAAGGGAAAAACATGAGGAATAGTTGTGTCTTTTCTCTACCGTGGGATATAAAAGGATACATATTCCAAAAAGAGGATAATCGAATCATTTTCAGAAATATATTTTCATTCAGGAAAGCAGTAGCTGTAAATACAATCAGTAATTGGTATGCAATAAAATATATAAGCAATTAATAACTAATCTTGATAGGCATACAAATATATATACATATATATAGATAATTTTATAATGATTAATATGCAATGAGTAAAGATATGTTATGCTTAAGTTGGTAGATAAGTAATCTATTTTTATTATTATTAACATCACCCTTTTCTTTAAGCAATCATGCATAAGGTTGGCAAGGAAACATGTTAGGGAAGGGTGGTATAGGTTCTCTCATTAAGTATGCCAACCCTAAGTTGGATGGGATTGTCTTGGTGGGATGTTTTGTCCACTTGGGGCCAAGGGGGGTATGGCCCCACCCTTGGGCTTAATTGGGATGAATAATGTAGGTTCTCATATTGTAAGTACGCCAACCCTAAGTTGGATGGGATTGTCTTGGTGGGATGTTTTGTCCACTTGGGGCCAAGGGGGTTATGAGCCTGCCCTTGGGCTTACTTGTGATGAACAGTTTTTCTAGCACCCTATCATGCATTTCTCTCCAATCTCTACCATGATTGGTGTTGTACCCCAAAATTAAAATTTTTGTTACACTTAGACATTTTGAAGAAATGAGTAAAAGTCTTGTTAAAACGGTCAAAAAGGTCAAAATTTGGGTGTGCATGTCTTGCATGGAGGGTTAAAACACAAAATTTTCAATTTCTGACGATCTGGGTCTGCTAAGAGCAGCTTAACCTACAAAACCCAGATCTCAGTTTTTCATCCCTAAATTTTAGGAAAAGCACTATTTTTAGAAATTTTCTCGAAATAGTAAAGGTTTTACGGGTTTTCACGGTTTCTTCGAAGCGGATCTTGGCAAAATTTTAAAAATAATTTTAAAATTTTTAAAAATAGAAATTTCAAAATAGAAAGTTGGTCAGAGCCGGTCGGCCCGATTTTTGATTAGCTCAAATGTGTCCATTATCGGGGCTGGTGCAGTCAGAATCTTAAAATAATCAGTTTTGCTCTACTGGGTCTATTCAGCTTTTTCAGAAGCATATCTGGAGTTCCGAGGTCATCAATGGAGGTCATCCGACTGCCAGGCGTTAATTTTAGCATTCAAAACTTCCAGCAGAAAGTGAAATGATGAACATGCACGAGGATCGAGGAAAGAAAGTGAAAAGTCATGAAAATTTTCTAAGTCTGCTAAGTTTGGGCGCCCCAGTTGAAGAAAGGCGCCCACCTTTTTAGGGCACCAGATGAAGAAATTAGGGTTACGGTCTCCAATGGAAGTTGCTCGGTTTTCAGTCAGCTTCGCGATGGATATCCCCGTCAGAGCTTCTGATGATCCAGTCTCCGGCAAATTCAAGTCAAAGTAGAAGGTATGAAGTGAAAATCTGAAACTTGAAGTTGAATAAATTATGAATTTTTCTAAGTCTGGAGAAACTGGGCGCCCTAAGAAGAGAAAGGCGCCCAACTTTTCAGGATCTTGAGGCAGAGAATTTCTGATGAAGCCTCTTGGGATGTCTTGATTCAAAGCGGCACTACGATGGAAACTATTCCCGGCCGCGACAAGCGGAGCTACATGATCCTCCAATTCAAAAGAGAAATTTGAATAGAGAAGGTCCGACGAGGGGTGAAAAGAGAAATTCAAAGCAAAAGTGAAAAAGTCAAAAAATAAAATAAGTGTTGGTAAACTGGGCGCCCCCAGTCAAGATAGGCGCCCAACCTTTTGAAGGGTAAAAATTCACTTTTTGACAAACGTGTCTCCAGAGGACCCCCCTTCATTCTTTGTTAGCTTCGCGATGAGCACAGCCATTCAGCAATCCGACGCCCGGAGCTCAAGATTTAATAAGATCATCTGTGGAAGAGAAGTTAATGAAGAACTTGGAAATTAGAAAAATGGCTAACACTGAAGAAACTGGGCGCCCCTAGAAGGAAAAGCCTCCCGTGAATTCGGAGGTCGAAATCAAGTTTTTAGCAGGAGGTGCCTCCAGAACATCTTCTTCAGAATCAGTCCGGCTCCGCAGTGAACCACTCAGCTCGCCTGTCGGGTAAACGTGTCAACGGGAAATCAGTGGCGAAGTGGCGTGTTAAAATGAAGAAAAGTTGAAAAAGTGGAAATTTTGACTAACACTGGTGAAGTTGAGCGCCCCTCTTGAAGAAAGGCGCCCAAATCTTCATGCCTTAGAAGATTTTTGAAGATTTTCAAAATTTCAAAATTACAAAGGAAGAGGGTGGCGTCCAAACTTGAGAAGATGAGATTTAGGGTTTTTGAAATAAAAGCAGAAAAAAAAGCAAAACCTAAGTCTATTTAACACTTCTTTTCAATGTATTTTTCATTATTTTTGCAGGTAGCATCCAGAGGAGAAAGTTGGAGCAGCAAGTTTGAAGAATTTTTGTGATTCAAGAATCCATAGTTGCTGGTTTTACATCAGATTTTTCAGACCAGCAAGCATAAACCCTTGTTCTTTCAAGCTTTTTGTTCCAGAAGATCAAATTTTTCAAGCAGAAGGCCAAGGCTTTCAATTTTTCAGTCATCTGGGTCTTTTTGCCTCCATCTTCTGAAGAATTTTTCAAGAACTTCATCAAGTTGCAGCAAGTGCTTTTATCTTGCATGTGGTAGAAAACCTCGGTGCATTCAAAATTCAACCATCACGGGTCCCTTTCCAATGGAGTCTTGAAGAAAACCCATATCGCGACTTTTTTCAAAACCTAGGGTTGGCTGGCACCGATCAAGCGTCGAGGGATTTTGCAAAATCCAATCAAGCTGGGTTCATTTCACAATGATATTAGAACAAAACCCGATACCCGGACTTTTTTAGGGAAAAATTGAAGAAATTAGGGTTTTGCTGCTTGATCAAAATTCAAGATTTTCAAGCAGGACGATCACGGGTTGTCTTGTATAAGCCATTAGAACAAAACCCATATCTCGAGAAAAATTTCTCAAAAATTAGATGGATTTGAAGCACAAAAAATCAGCATTCTAAAAATAGAAATTGTTCAAGACTTGTGCGAACCAAAGGCGAGTTCAGTCATTCTTCAAGTTTTAGAAATGGAGTACCTCCTAATGTTTTTCAAGTCGAATCAGCACTTTTCACAATTACATCAAAGCGAGGTGAGACAGGACTTGCATCATGTCAGCCCGATTGATATTGTTAGAGCCTAGCGCGCGCGCCAGAGGCGGGGCAATGCTTCAATCGTCCGGTGCACAGGTCATTCACGGACTCCTCGCCCGGCCGTCTATTCCTATATCGATTCAGACCTTGAGTTAAATTGTCAGCTTGCATTAAGCATTACAACCGCGACTACTAAGGAGATCAGGTCGGTAGGATGGCAGGTTGATTTGCAGTTTAAAGCCTGACATGGTTGAAAAGTGTTTTTCCATTCCCCCATGGCCTGAAAGTGCAACTCTTTCGAGGGATGAGTGTGAAAAGATGTGGAATATGCATAAGGACAAATACAGCAAGAAGATTGCCCAGAGATGGATGAAAGAAAAACATAAGACATTGCCCAAGAATGTCGGACGAGGGGAGTTCAAGGACAGGTTGCCATCATCATCACTTTGCTCAACAAGGTCACTGGTTCCGAGGATGCCACCAAGTTCCAACCTTGGATGTTTTATGCCATACCTCACATTATGAAGAAAACCGAGTTTTATGACTGGCCTACTTTGATTAGTGACTGCCTACATCAACAAATAACAGAATATTTCCAGTTTCATGTATTTCACATGGTGTCATATCTAGTCTACTTGGTGGCCTATCAAGGTCAATTCAGAGGATTGAACACCGAGGGGTCATTGAGCGTTCAACACATATATAATTATTATCCTCAGCTGGAGTTCACAAAGTCGTTGCACCACTACAAAAGGGTGAACGAGGCATTCTTGATGTACACGGTGCGTGACTTAGACAATGAATTGCACGTCCGCATCTCTTCAGTTGCTAGGGCAGCAATGGCGGAATGGGCAGATTGGTTTATACAGTTTCCTACCTTTACCTATCTCAGGGTTTATGGTTATTCAGGTGCCCCGCTAATGTTGCCAAGGTATCCGTCAGACGAGGTCATCTTCATGGAATTCTTGAGGCAAGCTCACGGTGTCCACACAGTCTTGAGAAATAGAAAGAAACCCTCTCTTCACTTTCCATTAGGGTTGGGCATTTATACATGCAGGACTGCTGCAGATGCCAGGACAATTGGAGAAGAGTTAGATAAATTCGGTCTCAAATCCTATAGTGAGAGGCGGTCATTTGATCCTCATGGTGTCTATGCTGGCCGGTTGGAGAAGAACTACAATCACATACCCGCACTTGAAGATTTTTGGGCTAACTGTGCAGATGAGTTTGAAGTACGAAGGCGTAACTACAGCAGGTTAACTCTCCATCAGATGAAAGATTGCTTAAATGAAGATATAGAAGGGCTCTCCGATGATGATGAAGATGTTCTTCTACCAATGTACACTCAAAAAAGAATCGAGGATCAGCCTCTTCCTCAAGTTAATTGGGCAAACAAGGAATCTCTTTCAGTTGAAGACAGAACAAGACAAGTCATTGAGTATAGTAAGGTTTTCTTAGTGCTTAAAAGGAAGAACTCTATTCCAGTAGCAGAGCCGCCAAGGATAATTCCCTCTTCTTCTAAAGCACAGTCAAAAGGAAAGGGTAAAAGTCAGTCTCAAGATGGCGTCAAAGGCAGTAGATCCGAATAAAATGTAAAAAGAAGGTTGGATTTCTCGGGCATAGTCATACAGGAACAACCTACGTTGATTCGAAGTTCCTCTTGGCAGCCCATACCTCAGAATGAAGCAGAGGAGCCACCTTCAACACATGTTCCTGTACCTTTGACGGGTTCGTCACCAATTCACATTGATCTTGATATCGAAGATGATGAAGAGATCGCAGCAGTACCTCCTGAGGAAGTTAGTAAAGATACTACGGTGTCTTGGCTTGAGAACTCCTTAGGAAGGGTTAGGAGAAGGCCTTCATATCAAGTGAGTGTTGATGATCTCGATAACATTTATCAGGAACCTCCTAAGAAGAAGGCAAAGAAGCAAGTTCACTTTGATAGGAATCCTGATAACGAGATTGTTGTAGAGACTGCTGTGCCTCCAGAAGATAAGAATAGAGATGAGGTGAACATGGATGATTTTGTAATGGTCAAGGCTAATCTTGGTAGAAATACCAGACATGCAGATTTGAGTCTCTTCAAAGTTGTATCCGAAAACCTACATGAAAGAGTGCTTAAAGATGGAGAAGACAAGGCAGCCCTCAAGGCTGAAAATCAGCAGCTTAGGCTTTTCATCTCTAACCTTGTTCGTGGTTCTTCACAAGCAACCCAGTTGCTGCCCCAGGTCTTAGAGACACCAGCTGATCACCATCAGTTAAGACAGCTGGTCATATGTGGGAAAGAGACTCAGGAGTGGATCGAGAGCTTCATTGTCAGAGGAAAGGAGATCTTGGCTCGAATGTTCCAGTTGAGAGAGAATGCTCATAAACTTCGTCAAAGCATCCAAGGATTTGAACAAACATGGGCTGAAGTAAAACCTAGGCATGAGATTATCATTGCTGATTTAGACACAGCCTACGGTTCAGCAGTTTCAAAGAGCATAAAAGACAAATCCTTGCATGGAGAGAACGTCATGTTTTCAAAGTTAAAACCTATGAGAGGATATCTGAAGAATTCATCACCTACAGGCAAAGGGTGGTTGAAGCTCTCCTTTTCATCAGTGAATTTGTCATAGAGATCCCCTCTCAGTACAGTCTTGAAGATGGTTCTTATGTCGGGCTTGAGGAGGTGCAAAATCAGTTCAGAACGTTGTTCATAGTTGCAGCCCAGTTGGTGGAAGGATAGGTCATGTTTCAATGATGTCAGCAAAGTTCAATAAAGCGGCCAATGAGATTGAAGATTTCCAGAGATCTATTGCAGATGCCGAAGATATTCTTGAAAAGCGGTGTTTTGCTGTTGATGGTATAGATGCACCGAACCGGGACACAAAACTTCCTAGCGGATGTGATCGAGCTTTAAAGCAGCTTTCTTCTAGAAGCTTTCTTTCCCGCTTTCTTTCTATTCTTGGAATAATCCTTATCCATTCTTTGAGGATAGAAAGAAGATAAGATGTAATAGTTGGCGTTTCCCGCTTTTTCTGCTTTTTAGGGTTTTAGTTGTTATCTTGTTTCTAGATTTAGTAATAAAGTTTGCTTGCTGAGCAAGCCCTAGATTGTGAAAGCAAGGAGATTTTAGGGTTCCCTACTCCTCTGCTTCTCTATAAATAAGAGCCTTTGCTCATTTATTTTCTTTAACCGTGCTAGTGAGAACAAAACGCCGAGCCTATTGTGCCTTCTATTTGTTGCTCAAGTATTGTTCATTTGTATTGTGATAAGCAAATTGTTGAGCCTCTTTAGCCAACAAGGAGTTAGTGAGATTGCTGTTTTCTATTGTGTTAAGAATAAGTTTGCAAGCCTCCTTAGCTGCAATTTCTTATTCAAGGCATGTTAGAAGGGAGTTTTGTTTTAGAGATTTGAGTAATAAAATCATGAGCCTCTTTTGCCTTGATCTAAAATCTCAGATTTCCGTTATCTATGTTATGCTTTCATGATCTTTATTTCAGCTAACAGTGAAGTGTGTAGGTGTTTGTTGAGAGAGAGATTGTTAAAGTATTTTTGTCAGAAAATCTGCCTTGTTAATTTCTAACTTCTCTTGCTCTGCTATTACTTGAGAGGTTAGGAACGTCTTTAGTCTAAGTTAGTCGTAGTTGAACTTCTTATCAGAAAATCTCAGCTGCGGCGTTTGTGTTTAAAAAACCTTGTGCTCTAAGCTGATCCAAAAAGATAGGCAACTTAGTTTTAGTTTACTTTCTTTCAAACACCATCAGCAAGAGGGAGCTTCCCCTCCTAATTTGAAGAGCAGTTTATCTGTGCATAGCTGTTCGTTTTCAAATCCGCATTCCAGAGGTGCGAATTTAAACGCCAACAATTGGTTATTGAAAAGAGTCTATAGATTGGATTCAAGTCTAAGTGTCATTCATCATTTCATAAATATTCGTAGTTGATTTAATCTTAAGTTTAATATTAATTATATAATTTACAATGGAATATTATTAATAAAAATAATTTTATGTTGTCTAAGTGTCTCTTAAGGCAGATTCAGGCATACTTCAAGTAGGGGACATTACACTTGGCTAGGGCTTTGTCATAGATAGAGAATCCTTTTTTTGATTCTTTCAATTTCTTCCTTTCAAATGCTATGTGATGTTCCTTCTACACCAAGACAACTCCAATTCACTCTTTTGAAGCATCACATTTGGCAACAAATGGCTGTGAGAAATTTGGGATAACAAGAATAGGGCATCAACTCATTACCTCTTTAAGCTTATCTAATGCTTCTTGAACTATTTCCGTCCATGCTGAAAATCCTTTCTTTGTTATATTAGTTAAGGGTGTTGTTAGCTGTGAAAACCCCTTAACAAATCTCTTGTAATAGCTCTAAAGGCAGAGGAATCCTCTTACTTTCTTAATGTGGTAGGAGAAGGAAAATACAAGAGGGCTTGGATGTTCTATTGATCCGCTTGAACACTTTGAGCACTAGTGACATGGCTTAAGTAAAAAATCTCTATCACTCCAAACTCACATTTCAATTCCTTTGCAAAGAGGCCTTGCTGTTTTAATAGTCCAATGATGGTATCTAAATGCTTCAATTGATCTTCCCAAGTCTTGCTATAAATCAAAATGTCATCAAAGAAAACCAACACAAATTTTCTTAATTGATTATTGAAAACATGGTTCCTTTATGATTGGAAAGGAGTTGGTGTGTTTGTTAAGACAAAAGGCATGAATAAGAATTCAAAGTCCCCAAAGTGACACTTAAATTTTGTTTTATGTACATCTTCATCCCTTAAATGCATCTATTGGTAGCTTGATTGTAGATCAATCTTTGAAAAATACACAAATCCATGCAATTCAATCCTAGTAATGGCATACCTATTTTTGATGGTCTTCTTGTTCAAAGCTATGTTATTAATACACATTGTCATGGTGACATCCTTTCTATTGACAAAAACCATTGATGAGGCAAATGGGCTAGAATGGGCTTGATGTGACCCATCTCCAAGAGTACTATGATGGCCTTTTCTATTTGTTCTTTGTACATTGTTGGGTGGCAGTGAAGAGTGGTCATGATAGGCTTAAAGTCTAGTTCTAGCATCTTCTAGCTCCATGATATGTTGGAATCCTTTGTTAGGTGGTAGTCCTAGAGGCAAATCTCTAAACACCATTGACCATACAATGCTTATAAAAAAAAATTCTTGAGTATCAACATGATAAGAAAATTGCTTGCCTGTAGATAGATTTGTAGGCATGGTCAAACAACTTGCTTCCCAAGCAACTTGTCCTTTGCAGAATGACTTCTCCATCCTTTTAGCTATTAGCACCCATGATGCTCCACTAGAAATTCCTCTAAGCACTAAATCTTCCTTTTCAGATTTAACTTGAGCTCCGTGGACTAATAATTTTGTGAAAACTGACCAAGGGAGTGCAATTTTTGTACACCCAAAATCATGTCAGTCTCTCCTGACCCAAAAACATAGAAGTTATCACATACCTTCTGATCTAACACGGTTATGTTGGGCTAGCAAATTATTTTGGTTCTTGGAATAGTGAATCCATCAACAACAATAAAATTTGATCCTTCAAAATCTTTAGCTTTCAGACCTCTCTTGACAACTGAGTCTTCGTCTATGAAATTGTGAGTGACCTCATTATCAATGAGCACTGTTATCATTTGTTTGAATAGCACTCTTTGAACCCTGAATAGATGATATTTGGGTGCTCCTTAAAGAGTTACAAGTGTGCTGCTGTCTGTGCTTTCATCCTCCACATTTTTAGATGCATCTTTCTCTATTGCTAGTTGTGGTTCAGATTCTTCTAGATTTGAATCATCATCAGATATTACTTCAATATAATGGACTTGGCCTTTATCAAGGCATCTATGATTTGGTTTCCATGGCTCCTTGCAAAAAAACATAGCTTCTTTCTTTTGTGTTCATTTGTGCTATAATCATCTGTCCTCTTGGTTGTTACACGTGGTGGAGGTGTGAACTTCTGTGGATGCGAATAAGATCCCTCTTTTCAAAAATTGCTTTATGCTGCACAAAGGTGGGCGATAGAATTTTTCTCTTAAGCACATATGGCTCAAGTGATTAAGCTCTTTTGATTGCTTCTTGTCGAGAGGCAATAGCTAAGGCCTTGACAATACCTTTGAGGGGTTCAAGAAAACCTTCAACAAATAGAAAAATAATCCTTCTTTTAGAATTGTCAGGAACTATTACTGTAACTCTTTGAAATTCGGTAACATAGGATCCATGGAGTGTTGTTGTTTGATACTAGCAAGTTCTTTGAAATACTCATCCTCATCCTTTCTCTCAAAGTGGTCCAAGATTCCTTAGCAGAAATCATCAAAGGTTTTTACAAGGCTATGCCTTTGTCTGGCCAAATCATGTTACCGCCAATCATGAGCAACACCTTCTAAATGCAATGTGGCAAATTTATTGGATCCTCCGTCATAAGGCTGAGTGTAAAATAAGTTTGCAATTTCCACAATTAAGCCATGACAAAAATTTTGTTGCTGCCATCAAAGGTGGGAGAATTCAATTTACCTACTTTTTTCTGCAGCATTATCATTCCATTGTTTACATTGCCATCTAGGGTTCTTCTCTTTGAAGTTCTCCTATCAATGATGTCTAGGTAGCTAACAAAATATATTGTATTTTTGAAGGCCTTAGATTTACCTTGATATTCTTCAAAAACTGTCAATTCCCTCCACAAGGGAGTTTTCAGGCACTTGTTCTTTCTCTACCTAGTTTTTGCAAAATCATGGGTTTTGATGGCTTGGCATGGAATTAACTCTAGATTTGTTATTTGTAAATGTACTCCCTTCTCTTTGAGATGCCTTAGTAGGCTTTGAGCTATTCAAATCTTTAATATCAAGCAGCATCTACACCATTAGATCTGTCAACTAATCTTGGCTTTGGTGCAATATAATCGTGTTCTCTTGGAAGAATTCTTCTTTTTTTCAATTGTTACTTTGTGCTCCTTCTTTCCTCCTCCTGCCATAACTTCTTTTGGCTTTGGTGCCTACAATTTCTTTCGCTCTCTTCTTTCATATTTGATCTCTATTTCACTAGGGCACATCCATGACTTGAGCTACCCTACAAGTTGACAAGATCAAAGCTCTAATACCATTGTAATGATCCCTAACTAAAATATTTATATAATTGTTCAAATTTGATGCAATGAAAATCAACCAAAACATTTATACAAATACGTAGGTCTGAAATGCCCACATAAAATAAACAAATTTGCACATACAAGCTGGCTGGAATAGAGTATTTTATTCAGTAATTCATTCAATGATTGCAAGATTTGTTGCTTCAATTCTTTGCCAATAACAAAGCTTACAATGACCATAAATAATAATATACTCAAAATGTTTAAATCCACTATGCTTGAAGTGTAGATGCACCTCTATGTGAATTTGTCCTTAGGAATCCAAAGGGCCTTTGTCCTTCGAATTCTAGGAAACCGGTGGGGTTTTGGCCATCAATCTCTAGAACCTAAGGGTTTCCTCAAATCCAACAAGTGAACACAAGTG
This sequence comes from Sequoia sempervirens, assembly GCA_007258455.2. NCBI lineage: Eukaryota > Viridiplantae > Streptophyta > Pinopsida > Cupressales > Cupressaceae > Sequoia > Sequoia sempervirens. The sequence continues at coordinate 503,551,480 of VDFB02270651.1, forward strand.
CTTAACTCTGCAATTTTGGGTTTGTTGAGATGATGTCTAAAGATGATCCAAATTGATAAGATTGCTCACCTTATATGGGGGTTGGAGGCCTAGCATGGGCCCACTTGTGCCAAGAGTCATTTGAGAGTTTTCCACCATTATAGATTCAACTTTGATCCATTAATGGCATCCCTAGTCAGCCCTAATGATCAGTGAATTCCTGTGTTCAAACAGTGGGGTTTTGTGAAAGATCATGTTTGAAGGGCGGTTGTTGGGGGTGGGGGGAAGGGGTGCAGGTCCATGGAAACACTTGCTAGAAGGATGCAATGGTTGGAGGGAGCAGGGGTTGGGGGTTGGGGGTTGGTGGTATTTAGTGCATGAGGAAGCAAAAATCGATTGGTTTGCAAACAAGGGAGCGGGATGCTAGGGAGTGAGGTTTTGGGATATTCAATAGCAGTGTGGAAGCAGGGAATGGAAAAAAGGTATGATAGTATGAGAAAGTCCGAAATCCTGCCCAAGGTTGGAAAGTGACTCACTCATCCTCACACCACTTTCCAAACTAGAGAATGAATTATGAGCATGCAATTCTTTATTATGTTTGTCTTATTTTTGAAAATCTTTGCCACATATAGTTTCTTGATTGTTTGTGAATGTTTCATTTAAGGGTTTGGACATGTTCATGAGGAATACATCCACATGCCAATTTGTCTCTTTGCAAAAATGACTGCATGCTATCCTCTGGGAATTGTTGGTTGTTTAAGCTATTATTGTTCTGAACTAATATTTTTTTTCTTTTTTCAAATTGTCCCTGTTGATAGCCACCTTGTTTGACTTATGTCAACTTTTCATAGGTTTTGTAACTGAAATTTTAATTTGTTTTGTAAGCAATTGCCATAGATTTCATCTGCTAGGTGCTCGTTGGTTGTGGTACTTGCCATCTATTAGCTTTCGTTTATTCAACAATCTCAATGAAGCTGTGTTGTCTAGTGGTTGCTAACATGATATTTTCCCTTGTTGCAGTCTTAGTTCTATGTTTGGTGATGTTTTAATTGTGTGTTCGGTATTTTTTCTATTGCTGCTTTTGTCCAACAGTTGTCAGACGTGTTTGTTTTTCCAATATTTGTAAGTGGTTCTAGTTCAATGAGGTTTACTAAGTAGGAAGGTTTCAATGTTTCATATTCTTCTATCTGCCAATGCACAGACCTCTATCACTGTACTTACTTTCTTTCAAGCATTCATCGATAGTGTTCTTCAAATATTTGATCCCTTAATGTGTCCATGACCAAATGGGCTTTAACAATTTTAGTTGTGAACTCTTATGCCTCCAATTATGGACAGCCTTAACTTGCTCTAGCTATGGATCTCCTAATATCACATTGCAATATTTTAATAAGCTTTCCATTCATATGATTACAAATATTGCAATTAATATTTTTCCTATTATTGTTTTTGTTGGTTTGGTGATACACCTTATGGAGCAATTTGTTCTTCTTTTGCTAATTTAAGTCTAAAATCCTATTTTATCAGTAGCTGTTTTCCCAGTTTCTTTGTACATTCCCCAATAAGATATCCCTGCTTGATCTTCTTATCATTTAAGGCATAAGAATCACATCTCCTATTTCTATGGTTATTTTAGGAACGCCATCCTTTCTAGATAATAATACAAATTTTCTTAGTTGATTGTTGTATTTTCAGGTGGTTTCACTATTTGACTTTGTGGTAGCTGGTTCAAGCAGTCCATTGAAAAATTTGACCAGTATGGTTCCACTGATTAATGATACTAACTGTTGTGTTGGACTACTCTCATGTTTTCTAGTTTATGGTTGTTCAATTCTTGTTTTCTGGTGGTGGTGCAGCTTCATAAACCCAGCTCAAGTTTTCTGATTGATTATTTATGTTTTTCATAGCTTGTATCACATCTAGCATGCATTGTTTTTTTATTTTGTATATCTATTTCTTTCATTTTATTTTTTACTGCCCTTGTAATTGCCAGTAGATACTTATCTTCTTCTATTCTCAATCATTTTGGTTGATTTCACTTTAGATTCTATAACAGTCATCATCATGGTCACTTGGACCAAACTTGGTGCATAATTTTAAGAGTTAGCTTGTCATTAGCAGCTTCATAAACCCAGCTCATGTTTTCTTATTGATTATTTACTAAGTAGCCGAATCGCTGGGTTCCTGCCCTCGTACTCGATTCCGAAACGATTCAGAATTGGAATTGGGTTCGAATCGCTGTGGGTACCATCTGGAATCGGAATTTGTGCCCTCGAAACAATTCCATCGAAAGCCCATCGATTCTAGACATTTTTGAGCATGACATGGAGTTTTTGGACCGATTCCAAACCAATTCTGCACAATTTACCTTGCAAAATAAAATAAATCCTAAAATCCTCTGCTGCCTCGTTTCATTTCGCTGAGCCTCCGCATCGTTTCTGCTTGGGTGTGGAGTGTTGTTGAGCACATGTTCACGGGCAACTTTATCTACGTTTGATTTTTTTAGGTTATATGATATTATTAATATGATAGATTATAATAATATCATAATAATGGACTAATAGTATTAGATTATTAATAATATATATTAGAGTTAGATTGTATAAGAAATTTAAAATTAATAATAATATATATTATTAATAATATAGACTTATAGTATTAGAGTCTTAGGCTATAATAATATATAATATTATTAATAATATTGCTAATAGACTAATAGTATATAGATTATAATTTGTATAAATAATAATATTATAGATTCAAATAATAATAGATATTATTTATTATTATATTATAGATTTATCATAATAATATTATTATATTATAGATTGTATAATAAATTAATAATAATATAGATTATAGAATATTCAATATATGTTAAATTTTAAATATATATATATTTGAATATTTTGTACGGACGTACCCGATTCCATACCCAACCCCCCAAAAAAATTTGCCGTATCGACATACCGTATACATGTACCCGTACCCCTGCCAGTATCCGATTCAGCAACTTAGATTATTTATGTTTTTCATAGCTTGTATCACATCTGGCATGCATTTTGTTTTTATTTGCATAGCTATTTTTTTCATTTTTACTGCCCTTGTAACTGCCATAGATACTTATCTTCTTCTATTCTCAATAATTTTGGCTGATTTCACTTTAGATTCTATAACTCTCATCATCATGATTACTTGGACCAAACTTGATGCATAATTTTAAGAGTTGGCTTGGTGTGCTTGGATGTACATTAGCAAAGATCCCATTTATTGCATATTAACATATTAGAAAAATCTTTTATCCTAAGTCATTGATATTAAAATTGATGGGAGAAACCTCAGAGTCCTTAAAATGTTCACTCATTTTCATGCTAAAATTCCACTGGTTTAATTATCCAAACATGCTGCAGTAAAGTCCAGAGCAGATCATATTTTGACCTTATCTAGGTTATATAAAGTTGAAATGACCTGAATTTTAAGATTAGCATGGTCACGCATATCCACTTGTGACCATCAAATGTATCTGTTCATCTCTCAAAGTCAAACAAAGCTAAGTGCTGTAATTTTGTAATAACTAGGGTAAATGCTGTCCAAATGCATTGGAATCTGAATTGGAGCATTTTGACACATATGGCCAAAAATCAGGTCAAGATTTATTTGTTTAATATCCCAAAAGGTCAGAAAACCATCCAGTTCTACTCATAGTCTTGGAAACAGAAGAAACCTTGGGATATGAAGGGATGGACAAACATTGTCAATGGCAAGAAGATGAGGTTGTCGTACATTCCATAGCTGAAAGGAGTAGTAGCTAGCTGCCATACCCCAAGAGAGCTGCTTCTTTGTATCACCATTGGTAAGTAAAACATATCTTCTGCTGGAATTTTTTTCTACTTTCAGTTTCCTTGGGTTCTCTTATGTGAGTTCCTTGAATTGTGTTGTCATACATTCATTTAAATTTTCCTTCTAAATATTGATGGAATGAGTTGTTGGGTATTCAAATATTGCAAAAGTGTAAATAATTGTCATACATAGTATGTGGCACTGTTTCAGCATAGCTACATATTTTAATCCATGTAAATAATTGATTTTATGTATCAAAGTATGTAGTTCGGATATAAGAGCATGTGCAATGCTTAAGAATTGTTGGGAAGGTGTTGTACATTTTGCATAAACAATTTTTTTTATTCTAGTGGGTTACCTAGGCATGGTGGAGATATATTAGTTAATTGGTAACTTGAAAATATATAAAATTCAACCCTCATGCGGATTAAGATGCCCCTCTTGGATATCTTGGATAAGTGCAATCCTAGTATACTAGGCATGTTGTTTGGAGTGAAAATAGGGTGTTTAAATTGGCTAGAGATGAGTTTGGGCCTTGCACTTATATTGGGCAAGTTGGTTGAGATATAAATAGAGAAAATCACATATTTTCTAGCAAGTGGGTATTGGAGTAAATATAATGATCATGTTGCAGCCTCAATGGTTTACTGGTGAAGCCTTGTGTGTCTTATATACACCTCATTGAACAATATATAAGTTAAATCTGAAGCGCTTATGAAAAATTCAGTTTTCAAATCTTTATATCAATGTTTTGGATCACATTCAGTTCTCATTTGTTTTCCATCTTGATGATGGAACATGTAGTGAACCAAAATGTTGATGCAAAAATCGAACACAGTTTTTTTTGAGAAGCTCTTCAAATAAATTTCATGAGTTGTGAAAACTTGATTTTTGTTATATATCAAGGTTACCCCAAGTTTCCGGGACGGGGACGGCAGGGGACGGCGGGACGAGTCCCCAAGTTTCCGATTTTTGAGGCCAAAATTAGCGACGGCAGGAGACGGCTATATAAAAATATAGGGAAAATTTAAAAAATATAGGGAAATTTTAAATATTCAATAGATAACATGAATAAGGCATGCATAATACACATTATAGAACATTAACATATAACATTTGTGTTCAACATTATGCCAATACTCAATAGAGTCAATAGTCAATACGCATTCAAAATTAACATACAGTTACACAAATCATGAAACAACCTCCAAGTTATAATTTATAAACTTATATCAAAATGCCCAAAGGCTACATTGCTGCCATATAGTTTTAAAGTTTTAGTTTGCTATGAAAATCAAAATACAATATCGTATGTCAATAATGAATACAAATTTACAAAATAAACAAAGAGCACTGCTGCCCCTAATCATCTCTCATAACTGCATCAAAATCAGAGTCATCCTCTGAGTCACTGCCACCGTAATGCTCCTCCTCAACCAATGGGACCCCAACCAAGCCCTCAGCTGTCTCCTCCTCATCTATCTGAGCCGCATCCTCGGGATCAATATCCCACCGTAGAGCTGGAGTCTGTCGATACTCTGGAGTTTGTCGATCCTGAAGCCGAAGAGCACTATGAACAGCCACTAGCTTCTCTGCTCGTCTAGAGGTAAGTCTATTCCTCTTGACAGAGTGGATAAAGCCATATGTGGACCAATTCCTCTCTGCAGCAGAGGAACTAGCAACCTGTGCAAGAAGGCGAGTGGCAAGTATCTTCAACTGCGGTGTATCTCTCCCATGATAGGTCCACCATCCAATAGGGTTCCCTTGAGCTAATATAGCTCTATCCAACCTCGCCTGTGGTTTGCTCAAGTTTGGGCCATTAAGATTAGCAAAGTCTAGAAATTGTGACCGAAGTATTGAAGCTTGCTCGGCTGGATAAATCTTTTCAATGGCCCGTGTGAACCCATCTAAAACCTCAGGATCATCACATGGAGGCACCCTACCATCCCTTGGTGCATACCATTTTGGATTTAGAGCAAAGGCAGCCATATGAAGCGGGGTGTTCATTGTATTCCACCTCCGCGTCACAATGGGCCTAATGTGTTGCTCATATAAATCCAAAGTGGGGTCCTTTGCCAAAATAACTTGCCTGATCTTCCCAAGCATAGTGTCAAATGTCTCATATATCTCTCCAAGACTAGGAGAGTCTGTATCAGCATATCTAATGACATCTACAATGGGCGAGATAAAGGAGCAAATATATCTGCAAAATGCAAACAAAAGGTTCAAAATAATTAGTTGACAAGTTATTTGACATGTTAGAAACTTCAAAAGTTGGAACATTGGACAATAAAATTAAAATATTAAAATCAGAAATTTAATATGAAAATCAGCCATCTAATATGTCTTACCTCACATTGGCCCACCAATCATCATCGAGGATCTTTTGTTTGATGCTCTTTCCTTGAGTAGAACTTGCATTAGGCCATCTAGTCCACTCAGCATTGACCATCATCAGTTGTAGAGGCTCATGCACCTCAAGCATCCTCTCCAATAGGATGAAGTAGGTGGCATATCTACATTCATTAATTCAATGATTCATTAAAAAATAAAAATTTAAAACAAAATCAGATTATGAATACAAATTGAAAGTGAAACAAAATGAAGTAAATGGCATACCTTGTATCAACAGGTTTGAGAAACTCCTTTGAAAATGTCCTGAAAAGAGCAAGTGAGGTGTGGTGGTTGCAAATGAACATTTGAATTTCTCTAGCTTCTGCCACCGTTTTCTTCACCCAATCCATCTTCCCTATGTCTTTCAATGCATTGTTCAATGCATGAACACAACATGGGGTCCAAAATATGTGCCTGTAAGTACCCTCCACCATCAACCCAGCCGATTTGCACACACGTGCTGAATCGGTGATCACCTGCACCACATTTGCAGCCCCAACCTCCTCTATGGCATCTCTCAAAATGGAAAATTGGAAGTCAGCATCCTTACGTCTCCCTGAACAATCTACGGCTCTAAGAAAATAAGAACCAGCAGGGCATGTGACTATGACATTGATGAGTGGCCGACGTCTACAATCAGTCCACCCATCCATCACTATAGAGCACCCCGTCCTCATCCATGTTTGCCTCATCTCCTCCATTAACACATTAACTTTGGAGTACTCTTTGTCTAGGAGGGTGGTGCGTAGCTTATGATCTCCAGGGGGTACAAATGAAGGACCAACAACGACTAAGTCTTTCACCATTTGTTTGAAATAAGAGGAACGGGCCACATGAAATGGAATGGCATGGGCAAAAAAGAATTTGGCAATGGAGGATTCACAGTTTTCTCGTGCTTGGTTTTGAAACATGGACTCAACTAAGGCTCCCTTATCACCACCAATCACCTTCCTCTTTCCTCTTAAGATAACACTACTACCAACCGTGGAAGGACTAGGAGTAGGAGTAGGCATAGACGATTGTGAACTTGGGAAAGAAGGAGACCTGGTTTGAACCCCACCATCACACTCCATTTGAATTGTTTGGCACTCTATAAATAGTGCATCTGTCAATGCAGGACACGTTCTAACTCCATGGCCCACCTCACCCAAAAAATGAGACCTAACTCTAGTGTAGCTGCCCCTAAACTCCTTTTCACAAACATGGCACAACCAAACCCTACTCCCCCCTGAATTTTTTTGTCTTTCACCCATGGCTGTCACAAATTGAAGGAATGGTTTTTTTTTGTCTATTGGGTGTTTGGCATAGTCCTTCATAGTTTTGGAATTGGTTGATGAATGATGGTGTTGGGTAGGGGTTATTTGCTCTCTAGTTTGCCTTCTAACTTGCATTTCAACTTCACTATCACTCCCACCTTCACTATTGCTCATATTTTTTGTTTTTAGAATGCAAGTGTTGACTGAAAATGAACAAAATAAAAAAAAATCAGACTATGCAAACTTCATATTTTGCAAAAAAAATGAAAAAAAAAGAATGGTGAAAGAAAATGCATACCTTTTTTGATGGATTTGCACTCCCAGCAACACTCTTTCAACCTCCTCTCCTCCTTCAAACAGCTGCTCCTTCTCCTTCAATGGCTGCAATTTTTTTTCTTCTCAAACCCTTGGCTCCCTACACAAACAAAATGAAAATAATGAACTTTTAGAGGCCTCCTTTCATTCTTAAGAGAGCAAAACATGGTGGGGCCCACGTATGCCACATAGGCAGGGTTTTATTTTTTAATTTTTTGCTTTTTTAATGTTTGGGCTTTGCGGGACCGGCAGGGGACGATCGAGGGACGGCTCAGCCGCCCCTAGCCGGCTCCCCCAATTTCTTCAAGCCGTCCCCGTTTCCAGCCGTTCTGAAGGGGACCCCCCCCGTCCCCTAGCTGTCCCCTGGTACCCGGGACGTCCCCGAAACTGGGACGGGTGATTTTGGGGGGGGGACGCGTCCCCGGGTAACCCTAATATATATTGTAAATAGAAAAATAGTTCCCTTCTGGGCTTTCACAAGGGGGGTCTAATTAACCAAATTGGTGCCTTGCATGGCAACCACCTAAAATACTACCTTTGCGTTTACCTTCGCTTATTTGTGTTGGTTGACAATTGTCAATTACAAAGTAGTTTAGACTTTAGTTGATGAAGAATGATGTAGAGCAAAGTATGATGTATTGCTTCCTCTTCTTTCTGCTACTATCTAGTGTTGTGTGTAGTTTAATTAATGTTTCATTGACTTTCATGAAAGTGGGGAGGTTGGGACAAAAAAAGTGTTTTGGATATTGGGAATGGTGGGGAGGGGGGAGCAACTATTAAAAAATTATATAAAAAAAAATATTTTAAGAAATAGGAAAAAAAGTTGCATTTTGTCATGGATGTCAACAATATGAGTAAATGAAGTTGAAATTTATACAAAGTTTGACAGTTTGACAAGAATTGATCTAATGATCAATGACAAGCATCTGTAGTATAATATTTATTTTATATTATTCATCAAGTTCAACATACAAAGTAACACAAAATAAAATGGCTAATCTAAGTTATTGTCTGATGCAAATATTGTGGCATATTCTTCATCATGGGAGTTGCTAGACTTATATAACTTCTACAACTAGATCTCGACCCACCTTGTATGCACAACATGATCCCACCTTCTTCAACTAGATCTCAACTCAAGTCTATAGAGAACTTTTCTATTGGACTCTCTTTGTACTCAATTTTCTTGTGATCCATGAGACACAAGGCATTGTGTACAACCACAAACTTCTTTACTCTCCTAGAGGTAAGCTTGTTCCTCTTGATAGAGTGGATGTAGTTGGTTGTATGTAGACTAGTTCCTCTCTATTGAAGAGAAACTTCAAACTTATTAATGGCTAGTGTGTGTATCAATCATGGAGGCGCATGTAGTTGGCACCAACTCATTGTGTTCTTCTACGCAAGTGTTTCCCCATCTATCCTTGCCAAACTCATGGAGCCCATGAATTCAGAAAATCTGCTCCACTCATGTCAGATCAGTGTAGCTTCCTCTATAGTGTACATTTTCTTAATAACCTTAATAAAGCTCCTTATCACTTGCATGTCATGGATGCTAATATGATTATGTTACCAATCCAACGAACAAGTAACATGAATACAACATACATATTGGCTATAAATTTATGCAAACTAGATTCTTTCTTCTAAATCTTTGCAGCTTCATTCCATTCTACCCATGTCATGTCCATAAGATTCTAGGTTGACGTCTAAGCCCATTTTTCATTTTCCATGGGCTTAGGGAAAGTAACTTAGGGAGGTGTACGTGTTTACATTTGGCGTTGTGGTGATGTAGTTGTGGTGGTTATGTAATAAGATGATCATTATAATAATAGTGTTGGCCAAGGGTTGCGTGGGGGTGTATTTTGGAGGGAAAGGAAAAGAATTTGAAAATTGCATTTTTAACCAAGATAGGGTTCGAGAGAGATGTTTTTGTTTTACCCATTAATTCTGCTTGAATAGATTGGATGCCCTGTTCATCTAACACTAGATATTGGAGGATGGAACCACCCTGATTTTCATAGTTGATTAGTGGACAAAAACCCTTGAACAAATTGTGGGAAATTCCATACAAGGATTATAATTGTGCTTCATTGATTTGTTGTTTGAGCTGCTCCTTTAGCGCTTGTTTGTCTAAGTTTGAGGCATCTCTATTAGTGTCTAGAGTTTTTAATTCTGAGGTGGCTCTTGTAGCACCATTGGTTGTAGATTTATTATTTTTTCTGATAATAATATTGCTGCTGTTGTTACTAATAGTTTGGTAAATTGAATAGACTATAAGTGCTATTTGTGTTGTAATAAGAGGAATGAATAGCTATTGCGAATTGCTATTCATTTATAAGAGTTTATAATTCATTTTTGTGTATTTTGTTTAGTATATTATCTTTGCAATATATTTGTTTTGAAATAAGATTTAATCATTGGTATCTCATGGAGTTAAATCAATTAAAAACATATAGTATCCCTAATCAAGGATGTTATAGTGTTATTAGAGCCTTGGTCCTACCAACCTGTGGATCAAGGGTTTACGTGATTTGGGGGAAACAAATGGAAGGAGGTGAGATTTAATAGAGGAATAAAAGCCTCAGGTCATGCTTAATGCAGTGATCAATTTGGATGCAAGGCAGAGATAAATGGCTCAAGCACTCAAAGACACGATGGCAATGTTGGTGCAATTTGTGCAAGATCAAAAAGCTCCCAAAACTCCAGAATCACATATTGAAAGGAGAAGTGCATCGTGGGTTAATCAAGTGGTTGGTTCTTTGTCCAATCCCTTCCTACCAAAATTCTTGCAAGGAAGAGAAGATCAGTTGGTAGAAGAAGCAATGAAGTTGATTGATGACTTTTCAGCCTTGCATGCCAAATATAAAGCCCCAAAGCAAGAAATTCAAGATGATCTATCATTTTTTGCATTTTGCAACATGAAATTCTGAAATGGTCCTCAAATCGAGAAGAAACTAGTTCAAAATCAGGCTAACAAGGAATTTGAAACAATTTTTGGGCAAGGTTCGTGTACATATATTTGAATGGACACAAAAGTGTTTAGCCCATGCTTGGATCTAGAAAATCAACTTCTACCTCTCTCTAAATCCAATGTATGAAGAAGAATCCATCAAGTTTGCCTCATTCCACCTAGAAGGGGTAGCCCATGAATGGTGATACCATGGCATAGTGACACAAGGGCATAACCTCCTCTACTTTTGAAAATCTTAGCCAAAGGTTGATTGAAAGATTTGATAGGGTTGATCTAGAAAATCACTTTTGAGAATTGGCATAGCTAAAACACTATGGATTAGTGGAACACTACATGGGTGACTTTTAGAGGACAATTGTCAAAGTTCTTGAAGTATTTTAGAGAAGAATCATGGTTCTATTTGTAGAAGGATTAGTAGAGCCATTGAAGCGATTGGTCAAGACATTGGAGCCTTCTACTCTTCAAGAGGCAACAAAAGGGCCCTTGTTTTGGAGTCATCCTTACCTCAGAGTAAATCCTATGCTAATGCTCCACCTATAAACCAAAATAAGCTCCGAAAAGGAGAATCAAACACTCAGAAGTTTGGCCACCGCTAAAAGGAAATGAAGATAGTAGAAATGAACTTAGGAGGAAGCAACTCTATTTCCATTGCAAAATACCCTAGGAGTGAGGACACAAGTGCCTTGGAAAGGTTAGGTGCACTATATTGAAGTCAGGTTAGATGAGGGAATAGAGGAAGTTGAGGTTAAGAGGGAAAATGAAGAATTTGATGAAGAAGGAGAAGACCTAGGTGAAAGAACTCTTGTGGCTCTCTCAAGAACTCAAAGGTACAATCCATTCAAGATTTGCATAGTGCCAGTAGGCCAATGGATCACTGCCTTGATTAGTAGTGGAGGGACCCAAAATTTAATAGACGAGAGTTTGGTGGCAAGAAAGGGGCTTAGTAGTTGAGAATTTCAAGAAATTCAATGTGACAATGGTGATGGGTTTACCATACCGTGTCCAAAAAGAATTCGACAATTGAAAATGACTCTTGGAGATCATTTGATATATGAGGATTTCTATGTGATCAGATTAGGAGATACTGACATGGTGCTTGGGGTAAAGTGGCTACAATCTCTGGGAGAATTCTCACAAAACTACCGATCAATATAATTGAAATTCAAAAGTGAAGGAAAGGAAGTAGTTCTCAAGGGAATCCAAAATGGAGCCCCCCAAGTAATTATTGCTAAAAGGATGGAAAGACAAATAGCTTGGGCAGCTAGTTGCTTGACACTAAAATATTCATCCATGAAAAAGAAGGATGCTTATCAATTATCATATTGATGTGCAACTTGTTTTGGACAAGCATGGCAAGGTTTTTCAGGACATTCCCCTAGGATTGCCACTTGACGAAGGGTTTTAGCACATTATTGAGATTGAAGTGGGTGCAAAACCTGTGATAACCACTCCCTATTGTCACCCCAGGATCCACAAGGAAGAGATAAGGAAGGAAACTAAGGAGTTGTTGGATATGGTCCACATTAGGCTGAGATCTAGTTCATTTGCCTTTGCAATATTACTTGTGAAGAAAAAGGATGGTACCATGAGGACATGTGTTGAATACTGTGCATTGAATAAGAAACAATCAAGAATAGATATCCTATCTCCAAGTTCGATGAACTCATAGATGAGCTACATGGAGCTGTGCACTTCTCGAAGATTGATTTGTGCTCAAGATACCATCAGATCAGAATGAGGGATGAAGGTGTTCAAAAGACTATTTTCAGATGTCACTATGGACACTTAGAATTTCTAGTCATGCTCTTTGGCTTGAGGAATGCCCCAACCACTTTCCAATCACGCATGAACAAGATATTTAGCAAGCAATTAAGAAAGTTGTCCTAGTTTCTTTGATAATATTTTTATATACAATAAAACTTGGGAGGAGCACTTGAAGCATTTGGATGAAGTCTTGAGCATATTAGAGTGACATTCATTCTTTTCCAAACAATCAAAGTGTGTGTTTTGGCTTAGGCAGATTTTGCATTTGGGACATGTCATTAGTGAACAAGGAGTTCAAGTGGACCAATAGAAGATCCAAGCCATTCGTGATTGGCCGTCTCTCAAGAATGTATCACAATTAAGAGGATTCTTAGGATTATGTAGCTACTATAGAAGGTTTGTAAAAGGATTCTCTTAGTTCATAGAATCACTCACAGATTTTACTAACAAGGGAGCATTTAAGTGGATAGATGCTACTGAGCAAACTTTTAACAAATTGAAAAGAGTAATGTGTTCTTGTCCAATGCTTACTATCCCAAAATTTTCACTTTTTTGTGTTGGAATGTGATGCTTCTAGTGAGGGCATTGAAGTTGTTTTGATGCAGCAATAAATCCCATTGCTTTTGAAAGTAGGAAACTACTAGAGGCAGATTTTTTTTATTTATTTATGATAAGAAGATGTTAGCAATCATGCATTCCTTAGTGAAGTTTAGACAATATTTGGTGTGCAACAAGTTTGTGGTTAAGACTGAACACAACAGTTTTAAGTACTTTCTCAATTAGAAAGACTTGAATGACCTAAAATAGAGGTGGGTAAGCAAGTTGCAGGCATATGATTTTGATATTGAATTTGTGAAGGGTATGCATAATGTAGCTGCTGATGTATTATCTGGGAGACTCTTTGCTGATTGGGTTACCACCATTATATCTAAATTTGCCAAGAATGATTTTACTACTAAGTTCTTGAATGGAAGAATACAAGATGACAGGTTCAAAGTTGTAGGAGACCAAATTCTGCATAAAGAGAGGACATAATTAATTCTAGAGTTGAAGATGAAGGAAAAGATTTTAAGGGCCATGCATGATACTCCATTGGCAAGGCATTTGAGGTATTTTTAAGACATACAAATAGATTAGAGAGAGATTCTCTTGGAAAGGAACGAAAAGGGACGTGCTCAAGCACATTAAGTAATTCTCGTCTTGCTAGCAAAACAAGGCAGAACAAGTCTATTTGGTAGGCTTTCTTTAGCCTTTACCCATTCTTGAGCAAAAATGGGAAAGTATATCTATGGACTTTATCATTGGGCTACCCAAGATAAATGGCAAAGATTGCATCTTTGTGGTGGTGGATAAACTCACTAAATACGTACATTTTTATGCCATATCTTTTTGATTCAAAGACTTCCCAAATTGTTGATTTATTCTTAAAGGAGGTTTTCAAATTACATGGGTTAGCGAAGAACATTGTTAGTGGCAGGGACAACAGGTTTTTGAGTCAATTTTGGCAAGAATTGTTCCATTTGGAAAGAATAGAGCTCACCCCTAGCATGAGTTATCACCCCTAGACAGATGGATAGACTGAAATTGTCAACAAATGGATTGAAGGGTACCTAAGAAATTACATTTCTAGGCAACAAACTGCTTGGGTCAAGTGGCTACATTTGGAAGAACATTGTTATAACACCTACCATATGTCCGTAGGTATGTCACCTTTCATGGCTTTGTATGGATATAATGCTCAACCTTTGTGGATCTTGCAATCATAGAAAACAAGGTGCTTAGAGCAATAGCTATGGTCAAGTAGAGTCAAGAGGATACCGAAAGCCATCATGGACACTTGAGAAAGAAAATTGAGGAATAGAACCATTAAGTGAGCATTTGGTGAGTTGGAAGGATTTGCCAACTGAAGATGCAATAGGGGAAGGGGATGATATCTTGAAGCATCCAAATTTGAATTACTTGAGGGCAAGCAATCTTGGGAGGGAGGATTGTTATGTCCCCTTTTTCCATAAAGTTCTAGGTTGACCAGTAAGCCTATTTTCATTTCCTGCGGGCTTAGAGAAAGAAACATAAGGAAGTGTATGTGTTTATATTGGGCATCTTGATGATGGGGCTGTGAGTGTTATGTAATAAGCTAATCGTTTTAATAGTGGTGTTGGCCAAGGATTATGTGTGGGTGCATTTTGGAGGGAAAGGAAAAGCATTTGAAAATTTCATATTTAACCAAGACAGGGTTTGAGAGAGGAGATGTTTTTGTTTTACCCATTAATTCTACTCAAATAGATTGGACACCTTGTTCGTCTATCATTGGAGATCGAGGATGGAAACCCCCTGGTTTCCATAGTTCGTTAGTGGACAAAAACCCCTAAACCACTTGTGAGCAATTCCATACAGAGATTGTAATTGTGCTTCACTAACTTGTTGTTCAGGGGGCTCCTACAACACCTATTTGTCTAAGTTTGAGGCATCTCTCTTAGCACCTAGGGTTTGTAATTAGAAGGTGGTTCTTGTAGCACCATTGGCTGAAGGTTCATTATATTTTCTGATAATAGTATTGCTGCTGTTGTTCCTGATAGTCTGGTAAACTGAATTTACTATAAGTGCAATTTTTGTTGTAATAAGAGGGTTAAACAGTTATTGTGAAATGCTGTTCATTTTTGCATTCTCTGTTTGGTATATTATCTTTGCAGTAGATCTGGTTTGAAATAAGATTTAATCATTGGTATCCTGTGGAGTTAAATCAATTAAAAACATATAGTATCCCTATTCAAGGATATTACAGCCCATGACTAAATATGTGTCCACATACTGAGAATCAGATATATCTACATATATCTACAAATATTTGCTGAAACCAACAGTATGAATGGCTGATTGTTTGTGGCTACACTTACAGCTATGCATGCTGAAACAATACCCTATGCTACTATGAACAGCATTTATGCATATCTTATCACTATGTTAGAATTTTCCATTAGCTCATTGCTTCATTGAGCAGCAACATAAATAACAAAAGAATGTGAAAGGAATACACAATGTCAAAAATAATTGCTGATGAAGCCGGAAGAAGATGGCTTATGGAGAACAAGCTTCTTCTTTTTATGGATTAGAAGAAGGGCAAGCATTTTCATCCATTACCAAATTGCCAATATAGAGTTTGATAATGTTTTTAGGAGAAGCCTAATTTACAACAAAATTAATTCTTTTTGGTGATGCTGCTTGGTCTAACCCCATGATGTTCCTGCATCAACTATTCTGCTTTTGCCTCTAGCTTAACCACAGGAGCCTAAAACCTTCCAATTGAATGAAGAGGGTATGTCTCATTTTTTCTGCCCATATGCATTAAAATCTCCTTTTTTTTTTGGCTGCATGTACTAAAACCTTGTGTTTATTGAGAGAGTGGGTGATCTTGACCATAAATCTAAATTTTTATATGAATTAACTTTTATATGCTTTGGGATATTTTCTTGCAAGAATTTTTATATGTTTTAACATTTTCAGATTTTTTTCCTTTTTCACTTGAACTTATTTCACGTATTTTGAACCTTTAATGTTTATTTAAAAAAAATGGATGTCTCTACTATGTTCTTTTGTATGAGTTGGACTTATGCAAACAATAATTTATTCTATATTTTCTCTGGCATATTTTTCATTTTTCTCAAGCATTGATTATAGCAGAGCAAGTTCTTTATCATTTCATTGATTTATCTGAATAAATTCTTCCCCTATGTTGTCTTTTTCCTCTTCCCAATCTCTCCAATTGTGTCTTGTAAGGTTTGTTTTGGGGAGTGTGGGTTGGGTTCATCCTCTACTCTAAAATGTAACTTTCTTACACGATTAATCAAATCTCTGTTAAAATAGTTTCTGAAATCTATTTCTTATTCTGATGGGTTGAAAGCCCTGCAAATTCTCAACCTGGTTTACCTTTTGTTGGCGTTTAAATTCGCACCTCTGGAATGCGGATTTGAAAACGGACAGCTATGCACAGATAAACTGCTCTTCAAATTAGGAGGGGAAGCTCCCTCTTGCTGATGGTGTTCAAGAAAGTAAACTAAAACTAAGTTGCCTATCTTTTTGATCAGCTTAGAGCACAAGGTTTATAAAACACAAACGCCGCAGCTGAGATTTTATGATTTAAGAACTTCAACTACGACTAACTTAAACTAAAGACGTTTCTAACTTCTCAAGTAATAAGCAGAGCAAGAGAAACTAGAAATGAACAAGGTAGATTTTCTGACAAAATACTTCGATAAACTCTTTCTCAACAAACATCTACACACTTCAATGTAAGTTGAAATCAAGATCATAAAAGTAAAACACCAATAACGGAAATCAGAGATTTTATAT
Organism: Sequoia sempervirens; assembly: GCA_007258455.2. NCBI lineage: Eukaryota > Viridiplantae > Streptophyta > Pinopsida > Cupressales > Cupressaceae > Sequoia > Sequoia sempervirens. The sequence goes on from VDFB02270651.1 coordinate 503,568,346, forward strand.
CAAGGCAAAGGAGGCTCATGATTTTATTACTCGAACTTCTGGAACAAAACTCACTTCTAACATGCCTGGAATAAGAAATTGCAGCTAAAGAGGCTTGCAATCTTATTCTTACACAATAGAAACAACAATCACACTAACTCCTTGTTGGCTAAAGAGGCTCAACAATTTGCTATCACAACACAATTGAACGACACTTGAATAACAAATAGAAGGCAAAATAGGCTCAGCGTTTTGTTATCACTAGCATGGTTAAAAAAAACTAAATGAGCAAAGGCTCTTATTTATAGAGAAGCAGAGGAGTAGGGAACCCTAAAATCTCCTTGCTTTCACAATCTAGGGCTTGCTCAACAAGCAAGCTTTATTACTAAATCTAGAAAGAAGATAACATCTGAAACCCTAGAAAGCAGAAAAAGCGGGAAACGCCAACTATTACATCTTATCTTCTTTCTATCTTCAAAGAATGGATAAGAATCGTTCCAAGAATAGAAAGAAAGCGGAAAGAAAGCTTCTAGATGAAAGCTGCTTTAAAGCTCGATCACATCCGCTAAAAAGCAGGAAACTGTGTCTTGGTCAGGTGCATTGATACTATTTAAGGAAATATTTTGATTCTCCAAGATCTCCTCGCCTTTTGTGATCAAACTTAGAGAATCCTTCACTTCTTCAACTGCTTTATGAGTTTTGTTCTTGAAAAACATCGCTGCCCCAAAGATGACTCACAAATTGATGACTTGGCGGCTCTGCAACTTTATGCTTCTGATACTTCTCTTGATTTCCAACAGAAGAATATTGCGCAACTCTTTTCTGATACCTTTCCCTTTTCTCACATCACACCTTCTCTCGTTTTTTAGTTGAGATGATGAAGTTTTGACATAATGCTGATTTGGTCTCAAACTCGAGGGGAGTGTACTCCATATTGAAAACCTTGAAGAATGACTGTAAACTCGCCTATGTTCAGACAAGTCTTGAGCAACTTTCTATTTTTAGAATGCTGGTTTTTCGTCTTCAAACGGACAAATTTTTTGGAATTTTTTCTGAGATATGGGTTTTGCTCAGAACTTCGTTGCAAGACAACCCAAATCGTCCGTTTTTGAAAATTTTGAATTTTGCCTGAAAAAGCAGCAAACCCTAATTTCTTCAATTTTTCCCGAACAAAGCTGGCATCTGGGTTTTGTTCAGAACAAGATTAGAAATGGACCCAGTTGATTAGATTTGCAAAACCTTGACGTTTGATCGAAAAAGCAGCCAACCCTAGATCTTGAACTTTCTTGAAAAAAAAGCTGTGATATGGGTTTTCTTCAGAAGACTGATTGGAAAGGACCCAGATGGTTGAATCTTGAATGCACTGAGGATTTCACTGACATGTAAAATAAAAGCACTTGCTGCAACTTGATGAAGTTCTTGAAAATTTCTTCAGAAGAACGAGAAGAAGAGACCCAGATGGCTGAAAATTAAAATCTTTGACCTTCCCTTTGAAAAGTTTGATCTTCTGGATGAAAAAGCTTGAAAAAGCAAGGGTTTAAGTTGCTGGTTTGAAAATTTTGATGAAAAACCAGCAAGCTATGCTCTTGATTCTTGAAAAATTTCTTCAAACTTGCTGCTCCAACTTTCTAACTTGAAGGCTACCTGCAAAAAAAATAATGAAAATAACATAAAAGAACGATGTTAAACAGACTTAGGGTTTTGTCTTTGTTTTGCTTTGTTTTGCTTTTATTTCAAAACCCTAAAATCTCTGTTCAATGTATTTGGACGCCATCTTCCCTCACTTTGCAATTTTGAAACCTTTTGAAAATCTCAAAAAATTCTCTAAGGCATGAGAAGTTGGGCGCCCTTTCTCTCCAGGGGCGCCCACTTCCTCCAGTGTTAACCAAAATTTAGACATTTTCAACTTTTCACCATTTCGACCTGCTACTTCGCCTCTGATTTCCCGTTGATAGATCGACCTGACAGGCGAGTTGAAGGTTTCACGGCGGAGTTTGACTGATTAAGAGGAAGAAGTTCTGGAGGCATCTCTGGCAAAATCCTTCATTTTGACCTCCGAATTCATGGGAGCCTTTTCCTTCGAGGGGCTCCGAACTTTCACAGTGTTAGCCATTTTTCTGATCTTCAATTTCTTCATAAAACTCCTCCCTTACAGACGATCCCATCGAATCTGGAGTTTCAGGTGTCGGATCGACTGCCGGTTGAGCTCATCGCGGAGCTATTGAGGAATGAGAAGGGGTCTTCTGGAGAGATTTTTGCCAAAAAGTGGATTTTTGGGCCTCAAAAGTTTGGGCGCCCTTCTTGACCAGGGGCGCCCACTTCACCCAGACTTAGATTTTTTACCTTTTTCTGTTTGCTTCTGAACTTGGAAATTAAACTCTTGTCGGACCCTCCGTTCGGCTTCTTGTATCCGGCGACTGCGATCTCTGATTGACGTGCGAAGTATCTCGTTGGAAAGCTGGGTCAATTGTGAAGAGATCACGTTAGATACTTGTCCGCAAATTCTTTTGTTTAGCTCCTTGAAAACTTGGGCGCCCTTCTTCACCTGGGGCGCCCAAACTCACCAGACTTAGTCATTTTTATCTGTTTTTCGACTTCGAGTTTGGAATCGTCATTCTATACCTTTGACTTCGATCTGAATTTGCAGGAGATTGAACAGTCGGATGATCTGACGGAGACAAGCACGTCGAAGCTAGCTGAGCACTGAAAAGAACAAGCATATTCTTGAACCCTAACGGCTGAATTAGGCCCTTCAAAAAGCTGGGTGCCCTTCTTCACCAGGGGCGCCCAAAATCTGAACACTTAGTCAAATTTTGATATTTTCAACTTTTCCTCGTTCTGACTTCAGTGCGGATCTCCCTTGTTCGTCGCTGAATTCCGGATGACTGAGTAATCTGATAACTACACCGCTGAATTCGTTGCGAAGCTAACAGAGAATTGAACAACATTGACTGGAGATGTAAACCCTAATTCCTTCATCTGGTGCCCTAAAAAGATGGGCGCCCTTTCTTGGCTGGGGCGCCCACTTCTAGCAGTGTTAGAAACTTTTCAACATTTTTCACTTTCTTCCTCGTTCTTTGTGACTGCTTGCCAACTCGCCTTCTGCTGAATGCTTTGAACGTTGAATCTGACACCTGGCAGCCGACTGACCTTCATTGATGACCTCGGAGCTCCAGATACGCTTCTGAAAAAGCAGAGTAGACCCACAAGGGCAAAACTAACTATTTTGAGTTTCTAACTCCACCAGCCTGATATGGACGTAATTTGAGCCAATCAAAATCAGTTTGGACCCTGACGGACCAACTTTCTATTTTTAGAGACTTTATATTTTTAGAAAGTTTTGCCAGTATCCATTTCCAAAGAAACCCAGAAAAACCCAGAAAACGTTATTAATCTTAGAAAATTTCTAAAAATAGTAGTTTTCCTAAAATTTAGGGATGAAAAACTGAGATCTGGTTTTTGTAGGTTAAGCTGCTCTGAGCAGACCCAGATCGTCATATTTTGAAAATTTTGCACTTTAACCCCTCATGCAAGACATACACACGCAAATTTTGACCTTTTTGACTGATTTAACAAGACTTTTACTCATTTCTTCAGAATGTCTAAGTGTAACAAAAACTTTAATTTTGGGGTACAACACCTTTTTAGGCCATCTTATCTTGAAATGGCCATGCTTGTAACACATGGCAGCATTGATTAAACAGTTTCATAATCTAGTAGTTTAGTTATTATCAAACCTTAAACTTGAAGCTTTATGACCTTTGACAGACCTTTTCTGATACTGATCTAAAATCTCGTCCAAAATATGTGTACGTCAACTGCTTCTTTATTGCTTCTAGTTTACAATTTATTGCAATAGTCCCACCCAATTCCACCAAAAGAAAATTCAATTCGACATGTACAAGGATGGCATTTAGAATATCTGTATGACAGTCAAACCTGCAGTCCCTCAGATATGCAAGTTCCAAAATATTTATGAATTTTGAAGTTATTATTGGTTTTGGAATCCTTAAGAACTTTAAAAATGATTCTTTTAGTTGTCTGCATTTAAGCAAAACATTTCAGTAAAATCGTGAATGATTGTGTAATAGTTGATAATGCACCATGCAGGCAAGTGAATCTAATTATGGTTTTGGGTTCCCCCCAAAAAATTGATGTACTGTAATATCAAGAATAGTCATGCTGATGGAGATGTTTCTATTGTAGGGAAGTTTATTGGCTCAAGGTTATTAGTACCTTTTTTGGTGAAAGGGAAATATGCGCTGAATTATTAAAAGTTACCCTCGAGAACATAAACAGTTTCTGATCTTTTAGTTGGCCTGCATTTAAGTAAAACATTTCAGTAAAATCGTGAATGATTGTGTAATAGTTGATAATGCACCATGCAGGCAAGTGAATTTAATTATGGTTTTGGGTTACCCCCAAAAAATTGATGTACTGTAATATCAAGAATAGTCATGCTGATGGAGATGTTTCTATTGTAGGGAAGTTTATTGGCTCAAGGTTATTAGTACCTTTTTTGGTGAAAGGAAAATATGCCCTGAATTATTAAAAGTTACCCTTGAGAACATAAACAGTTTCTGATCTTTTAGTTGGCCTGCATTTAAGTAAAACATTTCAGTAAAATTGTGAATGATTGTGTAATAGTTGATAATGCACCATGCAGGCAAGTGAATCTAATTATGGTTTTGGGTTCCCCCAAAAAAATTGATGTACTGTAATATCAAGAATAGTCATGCTGATGGAGATGTTTCTATTGTAGGGAAGTTTATTGGCTCAAGGTTATTAGTACCTTTTTTGGTGAAAGGAAAATATGCTCTGAATTATTAAAAGTTACCCTCGAGAACATAAACAGTTTCTGCTATGTTGGCGTAAGCCATCTTGAAGTCTGGATTACTGTAAAAAACAAGATAATACATTTGTGGGTGACTTCCATTTTTTAATTCAAATATGGTCATCAACAACTCATTTTCCTATCTAATGACTTTGTATAGGGTGTAGTATGTTTATATAGACTATGTGGGGGCTACAATACACTATTATGAAAAATAGGGCCAATATCCTCTGCTTTGATAAATTGTTAAGACAGGTTAAATGTGTTTCTGCGATTTAGTTACAAGAAGCATATTATCAAACATGTAAGAAAGAAAACACTAAAGAAAAATTTCTGGATTTGTGAGGGGCACCCTTTTGGCCACAAACTGTTAGGTCGCATTCTAAGCCACAATGGATAATGTAATTGCAGATTTGTTTCAATATGCCTTTTCTAAATTTACAGTAAACTGTAGAATATTGGCATCAACCTAAGACTACCACCTCACTGTCCTTCCCAAATGATAAACCTTTGTCTGAAGATGATTACACATTACATTACAATCGTTGACTTTAGACCCTAGTTTTTCTCTTCCATTTTTTTTTCTATCCTTTTTGGTAATGCCATGAATTATTAGAAAAGCAGTTGATGCTTATTGTAATGCCCGACTATTAGAAAAGATCATAGCAGGATATGCACTTTGCCTTTTATTATATGTTTATCTAGTTGATGCTGATTGTAATACCTGACCATTCGAAAAGGCCATAACAGGATATACACATTGCCTTTCATTATAGGCTTATCTACTTATGGAAACAAAGAGGTCCAATTAAATTAATAGATGAGAACACTTGAGGCATGATTTCTATCCAATTGATTTCCGATGCTTAATTTTTTGGGACAAAGTAATACCAAGGCTGAACTAAGTGAATTTTCACATGCATGGGTTCCTACAGAGGCTTGTGCACTGCAATGTTAATATTCTTTAACTCTCTACTTGTTCTTAATTAAATATGCTTATAAACATGGAATTACAGGAAGTGTGCTCCAGTGACAAGTACAATGGACCAATCATTGAGGCAAATACTTCAAGGGATTGTGGCAGGTACGGCTCAGGCTTTAGAGGTTACAATGCAAGCATGGTCTGTTCTTGAGGATTCAACTACGAGTGAATATTTGATGGGATCACTTGAGAATGGTCCTCCCTACAATACAGTATTTAAAGGGGTCAATCAATATCCTGATGAGATTACAGAGGAGGATACGACAATGGATATTATTGCAGCAAACACTCTTTCAGAACAAAACCTGCTTACATCATCTGAACTCAGCATGTCAGATTGGGATGGAAAAGTTCCAAACGAGTGCATTGTGAAGCCTCAGTCAGTGGATTGGTGGAATCACTACAGTTTTCATGTTAGTAGTGACGATCCTCGGTTCCAGACCATATTCAGTTTGCCAATTCAATTATTTGATGAACTTTGTCATCTTCTATATGATGATTTATGCCAAGGTCCAATACCCATCTCATTTGCAATGTCCATAAAGAACAGGGTACTGTCAGTTGAGAAGCAGGTAGCCATGGCCATATTGCGCTTATCAAGTGGAATGACAATGTTAACTGTTAGTGAGCTCTTTGATTGTGGGAAGTCCACAGTGGTTAAAGTGGTAAAGAAATTTATATTCTCTATGCAAAAGAGGGCATCCAAATATATTCAGTGGCCAACAGATGCAGCTTCACTTGAGCATGTCAAGGAGGGATTCCGCCTTAAACAGGGTTTCCCAAATTGTTGTGGGGCAATAGATGCAACTCATGTAAAACTTGAGCTTCCCTACAATGAATCATCTATTGATTGGTATAACCGTGAGCACAATTATAGTATGCTTGTCCAGGCTATTGTCGATAGCAATATGCGCTTCCTTGACATTTGCACAGGATGGCCGGGGTCTCTTAATGATTCTGGTCTGCTAAGGAATTCATCGTTTTACAAATTGTGTGAAGAAGGTGAGAGGCTCAATGGACCTCCAGTATCACTCGGCGGCTTTGACATGAGAGAATACATTATCGGGGATGGTGCTTATCCCCTGCTTCCCTGGTTGATTGTCCCTTTTTCAGGGGAAACAACTGATGATCAAAGACTCTTCAACTACAAGTTGTCATACACACGTAATGTTGTAGAGCGTGCTTTTGCAAAATTAAGGAGCACATGGCAACTTCTTCAAACCAAAATTAAAAAACCAAATATGGAGATGTTGCCCCGGACCATTCTTGCTTGTTGCATACTACAAAATATGCTTTTGTCCATGGAAGCCTATGAGAATGAAATTGTGGACGAGATTATTGATGAATCAGACACTTCTCTTCAAGGAATGGAAATGGTAGATGTTGATCCAGCTGCAGCCACAGCACAAATAGCTCTTATGGATTATGTAAATAATATACATAATGCACTGGAAGACTGATGTCCCGTACACCAGACTTTTAGGTAGTTCCTGTGAGTTGCAGATGTTTCTGAAATTGATAAATGTTGATTACCAAATGACAAGTGGGAGGATATAAGCGTCATTTATGGATGTGTGAACTTGAAAAGATGTCGCCCTTCTCTATTTTTACCTTTTTGTTCCATTAAGATTATGTTTGCTTTTCCATATTGAAGAGACTGTAATTTTGTTTATATTGAATTAATTTTTCAGTATTGAAGCTCAAACTTCTGGTGTTAATATCTTACTGGAATTGATTATTTTACAAATTAATAGGAAATGGGCAAACAAAAGAAGCGCTTTGGCCAATAATTTTAAGCATCTTCTTGTGAATATGATATATTTATGTCCGACTTCTATTTTCAATTGATAATTGCATGTGCTGTCTTATTAACATATAATTTGGTTATATATTTGAGCTATGTGAGTTCAGAATTTTAAATGGGGCATTGAACAGGTTGAATGCCTAGAAAGAACAGCGGTTAATGCATGCCAAACATTACAATGTCTTCTTAAGTGGAATCCTCTGATACCTGACAAGATTGTGGTTTCGCTATATTTCAATTTTGTTGTTCTAGTATAGTGATGATGTTTTGACCTGAATCGGAGCATACTGTATTTTTTACCTTAATTTTAAATGCATATTTGAGATTGATGATGTTTTGACCTGAATCGGAGCATACTGTATTTTTTACCTTAATTTTAAATGCATATTTGAGATTCTTTTGATCTTTCACTACTAGGAATTATCGATAAAACAATCTCGAGTAATCAAGTTGCCAGGATGCATGCAGTAATAATAACTTTGTATACAATAACAATTACCACACCATGAGGGATTTGACTTGATCGGTTCTTCAAGACGAGGTTAAATTATGGCAGAAACCCAGATTTACATTGAACTAATACCATAGTTGCTGGGAGACGCAGGGTACTGGTACTGGTAGGGGACGGGGACGCCAATCAAATTAGGGTACGTGAGTCAAATGAATAAGGAGATGGCTATTTTATATGTAAACGATTCACCGGAAATTTTGGGTACGGGTACGTTGTCTATGTTCCCATAATGGAGTTTCCCGGCAACTATAACTAATACATATATAAATGTTAATTCTTCATTGAACTAATACATATATAAACGTTAATTCTAACTTATGGACATGAGATCAGTTGTTAATTCTTCATTGAACTAATACACATATAAACGTTAATTCTAACTTATGGACATGAGATCAGTTGTTAATTCTTCATTGAACTAATACATATATAAACGTTAATTCTAACTTATGGACATGAGATCAGTTTTTTCTTAACCTCCTTTGGCACGCATCATAAAATAAGCACTGCCTGTCCAGCTGAACCTCTGAAATAAGCCCTCACAAATACAGTATATCTTGAATTTGGAGGGATTTCAATTTGTATGAGAATTTCCAGTTAAATCAGGATTTCTAAGGAATTAGAATTATACAAGAATATTGTAACAATTCTTTTTTTTGTTATTATAATTTTTTTAAATAATAATTCGCATTATTTTCTACACATTAAATTCTTAATTGGTGACACAATTTTGTTTATTAATTCAATCTGTTAAATTAAGAATATTATCTTTATTCCAGAACCAAAAAAGAATACTATAAGATTTATTTTACACATAACAACATGAAAGATCAATATTTACATTTATAAATTATAGAAGCATACATATCTTAAAAGAAGACATGGGTATATTCAAATATAATAAAGAACAAGATATGTCCAATGCATAAGGTGATCTTGGGACAACTCAATCCATTAAGTAAAATATCTAGGATATTAAATATATATAATAAAATTTAATGCCATCAATTTATACAATTAATGTCTCATTCATGGTCAATTTTTGAGTTTGAATAGGTCCTCTGCAAATCTGCATTGGTTCTCGTTTGGATTTAAATATGTATAAATAATCCCAATCAAGTGAATAAAGAATTCCTCCTCACCCTAAACAAGTGGACTTTTTGGTTAATTAGGGAAGGGATTCATAATATCAACGTTCGGATAAGCATAAACTTAATGACATATAGGCTTGCTATATTATCATTTAATTATATATTTCACATACATGGTGACTAGTTAACAAGAATTAAGTGGGACCTCATTACATTAACAAAAGTTTTAGTATCCAATACATTAATACTTGAGTATTGTGAATAGTTGAAGATATGAAAGTCAGTCCATTTGATGTCATATTTTTTTCATTTTTAGTTCATTGTCAATTGTGATGACAACACAAACATTCCATACTATTTGTAGCTCTCATCAGTAAGGACATAGCTACTCAATACAACACACATTTAAATACAATCTAGCACTCATGATATTGCATTGGCAAATAACACTTTACTTACCACAATTTACCAAATCTTTGAGATGGGTAAATCTTGGTAACTATCACTTGCATGCTATTAGTGAATGCTAGTTTATCTTTAGAATGATGAGTAGTTCTTGCCATTTATCACTTGTGTGCTATTGTTAAAAGCCAACTAGAACTTATGATATAGTTGGTTTCTTTTACTCACAAAGCATGTTGAATTTTGTCAATTTAGAAACAATAATAAGCTTATCTATAAAATTGGTCTATATGATATATTAGTATACTAATCAAAAGAGAACATATTATATTTATAAGACAACAATAATTATCTATTTGTGCTCTCATAGTGTCCTTATAGAAGGAAACTCCTATATCTATGTCATTTTTCATTTAATGTGGTGAACAATGTGTGTCCATCTATATGTCAAATGAGTTGTCTTATAGATTTATCTTACCTTAAATGAATGAAGGGTCATATTATAATACCTCCTTAAAAATTCTAACAACCATTACAAGTTCTTATAAAACTTTAGAGTTTAGTTTTATGTACAATTGAAATTTATTTCACTTGCATTACCTTACTAATCCAACTCATTCTCAAGCCCAAGCCTAAACCAACATAAAATTTAATATTCTCAAGACCTCAACTATTACTAGCACTTCTATGTATGTACATAATGATGCCAAGGAAGAAAATGAATTCCTAAAAATTGGAAAAATATTATTCATTTTGCCCACTTGCATGTTTAAAAAGGTTCTTTCTTTGGATTTTTTTTTTTCTACCATAACCTTCCAAATTTTAATATTTATATTCTATAGTTGTACCATTGGACTAAGTAAAGAGAATACAATATATTAAAATTATTTCTAAATTTATTGAGAGCAATCAACAAAGATCTTGGTCATATAAACATTATGAATACTTTACCTACTTATTACTTGAATAATTTCTATTATTAGAATAATTTCTTCTATATACATTATTTATTGTGACATTCATTAACTTCTTGAATGGACAAGGCATTTGCTTTTCTAAGTTAAGTATTAGATAGTTATGGAATTTACTATGCCCATAAGGCTCATGCACATTAGTTTTAATATTAGTTATTAGATACTAAACTTTTAAATGTATAGGAATATTGAATTATTAAATTAGATATTAAATAGTTTTTTTATTAAATTATATTATTATAATAAAGTTAATTATAATTTTATTTATGTGTATATTAAGTATACACATTAATAAAATCGTACGATTTTAATATATTTTGATATGATTATTAATAAATATAAGTTTTATAAGTATTTATATTTTAGGAAAAAAAAAATCAAATTTAGAGATGATATATATTTATATAGAGCTTGTCTCTTTGACATAACCACAAAATTCATGTCACCTTACATCTTGACACTTGTAAGATAAACCAATATTTCTTGCACACAATTCACTAAATTAAAAATAGTATTTGGTCAATCATAATCATACTCAATATTGATTTACAAAAACATAATTAAAATTAAAAAAATCATTTAATAAAAACATTTAATTGTTCACTTATGCACATTCAATTCAAAATGAACACATTTATTAGGTTTCCAACATAGTCCAAATTACAAGGGGATTACACGTTGAAGCATCAAAAAATAGGGTGTTTTGTGTGTGGGGTGTGAATGAATGAGGTTGATCACAATGACCTATTTTCCTATTTTCATTCAAAATGCAAGCTATAATATACAAGTGAAGAACATTAATCAAATCTAACTAAAACAATAATCAAAAGGCAGATCTGGAAAGGGGAAAATGTTGTGTACCTTTCACCAAAAGTCACCTTTTGAAGCTCACCGAGGACTCATTTGCCCTATGGTGAATGGGTCATGGCTAGGGTTTATGGAAAATGCTTTTTGGGTTCTCTTCTGCTCGATTTGCACTTCCAATTCCAGATGTTCACTACCGGACAATCGAAAATAAAATTTGTAGAGGATTTTCTGTGATTTGACAACTTTTCTTGCAACTTTGACAACTTTGCAACTTTCTTCAATTTTGCTCTTCAAAGGGATCTTCAACCCAAAAACTACAATCACACATCAAAGAGAGAAAAATGTTGTTTGTTAGGTGAATGGGAGTTTGCCTTGGTCAACCCTATTTTGGTAATTAAACCTTATAATGAAACAATGAAACATGAAGGTATGATGAATGAACAACACTATGTAACAACTCACCAAACCTTATTTGAACTTTGGATTTGTAGATTTGCAACTTTGCATGAATTGGCTTCAATGAATGTAGATTTTGATCATGAAACTTGATGTGAAACAATGCCTTTGATATTCTTGAATAGATCTTGAACACTACATCACCATATTAGCTCAAACAACATGCATGATGCAATACATCTTTGACATGATGATAGGAATCTTGATTGCTGCAATATTCTTCAATAATTCTTCCCTTGAATGCCTTGAAAATGCTTTTGACTTGCTCCTATAATTCTCTCTTGAATGCTCTTAAGATGACTTCAATTTGCTAGTTGAAACATAATGAATTAGCCTTGTATTTATACATATCTTACCATTAATTCCCAAAATTCAAATATCACAAGCCGACATTGAATTATGGATTTGAAATCATTAAAATACCATCAAAAACATATTTTAAAATGGGGTCCTAGGTCTAATTGAGGACCCATACGCCATAGGGAAAATGGGTCCTAGGCCACTTACCTAGGACACATCGGTCAATGTTAAAATCATTATGTTAAATTAGGGTCCTAGGTCTAAGTGAGAACCCATTCGCCTTCGCCCTATGGCGAATGGGTCCTAGGTCACTTACCTAGGACACACATATTCTAAAGTTGAGTGTTGTGGAATGACATTTATGAATGTCAGGTTTTATCCCTTAGAAATTGTATTTAATTAGGCTTGAATTTGAATTAAAGGGGCCAATTAAGGCAAATTAACCTCAATTAATTAATAAAGCCCTAGATTAATGTGAAAGTGTAAAGATACTCTTTACAACACTAAAAATAAGGCACAATTAAGTCCATTTTATTTAAAAGGGCCCTAAATGTGAATATGAAAAATATAGTACAACACTAAATTAAGGCAACATTAAGCTCATTTTATTAATAATTATTCCCAAATTAAGTGTGAAAAGGGATACTTTTTCCTACACTACATATTTCCCCCACTTTAGTGAGAGTATGACCTCATGTCAAACTCACACTAAAGTAGACATTCATGACACTTATGTATGCAACAATGACAAAGATACACAATCATACATCAATGACTAGGAAGATCAAGCCTAGACAATCCGATCAACACAAAACACATCTAAACCTTCGGCTTTGTTTTGTGCTCACTTTGAGGTAGCAAAACTTCAGTCTATCCACTAGGTGAGTCTCCTAGTAAAGTGGTTTAGTGAGAAAGTCATGCCTCTATGTCGGCTTCTCATCGTACAATGAGAAAGTCATGCCTCAGTGTCAGCTTCTCATCGTACTAACCATACCAAATCTATCCCTCTGATAAATTTAATAAGACGCCACAAGGAAAGGCTCCACATGCAAGCAAGGTGTGTTCTACTAGGTGCCCTTGAATTTAGGGTTTGAGCTTCACAAGGTTAGCAAGTTGTGTTATGCCAAACACTTATGAACATTATATATATAGGTTTTGTTTAAAGGGATCTTGCTTAGTTCGTGTAAGGTCTTCTTCTTAGGGAACATCATGCCTAATGTCTCCAAGAGCGGACAAGTCAAGAGTAAAAGATTCACAACTTAGGGAATGCAGTGCTTCACATCACCACTAAGAGGAAAGTCATACCCTAAGAAATACCACACTCTTGGAGGACATCAAACCCAAGGACATCAAACCCAATGACACCACCAAGAAAATGAAACATCACAAGAAAAAAGAAAATCACACCATGAAACATGAGAAATTTCCAAAGATATTATTGATGTATTCCCCCACTTTAAAGTGGTTGCCAATGTTCAATCCTAATACATGAGAGCTTCCTCAGAAAGCCCTATGCCAAGTCATATGTTTCTGAAATAAAGCTACGTCATGAAAAGGGAAGGAGGGTTTTCCCCCAAAAATACATAGGGGATCTATGAATTTGGGGCCAGTATATCTTTGCTACAATGTTGTTATAGAGCTTAGAAACATCATAATTCCACAAATACTCATAGAACTAGAAAAATGACACATAAAGAGAAAAAAGAAGAGAAACTTTCAGGTTAACATGGAAGAGACCTAAATGTCTCTACGCCTTGCATCTCCCCTAAAGGAAAACACAAGACAAATGATAAAGGTAAAATGTTTACGAAATAGAGAACATAGATACATATAGAGGAATGCACAAAAAGAGAGAGATACATCAAACAAAATAGTATGGGTGACCACATTACACACATGCAATCGCATAAAGAACATAAAAAAGAAAAAAAGTAGAATACTAGTAAGGCACATGCGAGTCAACCTATTACTAGGTCATCTCCATCCCAATCTCAATCAGTGTATATGGAAGGCAGGAAACTAGCCAAAGGGACAATGACAAGTGTCAAACTAGGACAAGCACCAAGTTCAACACTCTTATCATCATTTAAGTTCATGGAAGAAGAGAACAATGAATTCAACTGATTATGCACTTGTTCATCAATCTTTGCAATATCAATGCCATCATCTAAATTAATCACAATAGGCGATCAAATGATAATGTCCATAGAAGTTTGTTCATGTTTACGTTGTGGTGAGGGTGAAGAGACATCATGCATTGCTTCAAGAAAGTTTAGATTTAGATTTTCTATGTTGCTCTTTTCTTCTTTAGTTTGTAACATACGAGCAATATCACGACATCTGCACCTACACTCTCTATCATTTTGATTTCATTTCAATATGTTGTCAGTTTGTGATTGTGTAGGATTTGGTTTGTCAACCATAGGTTTCTTTTCTTCCCTTAGGAGAGGAATGAAAGGAACCATAGGAGGTTGTTCAATCACTTTCTCTTTGGCTTTGTAAACTTATTTTATTTTAGGAGGCACAATGAGATTGCTTTGATTGTAATAGGAAATGGTATGAGGATTTGTAATAGGTTGCTCTTGGATATTTGGAAGGCATTTTTGTTCAATCATTGGTTCATCAAGGATAGGTGACTCAATCACGAGTTGAGGCATATTTCTAAGGGATAATTCTGCTATACGCTTCACCTTAAAATTTTGATATGCTTTGAAAAAGAAGTCCTCACAAGGTCTAATAGGTTCAATAGGCTTAGACCAAAAGAAATCTAATGAAAAGTTCCCACGGGAAGACATAGGATTAAAGCCACTATGATGTACATTAAAGATTTCATTGCCAAAGGGAAACTTCAAACATTTATGCACAACCGACATGACGACATTCATGGAGTGAAGCCATGGATAGCCTAACTTCACACAAAATTGGTCCGGCAATGGGATGATGGTGAATGAGACATTTAATGTTTTTGGTCCGACCTTTAGAGGGAGATTTATCGAGCCAATCATAGGGCAAGTGAAACCATTATGAATTTTGATCCATGTTTTCGGTTTTTCATATGTATCTTGATAGAGTTCATGCACAAATAGGAATTATTCGGTGATCAAGTTCTCCACATAGACAAGATCAATTAATATCCCATTAGTAAGCTTGTCATTGATTCTTCCAGCTATATAAAGAGGACCATCAGGTGCATGTTTGATTATGTCATTTTGTGAGAAAGCAATATCAAGGGGCATTTTGGTTTGACCCTTATGAAGTGTAGCTTCAATAAACAACACCATTTTAATTAGTTTTTCCTCATTGTCATATTTTATGTTTTCATCATCCATGTCAACATTCATCACATCATTCTTTGTTTCACTAGCTTTGACAAATGAAATAGTGTGTTTCGACATGGGATTTGTAAAGATTTGTAAGTTTTGGTTAGAGAAGCTACAAAATTATTACCTTGATCATTCACAACTCCAATTTAAAGTTGATTAGAATCAATGAGGTCTTGCACAATATGTCTAAGACACTTACAATATTCCATATCATGTCCATTTTGTTGGTGGAAATGGTAATAAGCATTTGATCTATAGTTTGAGGGTAATGGTTTATTAGGATCAGGAGCTTTGATAGGAGATAAGGAAGGCATATTCTTGTTCACGAGTTGTAGCATGATATTATGAAGGGTGTTAGGTAAAGGGGTAAATTGTCTATTCCTATCCCTAAAGGAAAAAGGATTTGTCATCTTTATGGCAGCCACTTGGTTACCAGCTTGTTGATTTGGTTGAGGGGGATTAAGTTATAAAAAGGCCCTATTCTATTTTTTGTAAGGTTGGTAACTATTTTGAGGTGCGGATTCAAACTTTTCAAGATGGCTAGGGGGATTTTTCACATCACAGACCATAAGCCGAATTTTGATAGTCACGAAGGGTTGTACATAACTGTATGAAGGATGGTAATTTCAACATCTCAAGTTTGGTTTGTATTTTGTTTTGTAAATTGGAAATAAACATTCATTGAAGGTCGACATTAGGAATCTTAATGTTTGTTTTTGAATAAAGCATTTGATATCGTGCTATGAAATCAATGACTTTCTCATCATCCTTTTGTTTACATGTCATTAAATCAGCTAGGGTCATCTTGGGACCCATGTGAATATGGAAGTGGTTTTAAAAGGCATCAATAAGCTCATTGAATGAGTTTATTGAGTTATTTGATAAAGAGAAAAACCTTTGTAAAGCAATATCCTTCAAGGATCTAGGGAAGAGTTTAGCCAAGAGTTTGTCTTCAAAGATGAAGTCACTACGTAGGGTTGTATAAGTAGAAACATGGCTAACAGGATCTCCTTTCCCACCATATTTCTTGAATCTAGGAACTTCTATACCATGTGGAATTTGTGTTCTCAATATCTCTAGGGATAATGGGTTGGTCTTGATGTATTATGAAGGTTGGCCATTGTTGTTTTGATTTAAGATGACAATTTATTGTTGAAGGGATAACATGTTTTGCAAAAGTTTGTTAATAATGGGATCATTGTTGGTATTGTAAGATGAAGGGGAATAAGGTGGAGTGGTGTATTTTTGGGAAGGGTAAGTGAATTCTACGTTTGTAAGGGGAGATGATTGAGGAGATATGAGATTTGAATGCACAAAGATAGAAGGATTCCTTGTGGAAATACCTAAGGAAGTGTTGAAATTGCTAGTAGGCCGAATAGTTGTTGTAACATGAGTACTAGTGTATGTAGGAATAGAGATGGGTATTGTAGAAGGAGGAATTGAAGTTCCACCTTGGCTTTGAGTATACCACAAAGCTTGAGTAGAACTCGTCATGTTAGGGATGGTATTGTGAACATCATGCATATTGGTTATAGGTAAGGAAGTCATTGGAAATGAAGTATGCATGCTATGCTCCATAGGGGGTTGATTATCAACACTATTAGAAAGAGAGTTAAAAAACCCAAGATCCACAACGAATGGTGTATCGCGGGATGACATGAGTCTCAAACTATGTCTCACAATAGTATTGCTAATAGGACACCAAGTTGTAAAGCTCATACAAGTTTCACAAACTCAATGTCAACCCAGAACGGAAAGAGGATAAAATGCAATGCAATGACCTAGAATGTAATATGTAAATGCAATTTTCAGATTCTAGACAAGGTAATTTTTTTATTACACTATGCAAAAACCTGAAAATGAAGTCTTATAAATGCAATTTCAAAATCACAGAATGCACTAAATTTATCAAATTAAGCTAGATATGATAAAATTAATAAAACAAAAATTCTGTAAACATAAACAAAAATCTAAAGATAGCAAGCAAGAATGCAAAAATGAATGTTTTAATGCCCAAAAAATCCAAATGTGACCCTAATCAGGGACTCATTCACCCTAGGATGAATGGGTCCTAGGTGAGGGTTTTGAAACAAATTTTTACAAATTTTTGAGTGATTTTTAGTGTTTCTATATTTTGATCTGATACAACAAGTTTCAGTTTTAATTTTTTGTAAATTCAATGTTAAATGCAAGTGAAAAATGTGACAAAATGACACTAGAAAACCTAGTTTGATATGAAATTTTGTTTCAATTTTCAAATGCAAGTTAATATGATGCAATGCTATGTAAATGATATGCAAGATGACTGATGTTTTTGTATTTTTCGGATTTAAAAATGCAAAAAATGAAATCCTAAAAACCCTAGATGTAATGCAAAATTAAATGCAAACAAGACACCCTAAATGAGACTCAATTCAATGCAAATAAATACAAATGAATGCAAGAACTAAATATAGGGTGAAAGATGACTCCAAAATTAGAAAATACAATGATCAAACTTGGGTTCACCAAAATGAAACATCAAAAAATAGGGGTGTGTTGTGTGTGGGGTGTGAATGAATGAGGTTGATCACAATGACCTATTTTCCTAATTTCATTAAAAATGTAAGCTATAATATGCAAATGAAGAACAATAATCAAATCTAACAAAAATAGTAATCAAAAGGTAGATCTGGAAAGGGGAAAATGTTGTGTACCTTTCACCAAAAGTCACCTTTTGAAGCTCACCGAGGACTCATTCACCCTATGGCGAATGGGTCATAGCTAGGGTTTCTGGAAAATACTTTCTAGTTCTCTTCTGCTCAGTCTGTACTTCCAAATTCTAGATGTTCACTGCTGAACAACTTGAAATAAGATTTATAGAGGACTTTCCGTGATTTGAAAACTTTTCTTGCAACTTTGACAACTTTGCAACTTTCTTCAAGTTTTCTCTTCAAAGGGGTCTTCAACCTAAAATATGCAATCACACAACAAAGAGAGAAAAATGTTGTTTGATAGGTGAATGGGGGTTTGCCTTGGTCAAACCCCGTTTTGGTAATTAAATATTATAATGAAATAATGAAACATGAAGGAATGATGAATGAACAACACTATGTAACAACTCACCAAACCTTATTTGAACATTGGATTTGTAGATCTGCAAATTTGCATGAATTGGATTTAGTAAATGTAGATCTTGATCATGAAACTTGATGTGAAACAATGCCTTTGATATTCTTGAATAGATCTTGAACACTACATCACCATATTAGCTCAATCAACATGCATGATGCAATACATCTTTTACATGATGATAAGAATCTTAATTGCTGCAATATTCTTCAATAATTCTACCCTTGAATGCCTTGAAAATTCTCTTGACTTGCTCCTATAATGCTCTATTAAATTCTCTTAAAATGACTTCAATTTTCTAGTTGAAACATAATGAAATAGCCTTGTATTTATACATATCTTACCATTAATTCCTGAAATTCAAATATCACAAGCCAACATTGAATTATGGATTTGAAATCATTAAAATATCACCAAAAACATATTTTAAAGGGGGGTCCTAGATCTAAGTGAGGACCCATTCGCCAGAAGGAAAATGGGTCCTAGGCCATTTACCTAGGACACATTGGTCAATGTTAAACATTATGTTAAATTAGGGTCCTAGGTCTAAGTGAGGACCCATTCGCCCTATGGTGAATGGGTACTAGGTCACTTTCTTAGGAAACACATCTTCCAAAGTTGAGTGTTGTGGAATGTCGGGTTTTATCCCTCATAAATTGAATTTAATTAGGCTTGGATTTGAATTAAAGGAGCCAATTAAGGAAAATTAACCTCAATTAATTAATAAAGCACTAAATTAGTGTGAAAGCGTAAAGTTACCCTATGGTGAAAGGGTACTAGGTCACTTTCTTAGGAAACACATCTTCCAAAGTTGAGTGTTGTGGAATGTTGGGTTTTATCCCTCATAAATTGAATTTAATTAGGCTTGGATTTGAATTAAAGGAGCCAATTAAGGAAAATTAACCTCAATTAATTAATAAAGCACTAGATTAGTGTGAAAGTGTAAAGTTACACCTTACAACACAAAAAATAAGGCACAATTAAGTCCATTTTATTTAAAAGAGCCCTAAACTTAATGCAAATATGAAAAACATATTACAACACTAAATTAAGGTAACATTAAGCTCATTTTATTCATAATTATTCCCAAATTAAGTGTGGAAAAGGGATACTTTTTCCTTCACTACACGTGTGTCTTAAAAATAAGTTTTATGGGGATGTAGTATTCTCTCCCCATAAGTTTAATTCAAATTGCCTTAATTAAACAAGCATGTTCTTACTTTTTAATAATGTCCTCATCTTTCTAGGTGGCTTCTCACTCACTATATTGGTCCCAAATAACCTTAACTTGGATAATAGTTATGTTACATAGTTGTATATTGTTCTTGTGTAAGATTGCAAGAAGACCAAGGTGGATTTCTCTAGCCCTTTCTACCTAGTTTAGCAAGGACACATGAAGTGGGGAGAGGGAAGGAGGGAGGGAGGGAGGGAGGGAGGCAACTAGTTTGTAAGACACATGGCATATTTTCTAAGGTCTCAAATGGTTTAATATATCACGAAGATAGTTCAAAAGGCTTACCAAAATTTATCTAAATTTTATATAGTCTAACATGAAGAAACACCTTGTCACCTACTATAAAATTTGTAGAAGTTCTTTTAGCATTCAATAACTTTTTGATCGATTTGTGACTTCCTTCAAATTTTCTTTTGATAATTTTTATCTATTTATTATATTTATGAAGTAATTTTTGTTCTAATGGTTATTTTATTGTCTAATCCATCCCATCTAATAGGTGCTCTGCATTTTTTTTCCATAAATCACTTCAAAAAGTGTCATTAGAATTGAAGATTGTTAAGAGTTTTTGTAGGTGAACTTAGTCAATAATAAAAATTGTTGCCACTTACTAGGTTGATCCATTAAATATATTTTGAGTGTATCCTCCAAGATTTGATTTACTCTCAGTTTAATTGTCCATTTTTGGGTGGTAAGTAGTATTCCATAATTGAGTTTGGTACTAAGGACTACCATGAGAGGTAAAAAACTTAGATGTGTATAACTTATTTCTATTGCATATAATTAATTTGGGTATTCCATGCAATCTAAGTATCTCCCTTTTAAATTATTTTTTCAAAGTCTTGTCATCATCTTTAACATTGCTTAGTATGAAGTATGCAACTTTAGTTAGTTTTTTAATTACCACTAAATTACTATCATGATTATTATGCGCCTTTGGTTAGATTGTCATAAAACATACAAAAATAGTAATGGTTTGTACCACGTGAGTTCGTATGGATACAATGTTCTTATTGGATGACATTGTTTAACTTCATATCAATACAAGTTCCTACTAGATGATAATGATCAACCTTGACCCATTGGAACTCTAAGCACTTTACCATGAAATTTATTGAGAAGTTGTTGAAGATGATTTAGAATTGTTGTCATTGATGTCAAAACCTTGGATCCACAAGGATGTGCTCAAGATAATGAACAAAATTAATCTATCCTATTGTATTCTATGATGTTACATAGTGTGGATAATATCCTTGATCTAGATATGACAATACTTCTTTTTGGGACATTTGCTGAATTCAGTTTATACAGAATAATGAAGTCTAATCTTTTGATGTTGGCTACTATGCTCAAAGCTTACTCTGGGTAACCTTGCTATCCAAAACTTCATGAAGCATGTTGCAAGTTTTTGGTATGCCATATTATGGTTCTTCAGTTGACACTGAAATTGATGATAATCAAGATTTGGTCTTGGTTGTGGTGTTCTCTTCAGCTCCGAAATATATTTCTTGTAATTCAAAGTTTTCTATCCGTTGACAACTATGCTATCTTACGTATGACCTATTGTTGGTCCCTTGGTAATGTGATAAGAAGATCTTTATGTGTGACCTATCTTTTGGGTTTGGTGCTAGCGTGTAAGGCCTTATTGAATATCTCAAGGTTGTTCTTCATGCCGACATGCCTTGTGGTGATCTAAATTCAAATGGTGTTTGGATGACTTAGAAGATTATGAAGATATTGTGTGTGACTGACTTATTTTGTTCTACAAGCATACACATACATATATAGAGAACATATTTTTGATTGAAAAGATAGAAGTGTGGAAGAAGTATGATGTATGCGAGTAGATAAAAGAGTGCAAGTGTGCTAACAGATACAAGAGTGTGAAGGAAGGATAAATATATTTTGGCAAAAGGTTGTGCAAAGGCTATGTAAGGAACAAGTGTAGAAGATTATTAACCAGATCTACTACAAACAAAATTGTGCTCTTAACCAAAACTGAACTCATGCATATGTAGACACAATTTCATCAGTTCACTTTTGTTAGTGAGACTATTTTGTAATTTATTGTTTTGTATATGGGTAGTGAGTCCACTAGCAGTGAGCCACCCTATAGTGAGCCTTTGTAAAAATCACCTTAATCAGTGCTTTGTAATTGAGAATTAACATTCTCCGTGGTTTTTCCCTTCTTAGGTTTCCACATAAATTATGATGTTCATTGTTCTTAGTGTTGTGTGCATTCATGTTCATATCTGTATGATTAATTTCTGGTTGGTATAAGTCTGATCCAGATTAATTAAAGAAAAGAAAATTATTGTTAGATAACTGATTCACCCCCCATCTCAGTTATCTGGATTGTTCAACAATTGGTATCAGAGTTTGGTCCCTTGCAAATAGAGCTTAACCGCTTGAGGGAGATTTTGGCAGTTTGAACAGATGGCAGGAGCTTATCACTTTGAGGAAGAACTGAAGATAATGTTAGATGATATGGAAAGCACAAAATATGAAAATGAAGAATTGAAAGAAAATCTCAAGGAGGAAAATGCTTGTATTGCAAAGCTAAGGGAGAAAATCTATAAGTTCAAAGCAAGACACAAAGAGGTTAGCCATGAATTAAAGGAGTCAAAAGAAAGTATTGTGAATTTAAAACAACAATTGGATGAATGCAAGAAGACTAAAGAAAATATCAAAGATACTATCAAATAGAAAATGGAAGAATGGAAGAAGACTAAAGAAAATCTCAAGGATACTATCAAACATAAATCAAAAGAAAATGAGAAGTTAGATCAAGAGTTAAGAAGGCTGAAAATAGAAGCAAGAGTACGTGAAAGTAGCATGATTCTAGATCAACTTTTGTCCCTACAAAAATGTCACAAGGATAAGGGAGGACTTGGCTTCTTCGGTGAAAACTCAAATTAGGACACCAAGGGTGATGAAAAAGCAGTTGAAGCTGAAGCAAGATCTAGTGTAACAAGCAAGGTCCAAAACTCTAGAACACCTAAAAAACCTCCGGTTAGGCAACCAAATGCTCAAAGGTAGTTATCATTCAATGGTCACTATTTTTTATGCAAAAAGTTTGGACATAAGGTTGTAGAATGTAGAAGCAAGATGGAACCAAGTAATCAATGCTTTAACTGGCACAAGTTTGGTCATAAATCAAGTCATTGTAGAAGTGAATTATCTAATCCGACAAGAAGGAATGGAATGAAAAATCTCTTTCATGGTTATTGCTATTCTTGCTATGGTTATGGTCACAAAGCTAATCAGTGCAGACCTAGAGTTCACTCAGCTAAGTCAAGACAAATATGTTACAAATGCAATTGACCTATAAATTATGCTAACACATGTAGATATGTTGCTCTGAAAAGGCCTGCGAACAAAAATAAGGTTGCAAAATCAAATGAATCTAAGAAGAAGACGGTCATGGTTTGGAGGAAGAAGGAAAAAAGTGTGGAGAACACTTCCGTGGTATTGGATCATGGTACATGCCCTACCAGTATTTGAGCCAATCTACCTTGGCCTCAGGGGGAGTTTTGCATTACATACTTGTCGGTTCCCCCTCTCTGAAGTAATATTGATGTGATTCTTAACATGATTAAGTTAGATCCGGTTGATGATAAATGATGAAGCTTAATCTGGCTGATTGAAAAGTGAAGTACAATTGTTGGCATCATTAATGTGTGTCTTTGGCAGCAGAATCATTATGAGTAAAGAATAAAAGGTGGGAGTTTTCAAAATCATTTCTCACAGTTTGCAAAGAAGAAGAAGATATTTCATTGAGCGATAAAGAGTTTGAAGAAGATAAGTGCAACGATGGAATTTATTGACAGAGAGTCGAGTGGCAATATTTTTCTAAGGCTGAAGGGAGTTGAATTGGATGAGTTTGATCATCAAAAGATAAAGGAAATGGAACTAGGGTTGAAGATAGATGAATTGTAGAACACAAATACTCTGGGTATGGATTTATGGGGAGAATTTCCCTAGTTTGCAAACAAAGAATCTATCTTGTTCCTGCTGAGTTGATTCAAGGATGGAAACATTGTTTTGGATAAACCCTATCCAATCACGAAGGAAGCCATTGAAGCTATTACTAGTTTGTGTAGTGTTGGTGACCTCCCTGGGAAGAAAATGGTGAAATACAGAGACATGGAGGAACTTACTAGTATCGACAAAGACCCCCAGGCTCTACTGATAAATACCATTGTCGATCTTGCAGTAAGGTATGCTTCTTATGACATCACTTATAAAACCTATTTAAGAAATCGTGAAGGTTCTACCTCAGCTATTGTTGTATATCTTGCACACATGATGGTGAAGGAAAATAAGTAGTTTGATTTGTGTAGCCTAATAATGGAAAACCTAATTGAGAATGTCAGAATGTCCTTGGTTGAGAGTTATCCTTTCTGTTTTGGATCTCTACTCATATGTTTAATATTTTACTTTCTGAATTTGCTATCGACAAAGGATAATGTTAAGTGGAAGTATGACATCCCTATTGGAAAGAAAGTTTACAAGTATTTGGAATGTATGGAAGATAAAGCAAGTGCATGCAAAATCTATTTCTCATCCTTGTAGATGAATCTATGCTCTGGTGTGATAGTGTCCAGTCAGTTTGAGGAGGGTTACTCCTCTGGTAAGAAGGAATTGGAAGTTGTTATTGGTGGTTCCCCTTCAAAACCTAAAAAGAGGAAAGTTAACACAAAAGATGTCATTACTATCTAGGAAGAAAAGGAGAATGAAGCAGAGTCTCTTCTTGGCTCTGATTCTTTTGATCTAGATGATATTTAGTCGGTGTTAGATGAAGGTGATATGAAGAAGGTCAGTTAAATGTGGTGTGTCAACTCTCTAATCAAAAGGCTTAAAATTGATGATGCTTTGGTTGATTATATGCTAAAAAAGGGTATTACTGTTTCAAATGTTTATGACTTGTTATCGGATAATCTAGTAGAAGTTGTTGAAGAAAGGATGTTGCTGGAAGGACTTGAAGGACATAAGTTCAAAGCTATGATTGAGAGGTGTGTCAAACTAAACAAAATTTATCCAAACTCATTAATGAGACAAGAGAATGCATTAAGGAGATGTCTGACATCTATAGGTATTGTCTCCGGTGGCCTATTGCCGTTGATAATTTTAGAAACATAATTGAAGCTATTGAATCCGAGATGAATAATATTGGAAAGAGTTTTGATTTATTCAAAGAAAAAGATGGAAAATAGAGAATTAGAGTTGGTGAGTTGCAAGAAGAGTTGTTGATTGTTCAGAGATAGAGGGAAGACTTGGTTAGAAATTTCTGGTTGGTCAAGGAAATTGTTGAGGTCCAGTTGGATCATCTCTCTGGGATATTTTTTGATGCAGAATATTGTGAATGACAATTCCTGTCTCAAGACTAGTCATCCTCATTTATGTTGTTAACTATGTTGGATAGTATGAGTGCTAGATTGGATTCTGCGGTGCTAGCTTGGAAGAGGATTCTTCCAATTATGAGAGAAAGGTACAAGAAAATATTTCATGTGAAAAGTGTTATTTTTACTTGAGTTCCTGAATGTTTGAATTTTGGCCCTTTTCCTTTGATGGAAAAAAGGGGGAGAAAAATGAAGAGAAAAATAAAAACAAAAGAGGTATTGAGTTGCTAGAAAAAAGGGGGAGTACTTGGAGTTTGTAGTTTTGGAGTTGAAGTTGTGGAGTTTTGTGTTTTTGAGTTTTTGCTATTTTTCCATCAATGCCAAAGGGGGAGATTGTTGAGAAGTTGTTGAAGATGATTTAGAATTATTGTCATTGATTTCAAAACCTTGGATTTGGAAGGATGTGCTCCATATGATGAACACACTTAATCTATCCTATCGTATGCTATGATGTTACGTAGTGTGGATATTATCCCTGATTTGGATATGGTAGTACTTCTTTTTGGGACATCTGTTGAATTCAGTTTATGCATAATAATGAAGTCTAATCTTTTGATGTTGGCTATTGTGCTCAAAGCTTACTCCAAGTAACCTTGCTATCTAGAACTTTATGAAGCATGTTGCAAGTTTTTGGTATTTCAATTTGTGGTTGTCCAATTGACACTGAAATTGATGATAATCAAGATTTGGTCTTGGTTGTGGCATTCTCATCAGCTTCAAAATATATTTCATGTAATTCAAAGTTTGCTATCTCTTGATAGTTATGCTATCTTACATATGACCTATTTTTGGTCCCTTGGTAACATGATAAGATCTTTATGTGCGACCTATCTTTTGGGTCCGGTGCTAGCGTGCAAGACCTTATTGAATATCTCAAGGTTGTTCTTCATGCTGACATGCCTTGTGGTGATCTAAATTCAAATGGTGTTTGGCTGAATTAGAATATTATGAAGATATTGTGTGACCAACTTATTTTGTTCTATGAGCATACATATATATAAATATGTAGAGAACATCTTTTTGATTAAAGAGATAGAAGTGTGGAAGAAGTATGATGTGTGCAAGCAGATAAAAGAGTGCAAGTGTCCGAACAGATAAAAGAGTGTGAAGGAAGGAGAAATCTATTTTGGCAGAAGGTTGTGCGAAGGTTATGGAAGGAAGATGTGCATAAGATTCTTAACCGGATCTACTGCAGACATAAATTGTGCTCTTAACCGGAACTAAACTCATGCATATGTAGATGCAATTTCATCAGTTCACTTTTGTCAGTGAGAATATTTTGTAATCTGTTGTTTTGTATATGGGCAGTGAGTCCATCGGAAGTGAGCCACCTTGCAATGAGTAACTTGGCAGTGAGCCTTTGTAAAAATCACCTTAACCAATGCTTTATAATTGAGAATTAGCATTCTTTGTGGTTTTTCCCTTCTTGGGTTTCCATGTAAATTTTGGTGTTCATTGTGCTTAGTGTTGTGTGCATTCATGTTCATATATGTATGATTAATTTATGATTGGTATAAGTCTACTTCAGATTAATTAAGGAAAATAAAATTATTGTTAGATAATTGATTCACCCCCCTCTCAGTTATCCAGACTGTTCAATAGAAATTATCCACCTACTTCATTCTTAGCCAAACATATCAAGATTTTAAATTTGCACACATCTTAGTTACTATGGGGAGCACTTGATAGGGTACATTATGGATTTACTCAATACTTTTGACTCAAACCAACCTCTTTGGGTACAAAAGTTCACATTGATAATGAAGAATATGTAATATCCCCAATAAATTATTAAATTTTATTTTTGCAATGCTTTATCAATTTTTAAGATTTTATGTGCAAATAGGTAAAAATTGTGAAATTGGGTGTGCTGAAATTGCACCAATGAAGCCAACCAGACTCAAAATTTTACTACAGCAATAAATATTAGAGTTCTACAAAAATAATTGGCAGCATAACAACCTCTAAAAAGGCACTTTGAATAGTCTATAGATCTTCCCATACATTTGTACAAATCCCTCAAGTTTTACACACAAAACAACACAAAAACTGCAACAAAAGGATAGAAAGCTCTCCAAAAAAAATTACATTAATGGAGCTAGAATTTACACATTCTAGATATTGAAATAAGAGAGAAAAAAGATGAGATTTCCTCGAATCAAAATTCAGTCATTCACATTACACCACAAACAATTACAAAGTATTGGCATTATAAAGCCATTATTCTCGTATAAAACTATTTACAGGAATATAACTACCCAAACTAAATTTATTTATTAAACTAACAATAGCATGTTAATTTATTTATTTTACTATTAAATAATTTATGTCATTTAATAAATTCTAACACCCCACCTTAGTACTAACATAGAGTGAAACTAGAAATTAGTACACATATTCTTTATCACTTTGATGCGGAATTTCTTCATCACTTGAAGTGTGGTCCTTTCCTTCAATTATCAAAGCATTATCTTGTAGCCTTCCATCAAGAAGATCCCGTGCTATCTGTCTACAATTCAGTACTACATGCCCTATCTTTTTACAATAGAAACATGTGCCACTTGCATGTTTGAACTTTGTCATATGTTTGGATTTTTTGTAAGAAGTACTAGCTTTGTTTTGTGCAGTCAATGTAACTTCTTCTTTTGAAATTGTTGCAAGAATGGAAAGAATAAAGGTGTTTTCATTGATGTCAACTAGTCAATTGGTTATCAACTAGTTGTTTTTTTCATTAGTGTCATGGATACAAATTATTGGCTGCATATGTCAAGGATATTGAGAAAATTGTATTGAAGAAAGATTGCAGGTGTTCTATTGTTGCTCCAAGTTTTGCTTCGATAATTGGTCCTATTTTTGTGTGGCTCAAATATGTTGATCATGGTTGTTGGAAGCTACCATATCCAGATTTTTGGCTATTGATTCATTGTATAGTGAAAGTTATGCTCATTGGTTGTGAACTGTAGTTTTTTGTGTTTTTGGTTGAGGTCCAGGAGAAATATTGTTAGTCTAGATTTCTCTTTGTTAAATTTTTATGACTTGCAATTCTAGAGTTGAGTTGTTTTGATTGTATTGAAGATAATTTTGGTATCTGGAAGGTTCGTGATTAATTTCTCTATGTGTTTTACACTGGTTTGGCTGACCTTGTGTTAAACACTACCTTCAGAGTTGATAAAGCGTGTTCGATTTACTTGGGTCCTTATGAAGCATGTGTTTGGGTCACCCTCATTCTAATTCCACCCTAGAATGTTTTGGAACTGACCTAATTTGAATTTGAATTTGGATAGCCAACTTTGGATATGTTTCAAAGTTGAATATGGTATAAATACAAGATGACTTAGTGGTGAAAGATAGCATAAAAATAGAGCAGATAGATGCGATATTGATATGAATCAGCGAGTGTGTGTGATGCGACTGTGGATGATCAGTGTGAAGCCTAAATGTTGAGTTTTTCGGATGTAGTGAGAAGAAGGTATACTCTATCATTCATGCATGTTTGCAAGTAGTTGAGTAAATTGTGGTGGATTTCTCCATTGCATTGAGATTGTCTTCTCTTTGTAATGTATCTCTTCTATATTCTTTGTATCTCTATGGCAATGAGCCCTCCGGGTTGTTATCCCTATTGGACAGTGAGTCCTTGTTTTGGTGGCGAGCCTTGTTTCTCAGGCCGTGAGCCTCTTGTAATCAGTTTTGATATTCTCTATAGTGTGAGTTAATCCTCATCATGGTTTTTCCCTTATTGGGTTTTCCATCTAAATATGGTGTTATTGTGTTTGTGTGATGGTTTTCAATCCCTACACTAGTATTTAATATTTAATCATTTAAGCAGTGTAAGAATTAGTTCTACTGAATGAATTAAGGTTTAAATCTGTGACAACTAATTCACCCCACCCCCTCTCAGTTGTCTTGTTCAATAATTGGTATCAGAGCTTGGTTCCTTGGTGAAGAGCTTAACCACTTGAGGAAGGTCTAGGATGGTTGGAAAAATGACTTATGATTATTTGAGGCTCAATGGAACTAATTATGCTATCTGGAAAATATTGATGGAAGAATATCTGGAGTATTGTGGATATGATGTGGAGAAAGCTTACAAGAATCCTTACACTCCTCTTGCTAATGGTCTGAGTACAACTGATGAGATGAAAGCACATGAAGCGAACAATAAGGTGAAGTACATTTTGAAGAACAATTTGGTACATTTTGAGTTGATTAAGCTTCAGAATTTGAAGAATGCTAAGTAAGTTTGGGATGCTTTGGAAAGGGCACATGAGTGTGATGAAAGAGTTAAAGAGGAAAAAATACAAAAATTGGAGACACAGTTTGAGGTTCTACACATGTATGAAGATGAGAATGTTAAAGCTTATGTATAGATATTGGATGAGATAGTGGCTGGAATGCGAGAAATTGGTGCTACTATAGATGAAACCAAGATTGTAAAGAAGATTCTTATAACTCTCCCTAATGCTTATAGTGAGAAGGTGTGTGCTATTGAACAAAGTATAGATTATAAGACTTGCACTAAAGATCTATTGTTGGAATTTCTGACATCTTATGAAATGAGGAAGCCAAATATGAGGAATGGATGCAAATCAAAAACTGCTTGTAAGGCTACAAAAGTTGAAGATCCAGATGAAGAAATTTTTGATGAGATAGAAGCTAACTTTGTGAGAAATATGAGGAAAGGCTTTGGTAAGTATGAAGGTAAGTACCCTTTAAATGCTTTAGTTGTGGAGAAATAGGTCATTATGTTGCAAAGTGTCTAGAAAGAGCTAAGAGGAATAAATGAAGATATAAGAAAGAAAAGAAAGGAAAGAAGATAAACAAAGCATATTATGTGAATGCGAATGCTAGTATATCTAATGAGGATTCTGATTATGAAGATCTTGATGATAATGAATGCTTGTTCTTGGTTATAAAGGATGAACCTACTTCTGTTAATTCTAAAAAATAGGTGAAGGAAAGCCCTCCGAAGAAGGAGAAAAATGAATGTACTGTTATCTTTTCCCTATATGCTAACCAAGAAAAGAACTATTAGGTGGTTGACAGTGGTTGATCACATCACATGACTAGTGATAAAAGTAAGTTTTTAAAGCTTGAAAAAGATGATGGAGGCTTGGTTATGTTTGGAGATGATACTGGGGCTAAAATTTGTGGGATAGGTTCAGTAAGTTTTGATGGCAAGCATAATATTGATGTCTACTATGTTAAGGGTTTAAGGTATAATATTTTGAGTGTTGAACATATGTGTAGTAAGTGTTGGTGTGTGGCGACTGATCATGCTATACTGTATAGCCCATGGTATACTGTACACCCTGGCCCCCCGTCCTCGCCGGGGTTCGGGGGCGGTAGCCCCCGAGAAATTTTTTTTTGCCATTTTTTCGCGTCGTCAGCGAAAAAGGAAAAATCTCCAAAAAAGAAAGAAAACCGACATTGTAAAACCCTAATTCTGGAAGCTTCTAAAAGCTTGTTAAAAGGGGTTGGGATGGGGGTTACAGTATGAAGAAAAATGCGATTATTCGCGAGATTGTAATAGGTTTTGCATTGGATAATAAAAGATTGGATGGCTGCGGTTTGGTGGATGTAGCCCAGATTGGGTGAACCACGTTAAATTCTCTGTGTTATGATTTATTCTGTGTATGTTTTAGTTTCTCTGTTTATTATTTAAATCTGCATTTAATTGTTAGATATCTGCCATCTCTAACCCTAACAGTAAGGGATATGATCTTGTGTTTAAGGATGAGAGATGTGAAATTTGGAAAGGATCCAAAACATTGATTGCTGCAGGAAAGAAATTTGAAGGAAATATCTATCAACTTAAGGGTGCTGATGGACAATGCTTTATGACTCAGATTAATGATAGTTGGATATGGCATCAGATAATGTGTCACATGAATTTTGATAAATTGGTGAGGATCAGTGTAGTTCAATCTGTGAGAAATTTACCAAGGATTACAAACCCTGTTAATGCTATTTATAGGAATTGTTAGTTTGAAAAGCAAGCAAGAAGTCATTACAGACCAAAGGAACAGTCTACTACTAGACTATTGGATTTAATTCATACAAATCTCTATGGTACTATAAGAGTGAGAAGTCTACAAGGTGAAAGGTACTTTATGCTTTTGATTGATTATTATTCTAGATATACATGGGTTACATTTCTTAGAGAGAAATTAGATGCATTAGATAGATTCAAAAAATTCAAAGCTATGGTTGAAAATGAAGTGAATTTGAGGATAAAATGTTTAAGGTATGTCGACAGAGGTGGAGAATTCACCTCCCACAAGTTTAATATTTTTTGTGAAGTGCATGGAATAAAGAGACAACTATCTGCTCCGAGAACTCATCAATAGAATGGAGTTGTTGAAAGGAAAAACAAAACAGCTCAAGAGGCTGCTAGATCAATGATTATTGAGGCTAGTTTACTAGAATTTTATTGGATAGAAGCTATTCATATTGCTATTTATGTATTCAATCAAGTTCAATCAAGAGAAAATAGTACAAAGACCCCCTATGAGCTATGGCATGGAAGAATTCCTATTGTCAAGTATGTCAAGGTGTTCGGAAGCAAATGTTATATCAGAAGAGATGAAGAAACTTTAGGTAAGTATGATGCAAGAAGTGAAGGAATTTTTCTTAGATACTCTACTAAAAGCAAAGCATACAAATGTTTCAATAAAAGAATGAGAAATATTGTATAAAATGAAAATTTCAAGGTTGATGAGACAATGAAGAATTCAATTGATATTGATGGATATGTATTTGATGAACCTAATTGTGTAATAATTGAATAGATTGTGGAAGAATAGGAAAAGGATGAGAAAGAGAAGAAAAATGAACATAATGAAAGAGAATAAGTTCCAGTGGTGTCACCTAAGACACCTAGAGAAGAAAAATGAACATAATGAAAATTGGATGGAAGCCATGAAAGAAGAACTTATGTAGATTGAGAAGAATCAAACTTGGGAATTGGTCCCAAGACTGACAGATAAAAACATTATTGGATCGAAGTGGGTATTCAGAAATAAGTTGAATGAGAATGGAGAATTGGTTAGAAACAAAGCAATGCTTGTGTGTAAAGGTTACTCACAAGTAGAAGGCATAGAATTTCAGGAAACTTTTGCATCGGTAGCAAGAATGGAAGCTATAAGGATGTTCTTAGAATTTTCTACTCATAAAGACTTCAAGGTCTATTAGATGGATGTCAAGTCAATGTTTTTTAATGGTGAGCTAGAAGAAGAAGTTTACATGGAACAACCAAAAGGATTTTAGTTGAAAAATTAATTGAATATGGTGTGCAGATTGAAGAAAGCCTTATACGAGTTGAAGCAAGCTCCTAGAGCTTGGTATGTGAGGCTAGATAGGTATTTGATTCCTGGAAAGGTTTCAACAAAGGTACGACAAATAGTAATCTATATTTGAAGATTGAAAATGACAAAATCTTGATTGTAGTTATATATGTTGATGACATTATTTTTGGAGGAAATGAAAATATGTGTAAGATGTTTGTGGAAGAGATGAAAAAAGAATTTGAAATGTCTGTGTTTGGAGAGATGAATTTCTTTCTTGGGATACATATTAATCAAACAAAGAAAGGAATTTTTATTTCACAGTCTAAGTATGTGAAAGAGACGTTGAATTTTTTTGGGATGGATGGTTCCAAACCGTTATGTACTCCTATGGTGATTGGCTGTAAGTTGGGTAAAGATGATGACTTACCTAAGGCTGATCATAACAAGTATAGATCTATGATTGGTGGACTATTGTATTTGACTGCTACTAGACTGGATATTATGCATGTTGTTTGTCTTGTGGCTAGATTTCAAGAAGATCCTAAGGAAACACATGTTGCTACTATTAAAATAATATTTAGATAGTTGAATGGCACTCCAGATTATGGGTTATGGTATCCTAGAGATACCGACTTTACACTAAGTTCCTATACAGATGCAAATTGGGTTGGATGTGTAGATGATAGAAAGAGTACAAGTGGTGATGCATTCTTTCTAGGTTGTAGATTGGTGGCATGGTTGAGTAAAAAGCAAGATTCAGTCTCCTTGTCTACTGCTAAAGATAAGTATCTTGCTACTGTATCTTGCTATACACAAGTTTTATGGATGAAACAGATAATGAAAGATATCATAGTGGTGTATGATGATCCTATTTCTATCTCCTATGATAATACAAGTGCAATTAATATTTGAAAGAATCTAGTGATGCACTCAAGGATGAAGCATATATCTATCAAGTATCATTTCTTGAAAGAGAAGGTCATGTATAATGAAGTAAAAATTGAATATGTTTCAACGAAGGATCAAATTACTGATATATTTATGAAGGATCTTCCTAAATATACTTTTGAGTATCTCCGGGAGAAGTTAGGGGTCATTTCCCCTCCTTTATATAACTAGATCCATATGGAGATGCATTAGTCTAGTGGATCTATGGATATATCTTTCTTCTGGACTGATATTTTGGTGGCTACCTCTTAGAGGGAGCAGGAAATGTCAAGTGTTGTCATTGAGAGTATTCTATTTTCAATGACAAAGGGGAAATCAATGTATCTTTTTATTTTTCCATTGATGTCAAAGGGGGAGAGGAAGCATGTGAAAAAGAGAGGAAGCATCTAAAAAAGAAAGGAAGCATGTGAAAAAGAAGAAGAAGAAAACAAACAAAAAGAGGAAGAATATAAAAGATTATCTACTAAGGGGAGAAACATACAGAAATTTTTTGAGAAGTGTATTATGAGCTAGTATGGTGTCTTTGATGGCTTTTCACATCATGTGTTTCCATCAATGACAAAGGGGGAGACTGTTGCAAGAATGGAAAGAATGAAGGTGTTGTCATTGATGTCAATTGGTCAATTAGTTATCAACTGGTTGCTGTTGTCATTAGTGTCATGGATACAGGTTATTGATTGTATATATCGAGGATATTGAGAAAATTGTATTGAAGAAAGATTGTAGGTGTTTAGTGGTTGCTCTGGGGTTTGATCCTATGTTTGTGTGGTTCAAATATGTTGATCATGGTTGTTGGAAGCTGCTATATCCAGATTTTTGGTTGCTGATTTATTATATAGTGTGAGTTATGTTCACCAGTTGTGAACTACGGTTTTCTATGTTTTTGGTTGAGGTTTGAGAGAAATTTTGTTGGTCCAAGTTTCTCTTTCTTAAATTTTTATGACTTGCGGTTCTAGATTTGAGTTGTTTTGATTGAATTGAAGATAATTTTGGAATCTGGAAGGTTCGTGCTTAATTGCTCTATGTGTTTTACATTGGTTTGGTCGACCTTGTATTAAACACTACCGTCAGAGTTGATGTTCAATGTGTTGGATCTATTTGGGTCCTTATGAAGTGTGTGTTTGGGTTACCCTCATTCTAATTCCACCCTATGATGTTTTGATGCCAACCTAATTTGAATTTGAATTTGGATAGTCGAATTTGGATATGTTTCAAAGTTGAAGATGGTATAAATACAGGATGAGTTAATGGTGAAAGATAGCATAGAAAGAGGAAAGAGAGATATGCATGAAGAAATAGAGCATATAGATGTGAGATTGATGTGAATAAGTGAGTGTGTGTGATGCGAGCATGGAAAATCAATGTGAAGCCTAAATGTTGAGTTTTCAGATGTAGTGAGAAGAAGGTGTACTCTATCATTCATGCATGTCTACAAGTGGTTGAGTAAATTGTGGCGGATCTCTCCATTACATCGAGATTGTCTTCTCTCTATAATATATCTCTTCTATCTTCTTTATGTCTGTGGCAGTGAGCCCTCTAGGTTGTTAGCCCTATTGGAGAGTGAGTCTTGATCCAGATACTAAGTCCCGATTTTCGTAGGGAGCCTTGTTTCTCAGGTAGTGAGCCTCTTGTAATCAGTTTTGATATTCTCTATAGTGTGAGTTAATCATCACCACACTTTTTCCCTTATTAGGTTTTCCACGTAAATCTAGTGTTATTGTGTTTGTGTGATGGTTTTCAGTCTCTGTACTAGTATTTAATGTTTAATCATTTAAGTAGTGTTAAGGATTAGTTTCGATGAATGAATTAAGGTTTAAATATGCGACAACTAATTCACCCTACCCTCTCAGTTGTCTTTTTCAATAGAAACATGTTTGTTTCTCTCATCAAACAATGTGGATATAATAGTTTCTAAACTTGGATTGATTTTTATTAAAGTGAATACCTTGTGAGACATACTATTTTGCATACTATTTGGGTGATCCTACAATACTGGTTTACAATTTTTGGCCAAACTGGACACTAAACTGATTTTTTCTAACTAAATCTTCACTTTCGGGCACCTATAGCGACTAAACCATGAGGAACTTGAAGATGATGCAAACTAGTGATTTGTGACATTATTTTTGTAGATTCTAAATATATTTTTTTTTCAAAATTTTTGGAATTAGATTGCACTTCTTTTTCTATATCCTTTGAAAACTATTTTTTTTCAGTAAACATCATTTTTAAGGAGTGATGCTCACTATATACAACATAACTTTTTTTCCATGAAGGATAAAATTCTAATTTTTTCGAATTTAGATTTGTAACTATGATATTTAGCACTTTAATTTAGTTTCATAGTGTTTTATTGAATATTTTTTCCTTAATAAAGTTTCAAAGTCAAACCAATTACAAATTAGACATAGGCAGACCGTATACAACATAAATTTTTTGTATGTATCGAAATTCAAATTTTTTTATTGTATTAAGGAAACCAATACCTAGCCTCCACATATTTTTTAGAATTTTATTTTGATAATTTTCTATTTTTCCACGTGCAAAACAAAGAGCTTGATTTTCGGTGAAAAACATATGTTTAATCAAACTAAAAAAAGAAATACATAATAAAACCAAAACATATTAAAATTATATTTGTTGGATAGATTATTCCAAGGGCTAAAATCATCCAGTTGGGTTTGTGAAGTCTTGTCCATTTTCATCCTCAACTCAATCTTCGAAGGGAAAATTTTTGGAGATTTTTTGTGCTTGAGGGGGAGAAGGGGGGGGGGAAGGGGGGTTCTAGCAAACTAGGGTTCGCTAGAACCATGCCCGGGTTCGCTCAAACCCCCTGGTTCTAGTGAACCCTTTAGAGGGTTCTAGTGAACCCTCCTAGTTCTAGTGAACCCCCTAAAGTGTTTTCCATCTGAAAAATGCATTTTTCCTTCCTGAATGGAATTGTAAACCAATTTTGTGGGTTTATCCATTTAAATGAATGGATTTTGCATCATTTTCCTTTATTTATTTATTTATACCAACCAATTGATTTATCAAGGAACAAAATTTACTGATGTGAGACACTATATCTTCACCTTCTTCCATTTTCAAACCATATAGCTTTTGTTTTATAGTTATTTTTGCACTATCATCTTTTGATCCAAACAAAGTATTCAATGTTTCCCAGATATCCTTAGAAGATTTTTTAAAATCTACATGATGAAAAAAAGGTTTAGATAAATCGAGACCAATTATAGCCAATGCTTTCTTATCTTTTACCTTCCATTTTTGAAGTTCATCTATATCTGTTGGCTTTGGCACTGTACCATCAACAATTTCCCAAAGATCTCTTTCAATTAACAATAATTGTATTTATATTTTCCAACTTTGAAAATCATTTCCATCAAAATTTTCATAAAGATTAATTTATCCATAAATGTGTCCATAAATCTTCAGAAATAAAATAACAAAAACTCGTAAAGAAATAAATTCTTCCTTTTGTGCCCTAAATGCCTCTTTTTAGCACAAAAAATTCACCTTATTCACTTTCAGCATAGCCTAGGCATTAGTTTATATCACTTCCTTTCCTTTATAGCTTCCACTGTGCACTCTGATATCCTCCTTTATTCTATTCACCTATGGCCGACCAACATGTACAAAGAATAGAGTAAAGATGACAATAATGAAAAATATTTCAATACAACTATATAGAGTTCAACACAATATAAACTGAAACAAAAGTAAGAGTAGCGGCCAAATTGAGAATGAATAAACTACCACATAAACTCATGCCCCAAATTGAGAAGTTCTCATGCCAAAGTGGAAATGAAGTTTGCAATACTTTCCATCTAGAATATGGCAACCAAATAGAATATAGATAATAATGACCACACACTGAAATATCAATCTGTTTGCTCCTCAAACACCAAAAGTGAATAGCAATACTGATACTCAATTTTTTAATTTTTTTTTCTATATTTTGAAAATGAACATGAACATAATGGAGGAAAAACAACAAAAGGAGTGACCAAGATCGAAAGAAAGAAGAAATGCAAATGAGTAATGAGTTTCATAGATTTTCACGTGGTCTACACTACTCCTTTCTTGACAAAATGCAAGAATGGTGGATGAACATCAATGGTTGTTACACGTGGTTTGCATTGCTTGGCCTTTGAATGAACCACTTTGGATGAAGACAAACGAATGGAAGGAGATCAGAAAGAGGTCCAAGAAGTAACTTGCTCTAATACCATATTGAAATGAGAGAGAAAATGGAGATTGCCCTTGAATCAAAATTCAGTCATTCACATGACCCCACAAACAATTACAAAGTATTAGCATTATAAAGCCATTATTCCCATATAAAACTATTTATGGGAATATAACTACTTGAACCAAATTTATTTATTAAATTAACAATAACATGTTAATTTATTT